>JAJHSJ010000005.1:6479304-7198447 GCA_021015155.1 Magnolia officinalis
GGTCTTGGCACGACACGTACCCACACCAGCCCGGTCGGTGTACCGATCCGCTTCCAATGTGGACCATCCAATTGGTTGCTCTTGTCTCCGACAGACCATGCCCTGAAAACCTATAATGATTACTCAAGCCTAACCATCCGATCAACACGTTTAAATAAAAAATCTCCTCAGTCAACATCGTCAACGTACATGCTTCGGAAACCCTGAATCGCGTCGGTTTCCACCATTCGTACAGTGGGATTGATGCACGGATCATCCACGTGCACTCAAATCATACGTTAGTACGATCCACCAAAATCCGTCATAGCACCATATAGAATTCTAAACCCGTACCCGACTCCTCTTATACAGCGCTCGTATAATTGCGGCAGTGCCGATGGCAAAATCGTCATTACAAACTCTCGGTGGCAAAAACGTAATTTTAAGAAAGATAAAGGGGCATCCGAGAAACCTCAGTATTATTCCTTTTCGCTTTTGCCGCGTCGTGCCTTTCTGGGTTCTTTCAATGGAGGGAGAAGAGAAGAAGATATCATCTTAGAGACTAGAAATTAAAACCCCGAACTCTCTCTCTCTCTCCTTCCCAATCTCCTCCCTTTCGATTCCTCCAATCTCCACCGTCGGTCTCCAGGTAACTCGTTCCCAAACGATCGGCGTCTAGGGTTTTTCCGTTGGTCTGAGAGAAATCAGGGCTGATTTCTCTGATACTGTCTTCTTTTTCTAGCACTTTTGAAGCGAATCTCGGATCGGATGGGGAAGGGATCGAAGATGGGCTGCAAATCGGCGTCCCACCAGCTCTTCAAAGACAAGGCCAAGAACCGCGTCGACGATCTGCAGGGCATGTTCACGGATCTGCAGTTCGCACGGAAGGAGAGCCGCGTGAGCGATGTCGCCGTGCTGGAGGAGCAGGTCCACCAGATGCTGCGTGAGTGGAGGGCCGAGCTCAACGAGGCCTCTCCCGCTTCGTCCCTGCACGTAAGACAGAATCGAAATCCTCGTGTTTCACTGAGTTCTTAGTTTAATTTCGGTAATTTTCTTTGGATTTTTAGGATGTTTTAATCCTAAAAAAAAAATAAAAAATTCTGCAGGGGAATAGTCTGGGTTCGTCGAATCTGTCTTCAGATATCCGGCGTCTGTTGCAGCTATGTGAGGAGGAAGACGATGCGACAAGTGCGTTAGCAGCACCAGCAGGCCCGAAGCCTGAGCCTGATGTGCATGGTGTTCAAACGGGAGGAGATAACACTGCCTTTCAAGATGTGAGTTATTTCGGGGTTCTGATCATCATTGTGGATTTTCCTTTTCTTTTGTACTTTATGTTGCTTTCATTGTTCCGGAATCGGAGTTTGATTTTGAGCCAAATGAAGTCGAACTCAGAAGAATATAAAAAGGAAAAGCATAGATGAAACGAAAATCCATTGGAGACTCCCTCAAATGCAAATTTCAGAAGCACATCCTTCTTTAACTAATCCACAGTTCTTCCTATGCCTCCTTGTAGGCATTTTTTGTTTTGCAATGAATATGCATTATGGGAGTATTGACTAAGGAGGAAAAGAAAGGGTACGTCATTAGATTACCGGATTAGTTACTCATAGTGGCTCCAGTTGCTGAAAACTATGAATGCACTCATGTATTGTGTGGGCCCACAACTGAGTTTAGGTGTGTCCCATCATTTGTGCCTATGGATCCCGATGGAATAACAAATTTGATATCATATCTAGTGGATTCAAGCTCATAGCTCAATGGTAGACAGGGCATATTTCAACATTGAGGTCTTGGGTTCATGAAGAAAGTAACTAATTAGCACTCTGCCAGAGAACCAAATCAGACTTCACACAATAGTGCACTCTAATGCATGTTCCTATGTTTTTTTGAAAGGTAACTGAGATTGGATTATTAAAAAGGAAACAATATATCCAGAAATACTGTAAAAGAAGAAACAAAAAACATGGATTGAGGCTAATAATCTCATTTTAAACGAAGTGTTAAACTTGGCCACTAACCTGATCCTTCACCATGACCAGACCAATCATTACAAATGTCAGAAGGTGACATCCCACCTAACTTAGGAGATAACAAGGACCACTCGAAGATCAACCCTACTTTATCAATCAGCTCTGAAATGGGAATCTAAATGTTCGTAAAAATCTTGTTGTTCCTTTCTTTCCAAATCTCCCAACTGATCGTGAAGGGCACCATTTCCAAAGAATGTTTCTTTTCCCATTAAAAGGGCTGTAGCTCTACCCAATGAACTGCTCCTCCAAGGCGAAGCTGCTGGGATGGGGAGTGTTGAACTCATCTAAGAAAAAATTCCAACCTTCAATGCAAATGGGCAGTGTAAAAGCAGGTCAGGGCTGTTATCCTCGCTATTCCTGCACATTATGCACTTGTTAGGAAGGGCCATTCCATTATGGTGGAGCTTGTCCGCTGTTAATATTTTCTCTCTAATCCCATCCAACATAAATGCTGCCACTCTGGGGGTGCTGAGCTTTCTTGAGAGGCTTAGCAAAAGCAGATTTACGATCATTAGACAACTGTGTAAACAAGAACTATGGTGAGAATTTACTAGAAGACTCCCATTTCCAGGTTCTCTTGTCCGTTTCCGAAGGAGATAGCCGAACTTCATTTAACACAGAAGCGATTGAAACTCCTCCACCCAAGATATTTTGTAATGGTAATGGTGGCCATAACAGCCACTGCTGTTACCTTTACAACACGGGTCATAACGGCTGTTACGGCCCCCATAACGGCCATCAGCCGTTATGGTGTCTTTTTAAAAAAAAAAAAAAAAAAAAAAATTTATTGCAAAAAAAAAACCAGAAAAACATGTATCTGTCTCGTAACATTGAAAAAAAAATAATCCAAAAAACCTGCATTTGCCCCGTAACAGACCGTTATGGGGCTGTTACAACCTTTACAAGGGGTGTAACAGGCCATTAATGATGGTTACAGGCTATTTTTCCATAATGTAATAGCCATTACAGCCTCGTAACGGCCTTTATGGCACATCATGCTCTTTCAAATTTCTTTCAAGGATGATGTTCCATAACAGGTTGTCGCCGTTATGCTACAAGCACCCTTTCAGCTAGATATATCTTTCTCTCAACAGCCTGTATGTCCTGGTGAACTTGACGGCTAATGGGCGATCCCCCAACCATTCATCCTCCCAAAAGAGAATGGATTCATCACATTTGATCGACAGTTTGAAGCCATCTGTAAGAGCTCTTCCCCACTGCTTATCTTGATCTCCCATGCTAATGATGTCTCTCCACATTTTAATGCATGTTCATATTCCCAAGGGCAGTTTGGGTCCCTTGCCCAGCCGTGTAGGTGGGATGAATTTCTTGCCAAATTAATATACAGCGCATCTGCTATTATTTTTTGGGCAAGAAAAATCATTATCATCTAAGCCTTATCCCCAAGGTATTCTGTAACTGTAACAGTGGCTGTAAAGGCCACCACCGTTACCATTACGATATAGGGCATAACAGCTGTTATGGCACTTTTTGTTTTGTTTTGTTTACATGTATTGGCCTGGACAACGGACAATTACGGGGCCATCACAGGTCTTTTTTTTTTTTCCATAGCCCATAACTGTTGCCACCATTGTCATTATTACGTAATGGCCATAACAACACACCTTGCTTATCCCATACATGAACCTTGTTTTGTCATTCCTCACTATCAAGGGCTCTTACTTTAGTTAGACCATAGTCTTTTCTTATTGCCTCCATACACATCCTTTTGGGCCTTCCGCCCTTTAGAGCCTTCAACTTGTATCAACTTACTCCTAACTAATATAGTTTCTTTCCTTTGGGGAAGAAAAATAAGAAAAATAAAATCTATCACAGTTTGTTTTCCACTACTACCCAAATGCTTAATGACACGGATGATTATCCAGCTTGCCAAGATGCTGTTCTGCCTTGTTAGCAGAACTCCGTTTTAAACTGTATTTTTGAAAAAAAAGATGCGTATAATTTATCAGATGTTGAAACTCTTCTCTCTTTTTTTCTTCTAGGGCAAACAAAATTAAACACTTATTTTTTTTTTCAATAAAACACAAATTATTCAAAAAAAAAAAAAGTTTTTTTAGGTTGCAATCTAAAAAATAGAGATTGTTGGTTGCCACGCATTGATAGAAGTTTTTAATGGAGACGAATTAATTTATATGAGATTACTTGGAAAGGAAGGATTTGAGAGGCAAAGGAACACCAGTCAACAATCTATATACATTATTGTTCATACGCATAGACATTCTAATTATTTTAATTAAAGTTTTTTAATTTTATTTTATTTATAATTATATATAATATACATACACATATATGCACATAAATAGCTGTTTTTTTTTCTTCACTCAGTTATTTCGAGTTGAAATTGTATTAAACCCGTATTTCTCATTCTCCAAATCTTTGGAATTTCCTTTTTTTTTTTAAAATCTTTTAAATTGAATTATTTTACCATAATTTTGACAATTAAGACTGAATTAAACACGAACATTTCCCTTACCTTTTTTTATTTTTTTTTATTTTTAATCCTTTTGCCATTTGCTGATTTGATAACTATGGTATTACCAACGATGTGGAGCACATCAAAACACACGAATAGCTCCCTCGCCGCCAACTGTGGGCTGCATGCATAAGTAGAATCATGACACTGAAGGGTTTGGCCAAGAAGTTATTGTTGTCTGTTGCATTTATTTATTCTCTTTGCATGTATTCATGCATTATGAGCTCAAATTACGACATTTTATCATGGCTCGATGAATTTGCATACTTGGCAAGTCAAGAGTCAGTTGCTGTGACACTGATGTGGTCAGACACCTTTGGCATCTTTGCCTACAACTGAGTAGGTTTTCAACAGCTGATGGTTGTGCACTTTATCCTCATTATTCATTTCCAGAATGAAAAGCATTTAGTGTACTTCATATCAAAAGCCGAAAATCTATGAAATTTGTAATTTTAGTATCATTGGTATCCCATATAAATATTCGTTGTTTACTTTGTCAGCAATTCTACCTAGATAGAAAGTTGATTTATACTTACCAGTTATGAATTAGGCATCCTTGCAGGAATATTTTGTGAATCAGGCACCACAAGCATGTGGCTTTCAAGAAGTCGATCACTGCAAAGGCACCCCTTCTGCGGGGTTGCACCACACTGTCATGAATACTCAGTTGGACTATCATCAATTTGATCTGCATCAAGACTTTCCGCATAACATTTTTATTGGTTGCTATGGTACTGGGCAATGCGGAGAGGATGCTATGCCTAATATTTCCACCTTCCCGCCAAGAATATGCCCTTCGCCCTCTGCTTTCCTAGGGCCAAAATGTGCACTCTGGGACTGTCCCAGGCCTGCACAAGGAGCAGACTGGTGTCAAGACTATTGCAGTAGCTTTCATGCTACTCTAGCAATGAATGAAGGTCCACCTGGTATGACTCCGGTCCTTCGACCTGGGGGCATTGATCTGAAAGATGGTCCTCTCTTTGCTGCTCTCACTGCAAAGACGCAAGGAAAAGATGTGGGTATTCCAGAATGTGAGGGGGCTGCAACTACAAAGTCTCCGTGGAATGCTCCTGGTATGTGTTCTCGTCTTCCTGTTTGTTTTCTGTTGCTCATAGTTGGTGAATGTCTTTGGTCCTTGCTATGCTTTTACTTCTGACAGACATGGTATGATTGGATGCAATCCCATACATAGGCTTGTCTGACTAGAGGCTTCTCTTCTAATATTGCAGAGCTCTTCAATCTTTCTGTTCTTGAGGGTGAGACTATTAGGGAATGGCTCTTCTTTGATAAGCCACGAAGAGCCTTTGAGAGTGGAAACAGAAAGCAAAGATCATTGCCTGATTACAGTGGGCGTGGTTGGCATGAATCAAGGAAGCAAGTGATGAAAGAATTTGGAGGGCTGAAGAGGTCTTACTACATGGACCCACAGCCATTGAACAATTTTGAATGGCATCTCTATGAGTATGAAATCAATAACTGTGATGCTTGCGCTTTATATAGGCTTGAACTCAAGCTTGTTGATGCAAAGAAGAGCCCCAAAGGAAAAGTAAGCAGTGATTCCCTTGTGGATCTACAGCAACAGATGGGGAGGCTGTCTGCTGAGTTTCCTGCAGATAACAAAAGGTCTGTTAAGGGTAGGGCAAAAGCTAATCCAAAGGACAGCGCTGGGAATGTTTATTCTGCTCCAAACCAGATGGCTCCTGTAAATGAAAATATTGGGTATGAAGTAAATGTACCATACGGTTATTTGGTTGAGAGTCTAAATGACTACTATGGAACATAAACGGGGAGTTTCTGGAAGCACAATGAAGGAGGCAGCATTTTATTATCAGTAGCTGATGTGCTTCACTTTAAACAACTGACTGGCTGCAATTTCCTGAAAAGTCATCAATTTTCAGTTTCTGGTCTTCTATAACACTAAGCCAACCTCATTATTTGTGGGGGACATTGCACATAGTCTACTGGCATCTGGAAGTGTTGCTGTTTGAGTGTTCTTCTGGATGCCAGAGTATTATCTATGGTGCTGATTGGCGGACAACAGTCAACACACAGTGGCTGTATAACTGTATTTGCTCGATACAGTCTTTAACTGGGAGTAGGAGGACAAGGGTAAATGTTATGTGACAAATAGTGTCACCAGAATTGTATAGAGAGGAGGGTGCAAATGTGGCGACAGGTTTTTCCTTGCATTGCATATAATTAGTACTTTCCATGTCCACTATAAAAGCTGACCCTACTTCGGAAAGGGCTTGCTAGGATCCTTGTATGGCGATGCTAATAAATACAATGTTCTCTGGGTTGACTGTTTGTCCATGCTACTAGTATGTTGGAAATTTACTTTTTAATTCGTTCTTATCTCGTAATGATCTGTTTTCCACATGTTACAGAACGTACATTACTGTTGTTTACCTCCTGCATAACATTACTGTTGTTTGCTCCACATAATGTTTTGATGGTATTCTCTTTCTTCATACTTCACATCTCATTGCCAATCCCATTGGGAGCATAAAGTTCTGATAATGTTAGACACTTGGTGAATTGGGGGATTCTTGTTAGCCTCATTTTGATTAATTTGCTAGTCTTACTAAGAATTCATAAATGGCATGCTCTTTAACTTCAGATATCATCTTTGTCCTTTCATTTTTTTAGTGAGCTTGTGGTGATCTTTGCTAGTTATCGCTATCATTCTTTCCATCATCTGAAAGTGTTTAAGGGTGCATGGTACTTTTCATTTTGGATATACAGTCAATCATCATCATCATTTAAGCCTTTCCCAACTTACTAGTGTCAGCTGCATTAATCCTTTTCCGCCATTCCACTCTATCAAGGGCCATAACTTCAGTTAGACCGTAGTTCATCAAGTCTTTGGGTATACATTCAATACAGACAAATATGTGGCTTACATAATTGAGTGTGATCCAAAAGCTTCAATTTAGTGGCAGTCTCATTCTATTCTATTGCAGAACAGAGGTGAACTTTCAAAGTCTAATTGCTTGGTATGATAATCTTCTGTTGTTTGATTTTTGAAAAGGGGCAGCAGTAGAGAACAAGCATATGCATGCATTTGCTTGCTTGTATATGTGAATACATGTGTAAACATGCATTAGTTTAGGACTAGATTAAGCTTTGATTCTGCTTCTTGGAGGAATAATTTGTTACTTAAAAAGTTCATCATCATCATCATCATCATCATCATCATCATCATCATCATTATGATAGTTGATGTTTGGGCTTATCCATTTCACCAAAAGTTCCTATGTAATGCCATATCTTTGGTAAATTGAAAGGATCTTATGACGCTTCTCATGTCCTCTATCCAACTCCATCCTCTTTTCAAGCCCATTCAAACATAATCATTCCCTTATTGGGGCCTTCTTCAGTTTGCTAGCAAATGGCTGGACCATGTGAACCAGCTCTTCATCATTTTATCTGCATCTGGGACTACTCCTAGGTTGTTTCCAATAACTTATTCTTAATCCTATTTTCCTAGTCGTTGCAGGTATGTATATGTGTAGGCATGGTTCTATAGATCATGCAAATGTGTCATGTTTTGAAAATGTTTGATTTTTTATAAGATGCTACTTAGCTTGTTCATTCAGAAACATGAAGTAGACTTTGTAAGAGGTCCTAGATATGTAATTTATAGGTGTACTTATGTGTGTACCTAAAATTAACTTATTAATTGATCGAAGGATAAGGTATTAAAAAAGGGATTCGTAATGGCTGTTATGTAATGGTAACAGTCTCAGCGATTACGTATTAAGGGGTCGTAACAGCCCATTTTAGGGAAACAAAAAACACAAACAAAGCATAACGGTCCAACATGACAACCTAGGGCCTTTCACGCACATAAGCTTCTAAGGCAGGGCTGTTTTCCGATACTTTTTGAAAATTTTGCTTTTTGGGATTGGGACTATTTTTAACCCATTTTAAAATTAGATTTGTGCAATTCTTAAAGATTAAAACGCAAGATTTAAGCCGTTTTTGAAGAATCAAAGATAAAAGGCTGAATTTGTGGAAAATTAAAAATAGGTAAAAATTTATTATTATTATTATTTTTTTTTTCTCTTTCTTTCTGGATGGAAATATATTGATTCAACATTATATTACTAAATCGACAAAATCTTGCTAGATTTGTGTTTGATTCGGTCATATTTGTATGATTTTTCAAATTTTTATTTATATTTTTGCTGGTTTTTATAAAAGTTTCAACATTTTGATTTTTGATTTTTGATTTTATTTTTTGTAAAATGTGGAGCATAGATTGTTCAAATACATGCATAGAGTTTATATCCATACATGCACTAAATAAGTGTTTTTCATCTTTTGTTTTTAATTTTTTGGTATTTTTGTAATTGCAGGTCATCTTTGGAATGAAGTGTCGAATTTAAAAAAAAAAAACTTTTTCCTTAAATTTCTTGGGGGGAATGATGTCAAATGCTTAGAGATACGCATTAATGGGATGAATCCCATCAATTGCATGAATTTCAACCCATTTTAGGGGGGCACTCGATTGGTCCCAAATTGACTCTACCTTGTTCGTCTGAGTTTATTTTAAATTTTCCTGAAATCTCTTGGGAAATGGTGTCAAGTGGTTAGGGATATGCGTTAGTCAGATAAGTTTTACAGATTGTGTGAATTTTGGACTGTTTTGATGGCATTCGAGTGGGCCTAAATAGACCAAACACTATTCATCCGAATTTATTTTTTCATTTCTTCCTCAACTCTCTTGAGGGAATTGGTGTGGAATGGTTATGGATAGACATCAATGGGACGAGATAAAGCTGATGCACTCGTGAAGATGAAGAATATCGGTAGATGCTTGGAGGAAGAGATCAGTTTGTGACGTGGGGAGGCAGTTGGAGTGTTAGTGGGTCGAAAGCGTGGGGGTGGAAGTCATGGTATGTACAATTATTTGCCTTTAGCCAAAGACAAACTTTATATACTCCTTAAGTTACTAAAGGATGTAGAGCTTGTGCCGGGGACTTAGATGATGTGGATGTGGAGGCAGAGAGACCTTCATGTGATCCCATTTTGTTTAGAAAAGAGATGACAAAGCGAGGGTTGAAACAAATATGGAAAAAAAGCTACAGTTGAGAAGCTTGGTAGGGCAACAATTAAGCTATTCATACATGGCAACATAACTCTAAATGCAGTAGACTCTCCCTATTGGCAAGTGATAATAGATACACCAACAGAAGTTGGCGTAGGAGTTTGTACACCCACAACTCATGAGATTAGGGAGAAGTTGATAGATGTTGAGTATAGAGATTTTTTTTTTAAAAGGTAACATTACTTTGGATTGAACCCCGGATCACTCATTCACACTACACTGTCTCTACCAGCTCATCTAACAAGCTAGAGACCGAGTACAAAGATTTAAAGGCGTATGTGGCAATTTTTTATATGATAGAGTAGAGGATGTAATATTATGTCCGATGGTTGGACTGACCCAACTAGATGGAGTATGATAAACTATATGGTGTATTGCTACTTGGGAATGGTGTTTTAAACTGCCATTGATGCATCTGAGGAAATGAAAGATACAATTTATAATTTTGGTCTCATAGATAAGAGTTATTTAGGTTTGCGCCGACTTGATTTGCTATAAATTTTATTGCCCTTGAGAGTTTATACGAGCATAGGGGGAGAATTGAGTGAGATATTTGTTTTTCAGGAGTGGTTCAACACAAAGCATAGACAAGATATCAAGACGCTAGTTGAGGTTGTGGTGACCATAAAAAATAATAATATTGGAAGAAGGTCCGAAACATCCTTAAGGCATCGAACCATTGATGTGAGTCTTCCATGTCGTAGAATATGACGAGATACCTACTATGAACTTCCTCTATGAAACCATAAATAAAGTGAAGTTGGCTATTCGTTATGATTCTGAGAACTACAAAGATTACCTGAAGATGATTGACAAATGTTTGACAAATCAGTTTCACCAAAACCTTCTTGTGGTAGGTAAAAATATAGAATGATGCACGGTATCGATCAAGTGCTCTAGTAATGTCTCATGCATGTTCATTATGCATTTATTAGTTATTACAAAATTATTTTTATGATGTAAACATTAAATTTGTTTATTGTTTTCATTATTGTAATGCAGTATTTGTTTAAATATGAGATTCTTGTATGTTGCATCATTCGTTGATAATGAAGAGATTCTTGTTGAGTTGATAAATGTTATAAAGAAATTATAGCCTGATTTAGATATGCAAATAACAATGCTGAACGAAGTGGGTTCAACTCCTTAAATATTGGTCATTACTCATTCATTGTGTACATATTTGTTATTTTGGTGCTTAAAACATATGAATGTTTTGGCGTAATTGCCCACAACTGGAAATATATGGACTTAGCCCTCAGATTCACTTGCAGAAATGGCAATTCTTTAGACACCTCTAGGTAAGAAACTAATGCTTTATTACTATTATATGATTGTAGATATTGTTTTATTAGTGATGTGAAGGTACATTTGATAGTATTACTATTATGTACATAATATAAGTTTTTTTTTTTCCCCTATATAGCTAATTGATGGCTTCATTTTGGAGAAAGCGTAAAGTCTCTCAAAACAATAACAATAAAAGTTTTTGAGCCAGACAACTTCTTTTAGTTGTGAGAAGAATTGGAGCTATTTTGTACTAATTCATTCAAAGCAAAGGAATACGTTGTAGGTTAAGAAATTGAATTGACTTGTATGCATGCATTACCAGATGAAATTGAGATTACGGAATGCAAAGTTGTGGCAAATCAGATTTAAGAAGGGGAGTTTTGTCTAATAAACTTGGACTACATCTATGATGAAGATGATCAACTTCTACTTTGGTTGGAACAAATGGAGAAACAAGTAGGAGAGGATAGTAACAATGTCTAGGTGTGCAAGTGATCAAGAGAGTTGTACAACTGTTTTGGAGAGAGTTATTGATGATTTGACACAAGAAAAAAGTAACAACAGAATTGAGACAAATGATGATGATGCACTAGGTCCTACTTCTAGTGTTGCTTTGTACACCGGGGTACAACTGTTTGCACAGTTGAGGCTGATGAGCATTGAGGGAGCAAAGGATACTGAATTTATGAGTGTAGTGCTTCACAATACTACCAACCAGGGAAGGAGCATCATGGGGAGCTCAGCATCAGTGGCACTAGAGGAGGAGGGCCAACCGGGGGACATCACACGGCTTATGGATATGAATATGACTATGAACAGTTTAAGGAGGCTCTGAGGTAATTTCTTATTACACTAGTTTTGGATATGTTCCACATGGAGCAGGATACAGGGGATATAGATATTCAGATCCGGATCCAAGTAATTCGCCGTAGGCGTAGTCGCAGACTTAGCAGTACTAGTACAACTATGGGTTTACCTCTGGCAGTGGTAGCTATTCTTATTCGAGTTTGGCACAATAGATACTTAGTGGCGGTGATGATCGTGATCAATCATCCTGGGCTTTTATTGACATGGTTTTTTTCCCTCTGGTTATTATGGATGTTTGGCACTCGTTTCCCAACGGAGATGACAACGATGTTGAGGTTGAGCAGCCACAAGCAACACGGTTTTCTTTCTGTTGGTGACATGATTGGTGAGTAATGTTTTTGTATTTATGTTTGTCTTTTGACATCACTCTATTACTTAAGAGTTCATTTTTACTTCATGCATTAACATCTGAACCTATACAGCTATGCTATGGTTGTCTATGGTGAAATGGTTATATAAATTTAAATATATAACTGGCTCATCATTAGATTAGTGCTCCTATAATCTTATTTATATTGAATATTTAAAATATTAAATATAGGAACCTTTAAGTTAGTCTTAGCCTCTCATGTTAATAAAATCACCAAACAGCCCGAGACAACATTCTTACCAAAGAATGGCCCATTACACCATCATAACTATGTTAAATACAAAATAATAATAATAATAATAATAAAGAATGAAAAAAAAAATGGATACATATTTGAATCCTCTCATTCTTTGCAAAACTTTCAAAATTTATTATTATTATTATTATTATTATTATTTCAGATTTTTCGAAAAAAAAAAGAGAGACTGTTATAAGGGCCGTAACCTCGTAACATAACGGTTTAGCGGCGGGCCTTTATGCCGGTTTTTGGCATTATTTTATACCTTGTAGAAGAGCTATTTCTTTTAGGCTTGAGATTAAAAAAATCATGATGTTACGGTTTTAGATTTTGAGGTTAGTTGAAAATATTTTGCTTTGAAACCAAAAACAATGAAGTGATTATTTGTATTTCTTTTAGCTTCTCTGCAGTTGAGGTGGTGTTATAGTAGTTTTACACATTCATACTATGACTACATGAACATCCCTTCCATCCTTGCAAAATTCCTAATCATCACATATTCTCATCTTCGTCTTCTCCTCAGTTCTTCTGAACTGATCACTGAGAAGTGGCCTGCTTTCCATTCATCTCTAATGATTACAACAAGAAGTTGGCCATGTTGCCAAGTTATTGGATTGATCTAGCCAATCAAACTGAAATTTTTGAAAAGAGGGGTTTTAGATTGATTTTTGAGTTGATTTTGATATTTTAGATTTGGTGTAATTACTCCAAAGTTGCATTGGTTATGGATGAGTTAACGGGGCATTTGCAGAATGAAATTCCATGGTGTATGTTGTTTGCAAATGACATGTTTGTTTTGATTTTTTTTTTTTTTTTTGGGGGGGGGGGGGGGGGGGGGGTTGCTTTAAAATTAGTCAGACTAAAACAGAGTATATGGAGGGCAATTTTGGTAGCAGTGGGAATGAAGAATTAGTAAAGATTGCTGACCAAGAAGTTTTCCAAAATGACCATAATGTAGATGCATTTTCATACCGGGCTCGAGTGGGGTAGCCTGTGGGATGCAGGGGCACACTTGGGGTGGGCGGCTCGTGTGAGGCGGTACCCATGTAATTTGGGGCCCACGAGGAGGGTTCGGCCGAGGTTCTAACCCATGAGATATGGGGCTTGGGCTATGAGATAAAGAGATTGATTCGCCATGCTCTAACAATTCGAGCTTTTAGAGCAAGTGATTAATTGTCCTACATCAAATTGGTATCAGAGCAGGAGGTCTCGTGTTCGAGACTCCTCACTGGGGGTGATTAATGCAGAGGCATTTTCACACCGGGCTTGAGTGGGGTAGCCTGTGGGATGCAGGGGCACACTCGGGGTGGGCGGCCCGTGTGAGGTGGTACCCATGTAATTTGGGGCCCACGAGGGGAGTTTGGCCGAGGTCCTAACCCATGAGATGCGGGGCCTGGGCAATGAGATAAAGAGATTTATTCGCCATGCTCTAACAGTTCAAGCTTTTAGAACAAGTGGTTAATTGTCCTGCATCAGATCACTTTCAGTGTCTTCGGTCAATAATTCATGAGTGGAGAGATTGAGAAGGATGTTGCCCATAGAATTCAAGCGGGTTGGAAGAAATGAAGATGTGCCTCTGGAGTTTTATGCATACCACTCAAACCGAAAGGAAAATTTTATATGATGGCTATAAGACCAGCCATGCTTTGTGGGACAATGTTGGGCAGTTAAGGAACATGTCCATAGGATTAGCGTAGCTGAAATGAGGATGAGACAGAATGTTGGGCAGTCAAGAATGTTAGAGAAATGATGATTCCCTGAGCCTGAGGAAGCTTGGCACAAAAACTCCTCAGTATTTGCCAAGTGCGAGGTGGATATTTGTGGCCAAAGTGTGTATATATGTGATGATTGGCAAGAGAAGGATCAATGCTCCCAATGGACACTTCACAGAAACACTTAATACAAGTCACGATCAGGAAGCTATTATGATAATCTCTGTAAAAGAGACCTACAGTTGACTGGTACACTGAAAGGGTGTGGACTGTGGATCCAGGTTACCTGGATTGTGGGTCGCTCTAATACGAGGTACAGAATCTTTAGCATGCAGCGCTGCTCCTCCAATACATGCTACGCTGAGGGTAGGATGATGTGGGGCGCTCCGGTGCAAATAACGAGTATATGCAGTCTAGTTTTAATTAATATTATAACTTACATGTAATGATGAATGTGATTATTATAGATCCTGCATTCACAATATAATACTATAGGCATGCTATTGCATAAATCAACTAAAAAAAAAAGAAAGATATGTACTAAAAATAAGTTTACAACTTAATCAACATTAAGATTATAGAACCATAATTTTGGGTCGGTTAGTACAGATTGCAGATGAACCCCATTATCTAAATCGCATGATTCGGATAGGAAAATGTACAATTTAGATAATGTTGCTGTGGCTGGTTGTATTCTCAATCATCATCAACATGTTGAGGTCACTTGGATGTTGTATTCTCAATGACTTTCGAAAAATAAATAAATTCCCACCCATAATTTCAATTAAATGCTTTTGCAACAATTTATTGTGTATGCTTGTTAAGAGTGTCTTTTGAGTTTAGTTTTGTTCATCCATTTGCAGGTGATGGCTTCCTTGCTAGGTTTTTTTTTTAAAAAAAAATAAATAAATTTTTACACGCACCCTCACACCCACACACACCACAATGGGTACTCAAACCCATGACCTTGTGTTGAAACTCTTTTGAGTCTACCACTATGCCATGAGTAGGGACCCGGCTTCCTTGCTAGTTAGTTGCAAGGGGATTACAATATTTAGCATGTTGTAAACAATCAACACAAGAGGCTTGTTATAGGCGCACATGAAGGCATGGTTGGTTTGGTTAAATGTTACTTGAGATCATGTGTGCGAAATGTGAACATAGAACTTCCTTGCCAATGCACTTGGAAGCTCAGCATCTTAGGGTTCTTCATACATTGGTCTTGAGGTTCTTCCATGCCTATCTCAACACTAGCCCCAGTCGACCTCTTAGCTATGTAGGAACTAAGAATATCATGTCTTTGGACTCGATCATCCCTATTAACAATTTAACATACACTAATGTTTAATTAGCATTTGAGAGGAATTAGAATATTTTGATGAATAGCTTCACCTTAGTTGGTATTGTAACCATTAGTATAATCCATTGTTTGGTACAGTTTATAAGAAGCTTGAATGTGAACACTAGTTCACTTACAATAGTAGTTGCTATGGAGAAGCTAATTTGTAGGTCTAAGAATGGGTTTCTCTTGGGGTGTGGAGAGGCCAAATTGATATAGATTGGAGCCTTATGGGGATTGAGAATGAGGTTTGCTAAAGTGCTCTTGGCTGTTTTGGGAAGCTAGAAAGGTTGGAAATGAAATTGGTTCCATGGATATGGTGTTTTCTTGTTGTTTGTGATTGTGTTGTAAAAAGTGGTTGTGGAAATTGAGTGTCATTTTTTACACTTTTTCTCAGAGAACGAGTAAATTGAATTCTTCGAAAAAGGTAATCTGTAGGCATTTCCACTATAATGAGAGATGCTTCTCACCTTTTACCATAAATCAACCATGCAAAACAAACAACGTATGTTGACCACTGAGCTTTCAACACGTCCACTGTTTCCATGTTGTCAGATTTCTAGGGGTTTTTCAATGTCTGATTTTTTGGATTCTTCCTATACAAACACCCCCTAATTAGAAGCTTTAGATGAAGGTAAGGTTGGATTTTGATGGCAAATGTGATCCCATCTCTGAAGGTGACCATGGGAAGTAAGCAACTAGTGGGTGGCAAACCAAAGGAGTCATAGTTCTATAACTCAATGACTCGGCTCGGAAGTTGGCTGAATGAACTCGACTTGGCTACATTTTGGAACTCAGTTTGTACAAGACTTGGCTTTCAGCTCACCATACTTGCCTTGGATTTGGTCAACTTGAAATGATTCACAGTGACTCCTCGAGTCATGGAGTGGAGAGGGAGATTTGATTTGAACATGGGACCTCTTGCTAGGAAAGCAAGGATCCCAACCAGTGGACGGTGGGTACATGAGTTATTTATTCTAGATATTTTAATATAATACTATAAACATATCTAATTGAAATAACTCTGGATCAATGATCTTGCTGGAATCCAAAGGAGCTTTCATTTGCAAGCAAGGAAACGGAAATAGGGGAAGGGAAATTGAGGGGTTTGGATTGCAATCCAGCAACCAAACATCCCTGAAGTGCTCACAAATCCCAGAGCCTCTCCAATCTCTCAATTTCACTACTACTCTCAAAGCTAAATTACAATCACAGAAATTTAAAAAAATATAGACCCAACTCAACGAATCCTAACAACCTATCTTAATTCCTAACTAATCTTAGGTAATTAGTTGCTAAAACAACTAACTCTTATTACAACTAACTACAACTACTTCAAAACCGAATAACAGAATACAACTGTTTTCCCATGCAGGCAAACTAACATTCGAACTGCTAAAAAAAACAGAGCTCACAGATGTAAGCTCTGGAACTTGGAGAAACTTCTCTCATGTCCAACTAAGTATGGCTGACACACGGAGAAAGTATTCCTGCATGCCAGACCTCCACACTTGCAACATTGAAACAGCCGTCCCTCTTTAAGTATTGAGTCAAGTCAAATAAATACTGGATTGAGTTTTCAAGTTGACTCGGTCAGTTTCCCTTCAAGTCGAGTCCCAGTTTCAAGTTTTTAAACCATGTAGGAATTCGTGCCGAGGGCTTGTTGAACTCATATGAAGTGTTAAACACAGAGGTATGGGAAACAGAGAAATTTTGAACAGGAAAGTCTTGTGAAAAAAAAAAAAAAAACATGTCAAGCTTTTAAGACTGATGAAACTTTGAAGGAATTATCATGAGTTTGAATGGAAATTATGAAGTCTTTGGGGTCTAATCCACTATATAGATTTCAATAGGTTATAGTGAATTAAATGAAGGGGACATCCTTTCTAAAGACGGTCTTTGAGAACTCATGGGATGGAATATTCTGGCACATTTCATGTGTGTGAGTTATGACCTGTGGCTAGAAACTTGGACTCGAAGGTCAACTGGTCGAGTTGATTCGTAAGATTTGATTGTCTTTATTTGACTTGATTCTAAAGAATATTGGATATATTTATTACATTAAATACCGAAAGGTTTATATGTAAGTATGGAATCTGTAAAATACAGAGAGTGCATGCAGTCACTGGTTGGGAACCTTTCTTTCGTTGGAATGAAGTCCTAGGTTTAAATCTCTAGGCAGGGTTGTGTTTTATTCTTTTTCTTTTGGTTTGTTGTCGTTGTTTCTTTTTTTTTTTTTTTTTTTTCCCCTTTTTTTGGCCTCTAGCTGTAATAATATTCATCTTTCAAAAAAAATAAAAAAATCAGCGCGACTGGCCAAATGACTCAGCATGAGTCACTGTGAGTTGCATTTTGTTGACCAAGTCAAAGGTGAGTTAAGTGAGTTGAATACTCTTGTGCAAACCGAGTTTATAGGACAAATCAGCCTAGAATGTGGTCAAGTTGAGTAATCTCGTTTTAGAACTAAGAGACAAATCATGATATGATGTCCAATGTTATTATATCTCTTTGCAACCTTGTTTGGTTTACCACCTCCTTAATCTTCTTGTGTTATGTTATTCTGTCTGAACTCTGAACTGGCTTCACATGGTCTTTAGAGTTCCACTATATCAGTTATTAAAGAAGTATTTTAAGTTGCAAGTTATGTTTTTAGTTATTCTGTATTTTATATTTCCTTGGATGCTGCATATCCTAGTCCTAGTCGTCTACCTCTGCCTAGCTGTCTATCAGGCAAAGAAGAATTCAAATCTGTTTATTGGGATGCAAGTAATTCGGTGTATTGGAAGGTTTTCTGTTTCTTGCAAATTCACTTGGTTTTTCTGTCAAGGCTGCCTATCTTACCAAGTCCATGATCGAAAAGTTTCCTGGTTGGAGCCATAAATGTTTTCAACATTTTGCTCAGGCAATCCAAACAGTCCATCTTCTAGACCTCACTATGGATAGGTGTATGGGAAAATCCCGCATTAAGGTCCTCACTGTTCAAACAAAGTGTTGAACATGTCGGACTTCTAATCATTTGCATTAAGGTTCTCACTGTTCAAACAAAGCGTTGAACATGTCGGACTTCTAATCATTCTTTGTATGGTAAAGATACCTGGTCGACGCGAATTGCTATGTTGCTCATTCACAGTGGAAAATTACCAGATGAGCAGTGTGGATCATGGAGTGGCAAGAAACAAATATTGAGCGTTGCTAGCAAACATTTTCATTTATAATTGCTGCATCAGTTCTGTCGGTTCATACTATCATATTTGTCTGTATGACAGCCATTTTGGTACTTCTGTCTGTTCTGTAGAGGTTCATGATGCTTAACGCCTTATACCATGTGTTCATGTAACAGTTATTTCTGTTATCTAGCATTCCCATTGCAACTCATTTTCCTGTTACTCCCTCAGCATCTTGATTCACATGTGATCAAAATTTTTATATCTCTTAAAACAAGCTGAAATAATATCCAATACTCATGGACTTACGCTGTAGCATGTGATTTCCTGCTCATTCTGTCATTGGTCTGCAGCGCACAGTTCCTTTTCCATCATATCTTGAGATAACATGCAGAACCACGATGCTTGGTGAACTACACACATGGAAGGGCGAAAAGGGTCCTTCACTGGTGAGTTCACATGTTGCTGCAAAATCATGTTTTGCTTTGTGATGGTAAGGATTTGCTTGCATGTCTGCTTCTTCACCATCCAGCAAGGTAGACAGTAGGATGTGTTTGACTTCCACTACAGGGTGATGAAGTGTCGGGACTGTCGGGCTGATGGAATTTTTGAGTTGGTAAGGTTGAATTGCATGTCCTACTATCACAAGTTTCTATTCCAGCCCAGTAGTTGGATATGTATTTTCAGGTAAGCTGGGCTCGGACCCAAGACCTCAATGTTGAAATGCATCCTACAAGACCTCAATGTTGAAATGCATCCTACAACCACTGAGCGACATGCATGAATAGTTGAACCCATTAGTAGGTTGTTTCTGTGCTGCTGATTTCGAGAGATTTACTACCTTTGGACAACTCCAATCGCTGAATTGCTGAATAGAGCCTTTTGTGACCCATTAGAACCAATGGCCCAGGTGCTATGTGGTGGTCTGGATGTGTGCCAGCATTCATGATGTGCTTTTATTGGCCATATAGTTGTGGGCCTCATTTAACTTGGTAGATGGAACCAGCTAAGCACTGGGTTAGCACTAAATGTTTGCTGTGGAAGGAGGGGTTGAAGGTTTAACGTGTATCTCTTGATTATCGGGCTGGCCTGATTTTTTCACCGGCGCATGTTCATTGGGTCTACCTAATGCATGGTTTGGATGTGGCCCCGTATGCCCCATTATGCACATGCAGCAGCATCGACGCCTGGTTAGTGAATCCTTGAATATTGAGGACAGTCATGGGCATTGTACAACCACTAGATCTTAAAAGATCAGGCAATGTGTGAGGTGATCCACTCATCAGATGGGCCACAAACATGTCCTACATGTATACTGTCCTTTCTTCTCCCCATTCTCAAGCACCTGCATGCCCAACACGTATACTGTCTTTAGTTCACGAGGACATGATGGCCCCACTTTAGGAATGATCTATATCTCGCACGTCTGCCAGATAGGCTGTGCAGTGTCTCACCCAGCAATCTATTGTCACCCAAATCGCCGTGGCATCACTCAAGGATCAGTATAAATTCTTCCTATATGATTGTAGTGGACTGCTCGATAGGAGGGTACACCATCGATTGCATGATCACAGCCATTCAAATGAGGGCCTGCAAATGTACGGTAGGACCACTGCATGACATTAATAGTATACAAAACGTTGTTAGTTGATCAATTGTGGGCCATCCGCTATAAGGTCATCCAGATGGTTTTTCCTAATCCCCGGTATTCTGCCAAGTGCCACGGGTAGGTTCCATATTGTTTGGGATAATGGCCCGTCCCTTTCGATTTAGGTGAGGGCCATTTTTCCAATGGTAAAATGGTTATCTATGCATGTCAGTTAAGGAATATCATTTTAAGGGCAGAAGGATCCACTTTTCTCTCGAGTTAGGGTATGTTATAAAAATTAAAGACACGTCTCTTCTCTTTGGTTTTCATTTGTGTGGGCAAAGAGGAGGTGGATGGTTTCCAAAGGTTCTTGTAATTCATGATAATAAAATGTGAAAGATGCTTCCTGTTAAAAAGAAAAAAGGCCATGGGACGCATACTCAAGCACACTCAAGACGTGTATGTGAAAGAGAAATTTCCCTCTGTAAATTTTACTTTTAACTAAGTAGACTTTTTAAACCTCCAATACTTAACTATTTCTAAACTTTAGAACTTTTTTCGAACGAGAATAACATTGCTATCCCACAAACCCATCTTCTTGAAATGGTCTAAAATATTCTACTTTTTTCATAATTTTTTCCTGAAATTGTCTTCCCTGTATTTCTTTATCAAAATAGTCTTCTCCTTTTTTCTTCATAGAATCTCCATTTCGTTTTCTTCATTAGTTGAAACCCATTACATTGAAGAGGTATTTGAGATATAAAAGAGGAAAAAATAGTACCTCCATCCAAGAAGTCAGGCATTGTAGGTATAATCGGTTGAATTTTCCTCTATAAACCATAAATCCTAAACTGTAAAACCCTAAACTATGATTACAATTACTTGGTCAATTTTCACCTAGTACTTTGTTAATTTCCATGAGTACTTGGTGATTTTTCATCCTGTACTTGGTCAATTTCACACAATACTCGGTCAATTTTCAACTAGTACTCGGTTAATTCTCATGGATAAGATAGACACAATCAACCATTAATGTAAGACCAGTAACCTCGCGAGACCTTCTGTGCACTTCTACTTAAACAACGACATATTCCCGGCAGACCAAATCAACGAGTTTTGATTGTTATCCTAGTTTTGTACCACGATATTCAGAGACGTACCCTAGCGACCGCACGGGCGTTACGTTCCCAACCAGCGCGACACACCCCATTTCGACCCTTATATTAAAAGTTACAATTTTGGCACAATCCGAAATGGGCTGCACAATGCACGCCGGCCCCACTTGCACAAATTCTCATGTTGTCAAATCAAACAATCCATCCATCCATCAAGTCATCCATCGCTCATGTCACTCTTTCCCAATTAATCAAACAAACCCATGCCATTCTCATGCCACCTATACCCTTACTTATGTTAGCCATCATTCTCTTATTCTTTCTCTCCCCATTTTACCCCTCCATCTTCCCCTTATTCCCTCCCTATCTTAAAATCTCTACCACAAAAACTCCCTAACTCCCTCTCATTTTTACCATTTCCTAGCAAGAGTAGAGGGGGATTAAGAGAAAGAGAGAGAGAGATCTCATTTTTATCATTTCCTAGCAAGAGTAGAGGGGGATTAAGAGAGAGAGAGAGATCTCATTTTTACCATTTCCTAGCAAGAGTAGAGAGGGATTGAGAGAGAGAGAGAGAGAGAGAGAGAGAGAGAGAGAGAGAGAGAGAGAGAGAGAGAGAGAGAGAGAGAGAGAGAGAGATTAGGAAGAGATTAAGAGAAAAGAAAGAAAGCTTGTGAGAGTATTAGGAAAGATCAAGAGAGTAAAAGTAAGAGAATAGAGAAAAGTCAGATTAAAGAAGATTATGGGTGAAGAGGAGCTTGGTGGGCCATTCGATCGCCAATCTGAGACGATCTAACCGTCCATCCTTATAAGTGAGTGCATGAGAGGGTTAAAACCCTCCCCTTCTTTGTGATTTCTCTATTTTGGTGGGTCCATAAGGGTGGGACCCACCTTGATCATATATTGAGTATGTGGTGGACCCCATAATGGCGGGGGGCCACCCCAATGGCCGGATCTATTTCCCTTCATTTCTATTTATTTTCTTATTCTTATTAGTGTTATGGGACCCACAAGTGGGCCACGCTATTGGAGAGCGTGTCCCGCACGCTATCTTAGCGTGGACCATCTTATGTAACCCACCGTAATATTTAATTTCTATTTAAACTAGTTGATTGTGTAAGCACACTTGGATGATGAAAATACACCAAAAATGGATGTGATCCAAAGCTTCTTAACTCTACCATGAGTTGGACATTCAAATGGATGGAGTGGATTTCTTAGGTGGGCCCTACTTCACCCTTAAAACACATGAGAGAGAGAGAGAGGGGTAGTGGCACTGTCTTCAGTGGACACAACAATGTCCAAAGGCATGTCTTTGAGACACCATTCATCTTCCAAAGCCATCATGTGGGCTTCTCTTGTGGGCCCCATCATGATATATATATAATATATATATATAATATATATACTATATTATAATATATATATATATATATATATAGGCATTGAGCTGAAAATGAAGTTAATATGAATCCCAGGTCGGCCATACCACAAATACTAAGGGGTTAGGTTACCCACCGTCATTTCTTACTTTGCATGGGAGGTTTGGAGTGAGTTTTCACTCGTGGGACCCATATTGATGTATTTCTTAGATCCACACCATCCATTCATCTGCTGGCTCATTTTAGTCATAGAGTAAAAAATCTAGCCAATCCAACCATCAGGTGGACCACACCACAACTGGTGGTGGGAGTGAGGGCACCCCCTCACGTCAACCATGCAGACGTAGGGTGGGGCGTCCCAACCATGGACCCCACCTTGATGTATTTATTTAATCCACACTGTCCACCACCTTCTCCATGTCATTGTAGGATATGAGATGAAAAATGAGACAAATTTGAGTTCCTAGTGGACCGCACTGAGGGAAACAAAGTCCCACCATTGGAACTTTCTAAGGCCGACTGTTGTGTGTGTAGGTGGTGGACCTACCCATCATTGGACTTCTTTGGTCCATAGAGAGCTGACCGATATAATGGACGGAATAAATTATCCACTAGTGGACCCCACATAGTATTAAACAAAAAAAAAAAAAGGAAGAAAGAAAAACAACGAAAAATGGCCATTTATGCTGCCCCCACATGTGGACCCCACCATGATGAATTTGTTTAATCCACACCATCCACCTTCTCCATATAATTTTAGGTCATGTGCTAAAATTTGAGGCAAATACGAGTCTGGAGTGGGTCGTACTAAGGGTATTAATGCCCAACTATTGAAACACTCTAGGGCCCACTTTGGAGTCCTTATTCATCCAAATAGTCCAAACCAGAGTCTATTAGACTCCACTCGAGCTAGCCAAGACGGTGAACGGATCAGATTATCCACTTGGGGCCCACCTTAATAGTGTATGCAAAACATACAATAAATATAATAATATATATATAAATATGAATGCCATGTGATAACCCATTCTTGGCCAATTTTGGGTCTCACAAGTGGGACCTTGTTCTAATGTTTATATTGAATCCACACCGTCCACCAACTTTTCAAGATCATTTTAGGCCATGGGCCAAAAGATGAGACAGATTCAAGTCTCAAGCGGGCCGTAATGAGGGAAACGAACCATTGTTATTGAAATCTTCCAAAGTCCACTGTGGAGTCTCTGTTCATCTAAATCATCCCAAATTAGAGCCCATTAGACCCGCTCGAGATGGACTACGCGGTTGTAACGTCCTGAATTTTTACTGTTTTGGATTTTCAAAAATCCTTGAATTATATATATATATATAGATATATATATATATATTATATATATATATATATATATATATATATATATATATGTAATTAACTTTTATTATTACTTACTGACCATTAATACTCAATGTTAGTTTACATGCGACTGGTACTGATAAAAAACTGTACAAATTCAGTCGACACTTGTAAAATGTAACTCTCCCAAAGCCGAGATGAGTAGGGGTCAAATCTTAATTAATAAACCAAATCAATCATGTTACTCCTTTAGCCTAAAAACCAACAGTTTAGGGTTATTAAGACTGAATCGCCATTTTCATTAATTACGAATAGACCACACTATGAACATAGTTAATCTAAGCCCTAATCACCGCGCACAAGAAATCTTGCTACCTAATTCATTCCAGAAATGTCTTGATTATCCAAATGATCTCTAAACCGCTCGTTAGTGGGCCACTAGTTCAAAAACTATAGAATAATGTCCGTCTTATTGGGCTCGACGTCCATCGCGGAAGTCGTACCTGGGTAGTGTCCATAACTGCTCAACTTGAGCCGAGGGACGAGTGCATGAGAAGTGCAAATACCCTAAAGGAAGAAGCTAAAATTTAAGTGAATTGGGTCATCCACTCTTACGCTAAGTTAAGAATTTCGGATCGTCGATTTACAACCAAACTTCACATGTAGAGTAAGGATATTTCCCCACACATATCCGCATAGTCGCGGCCCCGATCGATTGTCAGTGACCGTTGAACATACTTCTAATCATATCCGTCGATCAGCGCATCCAAATGGCGGGCCGATCATATCCATGCGTAAATCGTCATTAGGACTAACTATCCTATGGTGTATATCAATATATACACCCATAGTGGGCCCTAGAGGTTAGAAAAACCTTTCCATAGGGCTAGTATAGTAAAAACCCAACCCTTGTGGCCATTTACACCAAATCTGGCACTATATAAGGGCTTCATTTGGGCACCCCCTACTCCCATACGAATTTTAATAAGAGAAAAGGGGAGAAAGGGAGAAGAGAAAGAGGAGCAGAGAGGAGAAAGAGAGGAAGAGCTTGAAAGTATAAAGGTTTGTGCACCTTCACCCTATTATCTCCTCTATAGCAACATTGTCCTTCATTGGTGTCGATTCGACAATGATTGAAGGTAAGTATTGAGTTATGTTTGTAGGTTTAGGTTTTATGTTTAATTCCTTCCAATTCGTACAAGCTTACATGCTTAGGTTCTCGACGATCTTTCCCCAACGCCCAAACCTTACGAACACCATGAATTGGGCGAAACGTCATAAGGTGCAGACTATTATCCTTAGGTGGCCAAGTACCAATTTTAGGATAAATTTAATGATTGTGAATGTTAGAGTGATGTGCATGAGTGATTTAGGGAAACTCCAGCTAGAAACATACACATTAGGTTCACCAACTTGCTTGCAATGATGAATTTTTGTTTAATTAGTCTTCAACATGTTTGGGCATGAAATTGGTGTTGCATGTTCTTCATCACATCTGATTTTTGCATGATCTTCCCTATAGTATGTATGATTACATTATTTCTTGTTGTATTTTCGTACTATGAGAGAGGTGTTGTCCTTGGACTCTTAGGTAATCCAACACCACACACACACACGTCTAGCTTGTGATATTAAGAGTAGTATTCATTTTAACAACTTGAAATCTTATGCTAGAGGTATTGTACGCATGATTCTACCTGTACTAGAAGATGAACTCATAATTGTTAGTAGTGTTATTGAATGCAACCCATTTTCTGGGTTGGTCAGAGAATCGAGATTTGTGAAGGTGGTTCCATTAGTTGGACCATCCTGTGACTAGATTGACTGATTTGGGCGGATGCGAATGGGCGACAATAGTGAGACTACATGGGCGGCTTGCGCCTGATATCGTGCGTTACGTGCTCGCCTGAATTTAGACGGTCTAGTCTACTGACTGACCAATCATGTTTGTTAACCATGTCTACTCACGCCTGTATGGAACCTGGAACACCCCTCGCCCACTGACAACTGTTAGAAACAGATCCACTGTCTCGTGAGCCGTGCATGGTGGAATGAGACACTGTGTCCGAGTTGTCGGCCTACGCTGGGGTGACGAGCCTCCCCGTAGTGATCGCGAACGATCCCGCTTCCCAGCACTCCCCACGTGCTTGTAATCGGGGGTGGGGACTCCGATGGGATCAAGGATCGCGGGTCTTAGCCTCGCACGTTGAGGGGTCCTAGCCTCGCAAATAGATGAGGGCATTGATATCGTCGGGGTATACCAGTTTTCCTAACCTGCTGGATGAACGAAATTAACTAAAAACTCGGCTAATACATTATTCACGCATCGCATTAGCTAGAATTTGGCGACTCGGCAGTCGAGGTCGCAATGAGAGAGTGTTGGTTATGCGCGACCGTGAGACGAAGTCACTCAAGGGAGTGTTGTGGGTGAAGTCATGCATCATACATAACTCATGCATACACATTAACAAAGACTAGTTAGTGATTTATGAATTTATGTTTTTCATTAAATTCATCGTGGAATTGTTATTTGATGTAACTTATGGCTAATGATACCTACTGAGTTAGTTACTCACTCCCACTCTGGGACGGTGTTTTAAAACACCAACCAGACACGTCATTAGATGCAGGTGAGGCGAAGCTCGACGAGCTAAGCGGGGTGAGCATGGATGAGGAAGAGGAGCTTCCCTGCTTCCAGACTTTCGGCGGATCCTTCTAGTCTGAGTTCGGGCTACCGCGGGGTATGGGCCAGGGCTCTAGTCACTTTGGGTCATGTATGGGTGAGACTAGTTCCCTATTTAGATGATTTTGGATTTGTGGTTTGGATATTTTTATATTTAGTGGCACTTGATACTGCTTTATGACTTATGCTTCATGTCTTGCTAAACTCTCCATTGTTTATGAGATTATTCAAATGTAATTAAAATCTGAAGCCCATTAGGGCACCCGTGGCACCTGAAAATTCGGGAGCCAAGTTCCTACACGGCCCCTGAAAACCCAGGGTGTTACAGTGATGAATGAAGTAGAAGATCCACATGGGGCCCGCACTGATAGTGTATCAAAAAATAAGAGAAACAAAGAAAAAGAAAGGTGTTACTGTGCAGTTTTGCCTAGTGATGTGAGGGCGGAAGTCTCCTTGGGCTGCCCCCACACATGAGACCCTACATAATATATGTATCATATCCACTCCGGTCATCCGTCTTATCAGACCATGTTAGGCCATGAGCCCAAAACTCAGGTTGATCTAAATCTCAGGTGGGCTGCACCATAGGGTAATGCGGGGGTAGAAAGCTCTTGGACTTGGGATTTCTTGGTATTGGGATCCATTAGACTTTGGAATCTCTAGTTTTGGGATCCCTTGGACATCGTACACGTAAACATTCAACTGGGTGAATTTACGATTGTCTAAAACGGTCTCAAAATCCTATTAGGTGAATTCGTTACTTCCGCTCAATTTTCATATGCATGGTACGTTTATGACGTTCGATAACCGTCCATCTATACTCGGTAAAATTATGACGGTCGATAACGTTCTCAAGATCTGTAGTATGTGAATTTTCACGTGCCTTCAAATTTCGTTTTGTGAATATACGACGCTCTAAATCCGTCTCCAAATTTGTTGATGAATTAACTTGTCAGATTACGACGGTCTGTAACCGTTTCAATTCGTGCACTAACATAAATTTCACTTCGTGAAATCATGACGGTCGAAAACCGTCTTAACATCTGCACGCTGAATTTTCAATTGTTCCAAATTTTCATGAACTAGGTGAATTTAAAACGATCAAGAACCACCTCAACAATTGCACTCGGTCAATTTTCACTTGGTGAAAAAGCTTCTCGAAACTAGCACGGTAAATTTGCAAATACAGTAAATTTACGACGGTCAAGAACCGTCTGAAAACCAGCACTCGTTGAATTCAACAACACCGTCAATATTCAGGTATTTGAGTGTATTTACGTTCATTAAAAATCATCTCAACAACTGTAGTTAGTGAAATTTCACTTTCCCCATCAATTTTAACATACTTGGTCAATTTACGACGGTTGAAAACTGTCTCAATAGTTGAACGTAATTTTCAATTGCTTTGAATTTACAATTGTCAAAAACCGTCTCAAAATCTGTAATCATTAAATTTACTGTCAGAATAAATGTTGTCAAAAGTAGATGAATTTTTACATGCATTCAATTTTCATGCTCGATGAATTTACGACGGTCGAAAACCGTCTCAGCATCCATACTTGGTGAATTGACAAGAGTCGAAAACCGTCTCAACACCTGTACTTGGTGAATTGACAAGAGTCAAAAACCATCTCAAGACCTATATTATATTTGTTTATTTTCACCTACTTGGTCGACGGCGAAAACCCATGGTCGACTGTGAAATGGACAGCGAGTAATGGTCCGTAGTAAAAGTCCATGGTCAACCATGAACTAGGTAAATTTGACCGAGTACTAGGTGAATATGACTGAGTACTAGGTGAATTTGACCAAGTGCTATGTGAATTTTCACCGATCAATTTTACTACGAAAAAAGCTCATTCTTCATTTTTACCTCCCACAATCGCCTTTCTAGTGAAACACGAGTTCAAGAAGAAGAGGAACAGTGCGGTGAATTAAAACACGATTTCAAAATACAACCCTAAGATTGCAAAAAACTCTGTTGGACAACACCCGAAAGATTGAAGTTTATCAATGCGACCGGTTTAAAGTAATGAACATAACCCTTAGAAAGGTTGCAGATGTAAAATGATAATAACTGAAGATTTCATGAAGAAAAATGAAGAAAAGATGAGTTTTTGGGTA
This sequence comes from Magnolia officinalis, assembly GCA_021015155.1. NCBI lineage: Eukaryota > Viridiplantae > Streptophyta > Magnoliopsida > Magnoliales > Magnoliaceae > Magnolia > Magnolia officinalis. Next base: position 6,508,120 of record JAJHSJ010000005.1, read on the forward strand.
TAACTAATAGAAATGAATATAACCCAAAAAACTAAGGGTATTTTTGTTTAAAAAATTCAATCCATACCACGTAAGTTTAGAAATGGAAAGTAGAGTCTTAGAGGTTTAGAAAGACTGCTCAATTAAAAGTATAATTTACAAAGGAAAATTTCTCTATGTGAAATCTAAATGTGCAATCCCAAGTTTAAAACATAGGTTGACTTGTTATTCAAATGTGCCATGCCGAAGGAAATGGCTGGGAGAAAGATGATCCCAAAAAAGGCTGACTTGTTGTTCAAATGGGCCACACCTAAGGAAACGGTTAGGCGAAAAACTTGTTGATTTTTTTCAAGGTCTACTAAGAGTTAAGAATAAAGACAATTCATGATTCAGGTGAGCCACACGAAGGGAAATAATTTGGAGGGTGAATATCACCCAATACTTTGTTTTCAATCACATTGTCGGATGCAATCATAAATAGCGAGATGAGTGGATTTTGGAAATGAGTCCCACTACATATGCACAACTTCTTCATTTTCACGGAAGCTTAATACAAGTTTTGGCTGATGGGAGAGTATAAATGAGAATGAACAGGTAAAAACTTATTTTTACCCTAACATATAAAGTAGGAAAAATGATTTGGTAAATATAAAATTTAATGATATTTTATGGAAAAATTAGAGCCTTCGGATAAATTTTCAAAATAAATGGCACGAATACATGAATCTAAATTCACAATCAATATATAGCAAAGAGCAATATCAAAACAAGAGAGAAAAAACTCAGAAGTCTCATAGCCATTATCTAGGGGAAATATTCGTCCGCCTACGTACAAGTGCTTGGATCTGTTGCTGTTGTAGCTGCCCATTTGGTTTTTCCAGATAGGGATGTTGCTTGATATGCCATGGCGGTAGGAGATTGTGGCAGTTGGGGTCGATGTTCTTACAGTTGGGACATATATCCTAGTTTTTTGTTTGATGCAGTTAGTGTTGGGTGCGGAAGCGTCACCCAAATGTGAATCAAACAAGCACAGAGAAAGAAAATTCGATTATGCACAGAGAATAAATCGATTCATTTGGAAAAATCCTCAAAGGAAAAAACCACGACATAAAGCAACAAGCAATCCACTATGAAAGCAAAATTATAAGTTATATACAACTTATGGAATTGCAAAAACTCATCTCTCAAGACAAAATCCCCTCACAAAACCCTAGAAAAACCCTTTGGTCTCTCCTACATTCGTTCCTAGTTACCCTAATCCAGCATTACAACCGTATATACAAGGCATGTACATAATTAGAACCAAAACCGCGCACTTACATAGAAGTTACGTAAACTGTCGATCAAACCTTCGATCGATCGACTCCATTCAATGGTCTTCAATCGACACCACATGTTCGATCAATCAAACATGCTCAAAAGTATCTAGAGAGCAAAATCACATTTTTGAAATTATCTCTATAGATCGAACCCTAATGTTCAATCATTCGAACATGGTTAAAATTGTCCAGAGACCAAAGTGAGAAATTCAGGATTTTCTCATTTAAACGCAGTAGATCAATCGATATTCCCTATTTTACATCAAGTTGAAAGCACCAATTTCAATAATCTCCACCGTGACTTCAATCTTGCATGTTCATTATTCCAAGTTGGATCCTTCATCTGTAATCATCTCCATCATAGTATCATCATCGCTTCATGTGCACACTATCTTTATCTTATCAATGCCAAGCCCAAAGAAGTCAAACCGAACTTGAACTTTGCTGCAGGAGAAACTTTCGTACATATATCCATAGGATTCTCACTAGTGTGAATCTTCTCAAGAGTAACACCGCCTTCCCCTAGCATTTGTAATAAAATGATGACACACGTCAATGTGTTTAGTCCGCGAGTGATAAACTTGGTTCTTCATAAAATTGATTGTGTTTTCGCTGTCATAATGCATAGGCACAACTTCCTGTTGAAGCCCAAACTCATTCATCAATCCTCTCAACCAAAGTGTCATATACTCAGCTTCAGTTGTGGAAAGAGCAACCACATACTAAAGCTTTGACATCCAACTAATCGCTTTATCCGCTAATACAAATGAGTAACCAGAAGTCAACATTCTATTATCCACGTTACCAGCATAATCAATGTCTACATAGCCTACTAGTTTCTCCTCGGATTTACCGAATATTAAGACGTAGTCAGTCGTACCTCGTTTGTAACGAAGTAGCCATTTCACTGTCTCCTAGTGTTACTTGTCAGTGTTTGACATATATCTACTAACAACACTCACTACATGTGAAATATCAGGTCTAGTGCAGAACATGACATCCATCAGGTTGTTAACCATAGTAGAGTGGGGCACACGAGACTTACACCGCTTTTCTTCATCTGTAGTAGGACAAAAAAAGGTGAAAGTGAGCAACGTGGGGTTGCTGATTGGTTTAGCCCTATTAAGTCCAAACTTGACTAAGACATTCTTAAGATACTCCTCCTTAGACAATCAAAACATGCTCCTTTTCCTATCTATGTACTTCAATGCTAATAATTTTTTTTGCAGCCCCCCAATCTTTCATCTCGAATGTCCTATATAACTAAGCCTTCAGTACATTGATTTTAGACATGTTATGGTTGACGATAAGCATATCATCAACATACAATACCAGAATGATGAATTCCCCATCACTCAATGATCTGAAGTAGACACAATGATCGAATTCGTTTTTGATAAACCGTTGAATCATCATGAAAGAATCAAACTTTTTATGCCACTCCCTAGGTGACTGTCTCAGGTCGTACAATGACATCTTTAACCTGCAAACTTTATTCTCCGACATCTATACCTCAAACCCTTCGGGTTACTTCATGCAAATCTATTCTTCTAATTCCACATGTAGAAAAGATGTCTTTACATCCAACTGTTTCATTCCAAATTGTATTGGGCAACCAACGCCAATACGAATCTGATAGATACCTACTTCATAACTGGTGCGAATATCTCGCCGAAGTCGATGCCTTCTTTTTTAGCATCTCTTCGCAATTAGTATCGCCTTCTACCTATCCAATTTCTTACGAAAGATCCACTCACACCCAATCGCTTTCAAATCAACAGGTAGATCCACTAGTTCTCACGTTTCGTTCTTTTGTAAAGAATCCATCTCATAATGCATCATTACCATCCACTTCTCAGCATTTGAATCATCCAATGCTTCTTGGAAGGTAGACAGATCCCACTCATCCTTAATGAGAAAAAAATCCAACATTTGAGTCATCCTTGTATCTCATGGTAACCCTCGATTTCTCAATAAATTCCTCCTGACAGGTGGCGGCTCCACCTGCTCTTGTAACTCTACCTGCAGCTCGGCTTGTTAAAGTATCTTACCCTTGCCGATTTCAATGCTTCCTGGAAGGTAGACAAATTACACTTATTCATAATGAGAAAAATCCAACATTTGAGTCATCCTTTTATCTCATGGTAACCTGCAATTTCTCGATAGATTCCTCCTGACAGGTGGTGGCTCCACCTACTCTTGTACCTCTACCTGCGACTCAACTTGTTAAAGTATCTTACCCTTGCCAATTTCAACATCAATTGCCGCTGATTTTTTTATTTCCTTGTGTTAATCCTTATAGAATAAGGGACTCTCATCAAACTTAACATCCTGACTAATTGTAATCTTCCGTGTTGTCCGGTCACATAGCATGTATCCTTTCACACAATCATCATAGCTGTCAAAGATATACTTCTTCACCCTTTAGTATAACTTGTCTTTGTCAATAGACAATATATGAGAGTAAGCATCACAATCAAATATATGTAGTCCTAAGTAGTCTACTACCTGACCACTCCTTACTTCTTCAGGAATTTTGTAATTTATATTCATAAATGAGAACCGATTCACTAAATAGCAAGTCATGTTAACTACCTTTGCATATAATTCCTTGCCCAATGTGACATTACTCAACATACTTCGTGTCGTTTTCGAAAGAGTCTGATTCATGCGTTTCATCACATCATTCTGCTCTGGTATATATCTGACTGTGTTATGCCTCATAATCCTCTCATCCTTGCAAAACAAATTAAATTTTTTTGAATTAAACTCTCCGTCATTGTTTGTCCTCAAAATTTTCACCTTTCACCTAGTTTGTTTTTCGACCATTGCCTTTCACATATCGAAGGTGGTGAAAACATTAGATTTATGTTTCACAAAATAAATTCAATTTTTTTTAATGAAATCATCAATGAAAGTAACAAAATATAACAACGGCCGACAGCCCCCATACATTAGAATGCACATAATCTAACGGTCCATTACTACCATTTTTTCCAATTTTAAAAGATAACCCTGATTGTTTTTCGTATATGAAATGTCCACATATATCTAAATCAAAACTTTTAATTGAGAAATTAAACCACGATCTAGAAGTACCTTCATACTGCGCTCACTCATGTGGCATAAGCGTGCATGCCACATACATGCTGACATGAATTCCGATACAAACATTGCAGTTCCACCCAATATAGTATTCTCTATCAACATGTAGAGATTGCTATTCCTTCGTGCCTTCTCAACAGTGGTGCCCCCTTTGAAACTTTAATGACACCATCATGGCCGATGAACTAGTACCTTAGCGGATTAAGAGCACCCGGAGAAATCATTTTTTGTTTTTCAAATCCGGAACGTGCCTTACAACGGTCTGAGTATTGGTCAAACCCAAGGGTTGACGACATCCACCACTTGAGATTTGGATATGCTTATTTTTTGTCAATCACCACAAGTTCTTAATGGTCAGTCACCATAGTTTCGTGGTGTCCACCACTTGAGATTTGGATCTGCTTCATTTTTGGGTTCATGCCCTAAAATGAGCTGCCAAAATGGATGGACGGTGTGGATATACAATACAAACATGAAGGTGGGCCCCATGGTTAGGGCCTATGCTGGACAAGGCCGGGCCGCACCTAATCCGCTCCCCCCATCAGCTGGGCACTACCAAGAATATCCTGACCACTGGTGTGCGGATTTCAATCATCCAGTTGAAAACAAATAGCTGATACGAACCGAGCATTCATGCGGTGGGGCATTCGGTCTTTACTTTTATGCAGAAGGGCCCACGGTTCGGCGATACAAACCGTTGATAGGATATGATTCACCATGAATGGCCCATGCACTTCAGATCTACGAGATTGCAAGATCCTATACGTAGATTATTTTGCCACTTATTTACTGATGGGGAAAGTTGCTGTATATTTCGATTATTTTAAAATAATAATTATATTACTATTCTTCCATGTTTGCAGTTAGCGCACGTAGAAAAGACAGAATGAAAGACAAGGTAATGACTCGGTGAGAAGAGGTGACTCACTCAGTTACTGGAAATAGAGAACATGTGACTCGCCAACTGAGTCAACTCAGTATGAGTGCACTTTGCAAGTGTACTCGATCTGATTATCTCATCCGCCTATCTCAATACGTGGATGCTGCGTCTCAGAGACCGATATAATCATCAAATGAGCCACTCTTCCACAAATCAAATGAATGGTCGAGAGAAAGTGACTGACTTCCCCAGCACTAATAAACCCTTCGTTCATATTCTTTTTCTTAATGAGATGTTGAATCTACAGGTCTGTAAATCAGGATTCCCAAATGGACGGTCGTCATGTTTTCGAATAAGTGGACCCGTGGTTGAATCTACAAAAGTGGGCCAACTGATTGGGGTTGCCTCACAACTATAGTCAAGAGCCATGCTCTACAACTCTCCAACGCGACAATACTCACCCTTCGAACAGTTGCGTGTGAACCAAAAGTGTAGCTTTGACTCCCCCACACCTGCCGAGTATGATACATATGGCAAGGGTTGTTGGATATGGGCCCCACTTCAAACCTACTGTGGGGCCTTACCCACCATGAGATAGCTGGTGATTGATGTGGGCACATCACTAGCTTGTGCCAATGGTCCAAATTCAGTCCGGGCTTAAGCTCGGGCTGAGCCTGACCTGTCTATTAACAGGGCTTACAGGCCTGAGTAGGACCCAGAACCCAACAGAGCATGCCTGATCCAATAGCCACCATAACCAATGCAGGGCATCTCGTTAGTCTTGGTGGCCCGCCGTAAACCCACTCCATTGGCTACGGGTCAGTGAATGTAGATGAGACATCAGGTTAGTCTTGTTTCAAATGCAGTGGTACAAAACCTTCCTGATAAGCAAAACCAACAACCTGAACCATCAGTGAATTGGCATTGCACCGACTGCTAGCTACGCCCTTTGTTTCAGCCGCCCATTAGTTTAATGCACTGGTCCACCTGATGAGTGAACCAGCTTGAATTTGGTCCTAGGCATCCGCACCCTGGTTCCCACCTGATGGACAAGGTGGTATTGTTGTGTGTTGGCATGTAGATGGGTTAGCACCATGCATGCACATGGGAAGAGCGAATCTCTGGATAGCCAAGGGCAGAGAGGGCTGATGTATCTGTCAACCCTGGTAGTTGCTAGTAGTGATATCTCCCAAAATGAAAAGACACGGTCAACATTCGTCCGGGCCTTTCTATTTCTACTTTCATCCATTGATCAAGGAGACAAAAAAGGGACACAATCCTAGTCCAAGAAAATAAACAAAAATAAAAAATAAAAACTATGTTTTTCTCCACCACGATACAAAATGATGGTGTGACCATAAAACAAAAAAGGTCAGGCTTGCAACACCAGGACTTCCCAAGAGGTCACCCATCCTAAAAACTTTTCTCGCCCATCTAATGGAAGAGTTCTGATGGGGAGTGGTGCACTAGTGCCGGCATGATCACACCCATTCTCCTTCACCATAACACAAAAGCCATACCGCTTCCGGTTGTATTGACACAGTAAGGTGGGAGGCTCCACTGCCACAATGGCTAAAGCAGTTTTGTGTAACTCTCACATTGGCAGCTACCATCTATCAATTTGGTTGCTTACTAGTTGTAGTAGTGTGATCAAACTGTGGAATATCTTTCTGCTTCGATTTCCTCTTGCGTTTATGGTTCTTGTGCTTTCCTTTGAACCTCAAACGCGCTTTCAGGCTCCTTTCCCATACCTTCTTATGCTTCTGATATATCAGCATCACAGCCTGTGCGTCCTCAATCTGAAACCACATTATGCAATTGCTAAGCTAAGGGTTCTTGTAGCTCTTGTCATAATTTCATTAAACAGAGATATTTCAAATGATCAATGAGGTAAAATGGCAGATAGAGAATCACAAGAATGCCCTTGCGAGTCCAAATGTTTGAAATTCATGTGTATCTAGTGAGATCAAACAAACTAAACAGCAATAGTTGTGTACGTGGTAGAATCTGCTGACATGGATTGTACACTTTTTCTCAGTAATTTCACACAAACTAATGGCTCTTTTGCATGTTACTTATGATGGTCAGTTTACTAGTCCATGGACCACTACCACACCTGGGGCCTCCCTCAGATATTGGAACCATCCACCTGGTAAGTCCTATTGCAGATGGATCAGGATGCAAAAGTTATACTGAACTTATGTCTGCCCATCCAACTGAAAGACTTCTATATGCTGACTCATGTATCATATATTCATGAGATTTTAGCATGGTCCCCCCAAGTTGGGGTCTAAAAGACGAATGGTTTCCAAACATGGAGTATGGGATCCATGCATGGAGTTTCAAGACCCCAAGTACAAATGGCCCAACAGTATCAATCCCCTTCCCTTTTACCTGTCCGAATAAAGGCATCTACCATCACATGGTGCTAAGGGACTTACTGAGCAATGCTCTTTTTGTTGGATCTTGATGCCAAGAAACTGAGTTGCAAGAACCCGAAGTGCCTGTTTCCGCCCTTCCCTGCAGCATCAACCACGCACGTTAGCAGATATGGTAGAATATTAAAAACTTGGACACTCAAATACTGATTCCAAAATCTGAGAAGTAATACTTTAGAAGGGGCTGATATTCTGAAGTATCCCGTGTGTCCTTCTTTGGATGACTCAACAACAACACCTGTTACCAAACTTGAACACATTCACTTTAACAATTTCGATACCATTTCAGTCACAAATACATTAAAAGCCAAGGCTGTCCACCTTAAGATCATTGTGCAGAGCATGGCCCACAAGAATTCTTCCTTTAATCAACTCCGCCACTTTCTTTTGAACAGCCTGGAAGTCCTTAGCTGCAGATTTCTTCACTTTAGATAAACAAGGGGAGAACTGAACGAAAATCAGTTGCAGTTTGAGAGCAAAAATAACAAAGTCAACCTTTTCTTAAGTTGTGTGGTCGAATCCCACTAATTTCTGTGCGGAAGTCAACAACATGTTCTAAGGGGCGAACATACTCATCATATAGGACATTTCCCCATGCATTCACCTGTGATAACAAGTATAGCTACTTATCAATTGTCATATAAAATAAACATAAACTAAACCATATAACCAATCCTTCTGTCTCAAAAAATAAAATAAAATCATAGGTCGAACCGGAACACCATGTCCGCATTCTCTCAAATGGCAACAAACCTCCTCTTTTGTTTCTTCTCACATGAATCCTATTTAGGTCGACTAAAAGACCAAAAACAAATATGGTATGGAAGGTCCAATCGACTCTATCCCTGGGAATTTTTTCTAAAATAGAATATTGCATCAATTGAGATGTGTGGCAAACTGACATCGTCCAACTTATGCAGCTAGACACTTGAACATGTTTATGCCTAGATAACCAAATACAAACATTTATACAGACTTAATTAGCAGAATGGGGATATGACCACAATTTATCAAAATTCATGATATGGAAATGAATACGCGTACCCATTTCATAACATGCTAGTTATATTAAGTTCTATGGATTTTATTAAAAACATGTGACCCAGTTTAATTTTTTTTAGTTTTGTTAAAAAGGGCCGTTGCATTTTAATCTAGCCTTCCAAGCACAATGAAACTACTAATATTTATGGCTTTCTGCAGATTGAGTAATTGAGAGTAAGACTAGGTTAAAATATACACCATAAGTATCCTGTACCAGTATCAATATCGTATTAGTCTGGTATGATATTCAGCATACAAAAGTATTCAGGTATCAAAGGTTGATACAGCCTTTGAGGGACATGCATCTAGGACCATATAGACTTCTAAATATGTTCTTTCCAAGTCCGTCTTTCATTTTTCTGATGCAAGTGCATGTGCTTGGATTCTCTTCCAAGGGAAAATCATATGGTTCAAACATCAATCTCATTTGGAATTGACAAGGTACATCGTCTGGGACATATGATGTTGGGGGTTATAATTGGTATCTTGACACAGTTTTGTAGTGCTTTTCAAGTTCAGCTATTCATACACATTTTTTGCTGTCGTGAAATTCAGTCTCAGCAGCCAAACAATATTAAAATCTTGATGACAATCTCTGATAGCAGCATCCGAGAAATTGTTGACATGACTGCCCACATCCATAGTGTTTCAGCATGCACATATGGCAGGAGAAAATACTGACAGATTAAAGATAAAGCTTTTCATACTTGACCTTTTTACATCATAAAAATCACGATAACACTTTTTTTTTCCAACGACCATAATAAAAATCACAGTAAAACTTTTTTACCTACAACCATATCACCCATATTCCCTAAGCACACAATAGAAATGCAATTGGGCTCAATAAAAAGTGGCAACCACCCTCTCCTTCGCCCAAAAAAAAAAAGTGTGCAAGTTTTTCTTTTTAAAAAAATCAAGCATATATCATACATAAGCAGCCACAGTTATGAGTGAGATATGTTAAAAGGAACATAATAGTACCAGTGTGACCCGTCCAAGAGCGCTTTTATTTCCCTGGGAACTGACACCAACCATTTCGCAATCCATGGCTATTGCATCTGTTAAGCTGACATGGAGACAGAATTAAGAATGATCGTTAGACTTCAATCAAGTGGGTGTTTCATACAGTTAAGAGACTTGACATTCTTGATAGAATATCATGATCCATGTTATTCAGAAGCCATGAACAAGGTTAGACAAGATGTTACCAACAATATACATACATAATAACCAACTACTACAACTACAGACAAATTGCAGAACAGTGACAACAAGAACACCACAAGGTTATATCATAAGGCTATGCTAATGATGCTCAAGTAGGTCATATTTCATCATGAAGAAAACAAGAAAAGCAATGAAATCGGTTAAAATTTTACATAGCCACCTAGTGAACCCTTTTCAATGTCACACATGTCCTTTCCAAAGGCGAGATCATCTTGCACCAACCGGGCAAAACAATAGTTTACAAAACAAGTATCAGGTGCTGGATATCAACTTAGGTTGTGTATAATCCCATCAACTATTGCAAAAATTGTGCTCAAGACATGATTGGTGACAAGGGGGTTCAGGTTGTTGGAACTGAAGCCCCTCCTGCACTTCAGTACTCATGAAAGCAAAGTCAACCATCATCCAGACCCCCACACCTTCACCAATAGCCAGACGGCCAAAGGACCTACTCCGAGCGAATTTTGTAGGGTGGCAGAGTACAGGCCCCAGGACAATGTCGCTGTAGGGGTTCTGAGCAAGTCCATTCTTTACGTAGCAGTTTGGCAGTTTATGTAATGTTATGACTGGGCTGACAACACTCAATGTCTTTTTGTGCTCACATGTACACCTCATTCAAGTCAGGCCAATTCAGCCCCAACTTGGACAAGTCCTGCAACTCGGGCTGAATGAGTCAATCCAGGTCACTGAGTCTTTCAACAATCTTTTGTATTGATCAGTTTCTGTCAGCCTCAATCTTCTTGCCATGACCACCTTTCCTCTTATATGAAATAAAACCAATGTACACAGAGTTTCATGTTTTTCTAAATGCATAAAGAACAACTTTGATGGTAGTACGAAAGGCAACCCATCTCCAGCTGGGTCAGGTGATAAGTGCAAAAGAGTCGAAGCACAGTAAGTATAAAATATGAAACATGTGACTGGCACTAACTGGCCAGTGGCAGTGACAAATGCAAAAGAGTTGAGGCACATGGAGTATTAAATGGAAACAGGCCCACAGCTCAGGCTTATTAAGAATTACCATCCGGCCATAGAAGGAGGTTTCAGTAGAGTAGAAGGCCCTTCTAGCCTTTGATTATTATTGATTTATTTGATGAGATCTCCAATATTGCAGATAAGGCTTAGATAATAATGATGATGATTTGATGAGAATTCCAATTAATCGGGATAAGGCTTTAGATGAAGAAGAAGATGATGATTTTGAATATTTTCTCACAACTGCAGGAAAGATGTTAGATGAGGTAAAATATGCTTTTCTCTTAACTACATTTTTAAAAGAGAGAGAGAGAGAGAGAGGAGAGAGAGAGAGAGAGAGAGAGAGAGAGAGAGAGAGAGAGAGAGAGAGAGCAAAAAAAGAATTGCTGTTCTCTTTCATCTGGACCATTCAATCGATTGGCCACTCCTTGGATTTGTTACAGCACAAAAATGATGCAAAGAGCAGGTGACAGAAACTTTACAAGCAATCCCATGACCTTTTTCACGATCAATAGTGTCCAACAAAGGAGACCATTGATGGGAAGATCCACATTATCCAAACATTGTTTCTTCTTTAATGGACAATCTGATGGATGAGTGCGACGTGAAGAGCACCTTTACTCAATTGACCCACATGATGAACAGGACTTTTAACTCACAACAGATGCAGTATCAGCTGGCAAGTCTGCAACAATAGCTCGTATGGAAAGAAAACAACGGAAGATAAAAGCAAAAAAGAAGAAGAAGAAGAAGCACCATGTGAATGGTAAAATTGTAAATTTTTGGGCTGGCTTTTTCATCTTTTAACCTGTTGAATTCACAAAGGGACTTCTTCTCAGAAAACTTTCAATGGCAGTTTTGTAATTTATGAGAGGACTGAACAACTACCAAAGTTGCTTGAAACAACCATGCTCTTAGTATTTTACCATTGCCTAAATTCTGACCAGCAAAAGAATTTGTGAGACCAGACTTTGGTGTGAGTTTGCTACAGCACGGGCAGCAACACATCCACTGTTTACGTGGCACACATGTGTGTCAATCCAGAACATCTAGTGGCATCCATTGTGCATAGCACAGAGCTTGAAAATCGGTAAATCACAATGACATCCTTAACCATCTTATTTTACCCATTGGATAACAAAATCACCATCTTCTTTGAAACCCACCACTCGATACCAATTGGACGGTGAGGATGGGAGTGAGGATTGACAGATCAGTGTGACTTTTGAGCCATGCTCCATCCATGTATGCCACATATACTGTGGATAGGTTACCGCCATTCCATTAGTGGTAGCAAAATAAGACAGTAGTGTGGCCCGTAAAAGGGAGTACATTATATTCCACCCTACTCACATAAGATAACTACGAATAGTGCCACACATGGACCGGGCCGCGACCAAGCAAAATCAAAATTTTGAACAGTGCCCATCTGATTGGTTCAAAACCTGGGTGCATATGAACTCGGGGGCCTGGCATGTTGATAGACCTAACTTGGTTACAAATCCTTATTTTAACCTGAATTTGGGTCAGATTTGGCAGAACTTTGAATGTGAATAGTCATCATGATCATCATCTAAGCCTTATCCCAATTAATTGGGGTCGGATATATGAATCCTATATGAATCCTGCTCTGCCATTCCACTTTATCAAGGGCCAAACCTTCCATTAGACTATAGGTCATCAAGTCTTTTCTTAGTACCTCCACCCATGTCCTTTTGAGCCTTGCCCTTGCCATTTTCCTTTTACAGCCAACTTGTACCAACTTACTCCTTCTAACCAGCATGATTCTTGCTCTCCGTTGCACATGACCAAACCATCTAAGTCTACTTTTCCTCAGTCTTATTACCTATTTTTGGTGCCCTCGTAGGTTCCCTCAAATGCATTCATTTCCAAGTCTATCCTTCCTCATCTCGCCACTCATCCATCTCAGCATCCTCATTTCAGCTACACTCATCCTATGAACATGTTGTTCTTTAACTGCCTAGCATTCTATCTTACAAAATTTCCTTTTCAGTTTAAGTGGTACACAACAATCACATAAAACTCCGGAAGCATATCTCCATTTCTTCCACCCAACTTGAATTCTATGAGCAACATCCTTCTCAATCTCTCCAATCTCATAAATTGACCCAATATACCAGAAGTGGCCATTCTGGGAAATGTCTTTTTTCTTTTTGTTGAAGATTCATTCTGGCAAACTTCTTGCGTGCACGCGCGCATGTGCGTGTGTGAAAGAAACATTCCTATCGATATTCACCTGCAATCCGTATTCGTTGGCCTCAGCACTGATGCTGGAGAATCAGGCTCCGAATCCGGCCGATCCTTGCGTTTTCCTGCCAGAAATTCAGAAAAGAAAGAAAAATAAAAGCGAGGAATTGGAACAAATGCGGATGGAACTGGAAGGAGTCTGTTGAGGGCGTGACGTTCTCACCTAAAGAGGTTTCTAGAGTTTTTCCATCGGAATCGTGAATGGACGATTCTGATAGTTTGGGGGGTCTGCTTTTCAGTTTCTGCAAGCAAAAGCAGCAGTGTTTCAATTTTTATTTTTATTTTAAAGGAAAAAAAAAAAACAGAGAAATGTGTAGAGAGAGAAGGGTTGAGATTGAAATTACTTGTTGGAGTTGAGCCCAGTTGGGATTGAGGAGAGAGCGCTTAGGGTTCGTGGCTTCGCTGCCCATCGCTACTCTCTATTCCGTTCCTTCTGCTCTCGTGATTGAGGAGCGGGAGCGCGAAAGCAAACGGTCCAAATTAGGTTATATTAAGGGGTCTTCGATGGTCGTAGATGGAGCAAGGAGTAAATGATTTATTAGAAAAGTCTCCTTCTTATTTACCAGTTTTTTTTTTTTTAAAAAAAAAAAAAAAGAGTCCGTTTACTAATAAATGAAGAGACTGAAACCCTAAACCCAAAAACAAATTTCATTTATCACTTACAGGCTATCTAAACATTATAAATTATTTACTAGTAAAATTTACCACTTAAAGCTAAACAAACAGGCCGTAAATCATTTACAACCATTGAGTAATTCACTAGTAAATCATTCACAATGTAGACCATTTACCATTGTCGAATGACTCTCAAAGTAAATGGTCATCATAACAATCCTAACTTCTGCATAGGGGTGCACATCAAACCGGTAGAACCGTGGAACTGGACCGGAACCGACCAAATGGTCCGGTTCTAGAGTGCACCGGTTCCGGTTCCAAAAATAAAAAAACCGATTACATCGGTTCGGTTCGGTTCTCGGTTTGGGGGTATGTAGAACCGAACCGAACCGTGAACCGATCTGTAGAACCGAACCGTGGAATCGAACTTGGAACCAAACTAGGAACCATTTGATTGTTTCCATATTTGACTCATAATTTATGGTTTATAATGCACCATTTGATTGTTTCTATAAATGTATTTTTTCATACCTTATACAATATCTAAACCATTCATCAAATGGATCACAACATGAATAGACATGGGCTAGATAATAAAATAAAACATGCAATTGGGCTGAATTATAAAAAGCCCAGAACAGTGGAATCGATCCGGAACTGAACCGGTTTTAACAGTTCAGTTCCGGTTCGGTTCTAGGGTGCTAATGGTCCGGTTCCGGCTCCAAATATCCTAGAACCATTAGGAACGGTTCGGTTCCGGTTTCACTTTCACCCCAGAACCGGATCGAACCGACTCGTGTGCACCCCCTGCTTCTGCATTTCTAACCACCTTATAAATGGACATCAGTCTGCAATTTTTATTTCTAACCATCCAATAAATGGCCCTAGGTCAAACATTTCGATAACCAATTGAGTAATTTTTAATTCATGGTATGCCCATAATTTAAAAGGTTTAGTTTGAATTATTTGTATGCCTAAATTTTATTTTAGGCTTGTTTCATTGTCCATCATACTCGAGGTTATTTGATTTTTCATGTCATACGTAAATCTTTTTGGAATAAGTAATTATTATTTTTTTACCCCATTATTTTTAGATGGGTAGCTATTTTCACTTTAAAAATTGGTCTAAAAGTATTTGCTTAAATTTACGGGGCCTATCATGATGTATGCCGTCAATCTATTTTACTAGAACTAGGGGTGTACACGAATCGAGCTAGCTCGGTTAGCTCGCTCAACTCGACTCGAAAAAGCTCGATTCGACTCGGTTCGAAGCTGAGTTCGAGCCAAGTCGAGCTGATTTTTTGAGCTCGAAAATGAGTTCGAGTCGAGTTCAAGCAGACCCCAGCTCAACTTGACTCAGATCGAATTCAGCTCGAATTGAACTCGAATCGAACCAATTCGGTGACTCGGTTACTTTGCCATTGATGTTGCTCACCAACTGTTTGATAAAATGACTCTACGAAATGTGGCTGGTGGCAAGGAAGGTTGGTATCTCATAGGCATGGTACATCGAGAGTGGAAGCAATAAAAACGTAATGGTCACGATCACTTATTCATGGGTCCCACTTCTACAGACTGATTACCCAAGCATTCAAGAGCCCAAAAGGAGACCAAAATTTTCGAACAATGATAGTCAATAGATTACCCACATTTTTCCAATCCTCCCAATACATTCCTCTGTTAATACTGCAGTTTCCAATTCAAGTACAGAAACAATAATTCCCCCATCAAAAAGAAAAAAAAAAAAAAGTACCATGGACTCTTTGAAATCATCCTTCCTTCTCTCTTTAGTAGCATACGTGCTGTTCGATTCTTGTAGCAGAGTAGTAGCAAAGTCCCAAGAAGCAGAGGCTCTTCTCAAATGGAAAGACAGTCTCCTCCAAACACAAGCTCTCCATTCCTAGTCTTTACTCCCCAAAGCCAACGTTTCCACCCCCGTAACAAGCTCACCCTGTAATTGTTGGAAATTATACAGATTAATATAATTTATGTATAATGTGGAAACCAAAAATTGCAATTAAATCTAAAATATGGACAGGCTAAAGCACGTCTGAAACGTTGTCCTTAAAGCGTTATTTGCCCCTACTCAAGTGAATTGAGTAAGCTGATAGGTTACAGGCAAATCGCTTCTAGGATACGACGAGCTTGGTGTGGGTCTGCGTTCAACAAACACGAAGGCCCACCTATTGGAACTCTATTACACTCAATCTGGCAGAAATATAATAAAAGAAAAAATCCCAGAAGAAAGAAAAAGAAGAAAATTGTGGTTTAGACCACTGTACTAGTCAAGTCTTCAGTTACTGGTTCAGTTGAACCATTCTAGACCACACCGTTGGTCTGTTCTTCTTGCAAATGTTTAACCGTTGCTATCTTGCTGGAATCACTGGAGTATAGAAAGAGAGGAGTAGTGTGCTGTCTCAATTCGTATGGTAGTGCTGGATTGGGTTGTGAGATGGTTTGAAAACCCATCCAGGCCCTCCTTTTATAGGCTATGATAGCTAAGAGTTATAGTCCAGGGAAATAAATCACATGACCGTTTTCTGGTTGTTGGAGAAAACTAGCCGTTTTATAGCCATTTTCTGACTGTTGTGCATGGCCATTAATCTACTGCATGCTGACTGTTGTGAGACAACAACTAGCCATTTTGTGCAAAGTGCGCCACTAACACTTATACAGCCACACTGCCTCACATGCCCATGCCCTCGCACCGAGACCGAGACTGAGCTCAAGCCCGAGCCTGAGCGCGTGCGCGGTGTTCCAGTGCTACACACTGGAACAGGCAAGTCCCATGGTCCATAAACTATGTGGGCAATTAATAAGGTACTCCATTATTTTCATTTAAACCATAAAAACTTTTCTTCCCTTTCTCATGTGTGACTATTCTTAAAAAACCCACAAAAAAGTGTTTTTCAAACCTTTTATATATTATATTATATTTATTTTAAAAATATTTTTTTTTATAAAATCATTATTTTTCAACAATAATTGGACCGGAATCAAATGCGTGATAAAATACCTGTAAAACCATTGCTTCTGTTTGTAAAACAGCAGGATTTTGAAATTGCAATTCAGGTGTTTGTGGAAATGCCTCAATGGCGAACTCGGCCCGAGCTGACCCGAGCTGCTGACCGAACTGAGCCGTGCTGGCCAGTCAGGATCGAGGACCGAGTTGAGCCGAGTTCGAGCCGAGGCCAACTCAACTCGTTCGACTCAATGTACACCCCTAACTAGAACATTTTAGGGCACGAACCTAAAAATGACACGGATCCAACAATAAGTGGCCTACACCAAAGGAAACATTAGCTTTAATACGTCCGCCATTGAAAGATGTTTCTTTTACAGCCCCAAATTGGTGTTTATTTGTCATTTAATTGGCAGGGGAAAACACAAATATAAGCTTGATACAAAACTTCCAGCGGCCCCAAGAAGTTTTTAATGGTAGCCGTTTGATTCCCACTATTTCCTGTGGTGTGATCCATTTAAGCTTTGGATCTACTTCATTTATGGGCTCATGCACTAAATTCAACTGGCATAACGGATGGACGGTGTGGATAAGCCACATACATCACTACCCACCCAGGTCTGACTACAGAAAACACCCATGATTTAGGGCTCAATGGGTACTGGAATATATGGGGTATCTAATGGACCCGGGATTTTAATCTGGTCCATTTTTTAGACCCATCAAATAATAGGTTACAATGCAGGTCTTGCCTCTTTGGACCTAGTTGAATTCGAGTCTACTTGCATTCGGGTTGGCTCACCAATTTAGACCTGATTAAAATTGACATGGATAATTAAGGTCAAGTCGAGTTAATTTTAAAGGTAATATTGTATAGTATTAAATATCTATTGATTATTTTAGCATTGTCAAAGGTTTTCTAAGCTAGGCACATGTAAGAGAGGTAATTTGCACCACACATATCAAAGTGACATGTATATGAGGTCTAATTGACTGATTGGGATGTGGCCAATCCTGTAAATCCTTCTAATTGGCCTGAACCAAGTTTAGAAACCTAGATTTAAATACCTGATGGATGCCCCATGGAAATGGTGTATACTTGGATTTCAGTTCCAACAAGTGGGCTGTGTTGGTGTGTGAATTAATCCATCATGACCTTTACATTTTATGGGTAGTAGAAAGATGATTGGAAGAGATAGTAAACAACATTCCCCAAGAGAAAAAAGAAAAGAAAGAGAGAGCTCAGGATTGGAATTGACCTTAGTGCCCCTCTGTAGATTGATATCGGGTTTAGCATCGGCTTCGTGGTCTGTGTCAAAAGCTCAAAATCTATGCTTACCATCCAAAGAAAAGAGTTCGAAATAATGCCTAGAACCTTCTGTTGAAATTTAGTGGTTTTTTGAAAAAATAAAAAGAAAATTCAAAATTTTCAAAATTTCGGGATTTTGCCGCCAAAACGCTTTTTCCGAAAATTTCAAATCTAAAAGTGCGGTGTGTGCTTTATCCCACATCGAAAATGGTTGAAATAATTTTGTGGTTTATATGAGATGTTGAGAAGGGTATTCTTACTTGGAGCTTTTTGGAGGAGATGAAATAAGGGTTGCGTGTTCCAGTGCGAAGCACTGGAACACACGCACGCACGCACGCGCGCGCGCGCTCGCGCTCGGGCTCGGGCTCGGGCACGGGCACGGGCGTGGGCGTGGGCGAGGGCGAGGGCGTGGGCAGTGAGGCAGTGTGGCTGTAGTGGCGCTAGATGGCGCACTTTGCACTTCCACAGCAACGGGTCTAAACCAGAGGCCTATATAAACTGGACCATTCCAGTCCGATTTCATCATCTCAACACACCATCTCTCTCATCAAATCAGAAACAGTTCTTAGCTCCATTGTTAGAATATTGTGATCATCTCTACCGTCTAAATCTGCCAGAAGAAATCTACTGCGTTAAAACTGTTCCTCAGTGGACCTATCGTGATTGCTGCACGCTGGATCCAGATAAGGCTTGTCTTATCCTGGAAGCAATTCGTCTGTAACCCACCAGCAGTGATAAGGGGACGAATCACGCTTTAAGGACAGCGTATTTTATACGTGATTCAGCCTAGTGAAATCATTTTTTTTTTTTTAATTATTATTTTTATATTTTCGGTGTATCCAATCAAATTTTTCTAACAATCTTAAAGCGTGATTATGGACACCGAAAGTGTTGCATCAATCAAACTGATGAACCAAGATCTGATCCGATTGGACCGATTCGATGGTTCAAATTTCACTAGATGGCAGGACAAACTGAAATTCCTGCTGACCGCTCTGAAGATATTCTACATCCTGGATCCGAATCTCCAGCCTCTGCCTGAAGCAAAGGACACTGACACTCCAGAACAAGTGGCTGCTAGGATCAAGCGACAAGAAGATGAACTGCTGTGTCGTGGTCACATCCTAAACGCTCTCTCTGATCGGTTGTACGATTTGTACACGGGGACCACGTCAGCGAAAGAGATTTGGAGCGCGCTGGAATACAAATACAAGGCTGAAGAGGAAGGTACACAGAAATTTCTAATTGCCAGGTATTTCGACTTCACGATGGTAGACAATCTACCGCTGCTTGCCCAAATCCAAGAATTGCAGCTTATAGTAAATAAAATAAAAGCTATAAAAATAGATCTTCCTGAATCCTTTCAAGTTGGAGCTATAATCGCAAAATTACCTCCAAGCTGGAAAGACTACAGGAAGAAACTACTGCATAAATCCGAAGAGTTCACCCTAGAACAAATCCAGAAGCATCTTCGTATTGAAGAAGAATCTCGTAACCGAGACAAAAAGGATGACGCTAATGGTGCATTCTCATCCAAGGTGAACGCAGTAGAAAGGACATCCCAAAATAATTCAAATGAGAAAGCTGACTCCCTTAAACCTAACAAAGATCAAGGGAAATTCAAGAAAACCCAAAAGAAGAAAAACGGCAAACCTAAGGGAGCTTGCTATGTCTGCGGCAAGACCGGACATTTCGCCCGAGTCTGTAGGGACCGAAAAAAACCTAAGAAAGAGGCTAATGCAGTAGACGATGAAATCGTAGCCATGGTCACAGAAGTGAACCTAGTTCAAGAGAAAATTCCTGGTTGGTGTATGATACAGGTGCCACAGTCCATGTATGCAATGATCGATCTGCCTTCAAAACCTATGAAGACGAGACCAATGGTCAAGAGGTTCAAATGGGAAATGAAGGACGATCGAAAGTTGTAGGCAAAGGAACCGTGGAATTATTCTTTACCTCTGGAAAGAAGGTAATTCTGACCAACGTACTGCATGTCCCAGACATAAGGAGGAATCTTGTCTCAGGGGATCTTTTAAGTAAACCTGGGATTAGGGTTGTGTTTGAATCAGGCAAGCTGATCTTGTCTAAAAATGGAAACTTTGTGGGTAAGGGTTATGCTTGTAATGGGATGATCAAATTATCTCTGAATGAAAATAATTCTTCTGCTTACATGATTGAATCTGTAAAACTATGGCATGGTAGACTAGCTCATATTGGCTACAGTACCCTAAAGCTCATGGCTAAGAACGGTCTAATATCATGCAATGATAGTGACAAAGATAAATGTGAAGTATGCATACGGTCTAAAATAATCAAGAAACCTTTCCCTAGCGTTGAAAGATCATCTCAAATTTTAGACCTAGTGCATACTGACATATGTGAACTAAATGGCGTTCTTACCCGTGGAGGGAAAAGGTACTTTATAACATTTATAGATGATTGTTCAAGATATGTATATGTATATCTGTTGAAATCAAAAGATGAAGCATATAATGCATTCAAGATCTATAAATCCGAAGTAGAAAATCAATTAGATAAAAATATTAAAATCCTTCGTAGTGATCGAGGTGGAGAATATTTCTCTAATGAATTTTCTAACTATTGTGAAGAACACGGCATAATACATCAGTGTACAGCACCTTATACACCACAACAAAATGGTGTAGCAGAAAGGAAAAATAGGACTTTAGTAGAAATGGTCAACTCAATGCTAATACAAGCACAGTTGTCATTAAACCTATGGGGAGAAGCACTGTTAGCCGCTTGTCATGTTTTAAACCGAATTCCATCTAAGAAAACCAAGACCTCTCCATACGAAATATGGAAAGGAAGAAAACCAAACATTGAGTATCTTAGAGTGTGGGGGTGTCTTGCATACTGCAGAACTCCAGAACCTAAAAGAACTAAGTTAGGACCAAGAGCTATCAAGTGCGTCCTTGTAGGATATGCACAACATAGTAAAGCCTATAGACTTCTAGACTTAGACACCAATGTAATCATAGAGTCTAGAGATGTAGAGTTCTTTGAGAACTCTGTATTCACGGAGAAAAAGAATGCTGAGATTCAATCTCCAAATGAAATTATAAAAGAAACACAAATAGAAGAGAAAGCTCCTAGTGAACCTCGTAGGAGTCAAAGAGCAAGAGTAGAAAAGAGTCTTGATCCTGATCAAATAGACTCTCAACGACTCTCTTTTCATCTAGTAGAGGGTGATAGAGAGAAGGTGATTAGGAAAATACCTATGGTTTTAACCATAGAAGATGAACCTAAAACCTTTAGAGAAGCTATGACTTCTAGAGACTCCGCTTTTTGGAAAGAAGCTATTAATGATGAAATGGATTCAATAATATCTAACCAAACATGGGAATTGGTAGATCTACCTCCAGGTTCTAAACCAATAGGTTGTAAGTGGGTATTTAAGAAAAAATATCACACAGATGGAACAATTCAAACCTTTAAGGCAAGATTAGTTGCTAAGGGTTTCCGACAGAAAGAAGGAATCGATTATTTTGACACTTATTCACCAGTAGCTCGAATAACATCGATTAGGATCTTATTTGCTCTTGCATCTATACATCATCTTCATATCCATCAAATGGACGTGAAGACAGCATTCCTAAATGGTGATCTCGATGAGGAGGTTTACATGGAGCAACCAGAAGGGTTTGTTCTACCAGGAAATGAAAGAAAAGTATGTAGACTAGTTAAGTCTTTGTATGGATTAAAGCAAGCACCAAAACAGTGGCATGATAAATTTGATTCTAAAGTTCTGTCTTATGGTTTTGAACATAATATTGCTGATAAATGCATATATTCAAAAGTATGTAATGATTATATTGTAATCATATGCTTGTATGTAGATGATATGTTAATAATCAGTAATAAAATGGAAGGTGTAACTGAAACCAAAAAGTTTCTCTCTTCAGTTTTCAAAATGAAGGATCTTGGACAAGTGGATACCATATTAGGTATCAAAGTTAAAAAACATAGTGGGGGTTTTGCATTATGCCAGTCTCATTATATTGAGAAAATAATAAACAAGTTTAACCACTTGAAAATTAAAGAGGCAAAGACCCCGTTCGATCCAAGTATCAAGTTAAAAGAAAACAGTGGAAGAGCAGTTGCACAACTAGAGTATGCTAGTGCTATAGGCAGTCTTATGTATGCAATGCAATGCACAAGACCGGATATAGCATATGCTGTTAGTAAACTAAGTAGGTTTACGAGTAATCCAAGTGTTGAACACTGGAAAGCAATAAATAGAGTTCTAGGTTATCTTAAAGAAACCAAAGAACTAGGGCTATTTTATTCAGAATTTCCAGCAGTATTAGAAGGATATACCGATGCAAGTTGGATATCGAGTGCAGGGGACAACAAGTCCACTACAGGGTGGATATTCACCCTAGGAGGTGCAGCTGTATCTTGGGGATCCAAGAAACAAACTTGCATAACGCACTCAACTATGGAATCTGAATTCATAGCTTTAGCTGCTACAGGCAAAGAGGCTGAGTGGTTAAGGGATCTTCTATTAGAAATCCCATTCTATGCGAAGCCTATACCGGCTGTTTCACTTCATTGTGATAGTGAAGCCACTCTAGCGAGAGCCTATAGCGGTACCTATAACGGAAAGTCCAGACACATAAGTTTGAGACATGACTATGTAAGGCAATTGATTCAAGATGGAATCATTGCGATCTCATATGTAAAGTCAAGTAATAACTTGGCTGATCCTTTTACTAAACCTCTAACGAGAGAGGTAGTAAGGACAACATCTAGAGGGATGGGGTTGAAACTCTTTACTCAAGTTTCACCAGTGAAAGAAACCCAACCCTAAATTAGAAAATCTCTAATTTTTGGGTTTAATGGGTAACAACAATTCACTGATAAGTGAAAAGTTTCAGCACTAAATAAATCAACAACCTCATCCAAGATGAAAGTGCTGGCCGTTATAAAAGAGGGATGAGTATTAAACTCTTAATGAAGTCCAGTCAAACAGGACAAGTGTTTTAACGGAAACACTGGAAGGATTTCACCTATGTGAACGTAGAAGTGGTGCCGCTTCTCATGAGACTTAGAGTTATCTCGGGATCGTTCATGAAACAGGATAAGCACATGGCCATTAAAAGTGCTAAGCGAGATTATAAAGGAACACTTAACGCAGGAGCTATTATGTGTGTGGTATTTTCGGTTATATCATATAGGAATAACTGGTTCAATGCTGCGGCAACCAGGAATTTCGAAATAACTTTAAAGTACTTACACTAAGGAAAGATTAAAATCGCAAGATATCTTTCTTTATGCATAATAACTGTTATTATTCTGGCAGAGTTTTATTGTTTAAAAAACCAATGGGGGATTGTTGAAATTTAGTGGTTTTTTGAAAAAATAAAAAGAAAATTCAAAATTTTCAAAATTTCGGGATTTTGCCGCCAAAACGCTTTTTCCGAAAATTTCAAATCTAAAAGTGCGGTGTGTGCTTTATCCCACATCGAAAATGGTTGAAATAATTTTGTGGTTTATATGAGATGTTGAGAAGGGTATTCTTACTTGGAGCTTTTTGGAGGAGATGAAATAAGGGTTGCACGCACGCGCGCGCGCGCTCGCGCTCGGGCTCGAGCTCGGGCACGGGCACGGGCGTGGGCGTGGGCGAGGGCGTGGGCAGTGAGGCAGTGTGGCTGTAGTGGCGCTAGATGGCGCACTTTGCACTTCGCACGTCCGCATCGTGTCGCAGAGGAGTCGCTCCCTCGCGACCTTACGCGAACCGGCGCGACTCGGTGCGATCGCGGTGCGATGGGTCTAGTGCGATGGGTCTGGTCAGAGCCTTAGGGCGGTGTGGATCTGAAAATCCGAAAGGAGCCTGGGTTTTATAGGTGACTGAGAACGGTCGGATCTAGAATCCGAAACGTCCAGCCGTTTCTAAAAACGGCTCTCTGCCTTGAAAGCCAAACGGTCCGAAAACGGACGGGCCAGGATGATCCAACGGTCAGATCTTTTGATCTAACGACCAGAAACGTCTGGGATTAATGGACAACGGCCAGAAACGTTTTTCAAACGTTCTGGACCATTGAATACCACACAGCAACGGGTCTAAACCAGAGGCCTATATAAACTGGACCATTCCAGTCCGATTTCATCATCTCAACACACCATCTCTCTCATCAAATCAGAAACAGTTCTTAGCTCCATTGTTAGAATATTGTGATCATCTCTACCGTCTAAATCTGCCAGAAGAAATCTACTGCGTTAAAACTGTTCCTCAGTGGACCTATCGTGATTGCTGCACGCTGGATCCAGATAAGGCTTGTCTTATCCTGGAAGCAATTCGTCTGTAACCCACCAGCAGTGATAAGGGGACGAATCACGCTTTAAGGACAGCGTATTTTATACGTGATTCAGCCTAGTGAAATCATTTTTTTTTTTTAATTATTATTTTTATATTTTCGGTGTATCCAATCAAATTTTTCTAACACCTTCAGCCTGGCGGATTTTTGGCGCATGGTTCACCCTTAATTGTTATAAATAAATAGCAACTAAAACTCCATATAAGAGGATGTTCAACGAGGTTATATCAACTTTATTCACATATGAGATCTTACTTTACGTAGCTTGTTCAGTAATTAAATTAAAATATTTAGATTAATAATAAAAGCAAGCACTGGTTATGGACTTTTTTCCTCCTTCTATAGGGTTGATCCGAGTCTTGTAAATAATGAAAATGGTAGAATAGGCAAGTGACTCAGCTCGGTTACCCTGAGTTAATCAATGTCACTGGGTGAATTTTCAAAAGAGTTAGCTTGATAGCTTGTTGAGTGACTCGGAGGAGAGTTTCAGGTTGGCTCATTGTATTTTAGAACTATCGGTTCAAGACACAATATAAAAAACCTATAAATCGTGACTATCACACGTGCCACGTGCTTATACCGTATATGGGCCATGCCCAGTCTTTTGGGTTTATTAAATGAGATTGTTAGTGTGAGTGACTATTTGAATAAAATTAACCCCTTTAGTAACAAGTCATGTTAGACTGGTGCTTTTAATGAAATCATATCATAAACCCAAAGGAGAGAGAGAGGAAGGAAAAAAAAAAACAAAAAAAAAAAAACAATGACCTTTAGAATATTTATTGGCAATGATGATGTTTGTACCAAAATTTATGTGGATTAGATGGATGGTGCTAATATTGCCACGTGCCATAAGAGATATTCAAAGAAGACTTGCGTTAGGAATTAGAGGAACGGTTAGTGTTTGGGTACTTTGTGTATTTTGAGTCTTTTGGATAAAGATGAACAGATACTTCTACCACGTCAACCTCAGAGTGCATCCACGTAGTTGAAATGATGGCTAATAAAGTGTAAATGATATTTTCCCAGCTGGTTACACACAATTAAGCCACATGGATAAATAGTCATGCTCTTATCTCTCATCTTAAAGCCTATAAACACTAGAAGCTCATTTAAGAAAAGAGCCCATTTCCAAACCCCATAATGAACACAACTATCAATTCGGTGCAAAACAACAGTGGACCTTAGTGTAGATTAGGTTTAGTTTATCCGTATATATGTGCTGGACCGCCTTAAGTCGTAGTCAGTAATTGTAATTCTCTTCCATTTGCACCTAAATGTCAAATATGAAAGAAGACAATAATTTAGAAACCCGTCCACCTATGCTCCTATATTGGGCCAACTATAATTGTAATTTTTAGTATTGTCTTTGCTTCGCTCATCAGTACATTGCTCTCAAAAGCATTTGGCTACTCTCTGTAAGACTACTATCAGGTGGGCCACACATGATCATCAGATCTGACCGTTGGATTATTCAGATTGAGCGATTCAGTGGACCCCACTACAGTTGTGATCGTTATATGTAGGTTTGGGGCGAGACGCTTGAACCGTGGTTCATATACTTGGTTATTAGGCCAGATATAAAAACTTACCGTGAGGAGATCCTAGAGGAAGAAGTGTGATGGGTAAGCTTCTAGCTCTCTTTTTTTATATATTGATGTCTTAGTCCCCTCACCAACACAGGCGAGAAAACCTTAGTTCCATTGAAGGTTCTCCTAAAGATGCAAGGTGTGGAAGATCAAGATTCTTATTGGCGAAATGTCTCCCCAATCAGGTACGCTTTTAGTTTATGATTTTGAATCTCCATTGTTGATGTATAGATTGACGATCCGTAAATTTCGCGATATAGAAATTATATCATTTGGTATCAGAGACTACCATGCATCACTTTTGATAGATTTTTTATATTGATTGTGCAGATGTATCCCAGAATTCGGATTTCTCTGGGACTCAATCAGGACCGTCACCAACTATGGCATAATCGAGATTCACCATGTCTGCCATGGTCGGCAGATTGCACAGTGATTGTTGGTGGCTGTTGGATGGGATGCAAAACCCCATCGCTCGCCATTGCCTCGGCTTTGTTAGGCAGCCACAATCCTCCTACAATACAGATCTAGATCTGAAATCGAAGGCTGTGGAATCAAGGGCAAAACCCCATCTCCCCTCCAGATGTACAATCCCTGCAATCAGTGTAGGCCGCCATTGATCCCTACAAAATCCCTCGATGTCACCGCGAGGGCCTGCATTCATGCAGGAAGCCCGATTCTTGTGCGATGGCAACCATGGTGGTTGTCTTCTTCTTCGGCAGTAGCCAACCAACCTCTGCCCATTGATCAGCAGAAGCCATCGGTAATGTTGTCTTATTGTTGTGATGGTGGGTGGTTCAACGGCTGCCATGAAAACTGGAGGGAGTCGTCCACTGCTGCCGGAATCGACAGATTCCGCCATTGATTTCGACAGTGTTGGATGAGGTGTCAGCGGCCGGGTTTTGCATGAGGAAGATGATGGCAATGAATTTCAGCTCCGTTATGGGCTGGGATCGTCAATTGCATGCTGGAATAGGCGTTCCAGACCATTGATTCCGGCGGCCATGGCGGAAGCTATTGCGGCTAAGAATTTTCAACCCTGTTATAGAGGCATGGCCCTTCAGCGGGCTCCTTTGGACTTGATTGCTCTTTTAAGCATTATTTCTAGGCCCATTTCATGTTGATCCAGTGCCTAATCTTACGGCCCACTTACCATTGATTGTTTGGCAAGATGATCTGCCTTCTTGAATGGTTGTTAAACGGGCTGGGCTGCTCAATCTCATGTTGAATAAGAGCCCCATCTCATGGGCTATTTTATATTCCAAGTCCAACCCAGGGCCTGTTGAACATATCCGATTGGATCCCACATCTAATCACTCTTTAGTCCTATTTCTGAATGGGTTGGCTTGAGCCTATAAAGATGTTAGCAACGGCATGTGTTGTTGGCAATGTTGTTTACGGGGTCTGTATTTTGGGTTTGGACCTTGTTTGTTTCAAGTTATTTTCTAAGCCCAATTTTGGATCTAATATTATCTCTTCTTTGGACTTTTAGGGCCCACTTTAGTTTTGGGCCCATTGCCAAATATGATAATTTTAGCCATTAGATTTGTTGTACTTGGCCCATTTTTCAGCAAAAGTAAAACTCATATGGTTTATTAATTGATGGTTGGTGTGTTTTACTTGATAGATGGCCTATGTAATTAAGTATATATGGTTAAAATCGTTATTTAGTTTTAATCTGACCCAACTGAGGCCATTACCCATTTGTTTAAGGTTAATATTAAGTTGTTGACCGTCATAATTTTAATCCAACCATTACAATTCAGAATATGTTTAGCCTATGGACGGTCAACATTAGCCATACTTTAGGCCAAATTAGAACTATTTAGAATGGTCTGTTGTGGGCAGGACCATGTAGCAATCCTTTAGTCTGGGAGTGGGAATTGGACCTGATTGTGTTAGCCACCAAAGTGACCTCAATTGGTGAAAATTTTTACTCTCAGACTTCAGTATATGGAATTTGGTAACTTTCCATTATATGATTGCATTCAGTTGCATTCGTATCCATAGCGGGCGGTGGTCAGAACAAAGAGGTATCATCGCTTGGCAGGATATGAGCGGGGTGAAGTGATTGGTGATGCTGATATAACTATAAGAAATTCGTTTTGCCCAAAGGTGATGGATGTCTTAGATTTATTTCACTAGCACTGATT
This sequence comes from Magnolia officinalis, assembly GCA_021015155.1. NCBI lineage: Eukaryota > Viridiplantae > Streptophyta > Magnoliopsida > Magnoliales > Magnoliaceae > Magnolia > Magnolia officinalis. The sequence continues at coordinate 6,536,324 of JAJHSJ010000005.1, forward strand.
AGCTTCATGTTCAGTAGAGCCTTCTGTATGTTATAATTTCACCCAAAGGAGGAGTCGCAATGATACGTCGGGCTCTTGCCAGAATTTGATGATTATGACCCATCATCATTCTGGGTCATTTAATTAAAGGCTCAAATCAATTGAATGTTAATACATGCATAATGTTTGTAGTTTACATTCATGTATTATTTTATGGGACTTATTCATTCTATTAATGTGAGTGTTATGCTTTATTTGTCCAGCCATGATTGTTTCCAATATTTCAAACTAGTTTAATTTCATACCTTTTCTTACTGGGTCCAACTTTAAGAAAAGGAAGCACTATTTAGGAAATTGTTCTTCCGGTCCTACAGAAGATTGCACACAATTTAAAGATTGGGTTGTTTCTAAGGGTAAGAATCAAGTTTTAGTTTGTTTTGAATCTAATTTAGTTGATATGTCCACAGACTCCTGGTAGATAGACTCTGGTGCGACTATTCACATATGTAATTCCACGCAAGATATGCTTCAAAGCCGGACACCAACCGATACAGAAAGGTCAATTTATATGGGGAATGGCATTAGAGAAGACGTGGAAACTATTGAAGTCTGTAGGTTTAGGTTATCGTCAGGACACTTTCTTGATCTAGTAGATACTGTATGTGTGCCTTCTATAAGGCGCACTTTGGTTTCCATTTCCCGTTTAGACAAATTTGGTTATGAGTTTAAATTTGAAAATGGAAAATTAAGTATTTCCTATGATTCGGTTATGATTGGTTCTGACACTTTAGTCAATAACCTTTATCAACTAGATTTGGATGTTTCACATGTCTACGGTATTAACTCAACACATGGAAATACTAAAGGCATTAAGCGAAGGTAAAATTGTGAAAATTCTTACATGTTGTGGCACAAGTAATTAGGCCATATCTCTCGTGAGAGATTGGAAAGACTTGTGCGTAAAGGAATTCTTCTCTCTGGACTTCTCAGACTTTGGAGTTTTTATAGATTGCATTAAAGGTAAACAGACTAGAACCAGAAAAAAGGATGTCACTAGGAACGTATGATTCTTGGAAGTGATTCTTACAGATATTTGTGAACCGTTCCCTTCAGCATCTTGGAATGGGCAGAAATATTTTATCACTTTCATAGATGACTACTCTCGTTATGGGTACTTATACCTTATTAACGACAAATCAGATGCCCTGGATACATTTAAGATATATAAGGCTGAAGTCGAGAATCAACTCGATAAAAAGATCAAAGTCGTCAGATCCGACCATGGTGGCAAGTACTATGGAAGGTATGACGAATCTGGGTGTAATCCAGGGTCATTCGCTAGATACCTACAAGATTGTGGCATCGTCACCTAGTATACCATGCCTGGTACTCTAGAGCAGAATGGCGTAATGATTAGTAATTCAACGTTGCCAAAATCTTTGTGGGATGATGCGTTGAAAACATCTGTGCATATCCTTAATAGAGTCCCGAGTAAGGCTGTAATGAAAACTCCATATGAATTGTGAACAGAGCGAAAGCCTAGTTTATGATACTTTCATGTATGAGGTTCTCCTACATAAGCCAACCCGTATAACCCGTATGAAAGAAAGCTTAACCCTAGAACGGTTAGTTGCTTCTTTATTGGATACTCAGAAAGATCCAAAGGATTCAGATTCTATTGTCCATCATATTTCATGAGAGTCATTGAGACTGCAAATGCTAGGTTTATTGAGAATACCGAAGATAGTGGGAGCACGAACTTAAGAAACATTGTGTTTGAGGAAGAAAGAATTGTGATTCCCACCACAATCATTCAGAGTAGCGCGGTTGTCCATCCAGTAGTGGACACTGAGGTCCCGATGGATGACCATGTAAAGCCTCAAATACAACCCACTGATGAGGAAACAGAAAACCCAATTCATAATAATGAGCCTTTAAGACAATCACATAGAGAGAGAAGATCTGCAATTTCAGACGATTACATCGTCTATTTACAGGAGCATGACTTTGACATTGGGGCTGAAAAGGATCCCGTATCTTTTTCGCAAGTCGAACAAAGTGTCAATTTTTCTCAATGGTTTGATTTCATGAAGGATGAATTGAAATCCGTGAAGGACAACAAAGTCTGGGACCTTGTTGAATTGCCTAAAGGGATTAGGCCGATTAGTTGTAAGTGGGTGATGAGGGTCGAATATTGCATATTAAACTTCAGTTATTGCCTAGATTTACGAACATGGTACTGTTTAACAGCCCGATTTAATCGTGTTTGTGATGCAAGGTGTAATTACAAGCTTGGATTGAAATAGGATGCTAAAAGCACAAATTTAATACTCAGAATTCACCAAGGCAAGGGACGGACCCTAGGGGATCAAGATCGAGGATTTACACGCCGGAGATCAGAGAAATTCCAGCCACTCACCTTAAACAGGCCTAAAAGACGTCCAGAATGCAAGATCACAGGGTCCCCACCATCCGCTCGGCTCGAAACTTCATACATGGCCTGAGGACCATAAATGAACCGTACACGTCAAATTTGAGCCATCGGATTCCTGTAGAAGTGGCCCAACGGGCAGATCAACCCCTTAAATCCTTAAGTGGGGCCCACCTGATCTCTAGATACGCTTCAATTTTGGACTCGACGCCTTAAATGAGGCAATAAAACGGATGGATGGCGCAAATCTCTCACGTGCATCACGATGGGCCCCACCCTGGGGTGCGTGCACACCCAGCACACGTACACTCACCGTGCACCGTGAACAGCAAAGACGGTCAACCGTCTTTGACTGAAAAAAAAAAAAAAGAAGAAAGAAGGAATTTCCTTCTTCTTTCCAGCGCAGGAAACCACACGTCTGTGCGTTGGGACCGGCAATGGCCCACCACGATCACCTGGAATGATGATCTGAGCCGTCCAGCATGAAGAGTAGGTCGAACGGAGCAAAACCATGTCGTCCATAAACATCTATGCACACACACGGTCTCACAGCAACGAGGAACCACTACAGTATATAGAGTAGTGGTGTGGCCCATTCAGAATCGAATCCATTCCAAATTTTGGGCCACGATTGTTCACTAACCCAACAAGCAGAAAGGTAGTGTAGATCCTCCATAGGGGATGTGAAAGTGGACCCCATCGACTCCAGAAAAATATCGAAACCGGACCCTTTCGCAGATGATGCACAGCGGGGCGTTGTGGGCCATCATGATCAGCTGAAAGGATGATCCAAACCGCTCAATGAAATCAGGGACTACGTCCTACTAGACCCTGGGTGTGCTTTTGTGAAACTGTACACGTAAATGCATGTATTTCTCAGTGGAAAGATCTCGGTATTAATGGACAGGGCCTGTTTACAAGATGGTGGGACCTACAGATGATTCAAATCGTCCATCAGGCGAAGGAGGAACCACAGAGAGTGGGCCACACATGGAGAAGGTTGAAAGAAAAAAAGAACGGAAATTAATTTCGCAAGGAATCCCGGAATCAATGGGATTTTCCATTGCGCATGTGAACAGGGCAGCCTTGCTGTTGTACTTGATGTGGCCACCCCTGTGATTGGACTGGGTAATCTAATCCGTCTATCATGTTCAGAGGATAGGTTTAGCCCTAACCTAGCTTGTTTTGCACTCATAAAACACTCACCGCACATGAAAATTGGTCGGCAACTGGGCCCGTTACACAATCTATTGCGCAATCTATTTACGCAACTGCTCTTCCTACGCACGTGATTCCCTTCACCGACTGATATAGCCAGCCAACTCCACCGAGCCTCTAGCTGCCTATAAGAAGGAGAGAGAAAGAAGTTGATGGGGGGGCCAAGTTCTAGTGGACGTGAGGGAAAGGAAAGAAGAGAAGGCGGGTGGTGGACGTGAGAGAAGAAAGAGGAGAGAGATAGAAAGAAAGAAAGAAGGGAGAGATTGGAAAGGGATGTGCTTCTCAACTATAGTTTTCTTCTTCCCAATTGAATTTCTGTTATATTTCATGGATTTTTAATTTCTTAGCTAGGGCTGAGATGAAGCCCCTAATTTAAATGTCTCTTGTATATTATTGATTTAATCCGTGGTTGATTGATTTATTTCTTTATCTATTGTGCTTAAATGAAAACTCCATACCTCTCCAATCTATGAGCTTAACCAAAGTCTAGATGTGGATGTTGTTTGGAATCTTATTATAGGTGTTTGTGTCTGACCATGAACAGGTTTTCCTATAGAGAAAGAGATAGGATTTCACATTTATTCATGCTTGACCATGGATGGAAAGATGTGATCCTTATGCTTCAAGGGAATTATACATTCTGTGTGCTCGATCAAGGACACAGAGTATGCTTTATTTATTAAATTTATATCAATCTGAATTAGGGTGAATTAACAAGTAAGACAAGGGTTAGGATAATTAGGGGTGGTTTCAAAAGTCCTAGTATTCTTTTTTAATAAACTTTCCTTCTTGCTCTCAGTTATTTTTCATAGATTTTTGTTATTTTACTTAACAGTTAGACAAACTATTTGTTGGATTAGTTAAGAAGAATCGTAAAATTCGAATTGTGACAACTAGTCCTCATGGGAACGATCTCGTAATACATACCGTATCTACACCTGATTCGTATACTTGCGAGTTTAAAATCATTTAAATCAGGTTGGTTTAAATAAAACATCAAGTTTTTGGCACCGTTACCGGGGACTGTTTCGGTCCAAATTGGATTTAGGATTCTCTCTTATCATAATTCATAGCCTTAAGATTTTTCTTGCATCATTTCATAAATTTTAGGAAACTTAATTTATTTTTATCTTTATTTTCTACAGGAATTGAGGAAGGAAGCTGAAAAAGAAAAATTGTCTTCAAAGTGAAGGAGGAGCTCCCAATTCTTCGGAAATCAATCATCTCCTTTTCCGGGTTCTTTCTTCCAATTCTTGTTTACATAGTTTCATCTTGCTTTTAGGAATTCATGATTTTTTAGCTCTAGTTTTATTTCTCTTAGGTTGCATCTTAGTTTAGCTTTCTTTTTTACATTGCAATAACTTAGTTTATGCTGGGACGTAGATCTCTGAACATAGAACTACCATCTTTTGATCCTGAAATAGAAAGAACATTTCGTAGAAGATTGAGAAACACTCTATTTGAAATGGCGAACGAGAATGGAATTAAAGCTCTTAGATATTATTCAGCTCATGTCTAACTTAATGCACCTTCATGCATTGTGTGGAGTGTTGCCAGCCACCACGGAAGCACACTTTGAACTTAAACCTGGAGTCATACAATTGTTGTCATCCTTTTATGGTTTAGATAAGGATGATTCATATCATCATGTGAAAGAATTCCTAGACATTTGCTCTACCTTTAGGTTCCAAAACTTTTCGGATGATTCGATCCGTTTGCGCCTTTTTTCCTTTTTCTTTGAAGGATAAGGCAAAAGCATGGTTAAATTCTCTACGAGTTGGGTCTATGGGACCAACTGTCTAAGAAGTTCTTAAACAAGTTCTTCCATGTTCACAAAACTAATGCTCTCCGTAGAGAAATTACTAATTTCACACAAAAAGAGGGTGAGCACTTTCATGAATGTTGGGAAAGATGGAAGGACTTGCTTCTTAAATGTCCACACCATGGTTTTGAGAATTGGCAACAGGTTCAATACTTCTATGACGGTCTGACACCCCAAAACCGTCGCATGGTTGATGCCACCAGTGGAGGGTCATTCATGACCAAAAGTGATGTCGAAGCTTGGAATTTCTTTGAAACCTTGTGTGAAAACTCCCAGCAATGGGACTATTCAAATAGAGGTGAAAGAAGTCCCCAACCATAGAAGAAATGTGGTATATATGAGATAGGAGTCACGCCAGATCTTTATGCCAAAATTGATAGCTTGACACAGAAAGTTGATGCTTTGATGTTAAATAATGGACCTCTAAAAACAACTCAAATTGAGTTATGTGTCATATGTTTCAATCCCGCCCATCCTACGCAATATTGTCCATCTGGTGCAGCATTTTCAAAATTTCTCTCTGAACAAGTGCACGCTATGAACACTTTTCGGAGAACTGGGAATGAGCCGTACTCAGACACCTACAACCCAGGGTGGACTAGACATCCAAATTTTTCTTGGACAAAAAGACCACAACAAGGAGGACCATCTGGAAATCATCCAATACAACCTTACCCCCAAGTTAGCAGTCAACAACTTCAACAGTTTCCGCAATATCAACAACTTCCTTCGCAATCAAGGAAACCATCTCTTGAAGATACACTCAATCTTTTTATGCAGAGTTCTCTTCAATTTCAAAAAGACACCCAACAAACTTTACAAGCTAACCAGCAAAGCTTACATGCAAATGCACAAGCCATTGCCAAACTGGAAATACAGTTGGGTCAACTTGCCGCCACATTGGGTGAGAGAGAGAAGGGAAAGTTCCCTAGCCAACCTGTGGCAAATCCAAAGGGACAGTATGAGATTGACTCTAATTCAAACCAAGAACAATATCATGAGCAAGCCAAATCAATCATTACCCTTAGGTCTGGCAAACAGATCGAGAACAAAGTAGAGATGCCTAGGGAAAAATCAAATTTCAAATCGGAAGACCAAAATGAAGATGAGAGACACACTAGTGCATCTAAAGTCCAAAAGCACTCTGAGTCTCCAGGAACCACTCATGTGCCATCCTATGTGCCTAAAACACTTTTTCCTCAACGTTTGGCACCAGTTAAGAAAGGAAACAACTTTAATGATATATTGGACATGTTTAAGCAAGTGTAAATTAACATTCCGTTGCTTGATGCTATCAAGCAGGTCCCTGCTTATGCTAAGTTTCTTAAAGATTTATGCACTCAAAAGCGTAAGCTGAAAGTCCACAAGAAGGTTTTCCTTGCGGAGCAACTCAATTCCATGATTCAACACAACACCCCTCCTAAATTTAGGGATCCAAGAGCTCCCACCATTTCTTGTGTCATAGGAGATCATAAGATTGAGAAGGCATTGCTTGATTTAGGGGCGACCGTTAATTTGTTGTCATATTCTGTATATGAGCAGCTAGGACTTGGTGAGCTGAAATCAACCAAAATAACACTACAACTAGCTGATAGATCTGTTAAGGTGCCCCTTGGTGTTATTGAGGATGTGCTAATCTAGGTTGATAAGTTTTATTTTTCAGTGGATTTCATCGTTCTAGATACTCAGCCCGTCCAAAATCCTACTAGTCAAATCCCGGTTATCATCGGATGTCCATTCTTGGCCACATCCAATGCTATCATAAATTGCAGGAATGGAGTTATGAAGTTGTCTTTTGGTAACATGAAGATTAAATTCAATGTTTTCAATGCTGGACAACAACCAACAGACTCGGATGATATATTTTAAGTGAATATGATTGAGAGTCTAGTGCATGACTCTTTCCTTAAATCTTCTGAAGACACTCTTGAGACTTGTTCCATCCAAGAAGTCAATGCATTGCTTGACTCTAATCCTATCATGGATACTACAAAATGGAAAGCTAAAGTGGAACTTCTTCCACCATCTGAGTCTAAACTGGTCCCGTCTATTGAGAAACCACCCAAACTTGACCATGGTTGACTTAGATTGATTGATTCATGATCCATGGTTGCTTGCATTGCTTGTCTGGTTGAAGACGCTAAACTTAGCGCTCGTGGGAGGCAACCCAACCATTCATTTCATTTCTTTTTCCTAGTTAGTTAGTGCAATGTTTGTGGGTAACATTACTGCAAACCCTCACGAGACAACAACTCGTCCACTAGGGGTAACCTGGGGGTTTAAAGGCTTGTTGCATACGCTAAATGCAATCGAGAGTACCTACGAAAGTGGTGTAGGTAGGATTTTATTTTTGTTTTACTTGAGGACTAGCAAAACTAACCCTATATTAGGTTAGTTTACTTTTGTTGGTTTCTCTTTTGTACTGACCCGCTCTCACGCTGATATATTTGGAAACGCCTCTTGATTCTTTCGTCCAGGTACTATCTTTCCATCACTCCTCTTTTACTTTCATTGTCTCATGTGCATTGCATGCTTATTTCTTTTACATTGAGGACAATGTAGATTTTAGATTGGGGGTGGGAGATTAGGTTACCTAATCAGTATTTTCTTGGTTTTAAGCAAAGATTGTAAAAAAATTTAAATTTTTCTAGAATTTTTTGTGAATTTGAAGTGATTTTGACGGCCATCTTGGATTTAGAATTACAAGATACAGAATGTTGGTAATTTATGACTCTTGGATTCAGCCATCTGTTAGATTTCATAGTTAAGTTTGAATTGTCAACCCATGATTAAAAGTTTTATATATTGATTAAGTGATGATTTCACAAGACACATCTCACTTGCACATTAAGGTTTCAGTTCGATATTGAATTGTAACTTGGTGATCATTAAGCATGAAAGGAACCAACCAGGGGAATTTGTCCATCATGTTTAATAAGAAGAATGAAAGAAAAAGAAAATACTCAGTTACAAGATAGCTGCCTGCAGAAAGGATTGGGAGAACGAACTTCACCATAGGTTTGCTCCCTATAGGTGTAGATTCGATTCTCCATGGTTGACATTTGGAAAGAGTTAGGCGACTAGTTTTCACCAAAGGTTTGCTCCCTATAGGTGAGGATTTGATTCCCCTTCTTGGCATATTTTTAATGAAAAAATCAAAGGTGGGTAGAATGAAAGGATGATCTGTGAGTTAGGTTTTGGTTTAGGCTGGTTGTCGTGAATTCCTTTGTTGGTTACTAATGATATCATGAAATTAATGATTGGACCTCTTAATAGTGATAAGCCGAGATTACACTATACACTCATGGAACTCAATGTTTAGAATTGTTCTAATTAATGGATTAATACTTTGAACGTGATTATGAAGTTTACCGTATGCTTGAGTCTAAGAGAGAATAATGCCCAACATTCATGAATCTTAGATTTCTCGTATCTAAATTATTTTTCAAAATATCACTCGGCTTCATAGAAATTGCTTTGTAATTCTCAACTTATTTTTCGCATACTTTACTCAGGACTAGCAAAATGCTAGTTGGGGGTTGTGATTAGGGTCGAATATTGCATATTAGACCTCAGTTATTGCATGGATTTATGAACATGGTACTGTTTAATGGCCCCATTTAATCGTGTTTGTGATGCAGGGTGTAATTACGAGCTTGGATTGAAATAGGATGCTAAAAGCACAAATTTAATACTCAGAATTCACCAAGGCAAGGGACGGACCCCAGGGGACCAAGATCGAGGATTTACACACCGGAGATCAGAGAAATTCCAGCCACTCACCTTAAACAGGCCTGAAAGACATCCAAAATGCAAGATCACAGGGTCCCCACCATCCGCTTGGCTCGAAACTTCATACATAGCCTGAAGACCATAAATGAACCGTACACGTCAAATTTGAGCCATCGAATCCCTATAGAAGTGGCCCAACGGGCAGATTAGCCCCTTAAATCCTTAAGTGGGGCCCACCTGATCTCTGGATACGCTTCAATTTTGGTGTCGACGCCTTAAATGAGGCAACAAAACGGATGGACGACACAGATCTCTCACGTGCATCACGATGGGCCCCACCCTAGGGTTCACACACACCCAACACACATACACTCACCGTGCACCGTGAACTGCAAGACCGGAAAAAAAAAAAGGAAGGAATTTCCTTCTTCTTTCCAGCGGAGGAAACCGCATGTCCGTCCGCTGGGACAGGCAATGGCCCACCACCATCACCTGGAATGATGATCTGAGCCGTCCAGCATGAAGAGGAGGTTGAACGGAGCAAAACCATGTCGTCCATAAACATCTATGCACGCACCCGGTCTCACAGCAACGAGGAACCACTACAGTACATAGAGTAGTGGTGTGGCCCATTCAGAACTCGAATCCATTCCAAATTTTAGGCCACAATTGTTCACTAACCCAACAAGCAGAAGGGTAGTGTAGATCCTCCATAGGGGATGTGAAAGTGGACCCCACCGACTCCAGAAAAGGATCGGAACCGGACCCTTTCGCAGATGATGCACAGCGGGGCGTTGTGGGCCATCATGATCAGCTAAAAGGATGATCCAAACCGTTCAATGAAATCAGGGACTATGTCCTACTAGACCCTAGGTGTGCTTTCGTGAAACTGTACACGTAAATGCATGTATTTCTCAGCAGAAAGATCTCGGTAATGATGGACAGGGCCTGTTTACAAGATGGTGGGACCTACAGATGATTCAGATCGTCCATCAGGCGAAGGAGGAACCGCAGAGAGTGGGCCACGCATGGAGAAGGTTGAAAGAAAAAAAGAACGAAAATTAATTTCACATTGAATCCCGGAATCAATGGGATTTTCCATTGCGCATGTGAAAAGGGCAGCCTTGCCGTTGTACTTGATGTGGCCACCCCTGTGATCGGACTGGGTAATCTAATCCGTCTATCATGTTCAGAGGATAGGTTTAGTCCTAACCTAGCTTGTTTTGCACTCATAAAACACTCACCGCGCATGCGAATTGGTCTGCAACCGGGCCCATTACACAATCTTTTGCGCAATCTGTTTACGCAACTGCTATTCCTACACATGTGATTCCCTTCACCGACTGATATAGCCAGCCGACTCCACCGAGCCTCTGGCTGCCTATAAGAAGGAGAGAGAAAGAAGTGGATGGGGGGGCCAAGTTCTAGTGGACGTGAGGGAAAGGAGAGAGGAGAAGGCGGGTGGTGGACGTGAGAGAAGAAAGAGGAGAGAGAGAGAGAGAGAGAGAGAGAGAGAGAGAGAGAGAGAGAAGGGAGAGATTGGAAAGGGATGTGCTTCTCAACTATAGTTTTCTTCTTCCCAATTGAGTTTCTTTTATATTCCATGGATTTTTAATTTCTTAGCTAGGGCTGAGATGAAGCCCCTAATTTGAATGACTCTTGTTTATTATTGATTTAATCCGTGGTTGATTGATTTATTTCTTTCTCTATTGTGCTTAAATGAAAACTCCATACCTCTCCAATCTATGAGCTTAACCAAAGTCTAGATGTGGATGTTGTTTGGAATCTTATTATAGGTGCTTGTGTCTGACCATGAACAGGTTTTCCTATAGAGAAAGAGATGGGATTTCACATTTATTCATGCCTGACCATGGATGGAAAGATGTGATCTTTATGCTTTAAGGGAATTATACACTCTGTGTGCCTGATCAAGGACACAGAGTGTGCTTTATTTATTAAATTTATATCAATCTGAATTAGGGTGAATTAACAAGTAAGACAAGGGGTTAGGATAATTAGGGGTGGATTCAAAAGTCCTAGCATTCTCCTTGAGTGAATTTTCTTTCTTGCTCTCAGTTATTTTTCATAGATTTTTGTTATTTTACTTAATAGTTAGACAAACTATTTGTTGGATTAGTTAAGAAGAATCGTAAAATTCGAATTATGACAGCTAGTCCTCGTGGGAACGATCTCATAATACGTACCGTATCTATACCTGATTCGTATACTTGCAAGTTTAAAATCATTTAAATCAAGTTGGTTGAAATAAAACATCAATGGGTATTCAAAACCAAACGAGACTCTAAGGGCAATATCGAAAGGTATAAAGTAAGACTAGTTGCAAAGGGTTTCAGTTAGCGTGAGGGCATTGACTTTAAGGAGACTTTCTCACCTGTATCCAAGAAAGACTCCTTTAGGATCATTATGGCTCTTGTGGCTCATATGGATTTAGAGCTACATCAAATGGACGTGAAAGCAGTGTTTCTCAATGGAGACCTAAGTGAGAATGTATATATGTTGCAACCAGAAGGTTTCAAAGCCAAAGGCTCAGAACATCTGGTCTACAAGCTTAAGAAGTCCATTTATGGGTTAAAACAGGCATCACGACAGTGGTACCTAAAGTTTCATGAAGTTGTTTCCTCATATGGTTTCATTGAAAACACTGCGAATGAGTGTATATATGTGAAAGTCAGTGGGAGTAAGTTTATTATTTTAGTCTTGCATGTTGACGATATTTTGTTAGCCAATAGTGATATTGGATTGTTGCGTGAGACTAAGAAATTTATGTCTCAAAACTTTGAAATGAAAGATCTTGGTGATGCATCATTTGTCATCGGCATTCAGATTAGTCGGGACAGATCTCGTGGACTGCTTGGCTTGTCGCAGAGGACCTATAGCGATAGGGTTCTCGAAAGGTTTAACATGCAAGGTTGTGCTCCTGGCCAAGCTCCTATTATAAAAGGCGACAAGTTTGGCTAATTTTAGTGTCCTAAAAATGACCTAGAAAAGGATAAGATGAAAGATATTCCGTATGCGTCAGCAGTAGAGAGCATCATGTATGATCAGGTCTGTACGCATCCGGATATTGCTTTTGTGGTTGGAATGTTGGGCAAGTACTTTAGCAATCTAGGTATGAACCATTGGATAGCTGTTAAGAAAGTATTGCGCTACCTGCAAAGGACAAAAGACTTTGCACTCACGTATAGGAGATCCGACCATTTGGAGCTGATTGGATATACAAATGCAGATTTTACAGGCTGTCTAAATAACAAGAAGTCCACCTTGAGCTATGTATCATGATGGGTGGTGGAGCCGTATCATGGAAGAGCGTAAAACAGTCGATTACGGCATCTTCCACGATACAACTCCACCACCCATCATAAATACATAGCCCGAGGTGGACTTCTTGCTGTCGAGACAGCCTACAAAATCTGCATCTGTATATCCAACCAACTCCAAATGGTCGGATTTCCTATACGTGAGTGCGAAGTCCTTTGTCCTTTGCAGGTAGCATAATACTTTCTTAACAACTATCTAATGGTTCATACCTGGATTGTTAAGGTACCTGCCCAACATTCTAACCACAAAAGCAATATCCGAACGCGTACAGACCTGAGCATACATGATGCTCCCTACTGCTGACGCATACAGAATATTACATTTGTGGTTGGAATGTTGGGCAGGTACCTTAGCAATCTAGGTATGAACCATTGGATAGCTGTTAAGAAAGTATTACACTACCTGCAAAGGACAAAGGACTTCGCACTCACATATAGGAGATCCGACCATTTGGAGTTGGTTGGATATACAGATGCAGATTTTATAGGCTGTCTCGTTAGCAAGAAGTCCACCTCGGGCTATGTATTCATGATGGGTGGTGGAGCCATATCATGGAAGAGCGTAAAACAATTGATTACGGCATCTTCCACCATGGAAGCAGAGTATGTAGCTTGTCATGAAGCCACAAGTCAGGCGATCTAGCTTCAAAGTTTTTTCTCTGGTTTACGGGTTGTGCAAATGATCCCGAAACTATTGAAAATGTATTGTGATAGTTTAGCTACAGTTAACTTCTCCAACAACAACATGCATTCATCAAGGTCAAAGCATATTGACATTAAATATCTTGTTGTGAATGAGAGAGTTCAAAATCGTCAGGTGTCAGTAGAACTCATCGGCATGAGGCAGATGATAACGGATCCTCTCACTAAAGGTCTTCCTATTACGCTCTTTAAGGAACATGAGGCGTCTGTGGGAGTTGTAGATCCCAAGAATGTATTTAAGTAGTGGAAATTTTCAGTTTTGATCCGATTATGTACAAACATTTCAGAGATTTATTTTATATGCATTGATGGTTCTATTATTCAGTTTAAATTTTGCTTCTCCTTCAGTGTGCACTTTTAGTTTTGAGTAAGCAAGAATTTGGTTTGTGTCTTGGTGACACGTTCGGATGGACCACTTGAAGATAGGCATGTATGATCACATTAAATATGCAATCTTCATACCACACCCCATATCTTTGATCTATGTCATTGAGGCTATTGGTATTTGTGGTCGTGATTTGTTGCACTTCGAAATGTATAAATGTTGTGTTGACTACCACGATTCAATATTTGTAGTCTTGATGGACTGGATCTGACAAATGTTGCTCATAATTATCCAACAGTATTGTTTTAAAATTTAGTAGGGCGCCCATTAGAAACTTTCAAAAGCAAATGCATTTTTCAAAATTGTTTTCACAATTAAAATAAAATATTTTATTTTCATTTAGAGATCAGTGTAGCCCAAGTGGGAGAATGTAAGACTCCTATCAGGCGGGCCACACATGATCATCAGATCTGACCGTTGGATTATTTAGATTGAGCGATTTAGTGGACCCCACTACAGTTGTGATCGTTATAAATAGGTTTGGGGCAGGACGCTTGAACTGTGGTCCCTATACTCGGTTATTAGGCCAGATATGGAAACTTACCGTGTGGAGACCCTACAGGAAGAAGTGTGATGGGTAAGCTTTTAGCCCTCTTTTTTTATATATTGATGTATTGGTCCCCTCACCAACACAAGCGAGAAAACCCTAGTCCCGTTTAAGGTTCTTCTAAAGGTGTAAGGTACGGAAGATCAAGATTCCTATTAGCGGAATGTCTTCCCAATCAGGTACGCTTTTAGTTTATGATTTTGAATCTCCATTGTTGATGCATAGACGATCCGTAAATTCCGCAATACAGAAATTATAACACTCTCAGCCAAGTGGGTGATTCATATAGTGGTAAGTCCTTCGCATTTTTCTCAAACGCATATATCTTTTCTCCTTGTTCATTCCGACCATACAACCGTTGCACCTTTGCACATTATTGAATTTTCAATGTAAAAAAGAGCTTATTTGGAGGAAGAGCCCCAACCTCCACCAATCATCTAAATAATGAGCGCACCACAGTTAGTTGAATAAACAAACGGTTGAGACACAACCAAGCCTCGCTCTAACTCCAAAGATCGGTGGTCATGGTTTGAATCAGACCCAATCAATTCTAGCATGCCCGCAACCCTCGCATGTGTTCTGTGCGGCTGAATTCGAGGACCAAGAGATGAAAATACTCATGCAAAAAAACAATAAAGGCAAGTTTACTGGGACACCGTGAACCTCGATATGAACCATGAGGTTGTCCTTAAGTTTAAAAGGGTATTTTAATCACACTACGAATCATCTTATCTAAAAAGGTCTGTTGAAACACATCACGATCATTTACAATATGATACATGGGAACTTAGGAAAACTACGATAATGTATCTGCAACGTGTGACCATTAGAAAGGATTGATATACAAAGAATTCATGATAATTTGTCCTAGATTGGTGCATGTGGACAATGCTGGCTCGTGTCAAATGTGTCACAAGCGTGTTTAATTTTAAGCACTTCACAAGTACTTGGGGTGTCAACACGTCGGGTTAGGGTTGGGTCTATCTTTATCCAAGCACGGCTGCATTGTTCACCTTATGCCCAAGCTTGGCCCGAGCCCATGACAGCCTAAATAGTCCAATCCAAGCTAACATTTACACAAGGCCTGGCCAGAGCGTAAAAACAACTACTAACATAGGTGTTTAGATCTATCTTCTCAATCACTCTTTCTATTCTACATGAAATAAAGATATTGATTGATAACCCATATTTCATAAAATGGATAGAAATACCACTTTCTCATTTTATAGAGGCAATTTTTTGAGTTGATTTATTTTGAGATTGACCAAATGCCCAAAATTTTCAATACAAACGCGCACACATGTCAATGCGTACATCCACTGTAAATGATACATATGATGCAATGCATGTCAAGCGGCTCACTTATGTTACAGTCCATTGTTACATTTTGAAATTATTTAACACTTTTAAAATAATCAATTAATAATATAATTTTAATAGCCTGTGCTGACACAACTAATATTAGCATTATATTATTACACGACTTTTTTAAAAATATAAAAGACCTCTCACATAGGGTCTAACCTTTATCTGGAATTTGATCTTTGTGCCATTAGCCACTGAATGAAATGAAAGGTCACCTGATATAAAAATAAAGCCAATTCAAGAATAAAAGTAGGATATGATGTGAATATTAATTGACAGCCGGTGGTACTACACGTATGCTATTGTGGCCCATCCAATGAGTGGATCGGCCTGATTTTCCTAGCAAGTGATTTTCACGGTCTCTCTCTCCGTTTGCAGCAATATGATATTTTAGATACCCAACAAATTGGTCCACAAAATGAATGGCTGGATCATAGCATATAATACACCTATTGTATAGTATCATTTCTCGTGTTGTATGGGAACAAGATTCTAATCCATCTAATCTTATTATCCGTCCATATCACCAGGACACTGACATATGATATTGCAGCCCTAGATTCTTCTCAAAGTGGAAGAAAAGGAGCATCATGTAATGGAGAATACATTCGTCCTGAATTGGTTAGAGATGGGCATCGATGCGACCCTGCACGTCATGTGGACAGCAGATTTTCTAACATTGGTTTACAGTTTTTCAGGTCGCGTGATACCATTCGAGAAGATGGAGTGTTAAACGAACTCGATCCAGTGTATTTTTCGGCACACGTGAGACAGATCCAATCCGTTCATCAGGTGGATCTCACTGTGTAGATATCTTGACCCAATTAACTAGGCCAGTACCCATTTGGTGGGCCGCCGATGCACGAAACAAACGGACGGTTATGATAATTCCATTAGCTGTCCAGCCCTAATTGACGACTGAAAAGGCATACTCGTGGTGGGCTGCACATGATGAATGTCCCGATGCTCCATAAGCCACAGTGGACCGTGCGATTGTAAGCTCTCTGTCCGTCCATCTCAAACGAGCGTGTGCATTTAATTGTCCGCGACTCGCTTTGGAGTTTTGCTAAGCCCACGCGCGTGTGCAACAAAGCTCATGTACACGCCACATGTGTGCCATCATGGCACGATAGGTCCTAGATCCAATCCACCCATCAGAACTACACCATTATATTGATGCTCTATCTTGATAATCAGGTCGATCCACTGCTCATATGGGGCCACAGTCTGCAAAACAAATGTTCTAACGGCCGTATTTTTTCTGCCGCAAGTCTGGCCTTACTGACCAGATCACCCACGTTATTTTTGGCCAGGGCATGCTCAAAGTGCCCATACCCAATGAATGGGAGTGGATTATACTGTGTGGAGCCCACCTTTATAATAAAATTTGTATATCCACGCCGTCCATCCGTTTCCTCAGCTCATTTTAAGAAGGTGATTCCAAAACCTAAGAATATCCACACCTCAGGTGGACCATACCGTTGGAAGCAGTGGTGAATAACCATTAAAATATTTTTATGGGCCATACAAGTTGTGGATCAAGCTTATCCTTGTAATTTCCCTTCATCCAGGTCTGTTTGACCTTATCAACGGGTTGGATGGAAAATAAACATTACGGTGGGCTTTAATGTGTCCCTAAGAAGTTTTTAATGGTGGGATGTTCAATCACCACTGGTATGGTCCTCCTGAGATTTGGACCTCCTTCATTTTTGGGACCACGGCCTAAATGGGCTAGAAAAACGGATGGACGGAGTGGATATACAAGAAAGCAATAAGGTGGGCCCACGGTAAGGGTAAGGTAACACCTAATCCGATCCCCTAATGAATGTCCCAGATCTGTGACACGTATTTAATCGGACAGGTGGGGAGCGGGAAATGCAGAGCATTGGAGTGTCACGAAGCCCGTAATAATTGCAAATTGCCTGGAAAAACCATCACCCGTTCAGAGTCCCGTTAGCAAGTGGCCCGCATTTCTTCTCAGTATATCCGCCTTTCAAATCTGACCTTCGTGGCCCACAACGTGGTAATTCCAGACGGGAACGGATTGGCTACTCCCCCTGACACCAGCCCCGTGGCTGATGGTCGGTGCTCTGTGGGCCCCACCATGATGTACGTGTTTCATCCATTCCGTTCATTTATTTTTACAGATCATTTTAGGGCTTGATACAAAAAATGATAGGGATATAAATCTTAGGTGGGCCACACTACAGGACAAAAATAATGAATGGATATTCACAATTAAAATCCTCCTAAAACCCACTGTACTGTTTATTTGACATCCAATCTGTTGATTTGGTCATAAAGACCCAGATGAAGGGAAAAAATAAATATCAGCTTGATCCAAAACTTTTATGGCCCCAAAAACGTTTTTAATGGTCAAAATTCATTCAACACTCTTTCTTGTAATGTGGTCCACTTGAGATTGATATATAATTCATTTTTTTATCATAACATAAAATGATATATAAAAATAGATGGACGGAATGGATGATACACATACATCATGGTGGGCCCCACAGAGCACCGACCACCAGCCAATGGCTGGTGTCAGGGGGAGTAGCCAATCCGTTCCCATTCCAGACCATTGCCCGTTGAGTTCGACCGTGGACGGACCCCAGCAACCCTCCTTTCGACACCTGTCAGCTGAATATGGACGGTTGTCGTATCTCCCTTCTCAACTATCTTTCTGCAGCTCACAAATCGTACGGTTAAGACTGTACCATCGACTATTATTTTGAGCCACAGGGGATTAGCGGTGGGATACAACAAATCAATGGCCCGGATATCGATTTGTGGGCCCCACTCGTTAGAAACCGAAAGCCAACTTGTGCAATGGGCCGGGCCAGAAATTGTTCAAATCCCTATTTCCGACGGTGATAGTTCCTACTCCATTTTGTGATCAGGTGGGCCAAACATGCACAAATAAATAGACATTTAGGCCCTGTTTGGGCAACGGGATTAGAAGGGATTAGGTGGGATTGTATTAAAAAAAAACATCATTATTACCCATGGCAGGGATTGTCCCCTGCTTCCGTGGGATTAGATTAATGCTCTGCTTTGTTGGTATTACGGTGGTACATTGAATGGATATACCCACCATCATTTGAAATTACCAGAATAACAAACATGTATTATATCTAAACCGTTCATTTGTTTTGTAACCTCATTTTATGGTATGGGCCGAAAAATGAGGTAGATCCAAAACTTATGTGGCCCCCAAAGAAGTTTTCAATGGCAAGTATTCAGTCCCCATTGCTTTCAGTGGTGGGCCCACTTGAGCTTTAGAATTACCTGATTTTTGGCCCATGCTCTAAAATAATCTCAAAAAATGGGTGGACGGTGTGGATATAGCCCACACATCAGGGTGGGACCTACACAACTTGCTAGCATTGAGTGAAATTGGCACTAGACGCAATGCAATTCCATCCTATCTAATTCCAAGCTTTTCCAAACATGGAGTGGAATTGGCACGGAACCAGATGAATCCAATCCCACGTAATCCCTTCTAATCCCGTTGCCCAAACAGGGCCTTAGATGATGAAAACCAACGGTCTAGATTCAAAATTCGTGGCTTACGTAACTGATGATCGAAAAATAGAATCTGTGGACGCATGAAGTTTGGAGCGTCCCGGATCGGGCGAAACTGACCTCAAATCCGGCCCGAAACTCAACCGGGCCATGAACACACAGCCCAGTGGCGGATAACGGTTGAGAGCCCGGTCCAAACCCGGTCCCCGTCTCCACCCCGTTCATGAACTCTCTTTCCCGCGAGTTACTCTGAAACTAACCAAGGCCTGGTTAGGATTTCGGAAGTGCCGAAAGAGAAGATAAAAGGAAGCGAACGAGAGAGATTCTTCTCTTCTCAATCGGCTTCGAAGATGGGAAGGGGAAAATTCAAGGGAAAGCCTACGGGCCGCAGGCATTTCTCCACCCCCGAGGAGATGCGTATGCTCTCTCTCTCTCTCTCTCTCTCTCTCTCTCTCTCTCTCTCTCTCTCTCTTCGATTTCTAGGGTTATTCATTATCTGATTGATGCTCAAATCAATTTCTGCTTTCTTTTAAATTCTTTCGAATATCTTCGAACAGCGTTGTCATTAATGAACGGATTAATGTCGAAAATTCAACATCGAATGACTAAATTAGGTGGGCCCCACATTTACATGCTCTGGCCAAAGAAATCCGGCGAACGGAACTTGTTCTGAGAGTGTATGCCGTTGGTAGCCTACCTGATGGGTGGGCCTTTTTTTGGGGCCAGTGCACATGCACCCACTTGATGAACGGTCTAGATATGGGACATCCAGCACACGTGTTCCGCACTGGTTTGTGTAACCATACGTATCCTATGCATTACTCCGAATTCGCTACAACAGAGAATACGTCCTGTAGGCTGTAACTTCACCATACGTACTGACGAAATTGGCACGATTCCAAACCCATATGATAAGTTGTAGATTAACAGGAACCTACAATAACCAGTTATTTTCAAATTATTTTCTGTAATTTCTAAAATGAGATATGGGCTCGGAGTTTTAAATTTAAAATCCAGGTGCATGCTGTTTGATCATATTTCTAAATGTTATCAACCTATCGGTTCTTGTTTGAATGCATCAGTACGATCTGCTTTCGAACACCAAATGGACAATGGCCAACCAAACTTGATGAATGCACAGTCATTTGTATATTCAGTATTTGATTTTACACTTTCTTCTGTTTTCTAAGAGGAAAACTTTGATAGTCTGGCAGAGTGTGATGGATGATACACGAGCAATGAGATATTGTTCACATGGTATACAAGTAAATTTAAATTGAACTGGCAAAACTATACCTCCTAGATTAGATGTATCATAGACAACTGCTTGATTTGCCATAATTACTGGTAATTTGACCGAAATCCATATTTATTTCTTACAATGGTAATTCTGGTCAAAGGTCATCTGTTAAAAGATGACAGCTCCTAGGTTTGTGTAGCTCCAAAGGCGCAAAATGAGGCAGAAATCCCAAAACTATTCTCCTGTCACAAACACCAGCAAAGTTTTGATGAATTGGAAAAACGATGTGGCTCATGCTCTGTGGGGCCCACTGTCATGTATGTGTTTTATCCATGCCGTCCATCCTTTTTGCCACCTCGTTTTAGGGCTTAAGCCCAAAAATGATGCCGATCAAAAGCTCAAGTGGACCACATCACAAAAAATGGTGGGGATCAAACGGCCACCGTCGAAAACCTCTTCGGGGCCACATAAATGTTTTATTTGCCATCCAACCTGTTCATAAGGTCACACTGATCTAGATGAAGGGAAAACACAAATATAAGCTTCAACCAAATCTTCTGCGGCTCCCAAGAAATTTTCAATGGTCAGCATTTGATCCCCACTTTTTTATGTGGTGTGGTCTACTTGAGATTTGGATCTGCATCATTTTTGGGCTCATGACCTAAAATGAGCTGGCAAAACAGATGGACGGCGTGGATAAAACACCTACATCACAATGGGGCCCATAGAAGTCGGGAATCATCTTGCCACAGGAGGAAATCCTCTCCTGATTTCATAAGGATTTTTCTGAGAAGTTGGCTCGAGAGAGAAATCCTCTAATGATTCCGCCCCTTGAAATGTCAGGCGAATTACAAGTGTGCGGTGTAGACCATCCAAACACGTTTTGAATGCCATCATTTTGTATTTACAGTTAATTACATGGAATTACAGCAAATCAGACAGGCCCTTATTTGATTGTTTGACTAGTGAATTGGTGGGCATTTATTGGGTGGTTGAAATGGAAAGTATCCAATGGTGTTATTTCAGCAAGTGTCCATGAATCGGAGGTTAAAAGTGTTCATCCAATCTGCTTCTCCAATTGTGACTTAGTTTCAGTGTGTTCCACAATTTAGGCAGTTCAATTCGAGTTAATGCATGCCCTGTGTACAAACAAGTGCCTGCTTATCAAGCATCATATGCTTGCAGAGTCTCAAGTAACTTCTCTCAAGTCTAATCATATCCCTATATAATTGCAGTTGCTGGAACCTCTACTCGTCCTCGCACCTTTAAGCAGGTATGTCAATTTGTTCCTCTTGTTGAGATGTTATGATCACATCTTTAAACTTACGCTTAGATTGCAAGTATACATCCTCCCTATTATTGAAGACAATTCTGCTGCTTGTGCTAGTCCCCTTTTATATTAGCAAGTTCAAATGATTCTTTTGGGATCAATCTATTAAATTTTCATTGTCTTGCATACTCTTTCATGTCTATTCGGACATTGAGAACCAATCTCTTTGATACTATCAGGAAGTAGCTGAAGACGAAGAAGAAGAGGAATCTGAAGAAGAAGAAACTGAGGTCAGTAAGCTACAGTTTATTTGGAAAGAAGGTTAGTAAGATACATTATTATTATTATTCGTTTCCATTACAGTGCTTCTCTTCTCATTTGGAAAGTTCATGTTATCAGCTTGATATTTCATTAACCTATATCAAAAGAAGACTAAATATTGTATTCACTTGCTTCTTATCTATAACTGGGTGTGAATGTTGGCAGAAAAGGAAAGGTACCCAAAGTGTTATTGAGATTGAGAATCCTAATCTGGTAAAACCAAAGAATGTGAAAGCCAGAGATGTTGATGTAAGTCTTACATATCTTCTTGGTTGTACTTTCTTCAGCAGTGCTTCAGACTTTGTTAGAAACTTTCCCTGATAATGCTTTTGGTAGTGCTTTGAATCGACTGGCTTGATCAAATTTGGTATCAGAAGGTAAACCAGAGAGAAAGCTTTCTTCTCCATATCATATGAGCAATGTTGTCAAAACTGTTATCATATCACAAATCGTAATAGGGGTTGAATCATATCGAATTGCAAATCGTAAGATTTTTTTTATGATTTTCTTTAAAATATTAAAAAATATAAATAAGTCAGAATTTTTAAAAAAAAAACTTTAACACTACCATGACATGGTATTACTTAAAAATTAGATGACTCTTATTTTTCCTTTTTTTTTTGTCTTACAAGAAAATTTCCTTAAAAAATACGAGGATCCTTTAATAATTTATGTTCTTGTTACCTTTCTTGAATGTATAATTGCATTCGAAAGGCGGCATTTGATTCCGTAGACCGACGAAAAAAGATATTTTGATTTCTAATCATCATTCCACAATACGTATAAGTCAACATGATCATAACCATTCATATAAACATTCCAAATAAGTCATACATCAATTTGGTGTTTGAGCTATTTAAGAAGTAAGAAATCATAAATAAATAAATAAAGTTCTACGATTTAACATTGAAGAAAATATATATCATTTAATCTCTTATAACGAACAAAATAAAATAATTTACCTTTTTTAAACAATTCTTTTTTTAAGGTATTTTTTTAAAACGATTCTTAATGCCCCCACCAATTAAAAAACATAAAATGAAAGATAAGTGAAGCTATAGAAGAAAACAAGTATAATTTGAATCGTAAATCATGATTTGAATCATAAATCGTAGGATTAAATCATAAAACCGTAGTGTTCATATAAAAAGGGATTCAAAGGTAGGATTCAAATTGTTTTGCTTAAGATTCAACTCAAATCACAAATCTAGCAAATTATCAATTGTAGAATTTTGACAACAATACATATGAGAAATTTCTTGATAAAACGACAATGCAGCTTGCACTTTCTACACATGCATATCCAATATATGTTGAGTACAAAATTTCCACTTCAAATTTCTCAGATCGTTTTAATAATATTGACTAAGTACACATCTCAATACTTTTATCCTTTTAATATATACCAATTGCACATGCATGATGTGTGCCTAATGGTTATTCAAGGTTCTTCTCAAAGAGATCCTCATGGTGTTGGACATGGTTGAAGTAGTCATTTATTTTCTTCAATCTTTGTTCATAGACATTTCATTTCCAAGATTAGTTCAGATTGGTCAAGTGGCTGTCGCTGACGCTATAAATACAACCATACCTGTTAGTCCAGTGACAATCTTGACCTGTCTCATATTCGCACCAGATGAAACATAGTGTTATTATTCAGTGAGGTTCGTGTTTCCAATTGGTGACTTGTGAAGCCCCAATCCAAATCCAGAGATAGTTAAAAGTCAAATCATGAGGGGAGGGAACATGATGTTGGCCCCAGGATCTGGCCAATTGTTGGGGGGCCCAATCTGTTCATACAAGATGTCACTGTTTTAGACTTTCTAATTGTTTTATTGTTTAAAGGATTATAGGTGTTCTATGACTAATAGAGCTGGCCATGCGTGAAATAGAGAGGCCTTCTAGACTGTTAGGCTTAGTTTGGAAGGCCTAAGGGCCATCTCGTTGGTCCAACTAGTTGTAGTATACAGATCTTAGGGGTGTCAAATGATTATTCCTATTAATAGGAGTAGGATAAGTGTTACTCAAATTCTGTGAGAATTTGAATTGAAAAGGGGGCTCTTTCTAGAACTAGAAGCCTTTTAAGACTTTCTATTGGTTATGTGACCGTTGTATTCAGTAAAGGTGTCTATTAAGGGACTCTCCTAGACCTGAAACTTGCTTACAATGAAGAAAGAAGAAAGAACAAATTGGGGCTATTGAAAGTTGTGCCGAGGTCTTCGAGGACGACGCAGGGTGTCACGGGAGTTGATGCCAATGTCGCAACCTTGTCGAGCTTGGATTTTAGCAGGGTTTTGATGTTCTTGCGATTGCCCTTGCTTTTTGAGGGTTTTCACCCCTTTTTATTGGCTTGGGATGCGATGGGAGATGATAAGGATTACCCCTGGAAGTCTCCCCTATTTTAGGTGACAACAGTTGTAACTGTCTTTCACGGAGGCTTTATGCCATGTCTTATGGAGGTTGTGTCACAGAACATGTGCCCCACCGATGACACACCCTATGTGACATGCTTTGTTTCCGGCTTTTAGAGTGATGCAATATGGACGTAAATGGTTTTTTTTTTTTTAGCTCTTCTTTCCTTGTTTGGTCGTGCACTTGATTTGGTGTAAACTGCACATGGAAAGGGTGTCTAGACAAAATGAATGGTTTGGGCCATTCATCGAAGATCTAGGCTATCACCATATGCGATCTTGGCCGTTGACCTATGTTATGGGTATTAAAATAACTTGAGATACAAAAAGATTAGATGTTCGCTATGCCCATGCAGTGGGTAGCTTGATGAATGTTATGTTGTATACAAGGCCAGATCTCAGGTATGTAGTAGGCCATGTTAGCGGGTTCTAAGGAATCCTACTATAAACATTGGCAAGCAGTGAAAAGGATACTTAGACATATCAAAGGTATAAAGTGGCTGAGGTTATGTTTTTATGCAGTTAAGCTTGAGGTTTTAGGTTATTCGGTTGCGAAATTTGTTGGGGACACAGATGATAGCAA
Source organism: Magnolia officinalis (assembly GCA_021015155.1). Classification (NCBI taxonomy): domain Eukaryota; kingdom Viridiplantae; phylum Streptophyta; class Magnoliopsida; order Magnoliales; family Magnoliaceae; genus Magnolia; species Magnolia officinalis. Next base: position 6,561,196 of record JAJHSJ010000005.1, read on the forward strand.
GTCTACCTTAGTACATGTTTCTCTTTTTGGAGGAGCTGTTGTTTCTTGGTTTAGTATGTAACAGAGACGTCTCACCATATTTACATAGGAGGTTGAGTTTATTGTTTGTAGTGCAACCTTTTTTTCCTTCTTTTTTTTTTTTTTTTTTTTTTTTTTTTTTTTTTTTGTGAAAGGTGAAATATTTATTCAAGACAAACAAACAAACAAACAAAGTAGAGAGCATGAAAGAAAAACAATGAAAAGATGCAACAAACCAGTCCCCCGACTGAAGGAACCCCAGATCACTCCAAGGCTCAAACCTGAAAAACAATAAACCAGTCCCCCAACTGGCAGAGCCAAAAATCATTATGGAGCCCAATCCCTGAATAAACCTAAAATCCAGTTCCAAACCCCACTGAGAGATGCAGACTAGTTACAGAAACACCGATTGTTTCTCACCATCCAAATCCCCCAATGAACAGCTAAGAGGAGGATACACCATTTCCTCCTTCCTAATGAGCCTCCATCTTCTGCATGCCAAGAGTGGAAAAGCCCTCAATATCAGCCGGCATCACCCAAACCACAGAGGCCAACTGCTAGCCACATAACCAAATCTCCACCACTACAGAGCAATGAAGGAACAAGTGATCGACTATCTCGTCATCCCTAAGGGAAAGGAGGTATGCATTAGGGAGAGTCATGCCCCGTATCTTAAGGTTATCGACTGTATGAATACACTTCCTTCCAACCAGCCATGCAAAAGCTGCCACTTTGGGGGGAGTGCAATAGAACCACACCGCTCCCGTAGGATGAGCACCACTCGGGTTGCCAACTGAGGCAAGGTAGACGTAGAAGGAATGCACCGAAAAGATGTCCGATCTCGACAAACTCCATCGAAGGGAATCTTCCGCTGAACTGGAGGAGAAAAGACCCTGCAAAGATGAGTGGGAAGTAAGATCGTGGTCCTCATCGCTTGATAGGTTCCTTCTAAATAGCGGGGCCCAAATGTAACATTTACTTTTGTTGTCTAGATAAAACACTTAATAAAAGATATGGAGCTAGATATAGCTAACGAGTCAATTCACTTTTTTTTTTTTACAACCAATCTGTAATTAGATTGATACAAAATGGATGTAATAGCTCAAAACACGAACATACTGAAGTACAATATCATTATATACAGGATATCTTTGAGAAGGGAGAAGTAACTACCTTCAGGTGATAGGATTGCCAATCCATTGACAAAAGTTGTAAGTGCTTAATTGTTTGCAAAGCATGTAGGCCTAATGTGCTTAGGGATGCCTAAGTTGGCGACAATTCAAAAGCCCCAGGATAAGTGAATGGGTGGCATATCCGTGGAGAGTGAAAAAACAAACTCATGATGAAAATTTGTACATAAAGGGTAAATCCATAAATAGCGGAAGTAAAACCTTATGGCATACTTGGCCCTCATGTCCAAGTGGGAGATGTTGGATCAATGGCCATGAGGCCCTCTTGATCCTAGATGTTTGTGGTGCAAATCCTTGGTAATCCCTATGTTGGCTTGTTAATTAAGCTTCTAATTGGTTTTCATTTGTACTAATACTAGTATTAGCATTATTCATTTTGCAAAACCATTTTGAAACTTTAGAAATCGAGATTTAGAATGGGATCAACGTTTCCTAAATGAGAGGGTCGTTTCACTGTGGGAAAGCTGATGATCCGACTGTTAGAATGGTGGATCAAATGTATATAAAAGGAGGTTAGAAATCCCACTGCAATACATAAGAAGAAAACAAGAGAAATGAAGAAAATAATAAAGTAAATCACCTAGCAAGAGACTCCCATTATGATTAATAGCCATACGACATTCCTCTCTGTCTCGGTGGCATTAGACAGTTTTGATTTTATGATCTTTCACTGGTATCAAAGAATCTGGATCAAATTTTTGTGGAGGAATTGTATTGAACAATCGATCTTGACCATCAGTGGTTTATCTTCATTGTATGTTCATCGAATGTATGGTCCATCTCTGCCGTTAGCCAAGCTTGCAACAACGGTTACAAAAGCTTGTCATGAAGACAAGATTTCTCCTAAGGAAGAAAACAATGGTGTAGTGGTGTAGCTTCTTGAAGAAGCTAAGGTTAGATAATATTTTAAAAGGGGAAATGAATCTTTCCCTTGCTTTTTTCGTGAGAGAGATTAAAGCCTTCCTTTTCTTTTAAAATCAAGGAGTGGTTGGTTTTTTGGGAAAGGAGCCTTGCTGGAAGTGTGTGCTTGTGTGTTTTCATTTTTGGGTTTTTTATGCAAAGAGTTAGTTAAAGTCAAGCCGGGCTAGCCCAAGCCCACTCGAACCTTGGTCCATGATAAGGCCCGGAGCCAAGCCCAACTCAAGTCAAAGGCCTAAGCCCAAAGTCATATTAGGCCTGGTTGTGGGCTCTAAGCCGAAAGTCACATTAGGCCTGGTTGTGAGCCCAAACCTATCAAATCTAAGCACAAACCCAAAATCCGATGAGGCCCACTTATAGGTCATCTCACATCCAAATCTTCCACGGGCCATATCTTTATCATCCAAACTCAGATTTTCAATTCATTAGAACAGGGGTAACCATCTCATAGGAGGAGCGGATCAAGAAATTGGGTTATATCAACACGCCGATCGTCAAGCCACGTGAGGCTCGCCCAATGTTTAAGTTATCGGCGAAAAGTCGATAATATCGATGTTGCTAGTGCTGCGACACCGAAAACCCCTTTTTTTGTTTCTCTGCCAGTTGTCGGCGAAATATTGGCGATTTTTTGATACAGGCGATATTATCGGAATATTTCATTTCTTTCTAGATTATCGACGAAATATCGGGAGATTTTATTGAAATACGGACAATATTATTGGAATATCGATTGTAGCCACCAACCACACAGCCTATCACGAGAAAATTGTAACTAACTACCTCTTTTCTCTGATAAATAGATAAAAATTAGAAGAAAAATCGGAATATCGAGGCTAAAATTGCGTGAATATGTAAAAATTGTGGGGAAAAAATGCAGAGTGATTTTCGTACCTGGTTAATCATAAGTCAGAATAGGAGCTTCTCGATCGACAGAGCCGCACGCTAAAGGTAAGAAAAATCTCACCATCTCCCTCTTTGGTTTCAATTGAAAGCTCCATATCTCAATTTCGACAAAAAATCAGAGATTCGAGCGAGATTTAGTCTCAATTTGGGATGATTTAGGGATTTCAAATCTCCCGCAAAACCCCTCTTATCTCACCATCTCCCGCAAAACCCCTCTTTAGGGTTTTTTTTTAATTTTTTCCCTTGAGCAATAATCCCTCTCACTTTCTCGAGTTTTAGTGGGAAATCGCATTTCGCACTAAGTTACTCAGTACGCTCTTATCGTACTGAGTAAACTCAGTTGGGCCCACCTTGAATGTATGTGGTCTATCTACGTCATCTATCTGTTTTTCCATCTAATTTAAGGGGTTGAGCCCAAAATTGAAGCATATCTAAAGATCAAGTGGATCATACCATAGGAAACGGTGGGTATAATGATTTCAACCGTTGAAACCTTTCTAGGCCAGGCCCCACAGTGATGTTTATTTGTCATCCAACCTGTTCATAAGATCATACAGACATGGATGAAGGGAAAATACAAATATAAGCTTGATCCAAAACTTCTGTGGCCCCCAAGAATTTTTCAACGGTAGACGTTCAATTCAACTGTTTCCTGTGGTGTGGTCCATTTGAACATTCTATATGTTTCATTTTTAGGGTCAAGCCCTAAAATTATCTGGTAAAATTTATGGAAGGAACGGATCAAATACATAAATCAAGGTGGTCCTCACAGAGTTTATTCACTATGCAATCCGCTGGAGTGTAACAGATGGGCGCGGATTAGGTACTACCCGGCCTGTTCAAAGCTTGGGACAAGCGGAGGATCCAAGGGCCACTGAGGGACCACCGTGATGTATGAATCTTATCCACACTGTCCATCCATCTTTTCATATCATTCTAGAATACTGGACCAAAAATAAAGCATATCAAAGGCTCAAGTGGACCACACCATAGGAAGCAGTGATGCGAAGGACGCCCATCGTTGAAACCTTCCTAGGGCCCACTGTATCGTTTATTTTACATCCAACCCCTCGATATGGTCATATACACCTGGATGAAGTGAAAAAACAAATATAATCTTGATCTAAAACTTCTGTGGTCCCTAAGAATTTTTCAACGGTAGTAATTTAATTACCATCGTGTGGCACATTTGAGATTTAGATCTTCTATATTTTTTGGATAATGTTCTAAAATAATATGAAGAAATGAATGGACGATGTGGATAAATTTCTTACATCATGGTGGCCTCTTAGTGGCCATCGGATCCTCCGCTTGTCCCGAGCTCCGAACAGGCGAGGGTAGTACCTAATCCGCGCGTCATAGGGGATATGGTGAGATCCCGGACTCACCGGAAGCGGATTGGCTGGTGTACCACACACCAGTGTGTTGACGTCACCAAGTTCCGTGAGTCCCATCATGAGGTATGAGTTATATCCAAACCGTCCTTCCACTTGGTGAGCTCGTCGTAAGTCTTGATCCGAAAAATAAGACAGATCCAAAAATCAATTGGACCACACTGTAAAAAGCAGTGGAGGATTGAATGCCTTGCCATTGAAACCCTTTTGGGGTTCACTAAAATTTTGGATCAGTATTATGTTTGTTTTTTCTCTTAATCCAGGTCTGTGTGACCTTATGAACAAATTGGATCACAAATAGCAGTGGGAACAATGATTCTCACCGTTAAAACATTCGTAGGGCCCACCATACACCTAGATCAAGCTTATATTTGTGTTTTCCCTTCATCGATGTCTGTATGATCTTATGAACAGGTTGGATGACAAATAAACATCACTGTGGGGCCTAGAAAGGTTTCAACGGTTGAAATCATTATACCCACCGTTTCCTATGGTATGATCCGCTTGATCTTTAGATATGCTTCAATTTTGGGCTCAACCCCTTAAATTAGATGGAAAAACAGATGGACGACGTAGATAGAGCACATACATTCAAGGGGGGCCCAACCGAGTTTACTCAATACGATAAGAGCATACTGAGTAACTTAGTGCGAAATGCGATTTCCCATTAAAACTCGAGAAAGCGAGAGGGATTCTCGCTCGTGGGAAAAAAATTAAAAAAACCCTAAAGAGGGGTTTTGCGGGAAATAGCGAGATAAGAAGGGTTTTGCGGGAGATTTAAAATCCCTAAATCATCCCAAATCGAGAGTAAATCTCGCTCGAATCTTTGATTTTTCGCCGAAATTGAGACATGGAGCTTTCAATTGAAACCGAAGAGGGAGATGGTGAGATTTTTCTTACCTTTGGCATACGCATATTGGCTCTGTCAATCGAGAAGTTCCTGTTCCAACTTCCGATTAACCAGGTACGAAAATCACTCCGATTTTTTTTTTCCCCCTAATATTCCGATTTTTGTTCTGATTTTTATCTATTTATTAGAGAAAAGAGGTAGTTAGTTACAGTTTTCTCGTGATAGGTTGTGTGGTTGGTGGCTACAATCGATATTCCAATAATATTGCCCGTATTTCGATAATATCTCCCGATATTTCATCGATAATCTAGAAAGAAATGAAATACTCCGATAATATCGCCTGTATCAAAAAAATCGCCGATATTTCGCTGACAACTGGCAGAGAAATGAAAAAAGGGGTTTTCGGTGTCGCAACACTAGCGACACCGATATTATCGACTTTTTGCCGATAACTTAAACACTAGTTGTGGCTAAGCCCTGTCTTTGAAATGAAAGATATGGGAGAAGCATCTTATGTTTTGGGTATTGAAATAATTTTAAAGATTGAAAATCTTGACTGTTATGCTTGAGTCGAGAGATATCTTGATATAATACTAGAAAGATTCAGAATGGAATGATGGAAAAAGATTTAAAATTATCAAAAAATGATTGTCCTAAAGACATGAAAGATTAGATGTTCCTCATGCAAGAAGTGGGTGGCTTGATGTATGTTATGTTGTGTACAAGGCCGGATCTCAACTGTATAGTAGGCCTTATTAGCAAGTACTAAAGTAATCCTAGCATATAATGCTGATTTGCAGTGAAAAGGATACTTAGATATATAAAAGGTACAGAGCATTTGAAGTTATGTTTTCCAGTGGATAAACTTGGGATTTCAGGTTATTGATATGCAGATTTTGTTGAGGACAAGCACAATAGCAAGTCTACCTCATGACATGTTTTCCTCTTTGGAAGAGCTGTTGTTTTTTGGTCTAGAACGAAACATGGATGTGTTGCCAGGTATACTCAGTAGGCTGAATTTTTTGCTTAAAGTGCAGCCTCTACTTTTACCATCTGGCTTAAATGCTTCATAAAGGTTATGGAGCTGGATATAATTGACAAGCCAATTCACATTTTTTGTGATAACCAAGCTTATTTTGATTGATACAATGTGGAGCTAATAGCTCAAATAGCAAACACATTAAAGTATAATATCATTATGTACAGGATATCATTGAGAAGGGAGAAGTGACTATGAGTTACTTTTAGGTGACATGATTGTTGGTCCATTGACAAAAGTTTAAGTGCTTTTAATCTCTCTCTTGAAAAAAGCAGTGGAAAGATTCCTTTCATTTTAAAAATATTGTTCTAACCTTAGCTTCTTTAAGAAACTACACCACTACACCAAAGTCTTCTTCCTTGGGAGAGATCTCGCCCTCACAACAAGCTTTGCTATGGTTTTAGCAAGCTTGCTAATGATAGAAATGGTAGCAGGAAGCAACAAAGGTACTACACATTCGATGGGCGTCTAATAAAGATAAGCTACACAACTGCCCCATGGAAATATGATTAAGATGCTCTGATACTAGTGAAAGATCAGAAGATCAACATCATCTAACACCACCCAAACATAGAGGGGAATGTCGTGAGATTGGTGATTGCATTGGGAAAGTGCTCTTCCTGATTGTATGTGATTTGCTTTATGATTTTCTCAATTTCTCTCTTGTTTTCTTCTTACATATTGCAATGATATTTCTAAACCATTTTAATAGATATTTGATACACCATCATAATGGTCAAATCATCAACTCCCAAGGTGAAATGAGAGGGACCCTCTCATTTGGAAAACAATAATCCTCTTCTTAATCTCTATTTCTAACGGTTCAAAATGGTGTTGCAAAATACATATCCACCATCTTAACAGTTGGATCATCAATTCTCCCAAGGTAAAATGGCCCTCTTATTTGGATACATTAATCCTCTTCTTAATCTCGATTTATAATGGTTCAAAACGCTTTTGCAAAATAAATAATGTTAATACTCATATTAATACAAAATAAAAACTGATTTGAGAAGCTTGCTTAACGAGCTGATGTGGGGATTCCCTAGGATCTCCATCCTGAACAACTAAGATCATGGTTGTTGATCCAACAGTTGTGACATGTGATCTTGGTTGTTGCCATATGTGATCTCGGCCGGCGGCGTATGCAGTTGCTACATACAATCACCCAAAAAAAGCCTAGTGTCACACCCCATAAGTGTGCAAAGAGAATTCATCATCATCATCTAAGCCTTATCCCAACTTATTGGGGTCGGTTACGTGAATCCTATTCCACCATTCCACTGTATCAAGGGCCATAACTTAAGTTCGACCATAGGTCATCAAGTCTTTTCTTACTACCTCCACCCATGTCCTTAAGGACCTTCCCCTAGCCCTTTTAGAGCCTTCAACTTGTACCAACTCACTCCTAACCGGCACAGTTCTTGGTTTTTGTTGCACATGACCAAATCATCTAGTTACTTATTGGGGCTACTCCTAAGTTAACTCGTTGATTGTAATAAACTGTCTGATTGCAATCAACCTGTGTAATAGACTATTAGATTGTGTGCAATCAACCTATGTAATAGACTATTAGATAGTGCTGATTATAATCAACCTATGTAATAGTCTATTATACATTGCACCTATGGGAGTTTTGTGCTCTCATTGGTGGTCCAAAAGGCCAGATAAAGGAGGGTTGCATTGGGTTAGCAGCCAGTGTTAAACTTACGCGATAACTTCCATTATGAATGTGAAGAGTATTAAATATAATATTTAAAATTGTTCTGTGGGATACTCCGAGGTCTGGTCCAAATGTTTGTAGTGACACGGGGATCCATATCATTTTTTGTAATGTTTAATAGCTAACAACTGTTTTTTTCCCTCCTTTTTTCTTCTCTCTTTGCTTAGAGAGTGTTTCTTCTACTTGCTCTAGTGGCTCCTTAAACCTAGAAGGCTGTTGGGTCTTCCCACAGTCCTCATACACATTCTTTGGTAGTTGAATGAACTAGAGGACTGTTGGATAATCAATTCCCTCAAGTGCTCTACATAACCATCCTTGATCTAAGCCCCTGTTTGATTTTCTAATTACACTGGTAAATACACGGAATTACCTTATTCTTACTTACTACACCTGTTTGAAAGTCGCCAGGAATTACGTTTCGAAAATCGGGCCATACAAGTGTTGTTATTACTAATTTAAATATGTGGGCCCCACCATGATATATATGAGTTATCCACACCATCCATCCTTTTAAAAAATACATTTTAAGGCATGAGCCCAAAAATGAGGAAAATCAAAAGCTCAAGTGGACCACACCTTAGGAAACAATGATTATTAAAATGTCAATGGTTGAAAGTTGTTTTCTCCCTAGGGCCACAGTAATGTTTATTTGTCATCCAACCCGTTAATAAGGTAACACAGTCATCAATAAAGTGGAAACAAAAATATCAGTTTGATCCAAAACTTTTGGGGTCTTCAAGATGCTTTCAATGGTAGGAGTTCAATTCCCATTGTTTACAGCTGTGTGGTCTACTTGATCTTTGGATCTGCCTCTTTTTTTGGCTCTTGCCCTAAAATGAGTTGGCTAAAGGGATGGACGGTGTGGATAATACACAAACATCAAGGTGGGCCCCACGATTTAACTTTTTTCTCATCGGGTGACGTGAAGAGTGCTATAAATGAAAGGTGGCGGTCAAATCACCTTGGAAAACCAGCCGGTAACACAGGAGGTAAATAATTATTACCCATTTACCTGCAATTACCTCTGTAATTGGAAAATCAAACAGGCCCTAAAATGCTCAAATAGGACAATCACTCTGGAAATCCAGTGTTACTAAGTCTTCCCACAGTCCTCATACACATTATTTTAGTTGTATGAACTAGAGGACTGTTGGATACTCAATTCCTTCAAGTGTTCTACATAACCATCCTTGATCTAAAATGCTCAAATAGGACAATCACTGTGGAAGTGCAGTGTTATTAATTTGATAATATGGACTCTAAGCTCTTCTGTAAAGAGCCAGGTGCTGAGGGGATGCATGGTTCTCCCCTGTTCGCATGTCTTTCTGAAAAGGAACTATGCCCATCTGCAATTGCTTGTATTTAGTATCTTTTCATGTCGTTCTAATTTAGTATTAATGTTTATCACATGGCACTCTGTATATATCAATACGTATAGGGATACAATGTGAGATGGGAGCATATATCATGTAATTCAAAATGTTAGTTTTCCAGTCAGTCATCTGATGTGGTAATTCATGGAACTTTGATTACTCTCCATGAAGCTGTGGCCTAATTCTAAATAAGCAGTGAGTTTCTGCAGTTAATTGCATATCTTTTAATCAAGACCTCAAAAAATCTGTATGACTCTTGAGTCACTGATTTTGTGTGTATACAAAGATAAAATTCTTGAATTCGTTCATACCTCTATGCAACTTTGCAAAGACCAATTTGTGAACCTGGCAAGATCATTTTGTGGACCTGTTGGGGTCTGGAATGCAAATTAGCCAAGGTTTAGCTTTCACAAGGTTTCACTCTCATAGTTCTTAGTTGCAATTTGCAAATTAAGAGTGAGAGTGAAGGCTCGGTGGATGAACGATAAATCTGATTCCTTTTCCTAAAATTTATTATATTGTCTGGTTGATTTTTTGTTTAATGTAATAAACAGATTTTATAAACAGAGCCACTCATGTTAGAATAAAGTTGGTATATTATTGTTGCTTTTGAATATTTTTTGTCTGTCTGTTGATACTTCACATACTTTCTGTTGCCTGTTTTGTTTGAGTGGTGCCAATTGAGTACCTTGCATTTCTTTGTTGGTTGTTGGAAAGATTTAGAATCGTACTAAGAAGTATTTTCTTCATGCGCAGATTGAGAAGAAAACGGATCTCTCAAGGCGTGAAAGGTGTGCACATGCTCATCTTTATGTTAACATTTTTATGGTACTCTTTAGTCAATGAAATTTGCTTCTTCTTCTTTTTGGTTATTAGCCAAGTTCATTCTAATACCCTTACAAACTGTGATTATCCACATTTGGCCATACTCTGCTTAATTTCAATGAGGTCTAATGATCTACAAACACCCTGATGTCTTGAATATCGCTCTAGTTTTCTTGTTATTGGTGGGGTGATGGAGGAAGGAGAGGTTGAGTCATTCACAATTCTCATCATGACTATCACTCTGTTGTTCCCTTATATGATACAATTTATTTGTGATATTTTTTCCCTTGGGTTCATGATGGAAATTATGGCATAAGTTTGACACCGGCTGCCAACCTAACACATACCCCCTCCCTTATCCCCAATTAGTTGGTATAAGGCTTAGATGATGATGATGATTTTTTTCGCTAGGGGTATCTGTTCTGGTGAGGGTAGTATATTATGAACGTCAAAGCTGCTACCATTATCGTCATCATCAACCTCGTTTCTTATTCTATGATGTGGTCATGTATGATTTTTTTTTCCCTTCATGTGGAATATATCATGTCCTTGTCTTCTCTTGGTATTTGTATGCAGGGAGGAGATAGAGAAGCAAAAGGCTCATGAGAGATTCATGCAGCTGCAGGAACAAGGAAAAACAGAACAATCACGTAAAGATTTAGGTATAAGTGCCGAGACCTAGTAGTTTATTCCTTTTCATTCTTCATGAACTGGAAGTGCGGGACACCAGAGCCTAAAAAAGAGGTTGATGTGCCAACATTCCGATTCAATTTAATATGGGAAAGGATATCTACAACCAACCCACCTTTTTTCTACTTTTGGTATACAATGGCACAAACATGCTATTAAATCACCAAAAGTAGAAGAGGCATTATTTATTAGAAAGTGTGTGAATGGTGGCTCCCTGGTTCCTACAATTCAGAAAATATATTGCTATTGATATAAGTGATAGATATGTTAAATCTATCGTGTATAAACCAAGGTTTGAGGTGCCGATGTCTCAGATCATAGCAGCAAGCAGCCGATTCTGAGATACGGGGCTGATGCGCTGGCTTCGAAAACATGTGTATTTTTAATATGGCAACTGATCTTTGCCATAGCCTGTAGAGAGGCTGGGTGAAAGTGGAAGGTTGATGTCAAGTGGGCAGCCGGTCGTAAAGCCTTTGCCAATCTACCGTTTAAAAGCAAAGGCTAAAATGGCAGCAGTGGCAGTGGTGATGATGATGATATTGGCCATTAGAACCTAGATCTCGGACGATACCTCAGCTGTTGCAGCCACTATTAACCGATGTTACCGGAAGAAAATTTAAAAGATCATATCATCATCTAAATCTTATCCCAACTAAATTGGACATTAATCCTGATCCCCCATTCCACTCTATCAAGGGAAAGAAATTTAAAAGATAATATTATTAAATGTTCATTCAAATATTTCTTAAAACAATTCAATAGCTTAATCATTTAAAAGATATATCAGTCATTATGGACTGATATTTTGGCAGTTATGTGATGATATCTCAGCTATTTGACCAGAATAATCAGTATCTTGTAGGTTGATATCTTCTTGTTGGCCCATATTTTGAAGGGGTGACTCAAAATTGATGTTGACCTGACATGTTGGCAACTATAACAGCCATACGAAAATCATGAAATCAACACATACAGATACAAAAGGAAAATATTTTTGGGGAGTTGATATGTGCATATGATGCAAGACAATTAACCACTTGCTCTAAAAGCTCAAACTGTTAGAGTATGGCGAATTAATCCCTTTATCTCATAGCCCAGGCCCCACGTTGCATGGGTTAGGACCTCTACCGAACCCCCTTCGTGGGCCTCAAATCACATGGGCCGTCCACCCCGAGCATGTCCCCGCATCCCACGGGCTACCCCACTCGAGCCCGGTGTGAAATGCGCATTAATCACCCCTAGTGAGGAGTCTCGAACACGAGATCTTTCCCATGGGCTCCAAATCACATGGGTCACCCACCCCGAGTGTGTCCCTCCATCCTACGGGCTACTCCGCTCAAGCCCAGTGTGAAAATGCCCCTGCATTAATCACCCCCGATGAGGAGTCTCGAACACCAGACCTCCCGCTCTGATACCAATTTGATGCAGGACAATTAACCACCTGCTCTAAAAGCTCGAACTGTTAGAGTATGGCGAACTAATCTCTTTATCTCATAGCCCAGGCCCCACATCGCATGAGTTAGGACCTTGGCCGAACCCCCTTCATGGGCCTCAAATCACATGGGCCGCCCACCCCGAGCGTGTCCCCGCATCCCACAGGCTACCCCACTCGAGCCCGGTGTGAAATGCACATTAATCACCCCTGGTGAAGAGTCTCGAACACGAGATCTCCCCCGTGGGCCCCAAATCACATGGGTCACCCACCCCGAGTGTATCCCCGCATCCTACGGGCTACTCCGCTCGAGCCCAGTGTGAAAATGCCCCTGCATTAGCATACACCCTAGTTGATTTGCTTGCACCCATTTTCCATTTTAAGCGAATCATAGTGCAAAAGTGTCCTATTTCAACTCCAAAAATGGAAAATGGATTTATGCAAATCAACAGGGCAAGTGTAATCAGTGACTCTATTTTTACATCTGCATGATAAATGCAAGCAATGAGTATACCCAACTTTTCCGCCATTCTGTTGTTGATACATCTGCTTGCGTGTCTGCTACGCATCGACAAATGGTTGCTGACATCATTCCTTGGCCCAGATAGCTGTGTAGTGTTGCTAGCTGTAGTTTATCAAGCTTGGACTTTAATTATCAATAAAATTAAATGGATTAGAAGATTCCAGTGTGCCAATCCTCAATGATATTCTTCCTTGGAGGAATCTTCATTGTCTTCTTATTTTGTTTTTGTTGATCATGCAGAACGCCTATCCCTTATACGACAACAAAGAGCTGACGCTGCTAAGAAACGAGAAGAAGTGAAAGCTGGTCTGTCCTCAGATCGTTTATTGATTCCTTTAAATTTGCACTGAATACGCTATTCGAAATTGATGTACTCCATTCATTGCAGCCAAAGAACAGAAGAAAACCGAAACCCGTAAATGACCAAGCCATGGAAGCAAATGCATCATGTGCGCGTCTTTTGCTAGTAAAAGAAAGAGGGGCTTCTATTCACTAGTTGTTCAAATGCATGTGATAAGCGGAGAACCACTTCTACTATTTATTTACATATTCTACCTTGCTATCTCTTGAGAAGGGAGAGAAAAATCTAGCTTTGTTGAGAGTTTATCATTTGGATGTGGAGATTAAGAACTTTAAATTCCTTCAGGGGTTTGCTTTTCTACGGGTGTGTTCCCAGCCTCTACATGTACGAGTTCATTTGCAGATTCAAGCCGGTCATCAGGTGTGCCTCATCATGTATGTTCCCTGTCCTAGGAACCAGGCTGTTCACTCATTAGCCATATGTATATCTTGAATGCAGACTGTCGGCCAGTTCCTTTGACGCTCCATTTTTTGTACTCTGTCCTACTCATTGAGTGGAACAGCTAGCTTGTGGGCCAGATTATACGACATGGGGCCAACCTTATGGACGGCTTGGATCTCACATATGCTCTATGTTGGCATGTGGCCACTTCCATAGGAGCTAGCATTGGGCTTGAAATCAAGCCCTACAGTAAACTATTTCAATCTTATGTTTGAATCCCACTCCAAAATTCCTCACCGAATCTTTTGATTTGTGAAGGAAAAAAAGGATCTCTCTGGTGAATGAACCATGGCCTATAGAATTGCTATTCACTTCACTTAACTTTTTCTTCTTCCTTCAAAATTAATTTGAGGCCTTTTATGCCAATAACATCTTTCACACTTGAATCATTTAAAAAAAGTAAAAAAGAAACCTCTCCCACTGCATAACTGCTAGTTAGAGGGGTTTTCGATTTTTGTATCTTTTTCCAAAAATGCAATACATGGACACCTCCAACGATGTATTTATAGTGGAGATGAAGATGCTGAGTTGCTGATACAATTGACATCGATTGACAAATTGACATGAGATTTGGGTGTTCACTTGTCATTTGGTCGGGGCCTTTAGCTTTTGGAATGTGGAACTTGGGAAGGTGGGAAGTCTAAAAACGATTTCATCTATTTATGGTATTGTTATGATGTTTTACATGTATCTTGATTTGGTATGGTAGAAAATAAAATATCTTGCCATCTTTCAATTTACAATTTACGACTCACGTCCTTGGCTCCCTTACGATTTTACAATATGTTACTACTTTTAGATCATTGTGGGCTTTAATCTAGACACTTGTAGAAGGGGTGAGGTAACATGGAGAAGGCTGAAAGCCTAGAAATGGCAATCTACGCTGCTCATCTTATGTCCTTAGGCTATGTTTTGGAAACCATGGATTTCATGCCAAACAATGGAAAAGGGTTTTCCTTTGATGTTATAATTTATGTTGTTTGGATAGGAAAGAAAATGGCAATGCGACTCAACACTCATTATGATTTTACAATTTGAATTCTTGTCACAAGAAATTAGGTGAGTATTGTGAGTGGGATATGGGATTTCCACTTACTACCCAAACAACAACTCAAAATTGGAATCCATGCTTTAATAGTTATGATGGAAATCATCATTAGATGATTATTTATTTATTTTTCCTTTGTGTTCCCTTGGATTCCATGTATACAATTATGCCCTTAGGGTAGCCTTGTTGTTGATATCCAGTTCTTCTAAGAGAGATTTTCCAGCCAGTGCGTGATCTGTTATAAACATCTTTACTTACCGGTGCTAAAAACCTTTTTTTCTGCTGAAAAATCAATGATGCAATAAATGGTTGCGAAGTTCCGGTTAGTCGGGATGTTGGGCTATGGCTCATCCAACATGTCGGCCACAGATTGGATGGTCTCGATTTATTTCCATTTGCATCAAGTGTTGGTTGGAAGGCCGGTATCATTTATCAATGCCTAATTTGGGTGCCGCTTAAAAGTGAGTTCTTCTCATTTTAGTTTAATAGTAATAATTCATTGGAGATGATAGTTTAGGGTATGTTTGTTTGCACTAAATATCATGAAGTTTCATGATCAAGCATTCTAACTTGGTACAAGATTTCATTAAATATCTTGAAATTTGCTTCAACCAAACACACCATTTATATAAATAGTTGGTTATCAGGATTGGTTTTAGTCCCTAACAAAACAAACATCACCTCTAATACATAGTTGTTGTTAAATAAAATGAGGTGAATTCATTTCTAAGTGGCATCCAAACAGGCCGTAAGTGGTTCCTGATTTCAGCTGGTTCTTACCTTTTAATATTATATATATGTATTAAAATAAATATCTCAGCCGCTGCATTTGAAGGAAGGTCTGTTGAGTGCATGCACCAAACAGAAGCATGTGATTTTGTGATGCTTTTGTGAAGATCACATGCATTTTATATTATTTGATTCAAGACCAATAATGCAAGAGTAGTTAATCATTTTCAGATGAAATATGAAATATGGGCAGTGCTTCAATGCACTTTGGGTTCAAAGAAAGCCGTGCATCCATTATATGCTATCATGTAAAGATGGTTGGCGGGAATCTAGTTGCATTTCAAAATATGGAAATTTTGTTAATTACATTTTAAAATGCCTTCCGAGATTCGCACCCACCATTTACTGATTGTGCGAGATGCGGGTGCACCAACTCCCAGTGGTGAAATATACAGTGAAATGGGTAGGGAAGCAGATTGCTTGGTATGGGAAACACCACGAGGAAAAGTTGTGGGCCCCACAATGATGTATCTGTTATATACATCCATTTTGCGAGATCATTTTTTGGCAGGCAGATCCAAACTTCAAGTGGACAATACCACATAGAGCAGTAGGGATTGAACATCTACCATTGAAACCTTCCTGGGCAACATAAGTTTTTTTTTGTTAGCTAGCTTGTTAGTACACCCACTGTCAGTTCACACTTCACTGTTAGCCACCCCACTAAGGATCGATACTAAGACAGACCTCCGTGTTGAAACGAGTATCTTTCACTCGGTCTACCACTTGAGCTATGAATCAGGGTGTGGTGACATAAGTTTTGGATCAAGTTGATATTTATGTATTCCTTTCATCCAGATCCATATGGCATTATGAATATATCGGATGATAATAAACATCACAGTGGGCCCTAGGAAGGTTTCAATGATGGGCATCACTGTCCCCACTGCTTTTATGTTGTGTGTTCCACTTTAGGTTTGGACCTGACTCATTTTTAGGCTGATGCCCTAAAATGATCTTGCAAAATGGATGGACGGTGTGGATATAACACACATCATGGTGGGGGCCACAACTTTGCCACGTGATCAACACACCACTGTCGTTGGTGGTGGTCCGTGGCACACCACGCAATCCGCTTCCAACGGGCAGATGACACCGTGGAGCCCGAAGAACTAGAATATAGTAGGGTGATATTGCTATAATAACCTGTAAGTTAATCTTTCAACCAGGGTTTTTCATCTAGTGGGACCCACCATGGATGGATATTGATTTGAGATAAGCATAGATTTTATGATCCTATCCATATAAACAGTGGCCCTAAAATCAACCGTGGGAAAGATAAACAGTTAATGGTCAACATTAAGTGGTGGAAAGTAAAGACATGTGATAGTTTCTGTAAGTATGATTTTCCAACATCCACCCATCCATAATGAGGCCAACTAATTAGACAGCTCAGATTGATGGATAACCTGGCAATGTCTAATATAGAGAGATGGCACTAGCATATTCCGGTTCTTCCAGTTCCATCACATCATTCCCCCATTGAAATGTCAATTGGATTGGTTGTAGGTGACCAGTCTTAAGAATTATTATTATTTTTGCACAATGTCAGTTTCAAAATTCTAAAGAAAGAAAAGGGAGATCTTTATGCAGGTAGCGGATTAGGTTTAGTTAGTGGGTGTTTGGCTGACTATGAGGCCTGCCTTGATATATGTGTCGTACATCCACACCATCTATCAGTTTTTTCAAATCTTAGGGCATGGGTCTAAAAATGAAGCAGATCCAAATATCAGGTGGACCACATCATAGGAAACAGTAGTCATTGAATGCCTACCATTAAAAAATTCCCAGGCCTCATCATAATGCTTATTTTCCATCCAACTGATCAGGTCACAGAGACCTGGATGAGGGGAAAACACCAATAGCAGCTTGATCCAAAACTTTTGTACCCCTATGAGCTTTTTAACAGTGGACATACAATCCCTATTTTGTGTTCCACTTGAGATTTGGGTCTGCTATAATTTTTAAACCATGCTTTAAAATAAGTTGAAAAAACTAATGGACGATGTAGATATACAGTACATACATCAAGGTGAGTCCCGCGATGAGGGCAACACCCACCAACTTATTACTGTCCAACACCTAATCCACAGTACCCGGGGAAAAGAAAAGAGAGTCATATAAATTAAATAAAAGCAATAATAAATGTAAAGTATGAATAAAGTTATTTTTCAATTCATAAAATAATTTCTTTCTATTTAATATTTATTAGCATTAATTCATATTAACAAAATCTATTACGGGGATGATACTTTAAACCTTGGACTGTGATCTGGTTATGCCTACTCCAATGAAGGCTTATAAACTTTATTTCAATTTGATGCATCCAAACGAACCCCTGGTTTCAAAAGGTCTGAGAGCAAGGGCCCCACCAGGTGGGGTGGTGGTCACATCCGGACATGGAACATTGTCGGATTTCTGCTATCTTTGCAAGTCGGACCACATGCGTGGGAGCTGTTTGGCAGAGAAATATGTATGGAAACCAAATTCCCATCAATTCAGGACACATGTGGGCCCCACTGCTATAGCTTGAGTCGTCCGTCGTCTTGTGGCACCGAACGCTGCTGGCGAATTTCTTGTGGAGGGGTCCTCCCTCATCCACGTTTCCTGAAAGTAATGCAACGGAGATTCTCTCGATGGAGAGAGACTCGCTTCCACACAAAAAGTTACGTGGGGCTTACCTGACGTGTGTGACATCCATTCCGTCCATCAGCTGTGTCAGCTCATATTCGACGGTAAGCCCAAACTTCTGGTCGACGCAAGACTCAAGTCGGCCACGCCACAGGGAAAGAGAGTGAATGATGACACCATCAAATCTTTCTGGGCCCACCCTGATTTTTCGAATGCCATCTAACCCGTTCGTGAAGTAGCTTATACAAGGATGGAGGGTAATGGGTCTCATTTCCTGTGGTGTGTCCCACTTTAGCTTTGGATCGGCTTGATTTTCTGGATCATGTCCTAAAATGATATGTGGCAGATGATGGACGGAATGGATGTTATATAAACATCACGGAGGGTCCCGCAGAGCACGCCCTCACTACGCGCAAGATATACGTGTTGACGGCCAAATCGCCGTAGCAGACTAGCAGTACTCGTATCGTGAACCGGTAGAAACGGGTTTCCTTTGCGTCACGTCCCGGTCCCGTACAAATGCCATCACACCCCCAAGCTTTGTGGGGTTGACCATGTTGTACATGTAAAATCCACTCCGTCCATCAGGTGAGAACCATCATTTGAACCGTACATGCAGACGATATCGGATTTAAAAATCATATGGGCTATAGCGATGGAAATAGTGTGAAATTTCTCTAGAAACTCTAAGTTCACACGGTGTGGCACACCTGATCTTTGTATCAGGACTCTTCATCCTGATGATTCACACCTATTGAACGGTTTTGATGAAAGTTATACACCATGGTTGTCCACACTCAAACCTAGGGTTGGCATCCTATCCCCATAGCTCCATGTGGTGTGGATCCAGCTCATATTTGGCCTTGGCGTCTGATATCGAGGATACAAACTGATAGACGGAGTGGATGTTACAGATACAACATGGTGGGCCCCACAGACTCTGGTGAGTGTTTTACGCACTACCTGCTCTGGAGGATTCCCTTCCATCGTACTCGGTTTGCTGTCCGACCATACATGCGCCAATCATGCCGGAACTGGTGGGCCACTATTCTCCCGTTTGTAGTTGTGGACGGTTACTTGCAAGTTGCAGTGACTAGCTAATCCTGACCGTTCAAATTCCGGCATCCACGTATGCTGGCCCAAACAGGAAACGGATTGGCTACTCCCCCTGCCACCAGCCAATGGGTGGTGGTCGGTGCTCAGTGGGCCCCACCATGATGTATTTATTTCATCCATGCCGTCCATATAATTTTTTAAGATCATTTTCAGTTATGAAACCAAAGATGAGTATATATCAATCTCAAGTGGACCACATTACAGAAAACAGTTTTGAATGAGTATCGACCATTAAAAACATTTTGGGGGCCATAAAAGTTTTGGATCAAGCTGATTTTTGTTTTTTCCCTTCATCTGGGCCTGTATGACCTAATCAACAGATTGGACGTCAAATAAACAGTACAGTAGGCCTTAGGAGGATTTTAATGGTGGATATTCAATAACTATTGTTTTCATGTGGTGTGGTCCACCTGAGATTTGTATCTCTCTAATTTTGGAGATCAAGCACTAAAATGATCTTTAAAAATGGATGAACAGAATGGACGAAACACATACATCATGGTGGGGCCCACAGAGCACCGACCACCAGCCACGGGGCCGATGGCAGTGGCAGGGCGAGCAGCTAATCCGTTCCCGTGGGGAGCTTGGCCGGTCCAGTTCAGCAAAGTCCACCCATTCATTCAAGTGGGTGAGTGGGCCCCACAATCCCTGCCCTTTTTTCGCGAGCCCGTCTCTCTCCGCCCACGAAATGGCAGTTGGACTGGAGTCGTTCATTCATTCACGAATACGGATCCTCTGTTTGATAAGAACAGGAATTTCCTGTTTTCGTGTCTTGTGATTAGGCCACGTCATCATTGATGACGTATGCTGATATCATCTGTAATGACTTGGACCAATCACATTTCACACCAATTTCCTGTTCCTCGCAAACAGAGGATAAAAAAGAATCTGATTTCCAAAACAAACCCGACGGCTATAAATACATGATAGGAAAGTCTTCGTTGATCTTTGACCGAAAAGCAGGCAC
This sequence comes from Magnolia officinalis, assembly GCA_021015155.1. Taxonomy (NCBI): domain Eukaryota; kingdom Viridiplantae; phylum Streptophyta; class Magnoliopsida; order Magnoliales; family Magnoliaceae; genus Magnolia; species Magnolia officinalis. The sequence continues at coordinate 6,581,427 of JAJHSJ010000005.1, forward strand.
GGGGAGAACGTGGAGCAGGTGGACCAGATTAGAGGGTTCATCTGTACCTACCGTAGTCCATTGAGGGCCGGTATCATTAATCAACATGCCAAAGCTCTCTACAGATGGTTTAGATGGTCCGGTGTCCGGTAAGAGGTACGGCTTGCGTGATGAATGGCTCGGATGTCATTGTTTGAGGAAGCGGATTCACTGGTGATCCTGCTACCAGTGATATCCCCGGTACAGCGCTGTGTGACCCACCGTGATGTACATGTTTGATGTCAACAACGTCCATCCGTTTTAACAGCTCAATGTAGGCATGAGCTAAAAAATAAGCAAATCTAAAGCTCAAGTGAACCACACCACATGAATCAGTCGGGGACAATGACTCTCACCAATCAAACCTTTCAAGGCCTACTAATGCTGGGCATTTTCACACCGGGCTCAAGTGGGATCCTCTGTGGGATGCAAGGGTACACTCGAGGTGGGTGGGGTCCATGGGGGAGGTCTCGTATTTGAGACTCCTCATCGGGGGTGATTAATGCGTATTGCACACTAGGCTCGAGTGGGGTAGCCCGTGAGATGCGAGGACATACTCGGGGTGGGCGGCTCGTGTGAGGCGGTACCCATGTGATTTGGGACCCACAAATGGGGTTCGGCTTAGGTCCTAACCCATGATATGTGAGGCTTAGGGTATGAGATAAAGGGATTAATTCATCATGCTCTAACAGTTCGAGCTTTTAGTGCAAGTGGTTAATTGTCCTGCATCACCCACTTTGTGTTGGAACTCTCGAGAGCACAAGGAGAAGAATCAAACAAAGTGATCAGAATTGTACAAGCAAATCCAACAGATAACACTCTGAAATTATGTGAAAATTCTTGCAAGAAAAAAATTACGGCACGAAACGATGATACACTATAAATAACAAATTTACAATAGATGAAACCTTACCGATTCAAAGTCCTAAGAGAAAATCTCTAGCTTTTTCTCTCTTCAAAACCCTCTTAAACCCTTAAACACGTCTAGCCTTTACTATAATCATCCATAGCTTTTTCTTTCTCTAAAATCCCCTCAAACCCTTAAACGAGTCTAGCATTTATCATAATCTCAGTTACACCCATATTTTTTAGGTAAAACATAAATAAAAATAAATTGCACAAGACAACACAACTCGTCGACCTGTCGAGACGATCGGTCGAGACTCTTCAATCGGTCGGGTCAACCTATCGAAAACTCCAAAAATTGTCCAAAGAATTTTGCCAAAAAAAAACCGAATATTTTCGATATCCTTCGACGTGTCAATTAGACTGTTGGCCGGTCGATGGCTCCTATTTCAACATATATTTGAGGCATTCGATTTTCAACAATCTCCACCATGACTCTAATATTCATGTTGTAACATGTTATGTTCGATCATTCATCTCTACTTTATGTCCATCATAGCTATATAATCATCATTTCTCGTGTACACTCAGTCTTCACTCAATCTTTGTCAAACCCAGAGAAATTGCACAGAACTTAAACTTCTCTGTAAGAACCACTTTGGTAAGTATATTCGTCGGATTTACACTACCCTCGTAATCTGAACTACATAACATACTAATTTATCCCTTAATTTTTTAAATGTCAAGACGTAATCATGCATACCTCGAATATATCGAAGTAGTTATTTCATTACCTTCTAGTGTTGCTTGTCGGGGTTAGTCATGTATTTGCTAACAATACCCATCGCATGTGAAATATTTAATCTTGTACATACCATGACATACATCAAGATGTCAACCGCACTCGAATAAGGCACGTGAGACATAGCGTGTTTTTCTTCATCCATTTCAGGACACTATTTTAAAGAAAGCCTACAATGAGCATTTCGGGGAACGTTGACCGACTTTGCCTTGTTCATTCCATATTTCACTAATACCTTCTCAAGGTATTCAGCCTAAGATAATCATTGTTGTCTTTGTGTACGTTAATGTCGAAAACCCTCTTTGCAGCTCTCAGTATGTCCTTAATAATCGAGCCTTCAGTATGTCGATCTCAGACATGTTATGACTAGCGATAAGTATGTCGTCAACATACGATACTAAGATAGTGAACTTTTCATCACTCAGTGTATCGTAATAGACACAATGATCATACTCACTCCTGGTAAACATCTAACTCATTATTAAAAAAATTAAATTTCTTATACCACTGCTTAGGCAACTGTTTCAGGTTGTACAACGACATCTTCGACTTACAAACCATATTCTTCGCCCCTTGTATTTTGAATCATTTTGTTTGCTTCATATAAATCTGTTCTTCCAATTCCCCATGCAGGAAAGCAATATCCGCATCCAACTGTTCTAGCTCGATATTGTATTGGGCAACCAACGCTAATACGAATCTGATACATACTTATTTCACCACATACGCAAAGATCTGAGTGAAATTGAAGTTTTCTCTCTGAGCATATCAATTCACTACCAACCTTGCCTTATACATATCATATTTCTTCTTAAAAATTCACTTGCACATGATCGCTTTACGACCGACGGAAAGCTTCACCAGTTCTCACATATCATTCTTGTACAATGAGTCCATCTCGTCATGCATCGCCGTTTTCCATTTTTCGGCTTATACGTCGTCAAGAGCCTCCTAAAAAGTAGATAGACTCCCCCCATCCGTAATGAGGACAAATGCAACATTTGAGTCATCTATGTATCTCGTCGGTAACTAACGATCACTTAGTAGTTTACTTCTCACAAGTGAGTGCTCCACCTACTCTTGTACCTATGTTTGCATCTTAGTATAAGCTCATGTCTCATCTTTGTCTATCTGAATGTACACAGCCAATTTTTCTGCTTCATTGTGCTCATCCTTACGGACATAAGGATTCCTCGTCGAATTTGACGTCACAACTAAAGATAATTTTTCATGTGACCCAGTCATATAGTTTGTACCCCTTCACACCATCACCATAACTGACAAAGATGTACTTTTGAGCCATTTGGTTAAGCTTATCTCTTTTAACTGACAATATGTGAGAGTAAGCATCACAACTAAATACTCGCGACCCCGAGTAGTACCTACTAATCGCTTGACAATTCCTCTGAAATTTTATAATCAATAATCGTAGAAGGGGACCGATGCACCAAGTAACAAGCCATGTTAATGGCCTCAATCCATATTTTTTTGCCTAATTCAGCATCACTCATCATGCATCGGGCCATTCCGAGAGAGTCTGATTCATCCGTTTAGCCTCACCATCCTTCTCTCATGTGTGGCACACTGTATCGTGCCTCGCGATCCCTTCATCTTTAAAAAATGATTAAATTTTATATAAGTGCTGAAATGGTCATTAATGAACGCAACGAATCATGACAACCCTTCACCAGAAACTACGGGTGACGGCCCCACACATTAGAATGCACATAATCCATAACCCCCTAAATAAATAAATAAAAATTCCAGACTTAAAAGATAACATTGACTGTTTACCATATATACAATGCTCGCAATACTAAAATTAATACTTTTAAAAACTGTGATCAAACAACGATCATAAAGTACCTTCATGTCCCGATTGCTCATTTCCTAAGTGCGCATGCTACTTATGTAGAATCTATTGCAAATGTTACAGCTCCACTCAATGAAGTACTCCCAATCAACCTATAAAGGTTACAATTCTCGATGCTTTTCATGATTACGAGTGCCCGCTTTGAAACCGTAATGACACGATTGAACTCGATGAATTTGCATCTAAGTGTCTCAACTGTACCCAGAGATATCAGACTCTTCCTCAACTTAAGAACGTGTCTCACATCAGTCAAGATATGCTCAATGCCATCAAATATTTTGATGCACACCGATCCAACACTAATCACGTTACATACATTGTCATTGTCGATAAACGTCTGGCCACTATCGCACTCACCGTAACTAGTGAACCAACTCATATGAGGGGTCATATAATACAAAGCCCCCGTATCCAAAATCTACCCATCGTCGAAATACATGAATTTTGATGCGGTCAACACATCACTACCACCCGCTTCCTCAATAGATTCCACAATGTTGGCCTCTTTAGAAGAATTATCTGATTTCTCATCCCTAAACTTAGGATTATGACAATTCTTATTTATGTACCCTATCATGCCACAACTCCAGCACTTTAGCTTTCCTTTGCCCTTGCCCATTAGATTTGGATCTCGGACGCGACAATCCTCTTTCCCTCTTAGAATATCTCCCCATCGTAACCAGTGCATATGTAGAAGCACCCACGTCATTACTTTTCTTTCTCATCGCCTTCGACTTAAAATCCGAGATAACGGTCCTAACATTAATGGTCATCTTATCGATGCACACAGAGTCTTTGAACAACTCATATGATTTTGGAAGAGAATTCAACAAAATACATACTTGATATTCATCATTCATCGCCTTATACACATCCAATAATTTGCAAACAAGCATATTGAAGTTATTAATGTAGGTCTTAACGTCAGCTCCCATCGTCATCTTCAGATTGAACAATTGTAACTTCAAATACAAATAATTTTCAAGAGACTTCTTCGCATAGATGTTCTCTAACTTCACTCATGTATCAGCCGCAGTCTTCTCTCTTATAACATTGTAGAAGATTTTATCTGTTAGACACAACTGGATTGAGATACTGGCCTTTTGATCTAACTTGCTCCACCATTCTTCTTTCGTAATTTTCGATTGCTTTCCAACGAGAGCGTCTTCCGATTTTTGCTGAACTAGAATGTCCTTCATCTTCACCTTCCTTAGTTCAATGTTATTTTTTTTCTTGAAATACTTATCTACATCGAACTTAATTCTAGATGTCATAGATACATATCTTCATATTCGATCTACTTCTCAATGTTGGCTCTGATGCCACTTATTGGGACTCGTGGTAGCATGTAGAGATGAATCAAACAAAGTAATTACAATCACACAAGGAAATCCAACAGAGAACACTTTCCAATTACGTGAAAAACCCTCGTGGTAAAAAAAAAAAAAAAAAAAACCATGGTATAGAACGATAATGCACTATGAATAACAAAGTTATAAGAGATAAAACTTTATCGATTCAAAGCCCCAAAAGATAATCCCTAGCATTTTTCTCTCTTAAAAACCCTATCAAATCCTTAAGCACATCTAACTTGTACCTGTAATATTGATTAAACCCATATATTTAAGGTAAAATGGAAATGAAAACAAATCTTACAAAAATTCGACCAGAGTTTTTGGCTTGTCAAAAACTCAAAAAACTGTCTAGAGAGATTTGCCAAAAAACCAAATATTTTCGAGATCCTTGACGGGTCGATGACCCTTATTTCAGCATATAGATTTAAGGCATCCAATTTTCAACACTTTGATGTTTACTTGCCATCCAACCTGTTGACAATATCACACAAACTTAAATGAAGGGATGACACAAATACTAGCTTATTTAAAACTTTATTGGCCCCTAAGAAGTTTTAAATGGTGGGTGTTCAGTCACCAGAGTTTTTGATGGGGGTGGTACACTTGGACTTTGGTTCTACTTCATTTTTTGGATCACTCCCTTAAAAAATGAGTTGATAAAATAGATAGCCGGCGTGGATAAAACATATACATTATAGTGGGCCCCACAACACTTGCCACTAGGGATATCCCTCGTGGTTGGGTCACCGAGTAAACTCTTCCTTTGATGGATGCATGCCTTGTTTATGATTTTAAATCAAAGAGCGAATTTGCTACTACCCCCATTTGACACATTGAATTTAGTAGTAAATGAGTGTATTTTAAATCTAAATAGCTACTTTTTGTGTTTGACAATATTGATTTAGAAGTAAACGAAATCAAGAAAATTTCAAATTTATCTTTTGGAGTGTTTTGAAATCTCAACAAAATGTTGTGTTCCAGTGTAATTCGAAGGAAATTCATTTTTTACCTCGTTTTTAAGAGTTGGAGAGTTGCACGTGTGATAAATATATCTTTAAGCTACTAACTCATTAGACACAAGGCATGCTGATGATGCCTTAAAACAATTCAATTATCACCTGCAACACTAAAATCACTTCAATAGAATGATCTGAATCATTCAAACATTGGACATCTAAATGGATTGTCAAAAAGCGTCGATGAGTAACATGTTTGTGATCCTTGCATTTGTGGCCCACCTAAGGTTAAAAATTTTATTTTTTGGCGAAAATATGTATTTTAATGGGCTTATTACAATCACTCTATCAAATATCTCTCACACACATGGCGTGCACACACAAGTATATATACACACATGTGTATATATAGTAATTTAATACATGAAAGTTGATTTAGTTAATCAAATCAAATTTAAATCATGTGAATATACCAAAGAATCATAATGCTTCTTAAATACGAATATTCAAATGAAAATTTTGGATTCTAATGCATTTTAACACAAATGCAAATGAGAATTAATATAAATCACGTTTGTCACGCCTCAAAATACGGGTACAAAATGTATACCCTCAGACTCGAGTTTCAATTCATAACTCATACACAAAGTATACTAACTTAATTCATTGATTAGTTTAATCAGATGTAAGAATTATATTCAGTATAAGTTCCACCCAATTCCAATCATACATACATAATACGTAGCACCAATCAACAATGTATATATAAATCTTGACGAACATTAAAATAATATAAATCTTAAAAAATCATTAATTTATTATATCATCCCAGTATAAATATGTTTATTCCAGACTCAGATAGATATAAACAATTTCTTAAAATCTCATAATCAATACCAATATGCATTATATGCTAATCAAACTATTTTAATAAATATATTAAATAATCAGAAATGGTCTAATGTTGCTACTTTTTTTTTTTTTTTTTTTTTTTTTTTTTTTTTTTTTTTCAGACAGGTATGCTCATATTTCACATAGGTTGTGTTTAGGTGCGGTGGATTCTTCTGGTTCTTGCACCACATCATCTGCAAATAGCTCATCTATATGGTTTTTCCACCAATAAAAAGGTAAGCTAGCCAGACTTAGTGAAATAACCCAATATGGTTCATAATCATAGTAATTAAAACAATATAAAGTACTAAATGTAAAAAAGTATGCACAATGATATGAATGCAAATGATATATGAATGTATCAGATGAGATGATTGTCCATCTGTTTGAGTTGGTGATCGTAAACCCACATCCACTTTTCAGTAGGATTGGGCATAGCCCGTATATGGTAATGCTCTACCAGGATCGACACTTATTCCAGGGAGGGCCCCCAAGATCAACAATGCAATGTATTTGTATGATGAGTGATATATGAACGCATCACATTCATAATTGTCATAGTTGTCTTAATCAGAACATCCGTATGTGAATTTAGCGTACAATTATCGTAACGAAACACTCCAATCAATATATCAATCAATCAAACAATCACAAACGATTTATTTTAATTATAATAAATTATGAGATACATTGGATTTCTCATCTGAGTCTAGTAGTGTAGAATCTACAAGGTAATTAGGTTGGTTTGATTTAATAAATCTTATCAATTATATCCACAATATTATTATTTATCTGATTATATTACATGGTAGGGCCTGCTTTTGATTAACATCCTATGTGGCTAAACCTTAAATGATTAAATAATTAAAGTTTTCATATATAATATGTTTATTAAATTCAATTATCAAATTTTAGATTTTTCTATTTTCTTTTCTTTTTAAGATTTTGAAATTGAATGAAAAATGTTTGATAGGAGTGGCCCATCGCATGATTGGATCATCTAGATTCTTGAGGTCTTGACATATTTTGCCTCTATATATTGGATGAATAGTATGGATCTAACCACACATACACCGATGACCCATTTCGACATTTTACGCTAAATGATACCACCACTTGCACATAAATATAAGTTTTTCTTATAAAAGACTTCTAGATCCGAATGATGTGGCCCATTTGAAGGTCGGATTGATTCGAAAGTTAGGGCCCTTGTATATTTTAGTCTTAGGAATCGTATGATCCATTCGGATCTAATCTGATTCGACTTGATGTACACCAATCACAATTAGAAACTTTACATAGAATTTTACACTTCCATCCTATTTACATCTTATCTACCCATAATTCAATGTAATGAACGTTTGGCCGATCTACACCGTTCATTGCATATATCGAGTCAAATTACATTAAATGCATAAAAATACTAAAAGAATGACGATAGACATATCGGATCTAAGATATTCAAAATCCTCTTTCTCCCATTTTAAGTTATGGCAGGGTGACTTTTTGTTAATATCTAGGCTAAAGTAGAACTCTCTTATGATATACATATGAACAAGGTTATGGGTATATATAAGGAGAAGTATAATAATAGAAATAAGATATAACGTAATATAAATAAAATAGAGATAAGAAAGATATAAGATATAGAAAAGATAAATATAGAGATAATATACACACCAGATTAAAAAAAAAAAATTAATATTATCATTGAATTTTCATGGCATTACAACACTGATTCCAATGTAATTGTAATTTGGATTCCAATGCATTCAAAAAAAAAATAAATATTAATATTATCATTGAATTTTCACGGGCATTACAACATTGATTCCAATGCAAGTGCAATTTGGATTCCAATGCATTCCAAAAAAACAATATAAAAATTAATATTATTATTGAATTTTCATGGGCATTACAACATTGATTCCAATGTGGATTCCAATGCAGTCCAAATCAAAGCTCCCAAACAACTCTATAAGCACGTGCTTGACACATCTGCACACATGCATATGATTGTATTTCATTGTGAGCTATCCTTGCCACGTAGATTTCCTCACCACGCAAGGTTACAACTACATTCATCATGTCGGCCACACCCGGGCATATAAGTGGAACACAATTCCTCGAGTTCCCTTAATCCTTCACTTGTTTTGCTACACGTATGGCCCATATGAGGATTATACATGGTTTTTTTTTTTTTTTTTTTTTTTTTAAATTAAAGGTCTAGATCATCCAATACGCGGCGCTTTTGTTACATGCCCCATCCATGGTGGGCCCAAAGTGTCATCATTTTAGATCACTGAAACATGGCCTGACGTATGCATAATGAAAACCCGACTATTCCCAGTACACTTTCGGGCTAGAGAGAGAGAGAGGAATATGCTCCCATTATCACGGAATCACAATAGACGGCTGAGTAGGTGTCACGTTTGAATTGCATCGCAGCCGCTGAAAACGGTAGGCACCACCTTTAAGATCGTCGCATGCACCAGATGATGGGATCTGCAAAAATCCAACGTCCATATATTTTCAGGGTAAGGCCTACCTTATCAACGGCTAATATTTTGTATACACGCTACACGTAATACGTACGAGCTCAATGGACGGTGACTTTGGTGGTCCGTTGAGAAGGACGGTGCGCAAGTAATTTTTTAAGGAAAGGTTATCGTGTGGACATGGTTGGAGAAAATGATCAGATAGAGCCTTCGCATCATACATTATTATACAGACATTTTTCCTCTAGCATGTCACATGTGTAGATTATGAATTCCGTTGAAAAAGTGGACCACACCACTCTGAAATAAGGCACATCTACTCATTGGACGAGCCATGCCAGTATACCTAGTAATACCAATGGCTGTATATTGATTTTAATGTTGTGCTTCAATTGATTATCGATCGTTCTGATTTTCAAATTAGATGACCATCATAGTCTGGATCACGTTTTGAACAGATTGGATTTTCGACATATGTGATCTGTTAGCAATAAAGAAAAGTTGTATTTCAACTTATGATACAGCAGCTGTATCCGATGATTTCATGGTGACGGCATTTACACGTGACGTCTTCCCATTCGTCCGACGTGGAAACTTCCGTCTGCTGGCGTGCGGTTGGGTTATCCAATACTCTGTACGACTTTCTTTTTTAATACCGTAGATCCAGCACGACCGGGAAACGATGGAGCCCAAAGTACACGTGGCACTAGTAGCTATCAATCCTGCCGTCCATTTATTTAATCGTCCCCGCTTGATTTTCTTTTGATCAATGGCCTCTAAAGCGACGGTAGAAAACAAAAATCTATGAACGTCTGACATTTAATAGGTAAAGTAGTGAAAAACGGATGTTAAAATAGGATGATCGGTTTGCTTTTTTGCAATTGGGCCATCCATTAAACGATGTTTTAGATGAAGGGTTCTGATTAATAGATAATCCGTTCATACGGACGGTAGAGAGATGGTTCTACTCTATTCGGGTCCTACCGACTCCACCGCATGATATGCATTTAAAAACGAGCCTCTTTTGTTACCTTTTCCCTGCTATTCTTCCCGGCCTCTCTCTCTCTCTCTCACGTTCTTCGTCTCCCTGACGGAAGGTATTTTTCTTCTCCGTCCTCTCTCTCTCTCGCTCTCCATTCCTTTCTAGGGTTTCTACAAAGGCTCTTTACTTCTCCTTTGATCGAAATCTACGGAAATTGCTTTGATTTTCACGCGATTTCAGAACTCCCAGACGCGTGTATTGATCTCAAACTCGTAAAAACTGTGGATTTTGGTGAGTTCTCTCCCTCACGATCTCCTCTCTAGATTTCGAGGTTATCAGGGTGTTTTTTCTCTTTCGATCTTCTAAAAAGTCTTTGCTTTCATGGAGAAATTGTTGTTTTGGGTCGAGCATCGTCTCTGCAAGAGAATCTAGGCCTTTTAAATCGTGAAACCTGTAGTAGTTACAGCGATTACAGAAAATTCTACTGATTGGACCTCCCTAGGGCTTTTTTTCCCCTTTCATCCTTCCATATGAAGGCCATGAACCGAACTGACGGATAGGATCAGCCGATTGTTGCAGTTTAGGACTTGACCCGTCCAATTTGGGTCCATGATTTGGACAGTGTGTATCAATGCACATTTTTACCACTGTGGATGTGTGGATGTTGAATCTGTCAGAGTATTGTACAATTCCGCTTCTCGATGTGCATGCCTGATTTTCTTTAGTTTGTCTGTTGAGACGATGATCAATCCAATGATTTTCTGTGTTATATATATATATATATATATATATATATATATATATATATATATATATATATATATATATATATATATTTTGTGTTGATCACAGACATTAATATTTAAAGTTTTTCACTTTTTTTTTTTTGGTTTATTTTTGCAGAAGGAGCTGATATATTTAATTACATGCATTTTACATCCGGTAGTATTAATTCAAGGGGATTAGATTGGATTGATGATTGCCTTTTGATTTCTTGGCAGTAGAAAGGTATTCACCTTATTCTTAAATGTTCTATGGTGGATTACAAAGACGAATGGCAGTTCCTTGGTTCTGGCATGACTCCGATTGTTGTTATTTTGTCCTCAGCATAGTTCTGTGTTCAATTTCATGTGATAAATTAATAATCTTATCTCATTTTAAGTTCTAACACGCACATTGAAGAAGTTGTGTATTTACTGAGGCTTTTCTAACTTAGAATTGTTGCCATTATTTAGAACCAAGATACCTATAATCTCCAACTTTAAAATATTGTGCTATATTGTATTATTGTTAATACAAATTAGGAACTTCTTACTTATATGCCAAAACACATTACCATCGTGTTTCCTTTAAGCTTTGCTAAGCCAACACATACCTCTACTCATGTGTCTGCTCATGCTAATGCAGAATATGCTCGGGACATCCAAGCAGTTCATCAGGTGGTTCACTTAACTAGGCCCTTTACTCAGGACATCAATTCATCAAGTGGGTCATGCATGTATGAAAATAGTGGATGGTTAGGAAGAAGTCATCAATGGTCCACATTCATTGTACCCATCTTGCCCAACTGATTAGTTAATGTGGCTGATGCATGGCCCTGGATGTTCCACACATGTGCTGGGTTTAGAAGTGTTGATGAATTTAGAGGTGCTAGGATAATTTCTTTATGTCGCCGATCAATTGCTCTGCACCTACAGCTGGTTCGTGGAAACTTATTGTCTGCGGGATCTTGTGGCTATCAGGTGGTTGCAGGCATTGGGAGATTTTGAGAAACTTGGAAGGACTGGCCTTGCTGTCTCTCTCTCGGGTCCAATCCCCTGTTGCCCTCCTACCCAAGCTGAAGCTACAGTGCTGAGAGAAGCCCTGCACCATCTTGCTGCCACTTACTCTGTTTCCGTAATTTTGGAAGGGCAGACAGCTAAAATCAATTCATTGGGCTAGGTTCGGAGCTTAGTCTTGGCGGCTCTATTTCATCTTTAATGACATTAGGGCCCTTGCTTCTAGATTAAAGAGAGTCATTAGCGGTTGAAGGGGCAAAGTACTTGCCCATATGCATATGCGTGCTCGAAAAAGAAAGTTCTATTCTGTGGCTTCTATACATCGCCTCCATCTGCATCAGCTCAAATAATCAACATAAAATTCATCTTTTCCTCTTTTTGTTTGTTTATCCATGCATTCCATCCCATTTGGGTATTTCATCCCCTTCTAACTCATTCCATAATCCCTAATCCTATATGCATTCTCTCCAATTCTGAAGTGTCGCCTGGCTGTGTTATACGCTACCTAGGTTGTGTTTCTTTCTTTCTGATCAGCAATTTTCTGACACAGTATAGAATCTTCTTTTAGTCTTTGATTTCATCACATCATGATTTGAACTTCCTAGACTGCAACTTGAAGAAAATATAGTGAAAACTTAGAAATGGTTTTGTCTCATCTGTCCCTTTATTTATTCGTTTTCACTTTATTTCAGTTTGGTCCTTTCTGTTTCTTGAATTCATACATATTGGCCATGCAAACTTGTCTCCTCAAATATCAATGCCTGCTTCAAGAGGTCCCCGAATGTGCAAAATGCTCCTTAATCATGAATTCAAGGCTCTCTCTCCCTTGTCCCTTCTTTGCCCTTTCAATTGTAGATCATGAATAGGTATCTGCATTTCTAGATTGGCTGAAAACAACTGGGTGGGTCATATCTTAGAAAGTATTGGGCTTTGGTTCAATCAGTGTGTAATTTTATATAATCAATTATATAAAGTTGATGCTCTACGGAATTGAAGTTGGCCCTTGCTAGAGTAGTATGGCAGAACAAGATTCATGTAGCTAACCCCAATTAATTGGGATAAGGCCTAGATGGTTATGAGTATTTGATTGATCCAAGGATATAGTATTAATAACAATGAAATTATCAACTTCAGGGTCAAAATCAACCCCCCCCCCTGGCGGTCTGTTTGGAAGATGATCTTTTCCATCCGTACCGTTTGTTCTTTAGAAACTGAAAAGTAGTACATGGCTGAAAACAAAATGTTCTGAAAATTTATCAGGACCCAAGTGTGCTCTAGAAGAACGATTTGAATGGTCTCCAAATTAAACAAAATTTGCCGTGTGTCAAGATTAGTTCAAGCTCACATTAGAGGGGAAAGTGCAATGTTGGTTGATGTTACAAGCTTCAAGCAGATATTTGGTCTGGAATTGTTTGCAATGTACATGCAGATTGAGCACAAAAGTGCTTCCGAATGTCTTGTATTTCTAGGAAATACTCTTCAATTTATTGTCCTAGTAAAAAGCAATCTACAATGCCAGGTGCTAAAGCAGAAGCAACTTCTTTGCTAACTGAAACATGGGCCAACTTTTCTGAGCCGAAGCTGCATGGGTTCAGTCTGTATATCCTACTGCTAAAGATTAGAGCAAGCGTAGATTGAAGGAAAGAATGCAGTGTTGGTTGATATTGAAAGCTTGAAGCAGATTCTAGGCCTGGAATTGTTTACATTGCACATGCAAATTGAGTGGGAAACTACTTCTGGAGGTTTGGTATTTCTAGGAAATACATTAATTTATTGCCAACAAAAAAAGGAAATACTTCAGTCTATTGAGATAATTTATTGTCCTGGTGACAAGAAATCTACTGCTAGATCAATCACGGGGCTGACTATAGAAGTATGATTGGTGCAGTGATACAGAGACGTGGCTAGATTTTTTATTGACTAACCTTGGTATATGTCTGAGCTCCAGCTTGAAAGACATTACAATCTAAGCGCCAGAAAGTTTGCAGATAATTCAGTTTTTAATGCTAGAATGGTGGACAATTATAATGAAAGAAGCTACTTTCAAGAGATTACAATGAAGTTATAATGAAAGAAGCCACCTTCATACTCTGCAATTGAAGTTGTGAAAGTTGCTACAAAGGTCCTGCCCACTATCGGAGGCTTAAGCTAGCACAAAGGCTTAATGCATAGACAAGTGTACATTATCATGTGCTGATTGAACCACCTCAGGACAAGGATGACTTGGAGATGGGATGTCACAATTTGAACAAGTGTACACCATTATCTTGAAGGAATATGGCAGAAGAATTAATTATTTTTACATTCTTTATCGGTTTACCGTTGTATTTCTCATCCATGTCACGTGCTGGTTGAGAAACATTACTCAAATTGTCAATATTTTACCATTGTACGTGTGGCATTTCCTAGTGAATGAAATTATTTTTCACCCAAATATGTTTTGCTCTCCTTTTCTTTTCTTTTTTCTTTTTTCACAGAGATCCTAGATGTTTGAAGTATTCCACAAAAGCTCGGAACAGGTTTCTCTGTTCTAAGCTTGAACTGGTTTTCCTTGAAAGCATGGATCAAGATCCCAGGTTCTAGTTTGTGTATGCTCATGCTGCTATATTCTAATCCCGACCATTTAAGCAGCATCAAATAATAATTGAAATGATGTCCCTTCATCTTGTGGCAATCATACAATTTCACAAATATGTGAAAGAAATGGATAAAAAACTTGTATATGTATCAAACCACTGTTTGAACCTGAAGTAAACTACCCTTAGATGGGATCACCACAAACGACATACGGAAATTTTAAGCGAGTCTGGTCAATCATGAAAAACCATGCCAAGAGCCTTGGAAGCCGAAATCCCTCGTTCATTTTACCTCATGTGTCCCAAATCTATTTGGTAGGCTTTTGTTCTTTTATAATACCTTGGGCTGCCCCCCATTGCAAGAGTAGAAGTTAGAATGTCATTTACTTTTAGGAAAGCAAAATCAGAAAGGAACAGTACCATGGAACTATCAATATGAGAAAAAAAACATCTACATGTGTATCATGTAACTCAAAACAACTTATGAAAAGTTGAAGTCAATAGGAACATGATGCTCAACACCCTAGATCCACTGAGTCCACAATTGAATTGCAGAAGAGCACAGACAGCATGAGAAAATTATGTTGATTACTTGGCTTGTTCGAGAGTCCAGAAATCCGCACTATAGGGAAAACAGTATGGAAAGCTGAGAACCTCAGGTTTTTTTTTTTTTTTTGTGTGTGTGTGTGTGTGTGTGTTCAAATATCCTAATCCTTTCTAATTCAACTAATCCCAACTACTTCTATTTGTTCTGGAAGTGTTGACTGCCCTCCTATTTGCCAAATATGTTAAGTTAGAATCTGAGTTTTCATGTACAAAAAAAGATATTGTGTTTCTTCAAAAGAACCTTCAGAGTTCAAGAACTTGTGCGGTGTCTGCAAAGCACTTTGCATCTCGCTACTCCCAACGTTTCCACGTGAATTTTCTCACGGTGTCTTCTTACATGGTGGACAACATTTCTCTTTAACATGGTGGCTTCCCCCCCTGCGCGCGCGCCTCTCTCTCTCTCTCTCTCTCACGGAGAGATTGACTTATTTAGGTTGACTAAGTTGTTCAACATGATTGAAAAAATGAAGAAAATGCTAGACGAATGGATGAAAAAATCATGGTACCTATTTATAATAATGGAGATGTAAGTGCTCTACTAACTGTTGTAGGAATGAACTTATATGAGTCATATTATGGAACATTGGGGAAAATGTGATTGGGCAAAGATTAAGGCATGAGACAAATGTATCAGAAAAATAGTTTGGATTTATGGAAGGAGGTCAACCATCAAGGCTATTTTATTGCTTTGTTGATGGAGAAGTTCTGGTCTTTATCATGGGATTAAAAAATGGTTGCGTTATGGTCATAATGCGTTATGGTCGTAATGACTATTATGTAAAGCTAATAGTGGTGACCGTCACGTGATACGTGGCATAATGCCCAATTTGAAAAAAAAAAGGGCCGTAACGGGCTGATACACTTTTTCCTTTAATAATATATTCCTGTAACGACTGTTACTGGGGGTGCAACGGCCACCATTGCCATTATTGAATACCTTACTCTTTATGGACTTAGAGAAAGCATACGATAGTGTTTCTATACAGAATTTGGTGGGTGTTGGGAAAGAATCTCAAGAGGATGTATTGACAAGGTTAAGGACATGTATGGGGGAATGGTAACTAATGTGAGGACTGGTAGTGGAGAGACAAGTGAGGTTCCAATTACAGAAGGCCTAAAATATGGGTCCGTGTTAAAAGAGTTAACTGGGCAACTACAGGAAGAGGTCCTGTTGTAAATGTTATTTGTAGATGACAGAGTTTTGATTGATGAGAGATGAGGGAGGGAGCAAATGCAAAGCTAGAAGTATGGAGGATTGCTTTAGGAAATAAAGTTATAAAATTAGCCGGACAAAATAAAGTATATATGAATGTAATTTTAGTAACAATAGGAGTGAAACCGAGGAATTACTTAAGATTGATGGCCAAGAAGTACCCTAAACTGACCACTTGCGAATCTTGTTTCGATAATTCATGAGAATGGAGAGATTGAGGAAGATCTTACTCACATAATTAGAGCTGGATGGATAAGTGGAGTTCTACGTTATGGGTGCATACTAATCAAATTGAACGAGAGGTTTTATAGGACAAATATAAGAGTAGACATGCTTTATAGGACATAATGCTAAGCAGTCAAGGAACAGGTTTGCAAAGCGATTTTGGTGTTCAGTATCTCTCACCACCTATACGGGGTTGTATCGCCCTCCTTTATCAGGCTGTTTCGGGTTGATATGGGCTGATAGAGCTGTATCGTTCACGGGTGATACTGGGCGATATGTACTAGTTCTAGTTTCAGACGATACGTCAAACCATGGGAACAACGCATTCATAGAACCAGTGTAGCTGAAATGTGGATGTTGAGATGGATGAGTGAGGCGACAAGGGTGGAACTAGAAATGAAGACATTCGAGAGAACATGGGCGTAGCCCCAATAGGTACTGACAAATGAGAGGAGGAAAAGTAGACCTTGATGATTTGGCCATATGTATTGGAGGCCAAGAACTGCAAGAGCTAGGAGTGAGTTGGTTCAGGTTGAATTGAAGGCTATAAAAGTCAAGGGAAGGCTTAGTAGGATGTGGATGGAGGTAGTAAGAAAAAGATTTGAGGACCTATGGTTTAACTGAGGATATAGTCCTTGATAGGGTGGAATGGCGGAACAGGATTCATGTAGCCAAAGCATAGTCTATAGAGTTAATATGGGAATTAAACTAAAAGATGGAGACGACAACAACCAACTTTTTATACCATTAACCCTTAAGAAATGCGATTCCAAGGGAAAGTTTTAGATTGTGAGATCCATGAAATGGTGGAACAGGATTCATGTAGCCAAAGCATGGGCTGCAGAGTTAATATTAGGAATTAAACTCAAATATGGAGACTGTTATGGGAAAAATGGATCGACTAATAAGATAAGGTCAGGTCGGAACTTCGTGCACTTCGCCAGGTCGGTCAACAACCGATACGACTAAAGGCTCAACTTCCAGCCCCAAACCGAGCAGGAAATGAGGTCGGACTCGACCTCTTATCAATCCTCAAGAGTAGGTCGGAAAACCCATTGATTTGCCCGATGCCAAAAGGAAGTCAACTACGACTTGCCAAAAGAAGTCAGGTTGGCATAACCACAGGTCGGCGCGACCCCTCTTCTACCAATTTCGATCTAGTCCCAACGGTGTCTACTCGAGATCCCAGCCGAGGATCTAGGAAGGCGGCCGCAACGTGGATCTGCTCGAAATCTTATCCGAAGATCTCGGAAGATCCTCACGACACGTATGAAATTCGAATCCCTCTATAATATGCACCTACAAAACAAGGAGACCGCCTCCTATTCCACCACCCTCTCCTTCCTATAAATAGAAGCATCCCTAATGGTGAAAGGTACACATAATTCTGAGCCTAAAACTCTACTTTCGTCTAGACCCAGATTTCCTAGCTTGACTTTGGCATCAGAGGGTCCCCTGATCTAGCTAGGGTCTCCTTTGTCCGTTCCTTGTGCAGGCATTAGAAGGCCCAGGGAAGGCTAACCAGTTTTCTGCATCAACAGAGATGATGACAACAACCTTTTTATCTCATTAACCCTTAAGAAATGTGATTCCAAGGGCAAGTTTTAGATTGTGAGATCCATGAAAGAGAACATTTGGAATCCCCGTAAACAATGATCTAAGGATCTAAGCGCTTCAAGAGATAGCTGCAACCCAATTTTAATCTCTTTCAGTTCTACCTGCTTGGAGTCACCTATCCTGACAGCATAAACTCTCTTGAACTTGTTTGATATTTGGCCCAACCAATGGGAACAAATTTAATTATCTCCTTATAGCTATTGTAAAAGAGATGCTATAAAATACTCTCTTGTACCATCCTTTCTAGATGTTCAACAGGTTTGCATGGGGAAGCATTCTTGAAAAGATTCTCCTTCTAGCCCTAACGAAACCAGCTCCCACCTAGGGATGCAAATTGGGTTGGGCTCAACCTGAAACCTGACTGGCCCAACTCAACCTCAGGTTAGGTTGGTCACATTGGGCTTAGGTTGGAAATCCTCAACTCGACCCCAAGTTAGGTTGGGGTTGGGTTGAGGCCTTGACCAACCCTTCATCTCTACTATATATAACAGTAGTCGCTAGGGGCATAATTTTCCATGCAATAAGTTTTTTTAGTGGTGTAAACATTGTGTTATTAAAGGACATGTGAAGGGTTTTAAACCGGAATTAGTAGCCTAAAAAAGTTGGAAAATTTCAATACAACTTCCCTTTTTTGGGGATGGGAGTAATAAAAGTCGAATTTAACCATTTGTTTAATGGCCTCTAGTAAGAAACTTTTGAAGCACAATCAATATATCCTCTCTCAGGGCATCCCAACACTATTTAGAAAAAGATATTGTGAATCCATCTAGCGCATGGGTCTTGTTGCTACCTGAAGAAAAAACAATGCCCTTAGCTTCCTTTTTGGGGACATGAGTAATAAAAGTTGAATTTAACCATTTTTTTAATGGCCTTTAGCAAGAAAATTTTGAAAAACCATCATTATATTGTCTCTTAGGGCATCCCGACACTATTTGAGAAAATATATTGTGAATCCATCTAGCCCATGGGCCTTGTCACTACCTGAAGAAAAACAATGCCCCTAACTTCCTCTTTCATGAAGGTGCACCCAACTAATTAGCTTGCTCCTTCAATATGGATTGGAAGGAAAGCTTGTCCATGTATGCTCCAGAGACCACCATAGAAGTGTACAACCTCTGAAGTGCTCAACAATTGTGCTCCAATCTTCGCATGTCTTTTGCAAAAGAGCCATTCATCCACAAGGATGAAATACAAATCTTCCTACTCACATTCTCTGTTGTGTGGAAAAGTATTCTTGTCCCCATCATGTGGTAAGGTGGTCCTTGTGACACCAAGCGTTTTCTTTAAGTCTGAGTAGGTTCTTGAATTCCTTTTAAAGATCACTTATCCTCAAGGTATCCTGTATTGGTAATGGTGGCCGTAACGGTCACCACCATTACCAATACGGGTATTGGCTGTAACAATCGTTATGGGGGCATAACGATCGTTACGGCCCTTGTAACGGTTAAAAATTTTCTTTTACCAGAAAAATTATGAAAAAAATATCTAAAAAATCCAGAATAATGTTTTTTTTTTAGGCGAGTAATCTCCCCGCTATCTCAACGGGATGATTCCGCCCTGTTGTTTGCTTTTTCTTTCTAATGAAGTAAGTGTTATCTTTCAAAAAAAAAATAAAAATAAAATCCAGAATAATGTAAATATTCCAAATATGCATTCATTTTTTGTTTTGCACGTGTTTATGGTAATGTAACTATCTACTCTTTGGTGAGAGTGTTGTATCAAGCTGCCTAGTGAATTTGTGAACATGATTAATGTTTACACATCAAAATCAAACTAGAAATCAGAAAAAAAGACATCAATACTACCTTTTCAATTTTTTGAAAAAAAGGGGCCACAAAGCCTCTATTCGCTTGAATCACTTCAATCTATGGTTTTAATCTTAAAAACTATAGTAAGAGTGATCAAAATCTATTGTAAAATGATCTAGGAGATTTTTTGGAATGAGAAAAGTGAAAAAAATGAAGAAAAATAGATTTAAATAGAAAAAAGTGGCCGTTTTTCAACTATTACGGGGGTAATGCTCATTATACCCCGTAACGGCCTTTACGGTCACCGTAATGGCCGATACGGTTAAAAAAAAACCCGTCCCTTCTCACCCCCGTATTGCATAACGGTCTTGGCCATTACCTATACGTATCGGCCTTTACGGCCGTATCGTAATGGATACGGAACACCTTGCTTATCCTAGCTCAAGAATTTTGCACTCCTATTCTTAATCTTGCTAAATTACTACTCATCTAATTTTTTTTTTGCTAAATTCGGGCTTGTTCTGCTCATTGATTTTTTATTTTTGTTTTGTTTTGTTTTGTTTTGTTTTGTTTTGTTTTGTTTTGTTTTTGTTTTTGTTTTTGTTTTTTGTTTTTAACAAAACCAGAGCTTTCTCTGGATCTGGTTACACACCCACCCTTGGACAACACATTTAAGACACCAACACAACCAGATTAACAAATTCAGGGCATTCAATCTATGTTTATTGAAATGGAAAACCGATGGCCTGAAATGTGAGAAAGTGTCTAAATCCAGCCAAAACACAGACCCACAAATACCTTCCAAAATCATTTTTAGGTTTCCGACATGGACAATCTAGGTAATGGCAAGTGGTGGGTGAATAAAAACTAAGTTAATAGACTGAATACTCCTTCACATACCACAAAACCATGTGAATGATCCTAATTGAACTTATCAGAGTGGCACACAGCACCCTGGCCAGCTGATTGTTCTCTGTAGCTTCTTTCGTTCAGAGCTCTTACAAATCACCTTTTGTCACGGTTAACACAAACCTACAGCCTGCGCCCTCTGATATGTGCAGGTAGGAAAAGAGCTAGTGAAGACAAAGGGGTGTGGAATCAAACTGGTATTATAGAGCAAGCTGCTCTCTTTGATTCTTGTCCTGTCAACTCTAAATAGATCTCATAAAATTAATTGCCGCTATTCTTGTGGTCATCTATCTCTGTTGCTTGCTGGTGCTTGATGCATCTTCATTTTATTGCCAACAACTATATTCCATTTGAAACCAATACAAGCCTTGCCAGTTTCTTTAGATCAATAATTCAAGCTTTCTGCATCTAAAACTCATCATGCCAGAATGAGTTATTTGAATTTGTACAGCCTTACCTGCGGTGAGGTGGATTCTAAAATGAGAGAAGGAAGCAGATAGATGCAGTAAGCCATGCAGAATTACCAGTCTTCGAAATTCTTGTAAATATCTCTTTTTTCTGACTGTATATTTGAGATTTATCAAGAGAAGCCAATCTTACAGGATGCAATGAGGCGTTAAAGATGGCCATTTGTGATTCTTTAATCATCATTATCATCATCTTCTACGCCTTATCCCAACTAATCGGGGTCAGTTACAGGAATCCTTTTCTGCCATTTCTCTCTATCAAGGACCACATCCTCAAAGTCAAACCATAGGCCATCAAGTCTTTCTTACTACCTCCACCCATGTTCTTCTGGGCCTCTCCCTTGCCCTTTTAGAGCATTCAACTTGAACCAATCCCTCCTAACCGAAGCAGTTCGGGGTATTTGTCGCACATGGCCAAACCATCTAAGTCGTCTACTTTCCCTCATCTTATTACCAATTAGTTCACGTGGTTCTCTATACATGATAACTATATGTCCCTGAGTTCCTAACTTGGAAACATGGGAAAAATTAGTCATATTATAGTTACTTGCAAACTTGGGCTTCTTTGAACTTTACATAATTATATTTTGTTATATTGAGTGATTGTTTGCCCTCATGCACTCTGACTTGAATGTACTCCTGCAATCTAATCCATGGTTTCCTTGTATGGTATGAGTGTTTCCACTTCTGATCTTGAATTTCATGAAATAGTTCATTCATAATTACTTCATATGGAATTTTAAATATCAGATATTTATCCATTTCTCTTTAATGAGGACTATTCATCTGCTGACTCCAGCTCCATTCATGTTTGTGTGGAAGCAGGAAACATTGACGCTTATGAAGATCAGGCACAGTTAACACGTTTTTGGACCGAAACCTATCATCACACCAAATTATTGAGCAGACATGGCACAGAGAAACATACTGTGCACGAGTCAAATGCATGATTTGGAAATAGAGCAGGGGCAGAGTCACCTTCAGCCTGAGCCTTGCATTCTTTTAGGCAACATGGTTAATTTCCCGAACCCCAACATCCACCCGGTGCTGTCTGCTCCCGGGAACGCTACTAGTCTTGATCACCGCCATCTGCCGATGGACCATCAAGACAGCAGTATGTTCTATGGAAACCAGTATAATGGTCTTCAGCATCGTCATCCTGTCATAAACATTGATTTAAACAGCGCTGCTCCCTCCAACTTCACCTACAACCCTTACATGGTACCTTCATCCACCAGCAGAATTGGCCCTATGCCTCTGAATCATGGTTCTTCTGATCACATACCATCTTCAAGCAATCATGGACTTGCTGGAGTTAGTTTAGATGAGTATGGAAGGAACACCCAATTCATGGATAACCTTAGAGGGTCATGCAAAAGGAAGACCGCTGAAGGGGTTCCAGGGAACTTCCCTGTCAGTGGCTCAGCAAGTTCAAGTTCATCTTCTTCAGGGGTCCCACTGAATTCAGGACCTCAGCAGTGGGAGGAGCCGTTTGAAACTGGTGTTGGCGTGTTGGAGCCCACAGCTTTTACCACATCTGAGTACAGAGGAAGTGGAGTTCTCTCAATTAATGAAGGATCTCAAAGAAGTGTGAGGAGTAGATCAAGTGCCATCAACCTTCAGATGGACTCTTCTTTGGCCCATCAGAATCAATTACTTCAAGGGAATTATATGGGCAGATCCTTTCAGGCAGCTGGCAATGCATGGGTGGAACAATTTGGGAGTAATGGTGGCGATGGGAGCAGTTCCGGATGGAATTATGCACCTTCAATGGCTTATTTGCACGGTAGTTTCTTGATTTCTTCAGGAAAGCCACTCTACATTGTAAATGAAAAAACATGTGTGACTCTTAACACTTTTAGTTCATCATTGTTGTGAATCTACTGAATTCCCCCTTTTTTCTGAAGGACTTGCTAAGAAATTGGTCATGGGCCATGGGCAGCTATGACTCAATATCCAGATAAGCCGCATGTGAAAAACAGGTGCCTGCACACCCTTTTTAATTCACGTAGAGAAAGGAACCTGCATATCAAAACATGGTTAGCTTCTACGCAGATTGACCATCTCCTCGGCCAATTAAAGTCTGTGGGTGCCACTTTCTCACATTTGGCTGAAAATAGCAGTGCTCCAGTAATTCCTATGGGACCTAGTTCTCTAAAATTCTCACAGTCATGCCTTTCCACAGTTGTTTCCTTACCACAACAACCAGTTTCACAAAAGAAATGCCCACCAAGTGTGGATGTTGATTGTTGGACTTGAGATATTGGTTTTCCTTTCTTTCAAAAATGTTCTTGATAAATAGTCTGAACTCTTTGAAAAGACTGAAAATAGAAAATTTTGGGAACATAATAAAGTCTCTTCCAATAACAGAGTTTTCCTTTATTATTTATTTAATATCGATAATTCTTCCAACAAGCATTCAGTTAGCACTGGTACTGGTTCAAGAAACTAAAAAAGAAATGCGGTCAGGAGTTTTAGGGGTTGTTCGGGTTGTAATTTATAATCACTTCGAAAATTGAAAATTCTAAATTGGTGAATCTGATGTGGGGTACATAAAGTGTTCTGATATGACTTCTCTTGGTCCATTTAGGGAGAAGCATCAATGGAGGTCCCTTAGAGATTGGGAGTATGAGTGGACAGGGATATCAGGACACCATATCCGGCAGGAATTCTGGGATTCTCTTGCATCCTTCTTCCATGCACCATCCCCATCCTCCTCCTCTGCCTGTGCAAGCCATGCAGGGAAGTCATAGTTATGGCTATCATCCACAAGTTCCTACACCTTCCTACAGGCACCCGACAACCACCAACTTGCATCATGGCACTCTGAATCCTTCTCGGGATGTTTTAGAGTCAGGGTCCAGGTATCCGAGGCCTTTTTCGTCCGGTGGTGACCGGATGTTTAGGCCTCACCGAAGAGGACCACAGGGAGCTCCAGATGGCATTAATGGACGCATGAGATATCTATCAGAGGTGGTTCTCTCTCTCTCTCCCCCCCCCCCCCCCCTCTCAAATGAACCATTCCTTTGGAAACGGTTTTTTTTCTGAGTGCTGAGAACTGGGATAGTGGAATTTACCAACGTGTTGTACTCATTTGCAGACATGGGATTCGGACAAGTTGCAAACTATAGTAACCAGCTTTTAAAGGGTTGGTATTTGATCTCTGATCTTTCACGGTGTATGCAGGATGTAGCAATACTGGAGTTCTCAGGCTTCTATGGTGTTGGGAATCTCATTGACCAGCACAGAGATATGCGGCTGGATATAGATGACATGTCTTATGAGGTAATAAAGGCTGGTACCACTATAAGATGCAACTTTTTCTTCGGAGATGTTTGGAATTGCTTGCTCTTTGAGAGGATGGTTTCTTTCATTAAAATCTTTAAATTTGCCCCATTTCTTCAGAAAAAGAAAAAGAGAAAAAAAGAGAAGAAAGAAAAAGAAAAACGAAGTGCTTATCTAGGAAGCTTTAGTTTCGTTATGTAGCCCTGAAATTTTGAGAATTTTGCCACTATGGTTGTTAAAAAAAAAAGAAAGAAAGAAAGAAAAGAAAAAGAATCATCACAAATTTTGCATTATGTCCAAGGATCTATTTCAACTAGTTATCTTAGGTTTACAATACACCTAGTTACTTTGGAATTTAGACTTGTGGGAGAATTGAATCGCCAATCTGGACTGCCCATTCACTCCATACAAGTATTGGCAGGCCACAATGCAAAAAATTGTCGACCCTTCAAATGTTGGTCCTTTTCTTTCTTAACTGTCCATATTACTAGTCATAGATCAGACGGTTGGCATCATATAACCAAAGTATTCTTTAGAACCACAAGCAATCCCAAGTGGCGTTAATTAACCATATGACCATAGTTCATCCTTTGTATGTTGGTTTTGGTCCGTTCTTTCTTTCGTGTTTCTTCCATAACTGTACATTTTACATATCATACATCAGATGGTTAGCATTGTATGCCAAAGTGTTTCTTTAGAACCATACGCAATCCAAATTGGGGCCAATCCAAGTCATGCTTCAAGATAATGATTGAATTCATTTTCTTATTGTTGAATGGGCTTCTAATGTATTGCACAAGATCGACTGTAATCTGTTTGCGTTCTCTTAGGCGTTTTGATCCGCTATCTCAGCAGGTCAAATCCCTATTTTGTAATCCTTTTTTCTTAATATAAATCTTCTGTTACTTATCAAAAAAATAATAATGCTTGAATCTATTTTTCTTTGCACAATCCATATTTGCATGTTATTGATCGGATCATTAGGATCACCCTATTTGTGGGACTTGTGTTTTGCCTTCCAAGAGTCAGCTGGAATGAATGGCCAATCTAGATCAATGATCGGACGGTCCCATGTCCGAAGCAACTAGTTGTGCAGTAAACCTAAATACAACTAGTTTTACTAGATCGTTTCTATTATTACTTCCTACTAGGAAAGTGGCACATGCAACGCACGTATAGAGAAGGATGGGAAAGAGAGAAAAAGTGGGAGAAATCGGAAAAGGGGGAGAAAGGTGTAGGCTGAGAGAAGGACGTTCATGGTTTTAACGGTGGGTGACCTATCTTCACGTTTTCTTGTGCCATGGCCTATTCAAACTTTAGATCTACCTTGGTTTTGGGCAGACATCCTAACATGAGCGGGTGCAATAGATGTACAATATAGTCATCACAATGGGCTCCATAGAGCCTTTATTGCATGGTCTCCCTACTATCATGCTCCATGCTGGCTTCATGCAAAGAATAGTAGTTCCAGCAGGCTACTTGCATCAAAGGATTGAAAGACAAAAATACTTCGTTGTGGGTTGAATGTAAGCCATTTCTTGGCTTTTTGTGGGTGAAATCTAAATTATACGTGAGACAACAGCCACATTTTCCAGTTTCCTAAATACCCGACTTAATAAAATGCATTCCTATGTCATTCAAATATTCAAGGTTTTCTGCCCTAAGAAACTAATTGTGTGGGCAAAAATGTCCAAAAGCTGCATGTGTTATATACAGTATAGATTTATTATTATTATTATTATTTTTTTTTTAGGGATTCGATTCCCTTCCCCGTGGATTACCTGATGCACGTGGTTGGTGGGTGATTGTGTGAATCCATAAGGAATAGTCTCGCCTTAAAGGGGCAGGGGCGCTCTGTCATCATAAAAAAAATTATTATTTTTGAGGGATAATGAATGTTTATTAGAAAGTCTGCCGGCAATTGGAATGGGAAAAGAATACAAAGAAAAGAAGAGAAAGCCCTTGATTACATCTCGAATAGAGAAGAAAAATCAAAAGCCCCTGATTACGTCCCGAATAGAGAGGCAATCTTGATCACAACCAACTCTACTGATCCGGAAGAGTTACAAAAGCATCGATTGTTTCTCTCTCCCCCAAATAGCCCACCAAAGAGGGGGAGAGGATAAGATGCCAAACAATCTTTCCTTGCTTCCTCACCCCATCTCCATGCCAAGCCAAAGAAGCATCCTTGTGGAAGAAGGCATAATCCACGGCGTGCTGAAAAGAGATAGGAAATGCGCCCAGACTTCGACTGTGAAGGGCAGTGAATGAATAAATTGTCGATTGTCTCCGCCTCTTGCTTGCACAGGGAGCACGTTTTAGGGATAGGCATCGACTTTCTTTGGAGATTATCGATAGTCAAGACTTTGTTTCTACCCACTAGCCAAGTGAAAACCGTCACCTTGGGAATAGCACCGTAGAACCAGAAATGAAAGAGGTGATTCCGCTCACCTATAGGTTCAGGGGTCTAAGCGTCGCGTAGAATGATTTTACCATAAACAGGCCTGAGCTATGCATCCTCCAAACCAAGGAATCATTCCCGTCGGATGGGGTGGGGGCCATCTTCAGCTTGCCCAGATGACTAATGAGGTCTTCTGTCTCACTATCCAAGAGGGATGGCCTACATGGGGGCACCCATATGGGATTAGAGCTGCCAGGACAGAAACACTCTTCAACTTTGATGTCTATTAAAGGTGCGAGACGAGCCAGCCCTGAAACAAAAGGATCAAAGGTGCGTCACCACACCAAGTATCTTCCCAAAATCTAATTCAAGATCCGTCTCCAATTGAAAAGGGAATGTATCTTCTGAAGTCCACCTTTACCGACGTAGTCATCT
The DNA here is from genome assembly GCA_021015155.1 of Magnolia officinalis. Taxonomy (NCBI): domain Eukaryota; kingdom Viridiplantae; phylum Streptophyta; class Magnoliopsida; order Magnoliales; family Magnoliaceae; genus Magnolia; species Magnolia officinalis. Next base: position 6,608,908 of record JAJHSJ010000005.1, read on the forward strand.
TCCAAACATGAGACATCCGGTAAAGGGAAAGACTCTTTGATCTCCCGCCCACCATCCTGCATACCATATTTGATGCTGATAAGCCCGTGCCATGAGCTACCCTCTTCAGTCCCAAAGTGCCAAAGCCACTTACCAAGAAGAGCAATATTCATGCGTCGAAGCTCCCTCAGCCCCACACCTCCTTGATGAATTGGCAAACAGACCTCTTCCTAGTTCCTAATTGATGAGATGGAATCTGTGATTGGCATATGATATCATGATCCCCTCCAAAGGAAATCCCTCAGGTTTTTTAATATTCCCAAAACTGCTTGAGAGAACTTGTATACAGACATGAAGTACAGTGGTATGTTGGAGAGAACTGCCTTTCTAAGAGTAAGGCAGCCCCACAAGGAGAGGTAGCGGCTCTTCCAGCTTGCTAGCTTTTTCTTCACTCTCTCAATCACCCTATCACGTAGGTGTTTACTGGGCTCACTGATGCACAAAGGAAGCCCTAAGTATGTGGAAGGAACAATTCCGGCCTTGCATCCAAACAATGAAGCTAGACTTGCAATTTCATTGCGACACCTAAAAATTCGCTTTTCGAGAAGTCTACCTTAAGCCCGGAAACCGCCTCAAAGCAAATGACCATGTTCCACAAGTCGTTGACTTTTCTGAATTTGCCTCGCAAAATATGATGGTATCATCAGCAAACTGGAGACGAGATACCTGAGTTCCCGACCTAGACAGCTCGAATCCAGAAAAGATGTTGTTGCTGTTGTTATTATTATTATTTATTACTACTAGTCTGAAAATACTGCTGCTGCTGCTGCTGCTATTGTTAATGCTTTTGGCTATAAATGCAGGAACTATTGGCCTTGGAGGAACGGATTGGAGATGTAAACACTGGTTTATCTGAAGAATCCATCCTGAAGTGTCTAAAGACGAAGACACATGTTTCGTGCATAGCTTCTTCCCCTCCAGACCAGTCGGCAAGCATGATGCAAGACAACGGCACCTGCATTATATGCCAGGCATGTATCTGCCATCGGATGTTTGTTCATTCTTGTATTTTAGTGCAAATGTCAAAAGTTCTAAGTTCTTAATGTTTGAATTGAAGGTTTTCTGCTCATCAGCAAATCTTCAGTTTGCTGACACGCTTGATTCTATGCATTTGCGGCTATGGTTCGGTGATCCAAACCACTGATCTGTTTAGATGCATAGATAGTGCTTGCCTCGAAAATATTCATGATTTGAAGATCCTCACCCTTGAATCAGTGGCCACAAAAAGATGGTCTTTATTCAAAAGAAAATAGTTAAACAATCAAAAGGTTGGAATATTCCAATATGGGAGATTTTTGGGCCGCCCCTCATCCACAGTGAGGCTTGTCATTCAAACAGTTCGAATCACTGTATATTTTCTGATGAGCAGGACCCTACAATTCCTCTTCTCAACAATGACTGCTCTCAGAAACTTATTTCATGTGATTATCAAAATGTCACCAGCCATTGGATGTCCTTTGAACTGCAGCTTTTCTTCTCCTCCAATTATTACTATTTTGGCAGTGTTCTGCAACACTAATGGTGAATACTTGGGGGTTTCAGGTCGAGTATGAGGAGAATGAGACAATTGGAATCCTTGATTGCGGGCACAATTACCATGCTGACTGCATAAAGCAATGGCTATTGTTGAAGAACATCTGCCCCATCTGTAAAGTGTCAGCTTTGTCCTCGGATGGTAAAGAAGGATGAGAGGACGATGCCTGTCATTTTACTAATCAATTCGTTTGATTTCAGTGTACATAGAGATTTATAGACAAGCCTCTCATTTATTTGACCTTCGGAAATCTGAGGGTGAACTCAAGTTTGTTTAAGTTGTATAGAATAGTGCCATTGGGTGGGAGGCTCATGATTGTTATAAACTTCCGAAATGAATAATGATAGTGATGTTCTCCATCCTTCATCATATTTGATGGTTGGGAGTTCAGTTCTAATACCCTTTTTAGCTTAGTTCTGAACTTATATATTTATTGGAAGTTTTTAAGCCATCGATTTATAAACCGGCATTTACTAATTTTTTTGGGGGGGCATGACCTTGCTGTGCATATCTTCATTCATTTAAAGACGATTAGCTGGAATCTAGCGAGAATTTTAAAATCCACAATTTCAAACGCCCAACCATCTTAATCTCCTTGTGTGCTACTCTATCTTGTGTCACATTCCATCTTTACTCCTGTTGACAAACAGGGAACGATACAACTGGTCTAGGGAAATATGACCTAGATAGCCTGAGTTGGACACAACTTTGCTTGCACTCAAATAGCTAAAATGAGCACAAGGATGATGATGGTGATGGGTAGAGATTCCATTGTAGGAGACTAGGAGTAAATGGCCTTTTGAAATGTTTTACAGTAAACTTGAGATTTGTCCCATGAAACGAAGCCACTCAAGCACCCTGGTCCATGTAATGGGACATGTCCCATGAATCACATTGATCTGTCATTTTAACCTCTCAATTAGTGCCTAACACATGTATAGTTGAAAGAAAATGTTAAGTGTTCAGATTCTTTGCTGTACAAGCATGCAAAATCAAGTGCTAGGTACTCATGCGGTGGAATAAAAAGATTATTTATTTATTTATTTTTATTGTTGGTTTTCATATACACAAAATGAATATTTTCAAGCACTTGATAGTATGAAAACCCTACGGAAATGCAGGTTCTCAATACAGAATTTGGGACTTTTTTGGTTGCTTGAGCTAAACATGGTTACCCACAAGGACAAATAGGCTGTCAGCCCAGATTTTGAACTGTTTGGGCTGGCTCTATTTAAAATTTTAATTTTGCCCTAACCTGAGCGCAGCTCATTGACAGCCTAACAATGGTTGCATGTGAGCTTTTACGCATGCATTGCTTTCTTTTTTTCACCAATATATCACTTATTTAGAGAATCTGAGCTCTTCATAAGACAGGAAATTCTGTAAGTATCAATTACTGCAAAAATTAGAATCATCCATCCATCAGGTAGGCTACGCTTGTACATTAAGTTGTGCCATCGGATGTCTACTGATTTAAACAGTGTGGGCCACCTGATGATGGACCATCCTTGTTTTTCGATTCATGCCATCTTTACACTGTTGATGACCTTGTGCACGGCTAGGATACTCTGCAAGAGTAACAAATTAACATAAAGAAAAAAGGTGTTGTATGTGAAAGATCTAATACATGACTGTGAACACAAAATACGGGTTCACCTCACAGCTATCTGTGGGGTGTGATTTTCGCTGTCCGACGTGAACAGAAGAAGAACACACATGAACAGGAGGGAAGAGAGGTTGGGGAGGGAAATGAGCGTCGGTAGGCAGAGAAAGAGGCAATCTCACTTTTTTGCTTGTGATGGCCTACTTGAGTTCTATATCTGCTTCTTTTTAGGCTTATATCCGAACATGAGCCTATGGACCTTACATTGAGATCACGGTGGGCCTCATATAGTTTTTGTTGATCTGGATTATAAGAATTTGCTTAGAATGCCCACATCGGAATGAGTTTTTGTAGTTCTTTTTTTTTCCTATTCTTTTTATAATTGTTCTCTCTTCCTAAAGAAAAATTTTACAGAGTTCTTACCATGGGCAAGGATTTAATTCTCTATCATGAATTGGAACCATCCATCTTAGGGTCCCTATGTACCAAGGTCTTGTTTATGTGCCACCTAAAAATGAGGTGATCTCATTTATTTAATTGTAATTATGCTTCACAAATTCCTTTTATTTTTTTTTGCTAGGGATTAAATATATAACCAATAATTTGTATAAATTGTGATCTTTGGAACATAATTGATGCGGGCCTGTTTGGGAGCGTGGATTCGAATCTCCCTCGATTTGAAACCCCTTGGATTTGAAATCCTCTTATTGTGTTTGGCACCTTGAATTCAGAATTTCCTGTAATTCAAAAGTAGCTATGCATAGTATATTTATTGGGGTTTGAATTTAATTATTAAATCAACTTTAATATCTCTAATTAGTGTGCATATGTAATGTTTGACACAATGGTTATAATAAGCCCGTTGAAATATATATTTTGCCCGAAAATGATGAAACTCCAAGTCTCGGATGGGCCACAAGTGCAAGATCACATCCAAGTGACTAACCAACGATTTTAAATCATTGATTTACATGGACAATGTTTGGACGGCGTAGATTATCGTATTAAAGTAATTATAGTGATGCAATTGATAATTTGATTGTTTTGGGATATCATTTGTGGGCCATGTGCCAAATAAATTAATAGCATAGTTATACACATGTTACACATGCGACTATGGGAAGGATTTTAGATGTATTCAGGGGATTTCAAATCCCCTCAAATCCCCTCAAACCTCCTCAAATCCATGGTGCCAAACGACCCCTAAATAAAACAAGATGAACTCATTTTGAGGTAGCAACTATACAGTGTGATTTAATGAAATTTAGAAAAGGAGGTTGGAAGTTGATAAAGAGAATTGATAGAACGTATTCAGTAATAATGACTATAGTTCAAGATGCAAAATCCTGTCTAAATTTCGATAGTGACAGGTACAAGGTCGTTCGGCTCTCATCCTCCAATGCCTGCTGATAGATCAATGGTGATGGTGTGTTATATAACCCCCAATTTACGTGGCTGAAGTTTTGACACTATATTATGGGAATACTGAGCTTTAAAAACACCAACACACCAGGGGCCATTTCGATCCAGAGCACAGTATCTATTTGTTAGAGTGGGACAGGTGATTATCTGTGGTCAAAATCAGTGATGGGTGTTTGATCATATCGGTGTTAAACGAAATTAATGAATGGAGGTGGATGGTTGATGTTTTGTTTAAATTCATTGGGTTGCAAAGAGGTGGAAGACTACATCCACTCTATTGCCATTATCAATAGATGTGAGCTTATCTTCTTATCTGAAGATCACTACAATTTTAGGATTCAAAGGTTGAAGTCAGTTTATGAGAGCTCTAATTGAATTATAAGCACTATACATATTCATGTCAACAGCCTTGTTAGGCTTTAATAGAGCTTTGATTTAGCATCTAGCTATCGTGACTGTTGTATAGGAAGACGAGATTTGCATCTTGAACTATGGTCATTGCTAACCAAGTATGTCATTCATCTATTCATTCTCTTTATTAACTTCCAACCTTCCTTTTAAATTTCATTTAAATCACACTACGTGAAGCTGCTACCTAAAAATGAATTCATCTCGTTTTAATTAACATCAATTATGTTTCAGAGATCAGAGTTTATATAAATTGTTGGTTATATCTTTAATAGAGAGAGAGAGAGAGAGAGAGAGAGAGAGAGAGAGAGAGAGAGAGAGAGAGAGAGAGAGAGAGAGAGAGAGAGAGAGAGAGAGAGAGAGAGAGAGAGAGAGAGAGATTTGTGAAGCATAATTACAAATTTACAATTAAATAAATGAGATGAAATTATTTTTACATGGCACACAAACAGGCCCTTAGCGCATTGTGGTAACTTATTCACTAACAAGTACCACTCATCTATTGATTGATGGCCTACAATTTAAAAACTACACTGATTGATGATGATCTTAATCATCACTTCTTACATTTCCTCATTGGAAGCCAACATTGGGCCAGACCTTAAAATGAATGATTCAAATCCACTGCATGACATTTTTTAAATTGTTCTCCTTCAAAGAAATTTAGCCAAGCCATGACTGGTGGACCACCCTGATATTGAGGTCTGCCATAAACTCCCTGAAGTGTTGCACTCTCCCTGGGTCCTTCCTCATGGCTCAATGGTAGCCTCGTAACACAAAGGCCATGGTTTGGAGACCCATTGTGGTGTGTGGGTAGGTGGGCGTGTAAAAAAAGTGTTTATTTAAGGGGAATTATGGATTGTAAATTCATAGTCAAATATACTTGTAAAAAAATAGGTAATAAAATTATAATCATTACATCTTTGCATTATAAAGCTATATTTTACAGTGATTTTAGATGAAACAAATAATATAGTAAAATCATCGTTACAATCAAATGTCAGTGATGTCAAAATCATTAGAGTAAGTAATTGTTATTCATTTACAATCATTTATAGTTATTTATAGTTGTAATTGAAAAAACAAACGGCCTCAAATTTAGGTGTAAATGGCCCACTGAAAAAAAGAAAAGAAAAAAAAGGTTAAAAGAAACTCTTTATACTCAAAGGAAAGAGAAACCTCAAATTTGGAAGAAGCTGTTAATGGCCCACGAAAAAAAAAAAAAAAAAAAGAAGGTTAAAAGTGGCTCTCCATATTGAAAGGAAAGAGCTAAATGAACAAAGGCTTCACGATGAGGCGCATGCGTACGGATCGTTGCAACATGACCACAGATCAAACAAGAGAAATTTACGACTGTAAACCCCACCTTTTCTAAATGCTCCCAAACTGTACTTTTCCAAACAAAGCCATTCTGTACGGACGTATTATTTTCTGACAAAATACCATTTATCTAAAGCTACGGATTATAGCCGTAGCTATAGGAGCATGATATTCGCCGAAATGAAATTCAACGAAGCGGTTCGGCGAATTTCAGTTTTCCAATGGCTACGGTTATGCTCCGTAGCTATAGGAACAACGGTATTTTCGTCTGATAATAGTATGTCTGTACTGGATGGCTTAGTCTGGAAAAGTAAAGTTTGGGAGCATTTGAAAAAGACGGTGGGATTTACAGTCATAAATTTCTCATACTACAATCCCAACATTAGAATAGCATTACATGTGGGATTCACTGGAGCGAAGAAGTGAGAGACTAGCTTTGCTACTCTGGCAGAATGCCATGGATGATACGCAGTCAGCTAGAAATTACTTAGAAACTGCATTCGGGGAATAATCGGTCCCAGTTGATGTGTCATGGCCAAAAAACCAAGATCATTCGATCGTCTGGCTATCGTGTCGGTGGACACTCATTGGCCGATTAGGAAAGAAAAGGTCTAACGGTCATATTTCAACAAACAATTATTCACGAGTCAGGGGGTTAGAATAGCTCAACCAATCTCATTTTGGGATCATGACTGCGGGTTCCGCAATTTAGTGAGTGCCCGCGTATCAACTTGCATGCTCTGCCAGAGTAACAAATAACTCCCCAGTAAAACCCTCACGTGGTAGAGACTAGTAAAGACGTAGGATTTTATTTCTCTTCGAACAGGGAGCAGCAGCAGCTGCCATTTCTCCTCTTTGAAGAAAATGGCGGGTGCATTGCTGCGTTCGCTCTGGTCTTCGACCGGAAAATCCCTCTGTTCATCTTCTACTCGATTCAATCCTCTCAATACCTCATCTTTCCCTCACATCCCCTCTCTTCTCCGGAGCTTTTCTGCATCGGCGTCCCCCGCCTCGCTCTCCTCCTCTGCTGCTGCTGCTGCTGCTGCCAGCAGCTCCTTGGACCCGACCCGGCTCCGAAACGTGGCCGTGATTGCCCACGTGGACCACGGGAAGACGACGCTGATGGACCGACTTCTCCGCCAGTGCGGGGCCGACATACCCCACGAGCGTGCCCTCGACAACATCTCCCTCGAGCGCGAGCGCGGCATCACCATCGCTTCCAAGGCAATTGATTCTCCCCTTCAAAACCCTTGTTATTTTGTTTCCTTGATCTTTAACTTTCCGTGTTTGTTTCGTTGTCTTTGCTTTAGAAGTTGGATGACTGTGATGAACTGAATTCGAGCAATGGATTACTTAAAAGGAATGAATAAGAATTCTAAGAAATCGAGAGTTATCAGGGGACTGCACGATGTTGTGATCCATGCCGTTCATCAGAGTAAGCGCTGCTATGGATGGGCTGCATGGCAAATTACCATTGATCATATATCTTCAATGCCCACGGGATGACTTTCAGGAACAATCGTCCACATTCCAACGTATTTGTGACTTGTGAGGACCCTTGATCGATGGTATCCTTTCCAAGTGGTCCATCTATGGAGGGGCCACTGGATAAGCGGTGCGATTGCCATGTGGTGAAGCACAAGGCATGAGCAAATAACAACAAACAATGCTAGCAAATTTGTGAACTTTGTACAGACTTGTAAAACTAAGGTATGGACAAGTTTAAAGTAGACTAAGATGGAGGCGATGCCCGCTATAAGCAGTAAACAACATAAACAGAGGGCATCGGATCATTCTCGCGAATCTTTAAAGATGGGCTTTAGTTAGTTGTAATTCTTTGAGCTTCAGCTCCCTACTGAGTAAAATTTCACCACCTTCCAAAAAAAATAAAAAATAAAAAATCTTGTGATTCTTAGATTGCAACTGGGCATTTCTCCATGGCTCTTCATGCATCTCATTCTCATAATTTCTCCTGCAGTGGTGATGACTTTCTAGTGTCATCATCATCTTCTAAGCCTTATCCCAATTAATTGGGGTTGGCTATATGAATACTGTTCTGCCATTCCACTCTGGCCATAACATCAGTTAGACCATAGCTCATCAAGTCTTTTCTTACTACCTCCACTCATGCCTTTTTTTGGGCCTTCCCCTGGCCCTTTTAGAGCCTTCAACTTGTACCAACTCACTCCTAACCGGCGCAGTTCTTGGTTTCCATTGCACATGACTTTCTAGTGTCCTTTGGGTAAAACTCTAGTGGAGACTTAGAAGGTCATAACTATGGTTTTTTATTTTTTACACGTCAAGGTCTCTTCTGTTGGGCAGTTAAGGTGCACCTAGCAGCAATTAGTAGTGAATTTGATTCTTCTTCTTCTTATTATTATTAGGTGATAGAGAAGCTGGTTTTTTCCATTGTTTGCTATGATTAATGGGTTTAGCTTTGTTTTCTCTTAATTGGTGATCTGATATGATTCTATTAGTCAAAGACTAGAAATTTCAATTATCCACACTGGGTTGCAAGTTTTGGTTACTGTCATAACATTTATGCTTTCACCTTATGAATGTTGTGTAAGATACAAAGAGTTGGATGGAAAAGTTACTTTTGTTATCTTCACTCGGTTGTTACTGTGATGGTATTGGAACTTTAGGATGATATCCTCTTTTCTTTTTGGTACCGAAAGGCTAGACCTCTTAGTTAATACTTAATCATAATTAATGAGGTGTTTTTGTTGTGCTGATGGTTTTTGGCAGATGGCATTACCCATTTGACAGAAAGCACAATGACTGGGATTTTGTTTATTTAGTAGCTGAAGAAGTTTCTTGAATCTTGATTGCTTGCTGTTTCTGCTGCATTTTCTACATTGATTCTTGATTGTTTCTTCTCTCTGTTTACAGGTCACTTCTATCTCATGGAAGGAAAACGAGCTAAACATGGTCGATACTCCTGGACATGCAGATTTTGGTGGTGAAGTATGTAAATATTTAAATGATCCTTGATTATTGCAGATTTTGGACTTCTTTTGGAGCAGTGACTTGTCTCTATAGTTTAATATTTTCTAAATAATGCTAAATTAGCATTATCTTGAATTGTTATTCCATAATGAGTATACAGGTTGAACGGGTTGTCGGCATGGTTGAGGGAGCAATTTTAGTTGTAGATGCCGGTGAAGGTCCTCTTGCACAGACAAAGTTTGTTCTTGCAAAAGCTTTAAAATATGGATTACGCCCAATTCTCCTCCTCAACAAAGTTGACCGGCCTTCAGGTATGGCTTCCTTTTATATGTTGATACGTTTCATGTTCACATTTCAGATAAGTTATGTTTCTATTCATGCATGTGAAGTACTGGCCCATACATGTATTATTGGGTTTATCAATTAACATTATAGGCCCTGATGCATAGGATGTCTATAGCATTCTGACATGCCCAGTCCATTTAATGGGGTCCACTGGCCAGAGATTTAGACCATTGATCTGATGGCCATCCCATGTGTGGACAATGCCTCATAAAACTTTCAGATTGGGAGACCTAACCATCCAATATATTGCCTTTTTCTCCAGACCTTGCTTTATTTTGTTCTCAACCTTCCATGTATCAGACTGATCAATGCGTTTGAAGATTCCAATTTGGAGATTCTTGCTATCCACCTTCCATGGTGGCTCATTAGATCAATGGTCTGGATCACCAAACCATGGTTCTAACTTGCTGGGACTGAGCAGATAGGGACATCATTTGCACCAGGACCCTATATAATACCTCATCGTTTGAAACCTTAAATACAAACTTAAAGAAGGGTTGTCTTGTCCTTATGAATGTTATTATTTTAGACTAGTAAGGATGTATTTTTATGAATATTATATTGTTGCGGAAGTACTGATTGTTCATGATCTTCCTCTGTGAAGTTTCTGAAGAGAGATGCAATGAGGTGGAGAGCCTGGTGTTTGATCTTTTTGCAAATCTTGGTGCTTCAGGTACATAAAAGAATATTGGGCTGAATAAAGGTTCCACCACGTGTTATGGTTCTATTGTTTATCATATTTCCTATTGGAGTTCTATCTAAGCATTTCCTTTTTGGGTTCTGCCTCAGAGGAACAACTAGACTTTCCAGTTCTTTATGCATCTGCGAAGGAGGGATGGGCTTCCTCCACCTTTACCAAAGATCCTTCTGATGATACCAGGAATATGTCAGAACTGCTTGATGCCATTATAAGATATGTCCCTCCACCAACAGCAAGCCTTGAGACACCTTTCCAGATGCTGGTTGGTATAAGAATGTTGTTGACTGATGTTAAGCATCATTTCTTTTTGAAGTATTAGAGTTCTGTGGTCTTTATTTTGTGTCATTTTACTTTGATTAGTGAAGAAGTGAGATGTATTCAGAAAACAATATGCTGCAACTAATGTTATTGTCTTCTAATCATGAAACTCTGGCAAACATTTTACTCTTGTTATTGGCTGATGTGACGGTCTTTTTTTTTTTTGTTTTTGTTGGAGTTCTATATTGATAGACTTCTCTGGTCTTTACCTTTTTATCATTTATGTTGACGTGGGAAGAACAGAAATAGTCTAATTCAGAAAAGAATGTGCAGCAACTAATGTCATTGTCTGCTAATCCTGAAATTCTGGCAAACAGTCCATTAGTACTTAAGATAGATGTTTGGCAGGCTTTAGGCAAGCTTCCTCTTCTTCACAATACTAGAGATTCAATAAGCAAGACATGCATCTTGGACCCATTGTTTTCTTATCTGTGCGGAGGAAGTTTTTCCTTTCCTTTTCATTTTCTTTTACTTGGGAAAATTGAAGAAGATGCTCGACAGTACCATGTAGGTTTCCATGATGGAGCGTGACTTTTATCTTGGTCGGATACTGACTGGGCGCATATCTTCCGGAGTTATTCGCATTGGTGATAGAGTACATGGCCTCCATAGTACAGATGCTGGAGTACAGAAAATTGAGGAGGGAAAGGTTTGTTATTGTTGCATATTACCAGAATGCCATTGAATATCTTTGATCCTGTTAAAAATGACTGCTACTCTAAAAGATTAATTATGTCCTGTTGCCTAGTTAAGATGATTCGTATTTATGAATACCTTGTGAAAATATTCATGTAGGTTTTGAAACTTATGAAAAAGAAGGGTACAAGCATGGTTCTGATTGAAAGTGCTGGTGCTGGAGATATAATATCAATGGCTGGTTTGACAAGTCCGTCAATAGGGTACACGGTGGCAAATGTGGAGGTAAGCAACAACATGTTATTTCCTGCTTTTCCACTGCAAGTTTTCATCTTTCTCCTTATAGTGGTCACTTCACTCCACGGTTCAGAGAGTAGTTGATTCTGCTACTCTCACCTCATTGACTTAGTTTTTTGTGTCAGAGGTTGTCTGGCTGCTATGGCATCATTTGAACTTCCACCACCAGCTCAGTACTTTCCTCATAAACATAAAGTTCGATAGCAAGAACAAGTTACAACACAAAGGGATTATTTATTTATTATTATTATTTTTTATGATTCTTTTCAGTTGGCCAAATATTAGATCTAATCTATAATCTATTACATCCAATCTCCATGAAGTCGCCCCATACAATTTGTCCCATGCTTAATTTAAATAGTCATTTTTATGGTAGCACTTGTGTATAAATTTGTATAACATTTTTTTTAAAAAAATTATAGAACTCTAAAATGTATAGTTTTATAATTTGGTGGATTTGGGGGGTGTGAGCTTCACATGGTCGAATGGTCAAAATAATGCAATAATGTCACGGCTGGAGAGGTTTCTCGTCTCTCCGGAATGGGTGGAAAGATTGCCGCTTGTGTCTCAACTTGCTCTTCCTAAACTTGTTTCGGACCACTGTCTTATCTTATTGGAGGTGGAGGGGAATTGGGACTACAAACCTATCAGATATGAGTTATTGTGGTTAGATATTGAGGGCTTCCCTTCGATGTTCAAATCGTGGTGGTTGTCCTTTGAGGTTCAGGGATATGCTGGTTTCATCCTAGGCAAAAGATTGAAGCTTCTTAAAAGAAAGATTCTGGAGTGGGAAAAAGATGTGTCGGGGAAGCAGCTAGTTGAAACCGACTTTATGCTTAATTCTATTCAAGCTCTCGATCTAAAAGCGCAAGGTGATGCTCTTTCAGATGTAGAAAAGTATATGCGGTCTAAGCTAGCTCAGGATTATGGCAATAGGATGAAAGAGAAGGAGATCAAGTGGAGGCAGAAATCTAGTGCAACGTGGCTTAAAGAGGGGGACAAAAGCAATTTTTTTTTTTTCCACAACATTGCTAGTGCTTGGGCTAGAAACAACAAGGTTAGCAAAATTGTGGTGTGTGATGCAAGGATCGAGGAAAAGGAAAGGGTGTGCGAAGAGACTGTCAACTTTTACAAATCCCTATTGAAAAAGGAAGAGTGCAAAAGACTGTCTTTGGATAATCTGCATTTCAGTATCCTTTCTAGTGAAGATTCTTCATCGCTTGAGTGGCCCTTCTTGGAGGAAGAAGTTAACCAAGCAATGTTCTCTATGGGTAGAGATAAAGCTTCGGGCCCAATGGTTTCCCGCTAACATTTTTTCAAGAGTTTCGGGACATAGTTAAAGGTGATCTGATGAATTTTATGCATGAGTTTTTCACTAGGAGCCGTCTATCATCAGAATTGGGGCCTCCTTCATTGTGATTATCCCGAAGGTTTTGAGGGTATACAGATTGGGAAACTTTAGACCGATTAGTTTAATTGTAGGGCCTTATAAATTCTTGTGAAAGTGCTTGCTTTCAGGTTTCAGGGGGTTTTAGGAAGTGTTTTCTCATGGAATCAAGGGGCTTTTATAGAGGGGAGATATCTTGGATAGCACCTTCATTGCTCATGAGTACATTGATTCAAGACACAAAGCAGGATTAAAAGGAGTGGTATGGAAGTTGGATATCGAGAGGGCATATGACCACGTTGATTGGAGCTGTTTGGATTACATGCTAGGAAGGATGAGTTGTAAAGTGCTGTGGAGGTAGTGGGTCAAGGAATGTATTAGTTCAGCTAGGTTCTTGGTTTTGGTTAATGGATCCCTGAACAGGTTCTTTAAAACCTCAAGAGGAATTAGAAAAGGTGACCCACTGTCAATGTTATTGTGGAGACTTTGGGTAGGATGCTTTCTAAGGGCTATGAAATGGACTTATTTGGTGGTTTCAAAGCAGGAAGTTTAGGCTCTCCGATCTCTCATATTCAGTTTATGGATGACACTTCTATTTTGCGATGCAGAAGAGGTGAAGGTTAATAATTCGGGCATGATTGTTAGATGCTTTGAGGCAGTTTTAGGGCAAAGGTTAAATTGGCTAAGTGTGAGATGCTCGGAGTCCATTTGGGTAATGATGAATTGGGCGCTTGGCCGGATTTGTTGGTTGCAAGGTGGGGACTTTCCGCTCTTCTTATTCGGGGTTTCCCTATGCTTATGTAAGTTGGCTAAGCATCTTTGGGATAAGTTTGTGGAAAGATTTGAGAGGAAGTTGGCTGGATGCGAAGGGATCTATCTCTTAGGGGCGGATCACTCTCATTAAAGCGGCTTGTCAAACTTGCCTCTTTGTTTTATGTCTTTATTCAGGTGTCCAATGGCAGTCCTTGCTCATTTGGATACGTTGAGACGCTCTATGGGGTGACTTAGATGGGAAGAAAAAATTTCATCTTTTGGAGTGGGACGAGGTGTGCAAACCTTATGAAGAAGACGGTGCCAACATTTATAGCTTGAGGCTAATGAATTTGGCTCTTTTGGGCAAGTGGCGGTGGTGGTTTGGGGTGAAGGATGCTCCTTGGAGAGAGATTATTAGAGTGAGTATGGATGTTCTGAAGGGGGTTGGTGGACTAGGGAGTCTTCTCTTTATAGGGCGTTGGTGGTGTGGAAAGGTATTTCAAGCGTAAAAGCTAATTGCAAGGAAGGAATGACCCTTTTGTTTGGGGAATGGAGAGAATATCAAAATTTGGGAAGATGTGTGGAGGGGCGACATACCCTTTCATATCAGATTGCAAACATTGCCCCGAACTGAAGTGTCACGGGCGATCGCTGTTATAGTTATAGTGATGAGTTGGTAATGCAGGGGCATTTACACACTGGGCTCGAGTGGGGTGGCCTATGGGATGCAAGGGCACACTCAGGGTGGGTGGCCCGTGTGAGGCCGGTGACTTGTGTGAAGTGGAACCCATGTGAAGTGGGGCCTACGAGAGGGGGGTTCGGCGGAGGTCCTAACCCATGGGATGTGGGGCCTGGGCTATATAAGGGAATTGATTCGCCATGCTCTATCAGTTCGAACTTTTAGAGCAAGTTGTTAATTGTCCTACATCAAAGTGGTATTAGAGCGGGAGGTCTCGTGTTCGAGACTCCTCACCGGGGGTGATTAATGCAAGGGCATTTCTACACTGGGCTCGAGTGGGGTGGCCTGTGGGATGCAGGGGTACACTCGAGGTGGGCTGTCCGTGTAATGCGGGCCCCACCCGTGTGAGGCAGGTGGCTCGTGTGAAGCGGAACCCATGTGAAGTGGGGCCCATGCAGTGTTTTAAATATTGATGATATCGGCCGATATATCCCACGATATTTCTTGTATCCCAATTGTGCGATACAAAACACACCAATAGTGGGATATATCCCACATGTTCGATCCGGTGAGCATTTTTTATTTTCGATCTTTTTTTTTTTTTTTTTTCCTTCCTGCAAATCATGTTAAATTAGTGTCAAATTGTTACAAATTTATGTTTTATCATGTTTTGCATGAAAAATCATGGATTAGGAGCTTTGATTTTGAGATTTGGAGAAGGACCAAGTTGCAGAAATTTGAAAAAGATTAAAATTTTCTCAACTTCTCGCAAATTGGTTGCAATTTGTGTCCAAACATAAAAATCAAACATGTATGTAACCTGATTTTGTGATTCTTCTTTTGCTTTTGACTGTATTGCTTGTGTTTCCACACGTCTTCTAACATTTATAAATTATATGAATAAACTTTGAATATACTTGCATCAATTCAGTTAGACAATGCATAAATTAGGACCCTATATAAAGAAAACCTATTATGTGCACTTGTTTTTTGTAATGTTTTAATTTGTAAGTGTGTATTAATGTCTTTTTTAACAATCATTGAAATTTCATTGAAAAAATCGACCAATATCCAAAGTTTCCCCATGTTTCCAACAACAACGATACATTATGCGATACAACTAATATATCCCATGCGATAACCGATACGTATCCGTATCCCAAGGGTGCGATACGTAACGCGATATCGATATTTCGAACATTGGGCCCACGAGGGGGGTTCGGCCGAGGTTCTAACCCATGGGATGTGGGGCCTGGGCTATGAGATAAAGGGATTGATTCGCCATGCTCTATCAGTTCGAGCTTTTAGTGCAAGTGGTTAATTGTCCCGTACCAGTTGGTAGTACGGGCCCTGCCGCGCCGCCGTTACCTTCATTACGATGAGTTGGACGAGTTCATGACTCTTATGGACTGCTTGCATTGTTGAAGACCTATGGTTAATGAAAGCGATAGGATGGTGTGGTCTAAAGAAAAGTCGGGATGCTTCTAGGTTAAATCATTTTATTTCTTACTTCATAACGGAGGGGAAGTGCGTCTCAATATGAGTCACGTGTGGCATTATGGAGCTCCCCCAAAGATTGGAGCTTCTGGGTGGTTGGTAGAAAGGAATCGATATTTTACTATAGATAACCTCAAGAAGCGCTCTATGGTGATTCCAAATGTTTGTCTCATGTGCACGTCCAACACTGAGTCAGTTAACCATGTATTTATCCATTGCCCAGTCAAGTTTGGGCTTCTATTCTATTTGGATTCAATGTCACTTGGTCTATACCTCTCAATGTCGGAAGTTTATTTATGGCTTGGCATGGGATGTCTTTTTGCAAGAGTCTTAGAGCTGTTTGGACGCTTTATCTTCTTGCTAGGTTGTGGTCGATTTGGGGAGAAAGGAATGGGAGTTGCTTCTGCAATGAAAATAGGTGTGTTGAGTGGATCGTGTGTAATGTTTCACTTCTTGTTGCGGAATGGGGAATGGGAAAGGGCTGGGTGCTCTAGTTGTATTCTTGTTTTTGGCCTTTTGCTTTTGTGCTTTCTTGTCTTCTTTAGGGCGCTATCTCAGCGCCTCTTTTAATGAAATCTTTTGTTATCTCTCTCTAAAAAAAAGGATATGGTAGAACTCATACTTTTGTTTCAGATTGAAAATTTCTTATGTTTTCTACAGAGCATTCTGCTTTTGGGAAGAAAAAGTTCTACTATTCTCTGGTAATTCTGAACTTGCTGATGAAGTGATGATCACATCTTTCAGGTTATGACTGCACTGCCCACTGTTGAATTAGATCCCCCAACCATTTCCATGACTTTCAGTGTCAATGATTCTCCATTGGCAGGACGTGATGGGACCCATGTAAGTGGCAGATTTTTTATTGTCTCTGTCAACTAACTAATTGATTAGTGTAATCTGTGTAGAATATCTGATATTGATAAGGTTCCTGCGTGTTAATATCTGTTTCTTCTTGTCATATGTTTATGAGTTGAACTCATGGATCTGATTTGAACCAGTGGACAAGAAATCAAAGATTGCAATAATGTACCTCCTAAGATCTGGACCTGAAGCTTGACCTAAATTTTAGGGGCAGGCATCCTTTTGCCTGTGCTTTCATTTGCCACCTTGGACATAAATGGTTGTTGGGTGGAGGAGAGAACTGTCTCCTGAAAGGCTAAATCTTGTATCAAAGTGCAAACTATCTTAGCTCAAGCTTATGCTTTCAAATCTATGACATTGGTTGGCAGGAGTCTGCTGTTTGGTTTACATTGATTGTACCTTCGGCAGGCACTGCTTTTTTCCCTTTGTTCAGGAAATGGCTAATTAGAGAATCTATGAACTGTATGTTTACATTTATACTTAATTACCTAGACAAATTAAATAGATATGTATACATGTATGCATGTTCAAAATCTAAGGCCAAATCCTGCCAAACAGGTAATTCATCTTACTTATTGGTTGTGCTTCTGGGATTCGTTCTTGGTAACAGTACACCGTATGTCCATAATACGTGCATTGGCCTATTGTTTAATGGTCACCAGCTATGTTTTTCTTCTGGAGTATTTTTTTTTTTAAGACTCTCTATCCAGTGAATCTGTTTTGGCTGTGTCACTTGTTGCAGGGAGCTCTTTGGAGTGTCTCTGCACTGTCAGGGAATTACCTTAGACTAGGGAAATGTTCATTGGTGAAAGAATGAAAGATTTTGGAACAAACCTAACTGCAAAATCTTAATTCATAGGAAGTTTTGCAGTTGCTGCACCCTATAAATTATAATCAGTGAGATGCCCATATTGCAGTTGACAGCTTAGTTGACAGAAGGGACAAATGGTCTTTCAGTTTCAGTAGTTCCTCCCAAGCATTTTATTGAAGATTTACTTCTAGAATACTTCTGAGGAAACCTCTCCTGTGCAGTGTACACAATGATTATCATATGCTTCTGCATCAATAGACATTCATTGATCGTTCTCTTTTGGTTGCATTTGTAAGAGGAATGCTTCAACTAACATTTGTTATGTTTGTTGTAAACTTCGTTATCATCATCTAACAATTATCCCAACTAATTGAGGTTGGCTACATGAGCCCTGTTTCGCAATTCCACTCTATCAAGGACCAAATCCTCATTTAAACCATAGGTCACCAAGTCTTTTCTTACGACATCCACCAAAGTCTTGAGTGAGGACTTCCAGTTGAAATTGCCATGAATTGTACAAATATCTTAGAAGTTTGAATAGAAAAGGCATGCCAAAATTTAAAGAATCCTTGCCAAATGTTATTCTTTCTTTATATAAGTACACTCCTAAATTGCTTGTTTTCCTTTGGGAACATTGGGTATGACAATTCGTTGTGCATGCCATATCTGATTTTCTGCTGGGTCATCCCTGGAACTTCCCACTGTCCTGAAATTTTTAGTCTTGTATTTCATTATAGGGTGGAAGCTTCTAACTTGAAGAACTAATGAATTATTAAATTGGTTTGTTGCCTGAGCACTGGTTTCCACATGTTATTAGCTGATTTCCTTAAATTTACAGTTGACTGGGGGGAAAATTGGTGATCGGCTGATGGCTGAATCAGAAACAAATCTTGCCATAAATGTTCTTCCAGGCTTGTTGTCAGAGTCCTACGAAGTACAGGGGAGGGGCGAGCTACAACTAGGTTTGTCCTCCGAGAATTCCCTTTTCTCCCTGTTTATACCTCCTTGACTCGTTGAGTTTGTGCAAAGAGCTACTTATTAGATTTACCAAATCTGTGAAGTTCATTGACTGCTCTAATACATTAGTTTAGTTCAGTTATGTTGCTTGCACTTTTGAAATTCAGGTATCCTAATTGAAAACATGAGGCGTGAAGGGTTCGAGCTTTCTGTTTCACCACCAAAAGTGATGTGAGTTATTTAGCAAGTTAATGGCACCCATCCTTTCCTTTCAGTTTCATTTTTCCTGTTCATTTATGAGTTTCAGCATTATGTAGGTGTGTTTAATTTGTATGTTCTATTTACTGCAGCATTATTTTCATGCTTCAAAATTGTAAAAGAAACCAATTTCTTGCAGATTTGTTTTACATATTGCCCAGATTTTCCTATTTCATCATACGGGGTTGAGCTTTACACCCCCAGACTCAGTTCATGTCTCACATTGAAACCTTTGTGAAATTAACTCCTTCCCCTGGAAAACATGAGAAATGATGATTCAACAATTGGATGTTCTTTATCTGGTTAACTCTGGGGAGATCCAATGAAGAGCCTGTTTTGTCTTTTGGGTGAGTGCGAATAGAAAATAAAAGGGCTCAGAGTGGTTTTAGACAGTAAGTTGGAGCAACTCAAGTCTTAGACCTTGGAAGCATTCATGATATTCTTAGAACTGAGTCTTGATTTGAACTATGTTTTGAAAGATTGAACGTATCCTGAACTCTGCTTCGGTACTGGCTGAGTCAGTTCACTTGGATAGTTTGGGGCAAATTCATTGAGTTTTTTTACCATTAACAAAAGTACCTAGCTTTGAAAAATGAATATTTGCATCTTATTGTCCTTTTCATTATGCTGAGATGTGAAAATAAACTCATTTGGAAAAAAAAGAATAAATTTTATATGGAACAACTCCTGCATTGGCTGAGTCAAGTTCACTTGGATAGTTTGGGGCAAATTCATTGAGTTTTTGTAACATGAAGAGAAGTTAAAAGTTAGTGTATTGTTGTCATTTTTATTATGTTGAGAAGTGAAGAATAAACTCATTTAGAAAAAAAGAATAAATTTTATATGGAATAATGGTATTTAACTTCTCTTCACATCAACATGTTTTTTATAAGTATCCTATGAAACAATGACATGCTTCCAAGGATCTGCCTTTCATGCTATGCAATTGCTTAGTTTGGTTTATTTTCTTTTCCTTCATTTTCATTTTGTTTTGTTTTCTTCTTCTTCTTCTTGGGTAAATCTGTGGTCTGAGTGGTCATTCTGATCATTGAATCAGGTATAAGACTGAGAATGGTCAAAAACTTGAGCCACTGGAAGAGGTGACCATTGAGGTATTCAAATATGCAATCACTGGTCACACATAAAAGTAGTTACTTTTTCATAAGCAGTTGGAAATGTTCCCAATCATCTTTGTATTTCAGGTAAATGAGGAGCACGTCGGACTGGTTATGGAAGCACTATCACATAGGCGGGGCGAGGTTGTTGACATGGGTCCTGTTCCAGGGAATGTTGGCAGGACTAGAATGTCTTTGACTTGTCCATCGAGGTTGGTCTTAATTTTGATTTTGTTTCTCGTTGTCTGTTGAATGCTCACATGGTTTTGTGTGTTACAAATTTAAATCTACAAGTGACAAGTCCTATTTATAGGTGGCTGGTTGCCATTTGTTATTAAATTAGCCATGGTTTAATTTATAATTTCTCATTCTCCATTCAAAATTTGACCAATGTTAAATGTATTTCTGCACGTCGTTTGTTGCAATACTCTTTAGTTCTCTGCAGTTTCTACTGTTGTGGTTGAATCCCCTTCCAACAAGTGAGACAAAATTGTGATCATATACCAGTTTTCATGTGGAATTTTGGATAATGAATATAGAAGCCACATCCACAGACTAAAGAAGGGATCAGTCTGTCAAGGGAAATTGAACTAGGCCTACTCTTACTAGTTAGGACTTCAGAGACATACCCATAATAGCAAGATCTAGTGATGAAATGTCTAGGGAATCCTAACCAAACACAATGTTGTTATAGTGGATATATGTGAGCTTATTAATTCTTTAACTCTCTGGCCAGTTGACTGTGTGTGAACATATAACTTGGTTCTTGCCATGGTTTCGTCCAACTTCTATGAAGAAGGTGTGGAAAACATCTGTTCTAATAATGTCAGGAAGCGGAAGGGTCTAGCAATAATGCAGGGGCATTTTCACACGGGGCTCGAGTGGGGTCGCTTGTGGGATGCAGGGGCACACTCGGGGTGGGTGCGGCCCACGGAGGAGGTCTCGTGTTCGAGACTCTTCACCAGGGGTGATTAATGTGCATTTCACACCGGGCTCGAGTGGGGTAGCCCGTGGGATGTGGGACACACTCGGGGTGGGCGGCCCATATGATTTGGGGCCCACGAAGGGGGTTCGGCCGAGGTCTTAAAACCCATGAGATGTGGGGCCTGGGCTATGAGATAAAGGGATTAATTCGTCATACTCTAACAGTTCGAGCTTTTAGAGCAAGTGGTTAATTGTCCTGCATCAAGCAACTAGCAAGCTCCTATATGAACACATACATGAACATTGAAGTATTATATTTAACCAAATATAAATACTTCAATGGTTTTAACTTGATTTTGTTAGTTTGCAAAAAATAGAGATGTTAATATGTGAGTATCTAACAAATTTTTTATTTTTTTTTTAGCTTGTTAGTACACCTCACTGTCAGTTCACACTTCACTGTTAGCCACCCCCACTAGGGATCTGACAATTTGTTTATAAGAACTCACACTGTCAGACTTATTTTCTCATTACCTATTAAAAAAGAATTTACATTGTTAGACTTACATAGAATCTGAAACGAACTCCAAATAGTACAGGGTTGGAGATAAAGATAAAGAAGAAATAATGTGACTTCTTGACTTGCCTTCTCTTATTTGTTAATTGTTTACATAGATTGTGCACATTGTTCATTTATATTTGATATGAAGGTTATCTGTGGAAAAACCTTAAATGTCATTTGTGTAGTCCACACTCATGTATTTTTCATTAAATGAATCAAATAGAACTGTAGCTCGGTCAGATTTCCTACCTACTACTGTGTAAGATGTCTAACATTGGCTCAAATTTCCTTGAGGTATCAAGATTTATTTCAAGGCTTCATGTGCCTAAAGAAGCTACATTCAAATATTAACACTTTCAGCCCTTGCCAATTTCATTGAATCATTGGAGTGAACATTCATAAAAATATCTGCTTATCTAACATTTGTTCTCTTTTGAAGAATGATGAGTGCAACATGTCACTCTTTTTTCTTGAATTTTGTTACTTTAACGTGTTTTGTAATATTTGTTTTCTTCAATCCTTACAAAATTGATGTTCTCTTATGGCTGTCTGCATGGTCATCCATGTTTTTGTATTCAATCCACTCTATCTTGTGTCTCGTTGCAGAGATTGCTGATTTTTTATCTGGTTGCATGCTTACAGGGGCCTAGTTGGTTATAGAAGTGTGTTTAGCAGTGATACACATGGCACTGGATTTATGCATCGTGCTTTCTTGAGTATGTATTCTTGTTCTCCTTTGTCTTCATTTAATTTTGCTCCGATATGGATCTACGGACTCAATCAAAAGTGTAAACTACTTACTATTTTTCATAAATGTCTTTGAATGATTTGCATTTCTGAAGTTAAAGTTAATGTAGAGATGTCTTGAACTCTGATATTCATCAGCACTCAATCTCCATTGTATTACAGAATTTTCCTTCAATGCAAGGTTCTAACATCCCCATGTAATGCATATTTTTACTACATTATCTACTTCAATACAGGAATTTTCCTTCAACGCAAGGTTCTAACATCCCCATGTAATGCATATTTTTACTACATTATCTACATCTTGATGAAGTATAGCTCACATTCATCCAGGTCTTCCTTTCTTGCTTCGTATATGGATGCTATTTATAGTTAGATTCATCATTAAGATAGTCAAACTGAATTGGGATCAGTTGATGGGCTCACCCCACTTTGAGAATTTAATGTTTACTATCATTGCTATTGTTCTTTTTCTTCCCTCTAGTTTGTTGGAGCATGATTTTATGGTGGGTTCATGATAATAACAGCTTAGTGGATCTTGTGTTATAATCTTTGCAGCCTATGCAAAATATCGAGGTCCTCTTGGAAATGTCAGGAAAGGGGTATTGGTATGTCTCTCAGTTGCCTTTTCAAATTATCTAGCATCCAAGATCTATTTAGTTGCTTCAATCAAGCATAAGGAAATAAGGTTGAGATTTTACTGCACACTTCAGCGGAAGGCATGCCAATCCTTCCCGTTGCTTTTGAAGTTCATGAATGGTGCATGTATTGTACTTGTTTTTGGAGTGTTCTTGGGCTATGCGAGTCCTGGGCATAATCAAGAAGACACTTTTAAATATTAAATGCAATTATGCTTCTTGGCAGATGTGAGCATGTGAAACCAACCATGTCAACCTCTTAGCTCTGGACGTATCCAAGATCTATTTTGGGTGCGGTTTGGTCCAACTGCTGATCTGGTTTGACCCATGTCTGACCATGGTGTCTACT
This sequence comes from Magnolia officinalis, assembly GCA_021015155.1. NCBI lineage: Eukaryota > Viridiplantae > Streptophyta > Magnoliopsida > Magnoliales > Magnoliaceae > Magnolia > Magnolia officinalis. The sequence continues at coordinate 6,632,017 of JAJHSJ010000005.1, forward strand.
TGAATTATTGTTAATGAAAGAGAAAAAAGGAACTAAGAAAAGAAGCGATGAATAGTATGTCTGGTATTTAATGGGAGGTTGTAGCTTTGAGCTCCATCAAGGCGATCACACATTTTGCTGAGAAAACAGATGACCACTCATTGACCCAGCTTTTTGGTGACCTGGTCTGTTTCTGTTGCCAGTACCGGTCCAAACTGGTCTATGTCCAATTGATCAGGTTTTAGAACTCTGAATCACATATTCTGTCTTTTTTTTTTTCCTGAAAGATACTGATTTTATTCTAGGCCAGAAAAGAAAAACAAAAGCCAAAAACAAAGGAAGAAGGAAAGAATACAAGATGCCAGTAAGGCACCAACTCTGAATCGCATATTCAGTTGCTTTTGTATTTTCTCAACTGCAATAGTGCAGTTCAATTTATCTTTCAGAAAAAAAGAAAAGAAGAAGCAATAGTGCAGTTCAATTTTTTTTGTGAAGCTTTCAGCAGAATGGATAACCATACTGTATATGTAAAAGAGGATAACCAATTACCTTTTCTTTTAATGGTATATTATAATTCTTCTCAAGTGATCAAACCTACAAAGAGCTCAACTTTCAATTGCTGCTTAAATGAGTCTTCACTTTCTTAATCTACTTGGTCAAACAGGTATCCATGGGCAACGGGATTATCACATCGCATGCACTGATGAGTTTAGAAGCGCGTGGAATTCTCTTTGTATCTCCGGGCATGGAGGTTATTTTCTTAATATGGCCATTACTGGATTCTTTTTGCTTCATGTTTTCATGATCTTGAGAAATGGGGCATACAGCTTAGTTCCTAACATGCATATTGAGTTAAAATGTGTTGACTTCTGTTTTCTTTTTCCTTTTATTATACACAGACATATGATGGCATGATAGTTGGCGAACACTCTAGGGATACTGACCTTGACGTAAGTAGGAAGATTTTTGAGTACCTTTCTTAATGTGCTTACCTGTGCTCAAATCTAATCCAATGAGCATTATTGACCTTTCCATTGATTGCCATGCTATAGATCAACCCTGTAAGAACAAAAGAACTGACAAATGTGCGTGCTGCGGGCAAGGATGAAAATGTGCGGTTGTCCCCGCCTCGTCTGGTATGTTGTCGAACATCTTTGCTTGTGGGATCATCATTATCACCAAATTTATTGTTGCTGTTGCTACTGCTGATGCTCCACTTTCTGTATCATCACCACTCATTATTATTGTTAATACCACTGGGCACTGCTGCTATTGCTGCTGTCGCTTCTGCCAGTACTGCAACTGCTGCTAATGTTGCTTGGGCTGGCAATGGTTCAGGTAGGCCCATGGGCTGGCTGGCCTCACTGCTCTGCTAAGTCAGGTGTGGGTGGCACTTATGAAGTTGCAGGTCAGGTTTGGGCCTGAAATTGGGGCTGAAACTTACACAACCATACCCAACCCACTTACAAGAAGCTTCTAAATAGTAACGGGAGAGTCGATTCCCTAAACCTCTCATTCAGCACTAATGGGTCTTGAAATGAGCCCATTGAGTGAGTGTCCAGTTGATCATGATGTGGCCCTAATAATTTGTTTTACGGGTTGAGCTGCAGGCTCAAACTCTGGACTTATTTAGTAAACAGGTCGGGCTTGGGTTTCAGGTCATCTGTTGTGGCTGGGGCTTGAGTTTGAATTTTGGGCCCATTTTACTACACAGGTCAGGCCCATCCTGTCTACAACCATGATCAAACCTGACCAATTGCTACATATTACTGCTTTGACACTGGTTAAGTTCCATTATGTTTCCATCAGGCAACATTTGGCTTTTGTTTGGGAGACGCCTAAAAAATGAGTTCATCACATTTTAAATTACAGCAATTATGTATTAGAGATCTTGATCTCTAAATACATAATAAAATGAGAGCTGTTATATATATATATATATTATATATATATATATATATATATATATATAAGGTTCTGTATGGTCGTGGGCCCCGCCATGATGTATGTCGAACATCTACCCCATCAGTCAGATGCACCATTCCATAGTGGGCCTAGGGCTTAAAAATCAAGTCAATCCGTGACTTGTGTGGGCCACACCACATACAAAAGTTGAGAGGGGTTACCCTCCATTAAAAAATTCATAATCATTTTTTGGGCCCACCGAGATGTGGTTCACAAATCCAGCCCATCCATTATGTGTGTCCCACTTGGATGAGGGGTCAGACCAAGTTTCAGATGCATCCAAATTTTAGTTGGGCCCCACCAGGTGCTTTTATATGTTTTAGTCATGTCTTCCCATGATTTTAGATGGTATGGCCCACCTGAGTTCCGTATACGGCTGATTTTTGGGATATTCCATAATTTAAAGGGGACCCATCAAATGCACGGTGTTGATGTTCGACATACATCATGGTGGGGCCCACACAGCTTGACCTCACGGGGAGTTCCTATGAGCTTGACCGTATAGAACCTTTTCCCTATATATATATATATATATATAAAATGAGTTATGCTAACAGTAATTTGTATTGGAGATCAAGATCTTTATTACAGAATTACTGTTTACTAAAATGGGACGAACACATTTTTAGGTGTGTACCAAACAGGGCCTTCTATGTAGGAAGTAGCAAAATTATTCTATACGATCTATACTACATATAACAGGGTAGCAGAGAAACTGCCATTAGTTTTGGATGAGAGTAAATTTGCCTTATTTAAGGGACATGGAAGGGTTTTTAGAAAACAAAGTATTTTGGGTAGATTTAGACAGGTACAGCCAAGAGACTGTTGCACGAGGCTTGACTCTTTTTACAAGGAAAAAACTTTAGTACTTAGGCAAGTAAGATGGTTGATATGCAGGCACTGAGAATTTGTACTAGGAAGATTATAAACTGAAATTAAACCATCCAAATTATGTGTTTCGATCCAGATGGATCTTGATTTGATTTTCTAACTGGCTGATTGGTGATATTTAATAAATTTATTATTATTATTATTATTGTTGTTGTTGTTGTTGTTGTTGTTGAAAGATGGTGTTATTTAATTGATGGCTGAACAAAACCAGCCAATTGTCGAAAATCAACAGATAAATGCTTATTAATTGGATATGTAGAATTTCAGATGCTTGCCTAAATCTGATTTGCACAACTTGGAGGGGTTGATTGAGCTATCGTATGCCACATGTACAATGTCAAAGTGCCCTACTTTTGAAACCTACTTACCTAATGTGGTTCCCATAAGTTGGGAGGGGCTGATTGAGCTAATGTATGCCACTTGCAGAATGTCAAAGAGCTTGAGTATCAACCCTCGCACTCTGTCGGAGTATTAAAATTCTTTCTACAAATTGTGATCTATTCCTTTGCGACGAACCATTTCTTCTCTCTCTCTCTCTCTCTCTCTCTCTCTCTCTCTCTCTCTCATGGTTTGCAAATTGGATTTCTTGTATTGAATTGTTCACCACCGATACATGATGCACGCGCCATACCCTCTAGTTTATATAATGAGAGCAAATTCTTCGTTTTAACGATAGTTGTGCTCTTTATTTAATTTGAGAGTCAGATTAATATAAGAGGATGGTATCATTTATCAATACTTATATTTGCATGCACAAACTTCACTACATACAAATTGAAACTTATAGGTGATCCAAATATTAAGAATCTGCATTATACACATAAAACTACTATATGCAAACCATCAAGATTGCAAATTTCTAACTCTGCTTATGCCGCTTCTTAGATGCTCCCATTGATCAGATTAGAAATTTACAAATCCATTTTAGCGTGACCTCCCTTTTTTTTTTTTTTTTTTTTACACATGCACACACACCCCTACACACTCACGCCGTAGTGGGTTTTCACCACCTATGGATACTCGAACCCTTGACCGGGTGTTGAAACTCCTGAGAGTCTACCACCGGATCAATAGTAAGGATCCAGCGTGACCTCCCTTGAATTACAAACTTGCAACCCTTTTTATACTGTTTTGTGTCAGCGTGCATGCCTTCTCTAACTAATCTAAAATGAAGCAGGATAGGAGATTTTTTTTTTTTTTTGTAGGAAGATGCTCTCATGAATCTAACACAACATCCTTATTATTATTATTATTTTTTAAAAGAAAGAAAAGAAAAGAAGAAGAAAAAAAATATGCAAGTTTTAACTAGTTACAACCATGAGTTGTGCAGATGACTTTGGAAGAAGCGATTGGGTATGTTGCAGCTGATGAGCTAATTGAGGTAAGTGTTGATTCAATTCAGTTGGTGATGGGTTATTGTATATGCTAATGCATGGTGAGGTAATATACGTCAGATTGGTTTTCCTTTGGACTGACAAACCTCATGTGGGGCCCACCTTTTAGTGATCCTAGTTATTCATATGGTGGGCTGTTTGGTCCATGGGAGATTGAGTTCCTTTGGCCTGACAAACCTCATGTGGGGCCCACTGTTTAGTGATCCTAGTTATTCATATGGTGGGCTGTTTGGTCCATGGGAGATTGAGTGGAACCTCTTACCCTGTGGAAGATTACAATGGTCTGGTTGGGCCCCTTTCAATATGGATAAAAGGGTTTTAATTGCCTATTTCCAAATCTGGGCATGGCCTATGAAATGGTGGGACCTTTCACATGAGCAGCTTAGGCAAACCCTTAGGTGCAATTACTGGTTCTTAATAAGACTGCTGGGTCTTAATAAGAAGCCATTTCTTCAATGGAGCATCATGTTTGTATTACCTCTATCATTGATATTCACAAGTAGTGTGTTGGCTTGCAGGTTACACCAAAAGCTGTGCGGTTGAGGAAGAGATACCTTGATGCAAACAAGCGAAAAGCAATGAGAAATAAGCCCAAGGAATGAGGACGATGCCCTCAACAATTTTGTAACCGTATCATTATTCTTTTTTACTTTCGAATTTTACCACACTGTAGTATATTATGATGAAATTTTGAAAAACGATTGTTCTTAAAAAAAGAAAAAAACAAACTTCAGTTGTATTTTAAAAATAATGCATGTGGTGAATAGCTATTACATTCATGAAATTATACAACGGTTGGATTCTCTATTCTGTACTTTGAAATTGTTATTTATTTATTTAGCTAGAGGCATTATAGAGTGCTGATACATCAGAATGTGAGAAGTGTCTGATGCATCATAATGTATGCATGGAGCCAATGGTTCGGTGGAAGCATCCGGACGGTCTTCCTGTACTGACGGTCTCCACTACAATTTTAAAATGGGAGTGCTCCTGGAGATGATACTGTAGATCCGTCTCTCCACGGAACACGTGGAGGGATAAAGCGACAATCTGGACCGTAGATTTAGTGGGACCTGTCTTAGATGGCCCTTGTACTGAAAATCAAGTATGTCTTGACTAATTAGCAGTAAGATGGACGGTCCAGATTGATATGTTGCCTTCTACGTGTGCATGCAGAAATGGCTCTACAATTTCATCTCCTTACCCATCTCGTCCGGTTCTAAGCACATGCTTTATTTGTTGCATACAACATGTGAGGTGACGGACGGTACGGTTTTAAACCTCAAGTGGCGCCCACCTAGATTGACCAGAAGGTAAAAATCTCTTAGACGTCCGATCGTTGATCGAATGTAACTGTTGCAGCATTTCGTTCATTGATGTCCGCTTGCAGGCTACCAACTGAAAGGTTAAAGAGTGTCCTGTCTAGGAGCTTTTCTAGACATGATGCAACCAATGTGGGGCCCATCAGACTAAGGGTTTTTACATCATTGAGAAATGAGACTCACTTGTACATAATCAAGGATATTGAGGACGCTGACCCTCGGTTTAAGGATATTGAAAGAGGAATGGCTGTCCCTGGGCCTCTAATGCGTGTCTTTTTTGGCCCTATTGTGTATGGACCACAACCCAAAAATCTCACCTACAAATCTTGGGCTCCTTTTTTTTTTTAGTGAAATGTTTCTCTTCTTAACTGTATATTCATGTGGGCTCTGTCGGAGTTTCTACTGGGGCATGGTTGGTTATTCTGAGGCACGATGATCAGGATCGCCGCTGAATGATGGGCCCCACTTAGAGACACTGAAACCCGAGATCCCTGTATACATCAACGTTGTGAATTTCCTCTTTCCTGCGAGCACTTGCTGAGCAGAGGAGTTATATCCTCAACCCAAGGACATGCACATTATTCTCCAGTTCTTTCTGTTTGTCCAAGGAGGTCCATGGTTCAGTAATCCTGACTATTCGTCTGTGAGGCCCGTCTTAAATGAACCATGTCCTAGAAATCTTATTGGTTGTATATGGTTGAGAGGAGAAGTTCAGCAATTAATGGGTCCACATTCTATTAAAGAGCTCCAAGATTACTGACACTCAAGTGGGGAGCTATTCGAAGCTCAGGTACCGTGTCAAGGTTCACACGCATGCACTCAAAATTATAATGTGGCAGTTCAGATTATGTTATAATGCCATAATCATGTTTATTGAAGATCCTAACTAAGGGTGCAAATTACATTAGGCTAACCTGAACCCGACTGCTCCAATCTGAACTTTTTATCAGGTTGGGTTGGCTTAGGTTGAGGTTGGGTTGGCTTCAGGCTAAATGTCACACTTCGAAATTCAAGTAGCGAGTATGTACTCTTAGATTTGAGTTTCAAGTCCTAATTCATACATTGTATATTTAATTAATTTTATTATATGATTATTAAGATGCGAAAGTAATATTCATTTTACATTTCAATTAGGTCTATTCTCAATCATTCATACAAAATGATTTAAGCATCAACATTTATCCATTCTCAATATCGATAAACATTCAATCAACATAAATTAGGTATAATTTATCAGATAATACAACTTATCATTAAGTACTTGTTACAAACCTAGAACAATTTAATTAAATAAAATTTATCATCATTGCTTATCTACTGCGAATTTATAGTATAATTCAAAAATCAAACAAGTTTTTAGTGATTCTCAATCACTACTTACAGACCAAAAACCCACAAAACCAATGATTGTCTAGATTTCTCACAAGCATCTAGGTTTGGAAGATTGGTGGTGCCACGACCATTTCGTAAGCTTAAACGGTCATCTATAATTTGTTATGCTTTTGTCACATTATTTGCCGATTGTACTGCATCTATATTTAGATGAACAAACTTGGCTTGTAGCCATTTATTTTTTAGTTTTACAGCTTTTTAATACTTTTGTTAAGGAATGCCTCTATTTTCATTGTAAGAAAAGTCATTGTTTCGAATATAAAATGAACCCATATGAAAGACTAATCTTCTCATTTATAAATTATTTAATTATATTATTAATTGAAGATTGAGTAATTAAACCAATCTTTACAAATTTAATCATAATCCAACTATTTTGGCACTTGAGGTCATAAGTACAATTTGATTTGAATGGAGCTATTACATAGTTGCACAGGTATACACTTACAGCTGCGTGTTCGAATTGAATAGAACGTGTACAGTTTCCCAATGCACGTGCAAGAAGCAGGTCTGTGCCTAGTTTAAGAAAGTTCTTAGCTCTTAAATGGACCACGCTTATCATACCACGCCTAGCGGCCTAGGTATCTATTGTAGTTACCTTGTTTAACTTGGGAAAAGTACTTAAATTTGCATGAAATCAACCCCATTATCAGGTTGATTTAATACTAGGTGGGCCACTCTATAAAATTATACCTAAAATATTTAAACTCACCTGGCATGACCCTCTCTAGTTTTGGAATTATGTGATTTTGGGTAATTCTTTCATCTTGATGAGGCATATCAGATGAACGGATTGGATGACATAGCAACACCACGGTAGGTCATTTATAAAATCAGTGGTGGGCGTCCCGTCCCAACTATTTCCTTTGGTGTTCTCCAAGTGAAATCTCGGATCATCATGACTTTTAGGTTCCATGGTTAATATGAAACACTATATCTGATGAACGGGTTGGATCTTATTAAAATCCCACCCATGTCGCGGATGAATGGCGTGGATAAAACACACATGGCTCAAGTGGACCACACCACAGGAAGCAGCGGTGCTAGATGCACCCACCGTTGAAACCTTCTTAGGATCCATTATGTTGTTTATTTGCCATCCAACCTACTGATATGGTTCGTATATACATGGATGAAGTGAAAAAACAAATATCATCGTGATCCAAAACTTCTGTGATCCCTATTAATATTTCAACAGTAGGAATTTAATCCCCTCTGTGTAGTTTACTTGAGATTTAGATTAGGGCTGTACACGAGTTGAGCTAGCTCAAAAAGCTAGCTTGACTTGGCTCAAGTCAGTTTAGATTGACTCGGCTTGAAAGGCCGACTCGGGGCGAGTCAAGTTTGTTTTCTAAAGCTCGAGTTGAGTTCAAGCCGAATTCGACCATGATGCATTTCAACTCAACTCGACTTGAAGCTCAAGCTCGAGTAATATATTTTAATATTATATATATATATATTATATTAATATTAAATATATATAATATGTTTAACTTTTTTTTAAAAAAATTAAAACTTAAAATTTTTTACTAAAAAATCCTACTGACTGCGTTGGATTGAGTCGAGTTGGGGTTTGGGTCGGGGTGGGGGCTGGGTTAGGTCGGGTTGGGCACCGGGTTAGGTTGGGTGTGGGTTTGGGTTTAGGTTTGGGTTGGGTTGGCATATGAACAAGCTTGGCTCGACTCGAGGTAAGCTCGACTCGACTCGAACCACTAGCTCGACTCGAAATTGACTTGAAAGCTTTGGCAAACAATGTTAAGCTCGAGCTCGAACTCGAAATGAGTATAGCACGGACGAGTTAAGCCGAGCTTGGCCCAGCTTGACTCAACTCAGCTCGATGTACAGCCCTAATTTAGATATTAATTATTTTTGGGATATTATTCAAAAATCATTTGGTAAAATAGATGGACGGTGTGGATGGAATCTATACATCACACCGGCCTCTTGGAGCCCAGCCTGTCCCGAGCTCAGAACAGGCGGGGTAGTACCTAATCCGCCCGTTCCTTACGCCTTCCTTCTTACACACAATGTTGCCACGTGTCAGAACCGTCTTGTCCGTCTGATTGAAGACGTGTTTACTCGATATTAGCCCGACCCGACAACCATCTTTCTCTTCGTCGACGCGTCCGAGTCACGTCGTCCCGTAACATTTCCCTTCCCTATTTGTGGTCCGCGGACTACTAAAGCTCATTACTATTTCTCTGGTTGGACAAAGTGTACGGGTGATCGGAACCGTTAAAGTCGTGGATTCCACTACGAATAAGACAGATGAAAATATAGATTGCTAAAAGCGAGCCTATCTGGATATTGAATACATGGACATCTACGATGATGGAAGGTATATGAATTCAAGTCCATTTATAATCATTTTTATGGAAAAAGTGGGCCCTCCGTGGCAGAGCGAATATCCTGAGGTTTGTATAGACACCCATATGCATGTATAGAGCTTCCACTTCAGTATCCCGCGGACTACTGAACCTTGTATATCTGTACTGGCCTTCTACGTTTGCGGAAATTCTGGGCTTTAGTACTACGGGACCCCTATTTAGTATTTACACCGAGTTCGTTTTCCCTCTGTCGTGACTCAGGATTCAGCGTCGCCAGCCAGTGGGGCCCACGTGCTTTGATAGTCTTATGATTTGAACCGTCCACATTATCTTCACTACCACAAGATTGGACTACCAGGATGTATGATCAGAGGGCTTTTGTTTCTTCAATGTGGATCGTTAATCTTTTTTTTTCTCACTTTATTTTTAACCGTCCATTTGTAGGCGACCAATCAGATGTCGGCATAATCTTATCTTGGCATTTTTAGGTTATGTAGATTCAATGGTGAGGACAATCAGATGAACGGTTCGGATCTTTCAAGTAAAGAAAGAATATCAAGAGGAACACGTCTGTTTCATGAGCCGTCAGACTTCCACCATAAAGATATGTCCGGCCAAGTGTAATTAGAACCGTCGATTTTCAAACTAAATTTTAAATCCTCCCGAGATGGAACGCGGCCTACCAAACGCGTACTAAAAAGATTTGACTTTTTGGTGACATTCCAAATTCAACTAATTCCTCGTTTCCTGTATCATCCCAATACAAATGTAGTCTTTTCATACGGTTTTTAGAATATAATAGAGACATGTAGTCATAAGCATTTGGTAAACATATGCCTAACCACAATGGGATAATTCCTGATTTGCCCTTGCAATTTTAAATGGAATCAATGATGTTGCACGTTTGTAGTATGAAGTTTACGATGGCATTTTGGTAATAGATGGTAAATTTAAGGTACAAATTTCGAACATTTGTTGGGGAATTTTAAAAGGAAATGCTGGTATATATCAAACCAGTTGGACTGCTAATTTATGGCCCACTCATCAGGTGGGCCACATCATAACAAAATGGATAGCCGTTGATATGATACCAAGATTTAGGTGTGGCCCACTTACATTACCTTATTATATAATTTAAAATCGAGGAGGTCTCACGTACAACTAGTTGGACAATGGCATAAATGTTAACGTGTCAGGTTTGTGCAACATCAAACCCGTCTAAAAGGTCAGCCCCACCATGAAGAACACCTTATGATAAAATTCTCATGATCTAGTGCACACCATTGTCAAAATTATGTGTGGACCACCTGATGAGCGGATAATCTGTTTTCTACCCTTTTCACCTTGGAATAAATGAAATAAATACTTTTAGATACTTTAGAAGGGCAACTTGGGAAGAAACGGTTTAAATACTCCAACAAGATTTATTATTATTATTTTTTGTTAGCTTGTTAGTACACCCACTGTCAGTTCACACTTCATTGTTAGCCACCCCGCTAGGGAATCTATACCAAGACCTCTTAAACTAGGTATCTTTCATTCAGTCTACCACTTGAGCTATAGATCAGGATGTTACTCCAACTAGATTGCATTTTGGGAATAAGTTCTAAAAATAGGTTTCCAAAGTTTCTAGCTAATGGTAGTTATCTCTTGTATATATAAAAATAGAACAGATTTCTTTAATGGTAGGCACCACCTTGAGTATGAATCTACTTGCTTCATTCTTCGGTTGGATGTACATGCGTTGAAATAGAACAGGATTATTATGATTTTTGCATCCAATGATTCAAAGTGATCAGCTCTATCTGTTCAGCAGTTCAGATGCCTTGTACCCATTACACATTGGCTGTATGTTTTGAAAGGATCATAACCTCAATGGGAAGATTCCTCAATTTCTCTATCTTGAACGCTTTAGGGGGGCATTTGGATCTTAAGTTACTTAGGATAAATTACTTGTCTCAAGTAACTTATCTTGTTTCTACTTATTAAGTGGAAGTGATTAAGTAACTTTAGTAAAAGTTATTTATAATTGATTTTAAACCAAACTTATATCAAATAAGTTACTTATCCCTGTTGTAAGTAGAAAATGTAATTTATTTAGTGGTATCCAAACGGGTCCGTAGGAACTGCTTAAAAAGATACATTAGTTCCTAAGGTATGTTAAAACACCTAAATCCATGCCGTTAAAATTTCAGCAAGGATATTCGAATTCAAGCTCCAAAAGGTATGTTAAATTAGAATTTAGAACACCTAAATTTTAAATAGCTAGTTGCATCTGCACGTAGAATCTCTACAGTAGCAGCTCATGGGTCATTTGATTTTCAAGATTTTCTGTGCCCCACTTGATTTTCAAAGCCTGTTTTGTCTTTGAAATTTCAACATATATATCAGGTTAAAGTTATGGGTGCATGTGCATGACTATATACGTGCATTTAAGCGAGCACGCTGCGCTTTTATTACGTGTATTCCTGGAGAACATACATACTCGTTCCACGTAGGCATGCAAACGCTTTCATGCAAAACTGTATTTATTGCCAACCACGTGAAATGTTTTTATTTTATTGTGTATATATATGCTCTTCCTCAAATTGAAATTTAACTCTTTTCACATTAATGAATCACATGACATTATATCAGAAAATATTCTCGGTAGGATACACAATGTTAGACGACTATACCCAATCTGGCATACATGAAAGGTGGTGTATTCGTATGTGTTTTCGAAATAGTCTGCCTTTGGAGAGATAAAAGAGGCAATCCAGGCCATTCATCAGTTTATTATTATTATTATTATATTTATGTTTATCAGGTTGGTCAAGCTGTGAATGTTGGCCTGAAAATAGGCCGGTCAATTCATTAGGTGCACCACGTGCGTGCAAGGAAAAGTTGGGTTGTTGGATCAAGGATGACTGGCGGTGTATTTTCAACGGGGAGCTGATTAGGTGCGGCCCAGGCCTCACCCATGACGGTGCAGACCTTACTGTGGGGCCCACCTTGATGTGTGTTTTCTACATCCACACCGTCCATCCATTTTTTTAAAGATTATTTTAGGGAATGAGCCCAAAAATGAAATACATCCAAATCTTAAGTGGACCATAACACAGGAAGCAGTGGTGATTGACCATGAAAAGCTTTTTGTGGGCCATAAAAGTTGTAGATCCAGCTGATATTTGTTTTTTCTCATCATCCAGTTTTGTGTGACCTTATCAACAGGTTGGATGGAAAATAAAATAACGGAAATATTAGGTGGGCCCTATGAAGTTTTTAATGGTGGTGAATTCAATCAACACTGTTTCCTATAGTATGGTCCACCTGAGAGTTGGATCTGCTTCATTTTTATGCTCATGCCCTAAAATGATCTGAAAAACGGATGGATGGCATAGATGTAGAATACATGCATCAAGGTGGTGACTACTGTAAGAGCTGCACCGTCCTGGGTGAGGCAGGGACCGCACCTAATCCGCTCCCATTTTCAACGCAAACATATATCTTGCTTACATGATTAAATATGGAAGGACATGATTTATGGGGCGGGGCATATTCGCGGGCCCCACTTAATGAATGGTCCAGATGCTGCACATGCATGGCGTTGGGGGCAACATCTCGCTTACGAGATAACCTGAAGATGGTGCTTCCACAGAAGATAGATGGTTGCGATTATCTGAGTAGCTAGGAAAGTAGGCTCCAAAAGGCAGATGGATAGGGATGAGCTCAGTCACGATTTACGCAAAAAGCAACTCGTGTGAAATACCATCTCCTGGGCGTACGAAATGGGGTCTACTTCAGCTGACGATGGTAGAAGTACTGCATAGTAATTTCTGCCTTTCCCGTCTCGGTAAAACAGCAGAGAAATAGGGAAACAGACCACCTTATATCCATTCAAAAGGAAGAGACAAGACCCCTTGCATTTGGGACAGGTTCCACTGCCTCTGATGGCATGGGGGTACATTACCTCCTCATTTCTGCACATACGGCATACATCGACTACATCTGTACCGTTAATCTCACAGGGACAATAGCACATTGGTCATGGTATAAAATTAACAAATCTATATCCCTTTTATTCATGCCATACAAATGATACAATACCACCAAATAAGTTACTTTTTCTACTTACAACAGTAGATAAATAAGTTTGGTTTAAAATTACTTAATCACTTCAATTTAATAAGTAGAAATCAAGATAAGTTACTTAAGACATAAGTAGCTTATTTTCAAGAGGCTTATACATATTGATAAATTTAGACTATTTTGTAGGAACTTGGATGGTATTTTTTTTTTTTTTTGGAAAATAATCTCTCTCTATACACACACACATTCATATTATATTAATTTAGTCTAACACCATCCTCCCCAGAAATATAAGATGATATGAGAAAGTCATCCACTGATTTATTTAGAAATAAAATAGAAAGTTTCAAAGAAATGAAGTTAGAGCAGTGAGATGAAGGACAATTTAGATGCTAGGTGACATAGATTGTTTTATATGAACAGGAAGTATCATAAAAGATGATAAGGACTTGACAATACACTAGGAAGGACAGGTGTGCGGAAATAGGTTTGCAGAGAATAGTTACAAATTGCTTTAGCTGGATAGATTTTGCAGGTACACAAAACTTCATATTGAATATTTGGTTGTCCAAAGACAGCTAGATATCATATTAAAATGTAGATGACAACGATTAGGAGTTGTATATTGATGTTTGTGTATGTCGGTTTAGAGCTCTAGATCTGACTTATTAGCAACAACCAAGTATCAAATCCAATCAAAATTGAATTACAAAAAACTAGCATATGCTAGAAATATTTGGAAGTTTCTAGAGTTTCCTGTTATGTTTTATCTGAGTTTGGAATTATTAAAAAGATGCTATAGTATTCTTGACAGTAAAAAATCAAAAAAGCCAAGTTTCGAAACCCAAGCCACTGACATTAAGGAGTCCTGTAGAGTTACTAGGCCAGTAAATCCTCGTGTGGGACTCAAAACTTGTAATCTTTTCAAGATTTACTAATCCACTTTCTTATGTTCTCTTACACTAATTAATTGTTACCGTCTAATAATTAGCAGCACCAAACAGATATAGAGTGGCTTGAGCAGGCACTGGTGTTATGGAGTTAGCAAGTCCATGATAAATGGATCACATTTAGGGCCTGTTTGCATACTTTAAAATAAGTTATTTTTTAATTTACGTTTTGTACTTAAGTTTGTTTTTTTAGTAAGCATTAATGTAAAAGTAACTTATGTGCCACAAGCTACATATCTTAATAAGTAATTTTTTTTAAAAAAAAAAAAAAAAAAGGTTTTTAACCCATGACTTTTCTACTTCTCTCTCTCACACGACCTGTGAAATTAGACTCTGCTTTCATGGTCCATATCAAAGGAGGCTTCACATGGTGGATTATCCACATTAAAGGTGGGGCTCACACAGTGGACTTTTCACGTAAAAGGTAGACCCCACATGATAGATGGCCTCATTTTAATGTGGGCCCACATATAAATAGTCCACATCAAAGGTCAACTCATAATGATAAAAAACCCACATTCAAAGCGGGCTAGTATGACGGACAACCCACTTCAAAAGTGGGGCCTACATGATGGATGATTCACTTCAAAGGTGGGCTCTACATGATGGGTAGTGGACATTGAAGCCGGACCCCATATGATGGATGGTCCATATTGAGGTGGCCCCACATGATGGGCGGTTTACATCAAAGGTCTGCCCCCTAATAATGAATGTCGACCCATATCCAAGGCGAGCCCTCTATGATGGGCAACCCAATTTGAAGGTGGGGCCCATATGATGGATAGTCCACATCAAAAGTCAGCCCTAATGATGAGTGGCCCATATCCAAGGCGGGCCCTACATGATGGACAACCCACATCAGAGGTGGGGCCCATATGATGGACGGTCCACATTAAAGATGGGTCCATGCACGTGATGGGTGGTGGATATTGAAGGTGGGCGCCACTTGATTGATGACCAACATCAAAGGTGCACCCTATGTAATGAATGGTACACATTAAAGGTCGGGCCATAATAATGAATGCCCCACATTCTAGGTGGGTCCTATATGATGGACAACCCACATCAAAGGTGAGGCTCATACAATGAGTAGCTCACATCAAAGGTTGGCCCCATATGATGAATGGTGGATGTGAGATAGACCAAACAAACTTAAGGAATAATCGTTTGTGATGTTGGAAATCAAATATACTTTTCAACTTTTTAATTGATAAGTATGTTCATTGTTACATGCAGAAGAAATAAGTAGAAACCAAGATAAGTTAGTTACTGCATAGCCTGCATAGCTTTTCCAAAATAACTTAGATCCAAACGCCCCTTAATGAAAAGGGGCCCGTTTGTCGAATGATGAGGATAGTTAAATAAAATAAAAGCAGTGGCCGCTTCGGATCATCACACACACGTGCCACTTGTATGGTAGAGCAAACTGTTGTGGCCCCGCATGAAGTGGATCGGACGACCGAGTCAAAGCGCACGAGTGAACAAGGGGCGCGGTTTGGGTGGATCCCTAACTGCAGGTCTCACTTTGATGAATGAACCTTATATCCACCCTGTCCGTCCATTTTGACAGCTCATTTTAGGGCATGATCCAAAAAATGAAGCATATCCAAATCTCAGGTGGGCCATACCACAGGAAATAGTTGTGATTGAATCCCCGCCATTAAAAACTTCATAGGGACACGGGGAATGTTTATTTTCCATCCAACCTATTGATAAGGTCATGAATACCAGTATGAAGAGACCACACAAATATCAGCTTGATCCAAGAATTTTGTGGCCCATGAGAAGTTTTTAATGACCTGAAATTTCTATCTGCTTTATTTTTGGAATCATGCCCTAAAATGAAGTTTCAAAACGGATGAACGGCATAGATATAAGGCACATACATCACGGTGGACCCCACTGTTAGGAATCCCAACCATCTTGGTGGATCCGGGGATCCACCGAAGCTGCGCCCATGAACAAGATTGATAGTCTGCCACTGTGAAAAAGTCCCTTGATATACATTGATGCACCACACTCTGACAGCTTGAGCTTTTGGAGTGAATGGTTATTTGATATGGTATCAGAGCGGAAGGTACTATGTTCGAATCTCGAGAGCAGCAAATATGCCTCACTAATATTTTACTCTCCCACAGGGAGTTTCCACCTCGCACGTTGTTGCTGTGGATAAGTCTCTAACACCCACCACTTTAAACCTGTCAATCCAGGCCGTCCAAATGATATATAGGCACCTGATGATGATGGAGCATATCTCAGTAATACATTGGTCAAACAATCCAACCATCAATTGATGGCTACAAAATGGACACGTTATACTAATTTGGTTTGGGTTCCAGATTTACGAGTGTAATTGAATGGTTAAGGTCATTCAATTTCTGAGCTGTGCTCCATCATAGTGTGGCTTCCGACGTAGGCCATGTGTGGAGGGACAGAGACACCTCAACTTATAATACGGTGGTGAACTATCATGCTAATCTACTATCCCAACTGTTCCCTCTGGTGTGGGCCACCTTAGTATTAGATAACGTGATTTTTTAACAGTACAAAACATGAGTGGGCGCACATGATAGAAGGATTGGATGTAATTTTCACATTACGGTGGGCCCCATAATAAGTTTTTGTTGGATCGGGCATGTGTTCCTTCGGTCACCAGCTATGAATTCATTTTGAAGTCGTTCCTATATATGATGTGGGTCGTTAACGAAAAGGTGTGGATGGTCAGGATGGAGAGAGAGAGAGAGAGAGAGAGAGAGAGAGAGAGAGAGAGAGAGAGAGAGAGAGAGAGAGAGAGAGAGAGAGAGAGAGAGAGAGAGAGAGAGAGCGATGTCGTGTGATACTACATCCAAATTCTCATGTTTCCTTGTGTCGGAGTCGCGGAAGAAGACGCGAACCTTTTCTTTCGGAACTCTTCAAAATAAAACCATTTTACTTTTATTTTCTTCTTTGAATGGTTTTGTTAGTCGTTTTCAAATGATTTTTTTTTTGTCTTTTTTTTATTTTATTTTATTTTATTTTATTTATTTATTTTTTTTTAAAATTTTGCATCTTCTCAGAATGATTTTTTCTCTGTAGTTACTGACCTTTTCTCCATATATCTTGCAGGGGGAAGATGTTAAAGTTCACCAAGATGACTCCCACCCATCCGGACCGTCCAACACATTGTTTCTCCTAAACTAGAGTGAGTCCAAAAATGGAACCCCTAAACTTGCAAAAAGGGACTATTATGAACCCTTGGATAGTCTAGTTACTGTGATCTTTTGGGCTATAATCCAACCATGAGGTGGCCTATAGATTTGGACGGTCCAGATTTGATATTCGTACTTCAAGCTTCTAGGAAGAATACACGCTGCCCATGTGTAATATCCATGCACATGCTTGTAAATTCAGTACATTCAACAGGTCTCTTCCATCTTGGGTGGCCCACCTTTCATATTTGAAGTCAGTACGACCAACCAAATTGCCAGATTTAACAGTAAACTTTTATGTACCGTTAAGAGTAAAAAATAAAATAAAATCCCATACTGTGTCTGGTAAACTCTAGTATAGTTCACTCACCTTATACGTGAACTTCAACAATTTTTTTTTTTCATATATCTGGACCGTTCGTGCATGGCTCTTGTCGTGGATAAGACATTGTTCCGAGTCCAGTTCAATTATGGTTTCTAAAGTTCCAATCAATGGACATTTCACTGACATTTTTCAACATCTAGAGTTTCGTGATTGATTAGGAAAGCATGATATTCCAAAGTAAAGTGGTTTTTGGGCCGTGACCTAATAAAGAGGTGGTCTATAAAGTGAACGATCAAGGTTAGATCTACATAATTAACAATTAAAGGAATAATAGCATGATGTGTTGTACGGCCAAAGTGTATGGCGTGTCCCACAATTCGGTGCATTGTTCCTTTGATTTGGAACATTCAATTGATGTCCCATATCTTGGATGGACTTGTTGTACCTTATATTTCCTGGAACAACCAATTAGTAAGGGACACATGCAATGGAAGGGACATGTCATTGCATGAGAGATATACATCATGCCTAAAATTTATAAGAATAGATCGAATGCCATTTATAAACCGAACATGATTGAGAAGCTCGAAAAGGGTCGTGTTGAAGTACTTATTGGGATAGGTGTCTAAGAATAGCTTGAAAGGCCGGAGTGGTGCTAAATTAACTGAACATGGGAAGAAACATCTAAATGACTATCGTAAGAAAATTTATAAATAATGAATAAGTTCAACGAAGCAAAGTGTCTTATACCAATATAATCAAACTAATCAAATTTATCTTTCAATCATCATATCAATTATTCTTAATTATGTTCTATAGCAGAAACTGTCTTTTGCATTCCTTAGCATAACCGGTACTCTAATCTTACATTAGGAGCAACAATAATTCAGTAGTTGTAATCAAAGTCTACACTCATATGCTGGATGATTTCTATTGCAATACAAGTAATTTGTCTTTCAGAAAGGTGTTTTACAGTTATATCTTACAATCGACTGTAGGTGTTTCTTTTTTTTTTTTGTATACTTTTGTATTTGAAAATCCTTTTATACGAAATACAAGATGCAACCCATTCTCGGAAGATAAACCCTACCTTCTGATAATTGCTCAATCATTTTAAACAATATCTTGCGAGTGGTTGAATAAGCAACCGGTCTCCTCATACCTCAGTCTATTTTGGTCATCGGAGTCAAAGTTGTTACGTTGGAATCGAGCAGCACAATTGGTTCCATCACAACCAAGTATATCACATGACCGAATACTGCATCCGAAGGTCAACATAACTATATATGGAAAATGATGTCAATAGGATGATCAAAATGCCAAATCTATATGATTTTTTGTGGATTGTTAAATGTGAACAAAAAGTAGATATATATATATATATATATATATATATATATATATCTATATATATATATATATATCTATATATCTATATATATATATATATATATAATATGTCTTCAAACGATGAAGAATGATTCAAAATATAGAATATACATTGAGATTCTATGTACCATTTGATTCCGTCCAATCTTGATGGTCCAATTGGTGGCCACTGGTTTAATGGACCGTAGCCAAAATCCACAAGGATTCACCTTAAAAAAAAATAAAATTAAATAAAATAAAAATTGAACAGTCCATTGTAGGAAATTCAACAGAAGTTACTAACAACACACGACATAGCCCATCAATCAGCAACACCTGTCTAGTAAGATTTTCAATGTATGACCATTCGAGAAGTGGTCCATTCATTCGATTAGCCAGTTTGATTGGCAAGTGGCCCTATTGATTAAGGTGACTCTTTGGGGACCCGAATTTCCTACAATGGACTGTTGCAAGGAGCACATCATACCCCACGGCACGTGTCCATTTACACTCAACCTGCGCATCCGCTGGTTCCCACGTTATCCGTTGGGCAATCAGAGATATTTATTGGGCAGTTATAATCGTTCGATCTATACATATTAATGGGCCATGGCCAATCCAGCATGTGATCAGCCGGACGAATGGTCTAGATTTTATCATAAATAATTACGATTTTTCATTTAACGGTGAGAAGTTTCGATGAGTAAAGGCGAGTGGTTGGCTACGGAAACTCCTGCTATTGTGGCTCATGCACACGACAAGCAATCTTTATTGCGGTGTCGGGCGGTATCGATACGTATCGCCCGAAATGTGGCGAATCAGTTCAGCATGGAAAACGCGTAGGCATACAAGTGCCCACCGCTTCCATGGGGCGAATGAATTCATGTGCATGCGATCGACACCGTCCATCAGGTGCACTGCATGGTGTTTGTCCTTGTACCTGGATTTCACACCGATCCAAAACTGAGGTGCCTTCACCATAGGAAACAGTGTAAAACATGCTTAAAATCCGGTGTGGCCCATCTGAGTTTCAGAACATCGTAATTTTTATAAAATCCCTTCATCCTGTTGATTTACATCAGATGAACGGACTGAATGTTTCATATAAACTTTGGTGGGTCCCACACTCAACTAAATGGTGGACGTCTCATCACAACTCTTCCTTACGTTGTGGCCTATCTGAGTTTGATAACGGTCTGGTTTTCGGCTTACTGGAAGATAACAACGAAACGGACCTAATGGACGGCGTGGATCTCATGCATGCTATCTCCCACGTGGGCGTGAGGCTTGCGATATGTTCAATCAGTAACTTGTGATATACTCGCATATGCATAAAAAGTTCGTAGGTCGAGCATGTATACGAGTGGTGTTCCCGTACGCGTGTTGTAACGTATCGGGCGTTACGAACTAAAAATAAAAGGAGAGTGGGGAAGTAGACAAAGGGGATTTGAATAATTGAAACATTGATGAGATGGCATGCACGAGAGAAGGCGGAGGCATTGCATGTCGGAATCGCACCGACACCACGTAGCCATCCCTTAAATACTCTCTTTAAAGCCCCTGCATGGGGAGTTGGAGAGTCCTCTCTTTCTCTCTCAACGTTGATACTCTGGCAGACTATGACGTTTCATATACATGCATTAAGTAATTTACACGTGGCATGTATCTATCTTAAATCACTCCTACAATTCATAACCCACCTTAGATCAGTCACAAACCATACATTAAACTGAATAATTTTATGCCCCAACTGCCTGATTTGTTTAGACATCTAATGGACGGTCGAAATGAAAAATGATTCAAGGCTCCGAATTCAATGGATTTAAACCTATCTAAAGTGGGCCCCACAATTTTTTGGATTTGTTTGGTTTGTGCTTGTGCACCGGTACGATCTTTGGTCTCTCTGCCGAACTGAAATCGCCCTTCTCCCTAAAGCCAACACCTTCAATTTCTGACTTTATTGTTTTTTACTTTTATTAGGGTTTTGTTTGTCTACATTCAGAGGGACGTGGGCCGGAAGCCCTTGATATGTGTGTGATAATAGCTATTATTTATGAGGTATTTAGCAATTTGTGCACTGCTTTTGGGTTTTTTGGTTTGTACACTTGAGGCCCACCGTTCAACGATCTAAAATTGTTGATGCAATGAGCTCCACCGTCGATGGTACATGCACGCTACACTTGTAAACCAGTAATTGAATTTTTGTCGTTTTCTCTTTTAATAAAAGCTTTTGTTGCATTTCCTTTCTTGACCGTCTTTTTTTTTTTTTTTTTTGACCACTTATCTAAGGGTTTACAGATTTTCCCAATCAGGAAGTTTTTGTTTTTCAATTGTCACGTGTGGCCATGCACGTGTGAAGTGACCAATGGCCTTCCTTCGAGTTTCTTTTTAAGTTGTTGAGAACTGACGCCTCTGATGAAGGGTTGTTTTCTCAGATTTTGAATGGGAAAATCTGAACGGTTGGATGAGTCTTTTATATATGTAAGACTCCATGCATGAGAAAAAAACACACGTATACACGCACCAACCAGGCAAGGATATCCCATCAAGGCCTACGGCGTTCCCTTCAATGGCTGCGACTGGTTTCTGACGCTGTTTTGTCAGTTTCAGTATATGGGCCATCCACAGTGGGGCCCGCAATTTCAACCATTTAGATCAAAGAAGCATGGAGCCAAACTTTTAAATCTTAAACGTACTGTAGGAATTTTCATCTGCTAGCATTGTGTGACAGAAGCAGATTGCGTGTTCCGTGCCTGCTTGTCTTTTTGAATAAGTGGCACACTTGGATAGAATCTAAACCGTCAATTTTGTATATCTAATTGTAAATCAACCAATGTCTCGATCGTAGAAAATTTTGATTAGGGCCAATCAACCGCCCGAGGCCATGGGATGCCTGGTTTGAATCATGATACAGTCGTGTTACATTTCTAGGTATGAAAATGTTGTTCCTTCAAGCAATTTGTCCAATCATATATAGTGAAAAGAAGCTCAAAACAAAGACCTTTGCTAGAACACACCGGGTGGTATCTTGGGATTATAGCCATTCGAAGCCGGGCAATATTTAGTGATTCAAATGGCTGATTTGACAAATCATAGAGACAAAGATGGTTTTTGTTTTGTTTTTTTTTTTTTTTTTTGTTTTTAAAATAATGTCCTAGAGGTTGCAAACACTTTATAGGCTAATGAAACACATAATTTGTTTACTTGCAAACTAATTACTACTTAAAAGCCAAACAAATTAAATATAATGTAAACCGATTACAGCTGAAACTCTTTTCAAATGTAATGTGTTTACAGCTAAAAAAATTATATGCATCCAAATGACCTAAGACAATTTACATAAAATTCTGTGTGAAAATATAAAATTATCCTCTAAACTAAAGGTGTAGCCTCCAAAACCCCAAGCAAGAAGGCAATGCCCTCCTGTGACCTCTAGCGAGCTTAATGTAGAGCTCGACCTGCAATAGCATTAGCGGGATGCATGATATAATTATACTAATCCGCTCAACAGATCCTAACTCAAAATATAATACACTTATGTCATTGTATGAACTGAAGATATTCAAACTAATGTCATGTAAATGTGTAATAAATATTACAAAATCCTTTAATCTATTTCCAATGTACATCTACACTCGACTGACGGTTTCATGTTTGGTTTGGTGGCGGCAAAAATATAATAACGTCACTTTTCCTTTAAATTATCAAGTAATTAGTAAAACAAACAAGCCCTAAAATTTAAGATTAAAAAAAAAAACCCATGAATTAATTGTTGGGAATTTTGGCCTGCGGAATCACACAGATCTAGATCTAAGATGGTAATCCAATGACACCAAGCACATAAGAGAATACACAGATTTAACATGGAAAACCCTTGCGGGAAAAAACCACGGCACAAAGCGATAAATCACCACTATGAAAGCATCAATTACAAAGAGAAAGGACTTACCCGATTCGAACAACCTCGAATCTCACCCTTGCTACACCCTTTGATAACCTTAAACCCTTTTAGGAACCCTTGGAACTACTTTAGAAAGCCTTCCCATTCATCTCCCATACCTAGAAAAACCCTAGGAACACTTATTTATAATTTAGGAAACTTTCCTTCCGCATCCTAGTTGCGAAAGGACTCAAATCTGCAGTTTTGCACAAAATCGCGGAACAAACTGCGTAACCTACAACTAGTCGTAGACCACCTACGACTAGTCGTAGTTCTCCTACGACTAGTCGTAGACCATGAAGAAAAGTAGCAAAAACTCGCTGGGCTTTGAATCGTGCCAGGGCTCGAACCTACGACTAGTCGAACTATTCCTACGACCAGTCGTGGCTGACCCACGACCAGTCGTAGCTACAGTAAAAAATAGATTTAAAGACTTTTTCCTAACAAACTCCACTAAGTCTTCAATCTTCAACCGTGTAGCTCCTTGACCTCTTCTCTTATCTTTGCTTCACATCATAGCTTAAGATCACATTGGCTAACTAGCGCCAATCACGGATCTGATAGATACCTACTATACCGTCGGCGCGAATATCTCTGAGAATCCGATTCCTTCTCCCTGAGCATAACCCTTCGCTACCAACCTCGCCTTGTATTTATGTTGTATCCTCCTGAAGATCCTTCTGTATCCAACCGCTTTCCGGCTCACTGGAAGCTCCACCTGCTCCCATATGTCGGTCTGGTACAACGAATCCATCATATCGCTCACAGTTACCTTCCACTTCTCAGCACCAGGCTCACCTAGAGCAATCTAAATAGAAGAGGAATCTCCTGTAATATGTCCTGCGATCATGCCATGTGGTTCTTCTCACAGGTGGCTGCTCCACCTGCTCTGTATCCCTGCCTGTGCGTCTCAACCTTCCTACCCTGCCCACTCATGTGGCCATGCCCAACATGCCACACACGTACATAGGTGGAATCCGCTACATCTATTGTAGCTCAACCGTTTGAAGTGCTCCCGATCAACCTGTAAACATAATCGAGTCGTTGCGCTTTCATGATTACCTGTGCCTCCTTAGATCTTTAAGAGCACCATCAATACATGTGTACTTGCATCCTTTTGCCTGAAGTATACCAAGAGAAATCAGATTCTACTTCAAATCAGGAACGTGCTTCACATCTGTCAAGGTACGCTCCACCCCATCAAACATCCTGATGCGCACCGTACCAACAGCCACAGCATTACAGGCAAAGCCATTGCCCATAAACACCTGTCCACCATCGCATTCCCTTTAGCTGGTGAACCAACTCCGATGAGGAGTCATATGAAAAGATGCCCCTGTGTCTAGCATCCGCTCATCCTTACGATCATCATATGACCGTCTGAGTGAAGACACAGACAAAACATCACCATCACATTCACTCGATTCATCTGACGTGGCAGTGTCGGCCTCCCTACATGAAGCCTCAGAATCTTCCCTCTTAGATTTAGGATTTTCACAATCCCTCTTCACATGTCCTTCCTTCCCACAATTCCAGCACTTTACCTTTCCTTTGCCCTTGCCCCTGGATTTGGATATAGAACCTGAAGAACCTGTACCTTGTTCAGAATTTCTTCCCACTGTAAACAGTGCATCAGAAGATGTCCTCATGTTACTGTCTAGCTGTCTCATAGCCTTCCCTTGAAGGACTGAGATAACAGTGTCGACACTCAGAGTTTTATTCATACTGCACATAGTGTCCTTGAATGACTCATAGGACGCCGGGAGAGAATTCAGCAACATATATGCTTGTTCTTCATCTTTCATCACTTCCTCCATATCCAGCAATTTGCAAACCAATTTATTAAAGTTGCCGATGTAACATCCCATATTTTTATTTTACGGTGGGTATTCTGAACCCCACTGTTTCTCATGGTGTGGTCCACCTGAGCTTTGGATCAGCCTCATTTTTGGGCCCTCGCCCTAACTTGACCCAACAAGACTGATGAACGGTGTGGATTTGTCACATAACTCCTGTGGGGCCCACTCACAAAAAGAAAAAAATAAATAAATAAATTATAACAAAGCAAGTGACGTGCGTCACTAGCTTTCCACTTCTCCACAAACTCCTCCATGACTCTCTCTCTCTCTTTCCCACTTCTCTGTGGTACAGTTGCGGATAGGAACCCATCCACCATGATTGCCATCATCATGGTGGGACCCACTCCTCAATCTAAACTGTTCATTAAACTCAGAACCCACCAACTCACCGACATCATTTTTTTTATATTCTATTTCTCATGCATGCTATCGAGAGAAAACTATAGAGAAAATCTGTGAGAAGAAAAAGAGAGCTTAGGAGAAGGGAGAGTATCCGTGAGGGTTCAACATTGAGTTCAGAGTTGATCAATTCAAGCTAGTATACGTAGAAATCAACGTCGCCTAAGATTATTTTCCTCCCATCACACAATTTTTCCACAGCAGGTAGGTGATCTTCCTTGTTGGAAAATTTATGTTAATATATAGATTGACTTGATTATTTGATATGAGTTCAATTTATTTGATTATTATCATTGGTCACAGATTTATTTGATTCTTAATTGCATAGTATAAAAGTAATTTATTTAAGTTATTAATTAATTTTAATTAATTATCGTTATGTGCTCAAATTGTAATTAATTTCTTATTATTACATGATGAATAATGTATTTGAATTTATGAGTGCTCTGTCCTAAAAGGATCATTATATTTTTATGGGTGCTCTGCCCAGGGTCATTCCCGAAAGGATCAGTACGGTACGGGTGCTCTGCCCAGGGTCATTTCCGAAAGGATCGGCACGGGTGCTCTGCCCTGGGCAATTCCCTAAAAGGATCAACACACACGGGTGCTCTGCCCTGGTTATTTATCCTAAAAGTTTATTCACCAGGTGCTCTGCCGATGGTCATTCCCTAAAAGGATCAACACCGGTGCTCTGCCGAGGGTCATTCCCTAAAATGATCAACACACACGGTGTCTCTGCCTTGGATTGAACCAAAATGATTTTAGATAACGGCATTGTCTCATTTTGTTATTATGAATAAATAAATAAATTATTATTGTTGTCATGTACAATGACGATTCAATACTCATAATTAATCATATTTGTATTATTGAGTTTTATTTGTGTTAATGTAAAATTTTCAAATTTGGGAAGGATGTGACCCTACGAGCCGTCGCGCTCACACCTAAATAGACTGTTTTGCAGGGTTTGTATATGAAGAACCGATTGGACAAGATTGAATACTTTTATATTTTTATATTTTTTTATTTAGAAATTAATTAAAATTCAATGTATGTTGTTATTATTTTTTTTTGTCAATGTAATTAGATATTTAAGTATTGATTAGTGGACAATGTTTAATAATGATGATTATTATCCTTTTATTTGCTCTGATTGCCTTGAAAATGTATGAAATAATGTGGGTTGGCATGTATTATGTATTTTGTATTTAAATACAACTCACAGTCCTGAAATTAGGGTCCGGGCCTGGCCAACTCGGGTACCGAATTTCGGGGCGTGACAGATTGGTATCAGAGCCTAGGTTTTAGATTCTCACGAGGACCTTAGATGTATGTTATATTAATAACTAGATTAAGCCTAGTTTAAAATTAACTTATAACTTAGAATAGAGGTTGAATTGGAGACCCCAACTTAGGACCCCCTTTGCTCTTTTGATATTTTTTTTTAAAAAAAATTAAAATTAAGAATTCAAACTCAGGATTCTTTTTCATTTGTGTTAATATGGAAGCTAACTTTATTTAGACCTGACATCAGGTAAGGAACTCAATTCAGACCATATATGAAATTTATAGAATTTTAGTTCTCAACTTTTTACTAGATAGCAATGGATAACAAGAATTGATTGACTTTGAAAATTCATAACTAATTAAGTAAAACTTCGATTGAGATAATTCAATAACTGAATTGAAGCTTGATAAGTATAATTTTATATAAAAATAGGTAAAAATTAAAAATACTGACCCTTGATGTATGTATTTGAGGTTAAGAAAAACTTGTTCAGAAATCGTTTAAATCTGGATAGCGTGTACTCTCTGAATTTTTAAAAATTTTATAGGCCTCAAAATATTATAAAATTTTACAGGGGTACAGTAGACTTATAGATATATGTATGTAAAAAATTTTAAGTTAAAATAATGTCTATAAATATCAAAAATATCAAAGAGAATAACACCCTTATGACCAGAAATTTCTGCACTTCAACTTCGATATATATCTTAGTACCATCCTTGCTGAACCATCATAATACCAACTCCAGCTACCAAATCCTTCCTTGAAAATTCAATAAATATTTTGTGAAGTATATTTTTGACCGATCATAGATTGTACTTGTAAACAATTCAAGTCATGACACTCTATCATAAACGCGTGAACCTGATACCTTTAGAGTGGATCACTTGCAAATAGAGTAACTAGGACCTAAAGTATTTTTAGGTTGCTTTGGTTATACCGACCATGATCACACTTCTACATCTCTATTGTCAAAATCCTGTTACAACTATGGATATGAAGACTATGTTGCATATATATGCACGACCCCTTCCGCTTTGCCAACCGTAAAATCAGGAACCACCTAAGCAAGTCTATAAGCCACCTCCACATAATGGGCTGCCATCCAAGCACCAACGATCTCCACTGTACTCTTCAAATGCAACCATCGTCTCAAGCTCACTTCCACCGTGTTAAAAAAAAAATGTCACAGTCATAACTAAGGTTACAACCACCCATAGGACATCTAAAGGTCACCCTAATAACCACATCGATAGCCAAGGCCAAGAAGGGTATGGGCCACAATCTCAAACTTAGGAACGTATCAACGCCATGATTCCACCCTCAGACCACACAAATCACCTTATGTATACTGAAGACTCATTAAGAAGTTATGATAACCCATCACTATAACATAATGATGCGATGTAGGAGTGCAATGCTATTATATTACAATACAAAGACTCAACACACCAATGAAAAGAATTCCACAACAAGCACCGGGATTCAATCCGAAGCAAGATCAGACCACCATCCCACAACAGATCAAGTGAAGAGGTAGTGGATATCATCAACCTCACACTGGTAACCACACAACATTTAAAGTTAGCCATAACATTCAAATCGCAACTACAACGCTTAAAGACTCAATTGTAGCATTAGGTTTCTCCACGGCCATACCAGTATCTCAGCAATAACCTTCGTCGTACCCATCACTATAATTATGTCAAGGACAGCTTCGACAATCTCAATAACTACCTTCACCACATCAATGACGACAACAAAATCAAAGACCTCCATAACACTGATGTTGGCCCTTGGCTGTGTTGTTGCACTACCAGAAGAGAGTAGTTTTCTACCAATAATTTCAGAATGCTATCACCTAAAGAGACACTGCAACTAAAGTAAACGTTAGCGCAAACTACTTCAATCGTAGACCCACCATGCAATTTTATTTTAGGCCTTAGCATAGTAAATTTCGGGGACGAAATTTTATTAAGGAGGGTTAGAATGTAACATCCCATATTTTTATTTTACGGTGGGTATTCTGAACCCCACTGTTTCTCATGGTGTGGTCCACCTGAGCATTGGATCAGCCTCATTTTTGGGCCCTCGCCCTAACTTGACCCAACAAGACTGATGAACGGTGTGGATTTGTCACATAACTCCTGTGGGGCCCACCAAAGAAAAAAAAGAAAAAAATAAATAAAAAAATTATAACAAAGCAAGTGACGTGCGTCACTTGCTTTCCACTTCTCCACAAACTCCTTCACGACTCTCTCTCTCTCTTTCCCACTTCTCTGTGGTACAGTTGCGGATAGGAACCCATCCACCATGATTGCCATCATCATGGTGGGACCCACTCCTCAATCTAAACAGCTCATTAAACTCAGAACCCACCAACTCACCGACATCATTTTTTTTATATTCTATTTCTCATGCTATCGAGAGAAAACTATATAGAAAATCTGTGAGAAGAAAAAGAGAGCTCAGGAGAAGGGAGAGTATCTGTGAGGGTTCAACATTGAGTTCAGAGTTGATCAATTCAAGCTAGTACACGTAGAAATCAACGTCGCCTCAGATTATTTTCCTCCCATCACAATTTTTCCACAGCAGGTAGGTGATCTTCCCTGTTGGAAAATTTATGTTAATATATAGATTGACTTGATTATTTGATACGAGTTCAATTTATTTAATTATTATCATTGGTCACAGATTTATTTGATTCTTAATTGCATAATATAAAGGTAATTTATTTAAGTTATTAATTAATTTTAATTAATTATCGTTATGTGCTCAAATTGCAATTAATTTCTTATTATTACATGATGAATAATGTATTTAAATTTATGGGTGCTCTGCCCTAAAAGGATCATTATATTTTTATGGGTGCTCTGCCCAGGGTCATTCCCGAAAGGATCAGCACGGTACGGGTGCTCTACCTAGGGTCATTCCCGAAAGGATCGGCATGGGTGCTTTGCCCTGGGCAATTCCCTAAAAGGATCAACACACATAGGTGCTCTGCCCTGGTTATTTATCCTAAAAGTTTATTCACCAGGTGCTCTGCCGAGGGTCATTCCCTAAAAGGATCAACATCGGTGCTCTGCCGAGGGTCATCCCCTAAAATGATCAACACACACGGGTGCTCTGCCGTAGATTGAACCAAAAATGATTTTAGATAACGGCATTGTCTCATTTTGTTATTATGAATAAATAAATAAATTATTGTTGTTGTCATGTACAATGACGATTCAATACTCATAATTAATCATATTTGTATTATTGAGTTTTATTTGTGTTAATGTAAAATTTTCAAATTTGGGAAGGATGTGACCCTACGAGCCGTCGCGCTCACACCTATATAGACTGTTTTGCAGGGTTTGTATATGAAGAACCGATTGGACAAGATTGAAGACTTTTATATTTTTATATTTTTTATTTAGAAATTAATTAAAATTCAATGTATGTTGTTATTATTATTATTTTTTTTGTCAATGTAATTAGATATTTAAGTATTGATTAGTGGACAATGTTTAATAACGATGATTATTATCCTTTTATTTGCTCTGATTGCCTTGAAAATGTATGAAATAATGTGGGTTGCCATGTATTATGTATTTTGTATTTAAATACAACTCACAGTCCTGAAATTCGGGTCCGGGCCTGGCCAACTCGAGTACCGAATTTCGGGGCGTGACAGCTGATTTGAGCCTCCAGATCTCCATCCTCTGCCATCTTGAAGTTATACCACTACCGCTTCAAGTGTAGGCGATTTTCAGAGGATTTCTTCGCATAGACATCCTCTAACTTTGTCCATAACTTAGCTGCAGTTTTCTCCCTCATGATGTTGTAGAGAACCTCATCCGTGAGACATAAACGGATCGATGATAAAGCCTCCTTATCAAGAGTATTCCAATCACCACCAGTCATAGTAGACTTCCGCTCCTCAAGAGCACCATCTTCGCCTTGTTTGATTAAGGAACTCATCATCTTGATCTTCCATAACTCAAAATTATTTTTCTCTGAGTACTTCTCAATTTCATACCTAACGCTCGCCATTATTACTAATCCCTCAGATTCAGATCTGTGCCCCAACCGAACTCAAGCTCTGATGCCACTTGTTGAGATTTTTGGCTTGCGGAATCACACGGATCTAGATTTAGGATGGTAATCCAATGGCACCAAGCACACAAGAGAATACACAGATTTAACGTGGAAAACCCTTGCGGGAAAAAACCATAGCACAAAGCGACAGATCACCACTATGAAAGCATCAATTACAAAGAGAAAGGACTTACCCGATTCGAACAACCTCGAATCTCATCCTTGCTACAAACAACACCCTTTGATAACCCTAAACCCTTTTAGGAACCCTTGGACACTACTTTAGAAAGCCTTCCCATTCATCTCTCATACGTAGAAAAACCCTAGGAACACCTATTTATAGTTTAGGAAACTTTCTTTCCGCATCCTAGTTTGCGAAAGACTTAATCCGCAGTTTCGCGTAAAATCGCGGACAAATTGCTAACTACGACTAGTCGTAGCTCTCCTACGACTGGTCTTAGACCACAAAGAAAAACTCAAAACTCATTGGACTTTGAGTCGTGACAAGACTCGAACGTATGACTAGTCGAACTATTCCTACGACCAGTCGTAGCTACAGTAAAAAACAGATTTAAAAACTTTTCCTAACATTAATAGCTCACATAGCAACAATAAGCAGCCAAGGTATATATTGGACAACCCCCCCCCCCCCCCCCCCCCCCCCCCGAAAAAAAAAAAAAAAAAAAAACACAAAAAATAATAAAGATAACATTTCTTGGTATCCCTCTATCTGCACAAGGCTCATCAACATGACCCCAGACCCAACAACCATATTCCCCTTGTATCTAATTGGGATACGCTTAGATGTATTCTAGTAAAACCTCCAAAACAATAGTAAGCAGCCAAGTAAAAGTTAAGTTCTAGCCCTATAAAAGGATTCCTCAAGCTTAGATGTTGTTGATCTTGACTAGCCAACCTCTTCCATTCAGTCCCAGGCTTAAAAGCAGTGAGAAATTTTAAAAAGCTTTATTTATTTATTTATTTACTAAAGTAAAATGTGAGAGTACACTACCTGTAACTTTTATTTGTGGTTTAGTTGATTAAAGTACCTTCAAAATGATTATTCTTATAAAAACTCCCCTATCTGCTAGGATTATTTTGTCTGTTAAATTTTAAGTGGAACCATTCCATCAAGGGGCCAAGCTCTAAATGAGTACTAAAGCTTTATGGGTTCAAAGCTAACCGTTGCTTGCTGGCTTCCCTTGTATGATATGCTTTCATTTATCATATAGAGTTTGATGCTTGATACACAGATTCTAAGAAATTGCACATGTGATATACATATGTAACTTATGATAAACAATTGAAATTAATTTTGAATTCTAATTTAGATGGACAATAAATTAAAAGTGAAATTGAATTAGTTTCTTAAGTGGTTGATTCATTTAGTTTCTCAGTTGTCTGGTTTGATCAGTTTAATTCGAGTTAGTGTATGCCACGTGTACAATGTTGGAGAGCCTGCATAACAACCATCACGCCCTGCAGGAGTATCAAATAATTAACCACCTCTTCATTAAAAGCTATCCCTAGATTCTACCTCAGCTTTTTGACTACATTTTACTTTCTCGAACGTTTTGGTACGTATTTCATTTATATCAAAAGCGATGCATGAGATCTTTTTCCTTTTATTTGCAAGATCGAGCATTTGGGTCGACGAATATATCTTGTTTCAGTTTTTTCATGATTGTGGACTCCTTTTGTGACCTGTTATTAATAAAATTGCCAGGAAACGCCCATTGATTTCTTCTCTTTCCTTTTCATGGAGGAATTGAGTGTTTGGAGGTAGAGAAAGCATCATTAGATCCTAGAATTGTTTAGGTCCTGTTTGGATGCGTCCCTAAGATCATTTAATCTTGAATATGTAATTTTAGAAATGAGTTACAGAGTCGTCATTGTCCCTCTGCTTTTTCACGTGGTTTAAAATATCTGCTGATACACGTGTTACTGTTATGCATCTAAAAAATCACAATGTATAGCTTTAAAAAAAAAAAGAAGATAAAAAAGATAAAAAATATTTTGTTATTTATACAATTCCTAAGGTTGCATTGGTTGCACCCAATGCCGATCGAACCTAACCCACAATGAACCAATAAATATTCTCTCTCTCTCTCTCTCTCTCTCTCTCTCTCTCTCTCTCTCTCTCTCTCTCTCTCTCTCTCTCTCTCCCTCTCTCTCTCTCTCTTCTATCTCTCTCCTCTCTCTCTCCTTCTCTCTCTCTTCTCTCTCTCCTCTCTCTCTCTCTCTCTCTCCTCTCTCTCTCTCTCTCTCATCTCTATATTATATATATATATATATATATGAATTTTTCATTTGAACAACTAAAGAAAAAAAAAAAAAAAGATAAGATACACCATCTTCTTTTCCTTTTTTTTTTTCAATATTTCTTTTACCTTCCGGGCATGTTTGGATATTACCAATTCTATATAAAAAAAATCTTTTCCACTGATAAGATAGTTTGAGATGTTTGGATATGAAAGAAAATCGAGGATTACTTTTTTATATTGGAATCTATACAAGAAATTAAGTAATAATTGTCTTGTAAATATGAAATTTTCAATTACAATTGTGGGTTAGTGCCACTAGAGAGTTAATTGGATAATTTAGACCTAACTAAGAGAGGACATCAACCTACTAAAAAAAGGATTATACACAAAGGAGGGGTAAGAAAAAAAAAAAAAGGAAAAAAAGAAGAAGAAGAAAATACCTGCAGCATGAAGAACACTTTGGCTTGAAGTCAAGTGACTCGATTTTCAAACTTAGAATACATGTATGCAAATAACTGCGTAGACTATTCGATGAACAAAAATTCATTTGAAAATAAAGGAATTCATAATTATTATTTTCCAAGATATTATCATAGAATTGATTTGAAAAGATGCTGCTTTAAGAGAGATAATTAAAAAAATAATTATAGGTGAAAATCTCTGCTCCATATTACAAGGGTTATCTTGAATTTTGTCCTTGAAAATGATAGTAATGAGTGCAAAAATAATAGTAAGAATATTTTATTTCTTTTACAAATCAAATGTAAAAATAATAGTACGAATATTTTATTTCTTTTACAAATCACAAAAGAGAAAAGAACCAAGATATCATGAATTCCCACTTATCAGACAAGCCTTAAAATAATCACACTATAACTATGATGAATTCCCACTTATCAAACAAGCCTTAAAATAATCACTCCAACACCCTAAATAAACCAATCATTTCAGCCAATACTTCCCTTATTCTATTGTATATTATATTGATGGTTGCCCATGTTGATGCAAACCTGCTTAGATGGGTGGTCACCCTCAAACAAACTAAATGATATAGTCCATGCACGAATCTAACTTAGATTGGTGCTCAAACAAACTAAATGATATAGTCCATGCACGAATCTAACTTAGATTGGTGCTCGCTCTTGGGACCCAGCTAGGCTAGTCCATGCACTAAAAATCATCTCAATTGGAAGATCCTATCTATATGATTATTGAACCTGTTTTGGTTGAATGTAGGTCATTTTTGTATTTTCATTCTCAAATCATCTATTTGCTGACCACCAATTGAAGGGATAGAAATTTCCTATCTACATTACTTTTACAGTTAAAGACCATTCAGAGAAGATCAACCATCTCAACGGTTTGGATCACTGAATCATTGGCCCACTTGTAAACTAAAACTTGTAGTTTTAACACTGACTCTAGTGTTCCAGTTATAATATGAGAGTGTATCTGTATCTTCCGCACCATCAATGGACGGTGGCAGATACACAATCTCCTCTGTAGCACCAAAGTACATGCAAGATCATTGCTAGATCAGAAACATGTGATTTTGTTTTGTGACATGGTCGCAGCCTGTCCTCAAGGGATGAATTATCTGACACGTGGCATGTCTTTGATAAGCTCTCCATTCTGACATATGGAGCCCATGGTTCGTTGATCCAGACCGTTGGTCATTTTTGGATCACTGTGGATGGGGTGATCTTCAAAATGAGCATTGTTGAGATAATCTAACCATTCAATTTCAGTCTTATAGATAGACGGTTAAATGGAGGAATACTGCAAGGGTCCTGATATTAGTCACGAGGGCCTTCCAATCTGAGACACTTTTGAAACCTTCTCCATCCACGGTGGGACTCAACAGACTAATGGTCCGGATTAGTGGACCATGGCCTCACTTGTACGTAGCAGCAAAATAACCGCAATGTACTGTGCAAGTTGCGGGCCACGTGCGTTGTAAGTCCTTCAAATTTACCATTTTAACTTTTTCGAAAATCCACTATTTTTCCTACCTTATTCGTAGACGCACCCTTTTCCTGTCACATCTGGCCACACAATAATATAATTCTGAACCATTTTATTACAAATCCTAAAAAAATAGGGTGCATTTGTCAATAAGAAAGGTTGTAAATGTCAGCTCCGATTTTACCATTTTGCCACTTTGAAAAATAAAATAAAATAGAGAGAACATGGAACTTTGATACTCTGCAGGCAGAGTGTGACGGATGACACCGAGACAGTAAAAAATTACTTAAAAATCACTTGATACCTCATATGTAATTCAAACTAATCTGTCCCAATCAGGAGTCCTAGTATCATGAAAGATTGGACGGCTTAAAACAAGAATATCCAATGGTTCTAGTTCAACATCAAAAAGTGGCAATGAATCAACGGTTAGGATCGTTCAAACAATCTGATTTTAATATCGTGACTTAGCAACAATGTGGTGAGCAATTATGACGGTTTAATTGGAGTTGATGCATGTTCCACAAACAAATTACGATAGCCTGAGTATCAAGGGTCATACGAAGCCAGAGTATGAAATGATAGCCATTGAGAAAATGGGCCAGGGAAGAAGGGAAGCCCCTCGAGTCAATCCAAGCCCAGCTTCTTCCGTTTACCAAAAATAACCCAAAAGCCAGCAATAACTCCTCCCACCCCAGTTTTCCAATCAAACCCCTTTCTTGATTCTCAAAGGCCCACCCCCTCTTTACTGCTGCAACAACCTCTTCCCTTAGAATAATCCTACACTTATAGCTCTCCCTCTTTAATATCCCTGCACTCCTGCCATTCATATGTGAAAGAGAAAAAAAAAAAGACTTTCTTCCTTCAAAGAAACAAAATATTTAGAAAAAAAAAAAACCAAAACACCCTTTCTTTTAAATCCATCCATCCGTCCATCTCTTTCTTCGTCATTGAAAGCCCTTCTTCCCTTTTTCTTAATGGGAATTCTATATAAGCGCCGGCATGTATAGCTTTCCATGGTTTTCTTGCTTAGCATGCGGGGGAATTCGCTTGTACTTTGAGTTGTGGGCTGCAGCGCTTGGGTTTTAATGCTTTTGTAAGAAGAGAGAGAGAGAGAGAGTAGTACACTGCCACAGCACTTTTTCTTTCTCTATCTTTTTTTTTTTTTTTTTCTACTTATCTTTATTTCTATCTTTCTTGTTTTATGTAATGGGGTCTGAATCAACAGGAGTTTCTTGTTGTAGTTTAATGGGTATTTTTTTGTTTTATTTTGGGAGAAGAGGATAGTTTTTCTTTTATTTTTTCTTTTTAATTGAATGGGGGAGAAAATGGAACAGGGAGTAGGTGAGAAGAGAAAGTCTGTCACTATAAGAAGGGCTTCTGATGTCTGCCTCGAGAGGTCTCAGTCCTAGCGACAATCTGTAGAGTTCTCTCTTTCTTTTCTTCAGCTCCCCTTTTGCTCCTTTCCTTCCATTACCATCATCATCTCATCATCAAAGAAAACATCCATCATGGCCTCTTCCAACAGACACTGGCCTAGTATGTTCAAGTCCAAGCCTTGCAATACTCACCACCAATGGCAGCATGAAATCAACTCATCCCTCATGTCCAATGCATGCCAGAAGACCCCATACACGTCAGTAATCATCATCATCATCATCATGAACATCATGGTCTTTTTGAGACCATGTGGCCCACTTCATTAGTTACACCACCATAATACTTTGATAGCAGAGTGATAACCTGTTATTGATATTTCTCTTTCTTTTCAGTCGCATACTGTTAAAATGTTGCATTTTTTGGCTTCCTTGAAAACCAACAAAATCGCATGCATAAGATACAAACGAAAAGTGAATAGCGTATATTACGATGCTGCTGTAATTGTCATTTTCTTCCATGAGAGAGGAGAGAGAGAGAGAGAGAGAGAGAGAGAGAGAGAGAGAGAGAGAGAGAGAGAGAGAGATGGTGCAATACAAGGAAGCCCATCTAAGGTCTTGGGTTCAAGCCGCTTGATAGGGCACCACGTGTAACGTTTCCCTGTCGGTTAAGCTTAACAGATGCAATCAAACTACAAAGAACAAAGCCATTTGTAGTATATTTTCATTATCTTCTTTTCTCTTTCCTCTTCTTTTTCAAGGCCCATTTCTATCAACGGCTAGTAATTGCTGCATTTCGTTGCTATCTATCAATAGAAACTAAAGAGAAGAAAGAACAAGAAAGAAAGCTATCATTAGAGAAATATTACAATCTATATATGAACAAATACATAACCTTTATTACAGCACAAGGCTGCGAAGAAAGGAGCCCCGAGCCAAAGCCCCGATGGAACCCGAAACCGGAGCAGATCCGGATCCTTGAAGCGATCTTCAACTCCGGCATGGTGAACCCTCCCCGAGAAGAGATAAGGAAGATCAGAGCCCAATTGCAAGAATACGGGCAAGTCGGCGACGCCAACGTCTTCTACTGGTTTCAGAACCGCAAGTCCCGCAGCAAACACAAGCAACGCCACCTCCATACCGCCAAAACCCAACCCCAAACTACTGCTGCACCCGCAGCTAATGCGGGCCCCATCATCACTTCTTCCTCCACCTCTTCGGAGAAATCATCAACGACGACTGCTGAGAAGTCGCTGCCATTGGGAGGTGGAGGAGGTCCGAGCTTCGTCGATGTCGTGAATTCACCGACATCGTCTGTGAATCAAACGTATTTCCATGCTCATGGGGATTTCTCGCCAGAGCCGTTCTTGTTCCATGTGCAGGCGGGAGGCGGGTCGCTCCCCCACGGGTGTTGCTTCTCTGAGCTGTCGAATATCATCCAGATGCCAGAGCAGAGTATCGGACCATGCTCAGCTCTTCTAAGCGAGCTGATGAATCAAGATCCTTCAAAGAAAGAAGAGAAGATGAGGATGGAGCAGCAGCAGCACCAACACCAGAGCTTTGTTAGTGCAACTACTACTACTATCAACGAAATACAAGGTATGTTTATGTTAAATGGTGGTGTTATACACTGTTCGTCTATTGTCTCTAATCCTTGTGGCATTCATGTAGTTTAATCAAACCATCCATGTTGTAGGACATTTTGGGGATGGAGTATTATCCGGAACACTACTGATGGAATCATCTTAACCATCCATTTGGTCTTCTACACGAATGGTTACAAACAAACTATTCGTTGACACCAACTCAATTGAAGAAATCGGATGGTTAAGATGACTTTATTCATGTCTTTTCCGCCTATAGTCCATCGAAGATGCGACCAATGGTTTGGATTTATGGAAGTTTCAAGAGTGATTGCTTGTGGGTCCCACATGCATATATGGTTGGATAATCGCAGGCGTCCATTCTATTGGGGTTATTTTTAATGGCCACGATAAAAAAAAATGATCATGAATATTGACTTATTGAGTTGAATGTGGGCCACAAAATCTTTTCTTTTTTTGGTCCCTACTTTGCTACATATGGACGGTTCTGATGATCCAGTCATCTTATTCTGTGGGCCCAGCGGAAGAACATACTTTGAGGAGCATCTCACTTTTTGTTTTTAATGGAATGTTCCTGCGTGTTCGTGGTTGCTTTCGATCGGTTCTGTGTATCAGAACAGCTCAGGGTCTTTGAATGGTCCAGTAGTGCCCGAGAATCCATCTTGTTCTGAAAATTCACTGTCGTTGCCTTATCACCGTCCAATCTTGAAAAGACGTTGATGGGATTTAACACACTTGATTCAAGTGGGCCCCGTTTCAATCATCATCTGAGCCTGATATGACGCTGATAATCAAGACAAGACAATGATAGGGAAGGGTTCTCCCACATGATACCGAATCGTTTGATATGCTGGTGATGTATGACCATCCGCACGCGTGGAAATGTATACGTGCCACACATGCACCTCACTCCAAACTGTTCAGATGTTTGTAATTTTACAGTCAACGGTTAGAATTCAACCAAATAAATGTTGGACCAAGTTGAGACATCGTCCATCTGAAGTGGGTCCCGCGATTGGGACGGTCTGGATCGAGGCGTATAGTTGTAATAACGGTAGAGGATGGAGGGTATTATGGTATTTTAACGGGCACGATTGCCAAGACAGGACGTGTGCATGGCTGCTGATCGCCGTTGTAAATTGAAGGGTCTGCTGCTTTCACGTAATCGCTTTCTTCTTCCGTTTCAGATATATATTTATTTAATTTTTGAGGGTGTGGGGTTTTGTCAGGTGCTGGCGAATCGGGTGCTGTTGCTCCGTCTGGTGCGGCGCGATCGACGGTCTTCATCAATGACGTGGCATTCGAGGTAGGTGTGGGGCCCCTTAACGTGCGCGAGGCGTTCGGAGAAGACGCTGTCCTCCTTCACTCCTCTGGCCAGCCCGTTCTCACTAACGAGTGGGGCGTCACCCTCCACGCCCTCCAGCATGGTGCTTTCTATTACCTGGTGCGCACAATAGCCCTCCCCAGCCCCCTTACTTACTAAAATGACCAAAATGACCATTCCTTCTCTAGAGAGAATTTATACACACGGGTGTACAAGCCACACATGTGACAGAATGGCTCATTGTTACAACATCTAATTCATTCATCATAATATCCTCTTGTCCAACGATTATTTCGGTCCAGTCGTTAGGTGGGCCCACGTGATGAATGGACTAGATTTATTTTTGGGAGAAACTCTTTTCGGTCAAACCCAACTGATGGACGGCTTGAATAATGCACTTTCTGGCCATACTCGCACTTGTAGTGGGGTGCATATCAACTACTTTTACATACGTGTGGGCGTAGCATAGCCATTATTATATTTATTACCAGTTTACACCCCCTTGAAAATTACGTTCTCTTACGTATGCACCGCTTGCACCACATAAAATCTTAGACCGTTGATTTAATGATATGGTGCAAGCACCCGTTGTTTATACCCATGGCTCGAAAATGTCATTTTGAGCTTTGCTAATCCCAGACGTTTGTACAACGGAGCCTATCTACACGCAACCCATGAGTGTGAGATCCAAGCCGTTCATCAGTTGAAGTGTATTTTACGAGACCTTCAGATGGATGGATGGCTACTAAAATTCAGCTAATGTTTGTAATCCATCCCTTTTTGTGTCCAGCATCGAGGGCTGTTTATTGAATTGACTAGTATGAATTCTGGATTAGGGCATCTATACGTTGAGGACCCACCTGATGGAGACTTGGAAATTGTACACGTGTGCCACACTGCCGTTTTATTTTTATTTATTTATTTAGTAATGTTAGTTTGGGAAATGCAGGTGTAGGAGAGAGAAGATGGAGCCGCGCCGATTACTTTGGGTCCAGTCCTTTCCTAGTTCATCCTTGTTATGTTGATTTTAGTACTTATTATTATTATTATTATATAAATCAATAGACTAATGTAGTTTGATTCCCTTAAGACTATATCTATTTTGGTCTTAGTCCTTTTAATATATGTCTGTTGGTTTCTATATATACAGAAGCTACCTTGACGAAACATGTTCTTAATTTTGTAAACTTGGCATTGGAACTCCCATGCAGTGTCATCTACTCCGTCTAATGGCACACGTGTCTGAAAACTTGGCCATCCGTTGGTGAGGTGTAATGTGAACATGCTGTATACAGAAAGTAATGTTGGCCAGCTGATCAGGCAGGTGAAAAACTTGGGTGGGGTGAAGTCAAACTGTCAAAATTCAACTCACATATGCATGGCTCACATGACGAGCGTAGTGGCTTTATAGGGTTGTAAAGGGATTGGATGTTATAATATTGTATCCAACCTGCTTAGAAGTCAAGTAAAAGATACTATATTTCTTGGGTCAGATGCTGCTGATAATCAGGCAAATGAAAAACCATTGCAAGCCATGGATGCACTATATCCTAGTGCATTCATTTCCTACAAGTGCATATGCAACCCGAGATTAGAATGTTGTGAATCCGGCTTTTATATGATAAGTGAGGCTTTTTTTTTCTGCGGAGCACACCTGAATATAAGTACATCCTGCTTTCATTTCAACGGGAGCGGATTCGGGGGACCCCGGATCCACCGAGGTGGGTGGGACCCCTGACTGTGGGGCCCACTGTGATTTATGTGATTACATCCATGCCGTTCATATATTTGTATTGAAAGCTTGTTTTAGGGTGTGATCCCAAAAAAATGAATTAGATGCAAATCTTGGGTGGACCATAATACAAGAAACAGTGTTAATTGACTATTAAAAACTTCTCCAAAAAGTTTGGATCAAGCTGATATTTGTGTGGTCTCTTCATTCAGACCTTTGTGACCTTGGATGTCAAATAAACATTCCCATGACTCCCATGAAGTTTTTAATGGTGGGGATTCAATCATTACTATTTTTTGTGGTATGGCCCACGTAAGATTTGGATTTGCTTTATTTTTGAGATCATTCCCTAAAATGAGCTTTCAAAACAGTTGGACTGCGTGGATTTAAGGTACAGGGTGTAGATTAGCTACTGAGAGGTTGAGTAGCGAGACTTGCTACTGAAGTGACATGACCAAGTTTTGTGGGCCCCACCATGATGTATGTTTTGTATCCACGCAGTCCATCTATTTGGAGAGATCAATTTAGGGCAAGATCCAAAGAATGAGTTAAATCCAAACCTCCAGTGGACCCAGCACAGAAAGCAGTGGGGACAGTGACTCCCACCATTAAAAACTTCTAAAGGCCACAAAAGTTTTAAATCAAGCTGATATTTGTGCTTTCCTTTCTTTCATATCTTTTTTAACTTTTGAACAGGTTGGATTTCAAATAAAAATCATGTGGGGCCTTAGGATAGTTTCAACGGTGTGAATCACTCTCCCCACTGTTTTCTGTGGTGGGGTCCACTGCGCCTTTTTATCTGCCTCATTCTTTGGCTCATGCCCTAAATTGATATCTCAAAATGGATGGATGATGTGGATACAACACATACATCATAGTGCGGCCCATAGAACTTAGTGATGTGACTTCAGTAGCGAGTCTAGCTGCTCAACTTGTCAGTAGCTAATCTGCGTCCTAAGGCACGTACATCACTGTGAGCCCCACAGTGCAGGGGTCCGTCTCACCTAGGGGTGCACACGGTTCGGTTTGGTCCGGTTCTGGGGTGAAACCGGAACCGAACCGTTCCTAACGGTTATAGGAAATTCGGAACCGGAACCGGACCGTTGGCACCCTAGAACCGAACCGAACCGTTAAAACCGGTTCGGTTCCGGATCGGTTCCATAGTTCTGGGCTTTTTATAATCCAACCCAATTGCAAACCCATGTCCATCCATGTTGTGGTCCATTTGATGAATGGTTTAGATATTGTATAAGGTGTGCAAAAATACATTTACGAACATAATTGTTCTAGAAAAAATAATTATAAGGTGTGCAAAAATATATCGGTTCGGTCAAGGTTCGGTTCCAAGGTTCGGTTCTACGGATCAGATCCACGGTTTGGTTGTACGGATCGGTTCACGGTTCGGTTCGGTTCTACATACCCCCAAACCGAGAATCGAACCGATGTCACCGGTTCTTTGATTTTTGGAACCGGAACCGGAACTGGTGCACTTTAGAACCGGACTAAACCGGACCGTTTGGTCAGTTCCGGTCCAATTCCACGGTTCTACCGGTTAAATGTGCACCCCTAGTCTCACCTAATTTGCTCTCTATTTCAACAAAGTTACAAGTGTGTGCTCCCAAAGTGTTTGTGTTGCAATGCTTCGTTGGCCAGAGTAAACTCAATATTTAATATTATTACAGCCCTTC
The DNA here is from genome assembly GCA_021015155.1 of Magnolia officinalis. Lineage (NCBI taxonomy): Eukaryota > Viridiplantae > Streptophyta > Magnoliopsida > Magnoliales > Magnoliaceae > Magnolia > Magnolia officinalis. The sequence continues at coordinate 6,674,711 of JAJHSJ010000005.1, forward strand.
GATTACACAAAGGTTATTGTGATCATCCATCTTCAAACCAAAACAGGGAAATCATTTGTTATCAATCTACCATAAAAAGCGAAAGCCTTAATTTGTATCAACGGTTTGGATGAATGGAAGTTGAAACCAACTTCAAAGGCTAAAGTTATGATGTATCCTCTTGTAACAAGTGGAAATGTATTCTAGCAAAAAGCATTATCATGTATGACCGAATGTAGAAATGATTCGTATGTTCTTGTCGTCTATCTTTTAAAGAGATGGCTAAAAACCTAAACATAAAAACACCATTCTATATTTGAAATCCTCCTCCTATGTTAGTTTTGCACAATTTAAAAATAAAAATTTAAAAAAATGGCATGGACTCATCCTCCTCAGATGACACTGATGTCAAGCAATTCAGACCATCCAAATTGTGGATGGAGAGCATATATCTAAAATCACACTGATCTCGTAATCCTAAGATGTGCAAAACGCTTATGAGTGCACCCTTGTAATCTAAGTTGAGATAGAAAGGGATTTTTGATGTATGTATTGGACTTGGACTGTGTTGAGATAGAAAGGAGAATTTAAGGGTGTGGCTGTCACGGCTGACAGATATGAGGTTTTGGCATTGGCACACATGTTAAGAGGCGTGTACCATGGAAGGAGTACTGAATCCAAACTGTCCATCTATTAGGCCATATTAATATAAGGCTTGAAGTGCACTATATGTATATTCTGGCAACAAGGCCTTAAAATAGATGGTTAGAATAAAAATGAATTTGAGTAGAGAAACTGATGGCTAGGATCATTTGTTTCCAACCAACAAGGATGGTTGGATGGTCCAAGTCTTCCTCACTTGAAAATCAAACCTCCTATTTGTGATGGACGAGGCTAGAGCTTTGCTTGAGGGCCTCTCGATGGGGGTGAAGTGTGTATTTACAAACCTAGTGGTTGAAAGTGACTCTAAGATTTTGGTCGACACGATAATGAACGGAAGGACCCCTACCTTGGTTGTCTGGTACTAGTGGGCCAAAATAAAATCCATATGAAGAGCTAGAAACATTCTCTCCGTATTCATTCCGAGGGAAGCAAATGGTGTAGTGGACGCCTTAGCAAGGTTGGGCAGCGGTGACACCCTGATCCATAGCTCGAGTGGTAGACTGAGTGAAAGATACCTTGTTTCAATACTGAGGTCTTGGCATCGATCCCTAGGGGTGGCTAACAATGAAGTGTGAACTGACTGTGGGGTGTACTAACAAGCTAACAAAAAAAAAAAGGTTGGGGCAGCGACTATCAGATTTCTAGGATTTTCATCAAGATGGCTGACTTTCTTGATGTGGACTGTGGTGAACTGTTTCTGGATTGCGTGGGCGGGCTTGGGTCAGCTTAGAGAGTCAACCGCAAGCTCCTAGGGTTGATGTGTAGTGTGTTGGTGGTATATGTTAAGTGGCCTGAAGTGTTTTAGTGCCTTTACTCTGCACGATTGGGTTTGCTTCATGTTGCACAACCTGTGCTTTTGTGAATAAAATTTCTTCTTATAAAAATCAAACCTCCTATTTAATAACTTATAATACATTCCTCGGTGAGTACCTTAGAAAATAATAATTAGGAATTCCATAATGTTTATTTATTTATTTATGAATTACCACTTATCCAGCTAGGCCATAAAGCTAATGGGATCTGTTTGTTTAATCATTTGATTTGATGGAGATGTTGGTTGTGTAAACCCAATCCCAAGGTCCATAGATTTCACAAAGATAGCCTTCTATCTTTGAAATATTGGACTGGATATGAGAGAGCTTTGGGACAGCCACATGTATACGGAATCATGGAACATGGTAGAGAAAAATCCGATCCCATCCATCAAGGGTCCCACACTCCAATTCAATAAAATACTTGGCCACGTGTAAATGAGAGCCTGTATTTGGTTTTCATGTGTGATTAGGAAGTGCAGGTGTGCCACGACTCAATGTCTGATTGAACATAAGTGCTCCATGTATTGAGATAGGCCAATTAATACCAAATTTTAGGATCCAATTGTCCTCTGATCCCCACCACTAGTTGTAACAACAATCAATCGATTTGTAGAAGGGTAGGGATTAGTGCTTCTTGATGGATTCTTTTTGCCTTACGCTAAGAATTTTTATTTCACCAATAATTGTAGCCAATGCATTTCTCAAAGGAACGAAGATGAAAAATAGTAAAAAATGGCTAATTATAATATCGATTTTATTAATTTGTGAATGACGTTCATTACAATCGACAGAATAAAAATAACTAGAGAAATATAAAAGAGACGGTGTAAGCAGATTGTTTGAAGGACGTGACCAGAAAGTTTGATCTCTTAAGTAAAATCTCGGTTAATCAGGATCCAACAATGGAATGTTGCAAATGATTAAACTAATCCTATAGTACTATAGCAATGGAATTAAGCAGTTGCAATCGATAGTAAGACTAAGGCTACACTAGGCTATGTTAAGAGAAATGTAAATGCAAATAAGATAAATTTCGTTTGGCGTGGGGCTTGAAGCTTTTCGTCAATTGCTTCTTTTATAGCTTCTGGAGGCAGCAAAACCCTTGATGGGTTTCCTTGATGGTCTAAGTTCCTTCGCAGCTACGGCTTGTAGTCTTTCCATATGAGGTCTCTATAAATCTGAAATCATTGGTCATATCTCCACTTTTAGGTAGATGCTTCCTGTAGATTGAATCTTCAGGAATACTGTTGCATCTCAATTCGGCTTAATCAAAGCCATTTTCACCCTTTCGCTTATCATGTCATTAAATATTTGCGAATTTGATGGGATTGAATCCACCAGATCTTGATCGTGCCCCAATCCATTAGTGCAAATCTGCTTAGATATTGATTCGATCATTTGATTTTGGAAATCTTTATGATCGCCATGAGAGCTTCGAACACCCTTGGGAAGATTTCTCATTTCAAAAGGATTATGAGAGACGACCTTACCGATCATATTCGGATTTATGATAAGATCCATGTCTTGGTGGCTCTTTTATATACATGTCGCATGCATTGCCACGATTATACGCCTTATAACACATGTCATTTGTTTTGCTTCATTACTCGAAAAGCATGCATACAATTCTATGCCACTACATTAATAACGTAATACTTGTCATTAAAGAAAAATGTAGTAAAAGATATCTTTGGGTACAAGTACAATTTTGCCAATATCGAATTCATAGTGCCGACATATGATGACCTCTTATTGATCCGCATCGATGTGCCAAAAATGGGTGTAAACACCTATTATATGAATAGGAGTGGATTATGTGGGGCCAACCTCACCCAACTTGGTGTGGCCTTGACTGTGAGGCCCATCTTGATGTATGGCTAAAATATCCACACCATTCATCCATTTCACTATATCATTTTAGGGCATGAGATAAAAAATAAAGCAAATACAAACCTCAGGTGGACTACACTACAGGAATCAATAGTCATTGAATGCCCACCATTAAAACTTCTTAGGGCCCATCGTAATATTTATTTTCTATCTAACTTGTTGATAAGGACACACAAACCCAGATAGAAGGAAAATAATAATAATAATAATATATTAGCTTGATACAAAATTTTGTGTCTCTTGAAAAGTTTTTAAAAATCACCACTGTTTCCGTAGTGTGGTCCACCTGAGATTTGGATCTACTCCATTTTTTCTCTCATACCTTAAAATTTATATAAAAAATAGGTGAGCCTCATCATCAGGGCCACACCATGTTGGGTGAGGCTGGGTTGCTCCTAATCCACTCCCTATATGGATGCCCTATCCTAAAACCTGGTTGACATACTTAATAAGGAACCTACTGGGGTTTGGATGAATGGTTAGTGTCATGGGTTTGCTTTCATATATACAAGTTTGATAATTTGCAACATTAGTTTGATTTATATTTTCCGTGATTTACTTGATGCATGTATTTTGTGGTTGATTACGTGCTTCTATAAAGATTAGTCTCGTCTCAAAATAAGGTGAAAAATCCAATAGTCATAAAAAAAAAAAAAAAAAAAAAAAAAAACAAACATAGTTAATAAGGCAGGGTTATAGAATTAGAAAAGTTGGCTGAAGTTTCCAGGCTGTTTTCTGACATTCCTGGCAATTTGATGCGTGGACCAAGCTGGTTTTGAGCCAAGAATATTTTAAAGGTCGGACCCACCCATTTCTCTTGATTGGACGTTGTACGTGTCTGCGATGCTGGCACTGTGATGGTATCCTGGTACACGCATCTGCCAATTAGCTGGGGGCAACTTCTTTAGGAAAAGTGTAGGAATAGAAGTTTTCGGCAACTTACATTTTCTAAGCACCATGCTATTGTTAAGCTGAGAAAGGAAAAGCCCAACAAGCAAGCATTCCCTCTTTGTTTTTCGGTTGCTTCCTTTATATTTCTACCTTGTACGTTATTGCACTTCTCCACCTCCAATCAGCTGCCTTGACATAACTAGAGCCATGTCATTTCCATGTACACCATGTGTATTATAATCCCATGCAACCATTCATCTCGTACGTTGACTCCACCTTTAATGGAGCACTAAAAAAACTAGTTTTATTATTATTATTTTTAAAAAAATTTTTATTGGACTATCTTGGCCATTAAATGAATTTAGTTTGTTTTTCCATTGAAAGTGAACGGTTGTTGATTACTTCTCTCATTTTCTATTTGTGCATTACCAGTTATAGCTCACGAGTCCATGAATGATCGTCCACCTAGCAGATATATCTTCCAACATGTTATGCATATAAAATCCAACCCGTCTATTCGGTTGGCTACATCGCGTGGGCACATCGACTTATCAGGTGGGCACATTTGTATTTTTTTTTATTTATCAACGGCTATATATATATATATATATATATATATATATATATATATATATATATATTTTCTATGGTGTGGCTCGTGTTATGATTGTATGGGCTGTAAGGTAATTCTCATGGTGGGGCCAACCGATTGGAATGGTTGGATGTTACATGTGCATGATAGATAAGAAATTATTCACCGGTGGACGGTAACTTATTGTCCAACCCGTTGGAATTCAGGTTTCTTCCTCATCCATATATGTCGATGCTGTGGAATCATGGCAACTCTCACTGGAATAACTCGTCCATATAATCCACCATGGATGAACTAACTTAACATTCTGGGCTTTGAAGATAAACGGTTGAGAAGGTAAGTTAAAAAAAGAGAGGCTCTATTCGACTGAAAAAGTTAAAATGTGGGTAGTTTCTATGCTCCAACCGGAAGAATTTTGGGTGACCATCCATCAAAGGTGGGCCTCAAAAGAACAATGGTCTGGATTTCCGAAACATGAGCCTTACTTGCGGGTATTTAAAACCGGTGTATAATATGAAAAGATGCCTTGCTACGTACGAACGTACTATATAAAATTTCAACTTGGTGTGAGTCACCACCATTTTGTAAACGGTGGTAACTCATGAAACGTCCAAGTGGAAGTTTCCACGTACTTATTATCTGCAATCTGGACCATTCAATTCATGAGCCCATATTCGACCGTATAAAATTCGGATGATCTTAACCACCTGATTTTGCCGGCTGAATTTAGACCACTAACCATTCAACTACAAGAATGGTCAGGATTATTCAACGCATCATGCGTGTGAGTTGCGGTTTATGCTTCACCCGCGAGAGCTCCAAAGGTATCCGGGTCGCCGTACGAGTACACGTGCGAGGGGAAACACAGCCGTTTAAGAAAGGCGGTTCATCATAAGTTGCTGCACGGAAAGCGTCTCCTTTCCTACGTTACCTTCGATACGCTGACGGACCACCTGGTTGAGTGGTGCAGGATACTTACGTGCGCACCCACGTGAACAGTAACAGAAGGCAGTGGAGAGGATTTCTAGGCCTGCAAAATTCGGAAGCGGATTGGCTGGTGTACCTCACACCACCAGCTATATACATGCTGTATTGACGTCAACAAGTTCCGTAGGTCATGTTAAATCCAAACCGTTCATCCATTTGGCGAGGGCTTTATAAAAAAATAAAATAGATCTAATTATCAAGTGGACCACACTGCAAAAAGGAGTGGGGGAGTGAACGTCTACCATTGAAACTTTTTTGGAATCACAGAAGTTTTGGATTAGTATGAAATTTGTTTTTCCTCATTGAATGGAAAATAATTGTTATATAATTGTTATGGTGGGCATACGATTTGTTTAACAGTGAAAATAATTATCTCTGCTGCTATTTTCGGTGTGTTCTAGATGACCTTTGGATATGATTTAGTTTTTGGATAATGCTCTAAAATGAACTCTAAAAATAGATGAACGGTGTAGATATAATAAATAAATCACTGTGTGGTCATGTAACTTTGATCTACTTTGAACCGTTCGTATAACTCGGAGCTCGAGGAGCGTCAGTGCGCGTCTACGCACGACACGTACATACAGCAGGTATATAGCTGCTGGGTGGTACACCAGCCAATCCGCTTCCTCAAAATTCCTTCCTTTGATTGTGCCAGACGTCATTTGACAAGTACTTGCTGTGTAAGCCCGTATTTTTTTGACTCGACGGTATCTCTCTTGTTTGAGGAATTGTAGCGTCCTGATGTATCATGACGTGAATAGCTTTCCCACGCGTCCGTCCGTATGATGGGGACCATGGTTGGATGATACATGACGATGATCCGACGGGCGAGGTCTTCCAGACTCAATGATATTTGGGGTGATCTCTAACCATGGAAGGACCGAAGGGATTAGCGGTTCAGATCAAGTAACTATGGCCCTCCTCTATGGTTTGGGTGCATCAGGAGCGATTCTGGTTCTGGCGCGTCAGGATCATATAATGAATTGTCTGTCTCTGGATGACTGGATACTTTCCCAGACGCGTATTGAGAATTTACCGCAACTGAGTCCGCAGGGGGTTCGGGGCGCACGTGTCATCAGCGAAAAGCAAGAATTTCCGGAGCGCGGGTGAGGTAGGAGCAGCAGCTTTGATTATGTGGAACCCAGGACTCACCCAACTCGGTGCGGCCGTGAACGTGGGCCTCACCATGATGTGTTTATTATATATCCACTCCGTTCATCCGTTTTTCGCACTCATTGTACGGCATTATGCTAAAAAATGAAGGAGATCTGAATCTAAGGTGAGCGAAACCACATGAAACGGTGGTAACTAACCAACTCATTTAAATGTGGTCCCACGCTCTCACCTGTGCATTCAGTGTTAGAAAGTCATTGCCCGCTCACTGAAAATATTAGTAGTGACCCGGCATGGTGGGATTTAACTGGCCATATGTTGCAGTAAGAGATGTCCAAGTGCTTATTTGGTGGGGGCACTGAAATGACATGACTAGATTTGATTGGTTAGGTGCAGCGATTAGAACTGTGATTGAAAATGCAAAAATATTAGCCTTGTGCATAACTTCGCTGGCCATGAATGTTTCAATGGTAGACATTCAATCCTCACAATCTACTGTTGTATGGCCCAGTTAGAGAAATGTATCTGCCTCATTTTTTAGCTCACGTGCTAACATAAGCTGGAAAAACAGTTGGACGGGTGAATTTCTAACAAATATCACGGTGGGCCCCACCTATCTTCCCATCCTAGGTTGGGGTCTACCGTGATGTATGTGTTTTATATCCAATTTATTTATCAATTTACCTAAATTATTTTAGAGAATGGGACAAAAATGAAATAGAAGAAAATCCCACGTGGACGCCACAAAGAAAATAGCTGTGATTGAACGCCCTCCATTCAAAACTTTCTAGCGCCCGTTGTAATGTTTATTTGTCATCCATCCTCCATTGAAAATATTATACAGAAATATCAGCTTGATCTAAAATTTGTGAGCCTGACAAAATTTTAATGGTGGGCATTCACTCGTCACTGTTTCCCGTGGTGTGGTCCACTTGAAATATTGATCTGCATCATTTTTTTAAAGAAACGGATTGGCTGCTCCCCGCCACTGGCCAAGTGGCTGATGGTCAGTGCTCTATGGGCCCCATCATGATGTATGTGTTTCATCAATGTTGTTCATCCATTTTTACTAGGGGTGTACACGGGTCAGGCCGAGTCGAACTGGCCTCAACTCATCCAGGCCCGTTCAACAGCCACACAGGTCCGAACCCGACCGGACCTGGTCACCGGGCTAACATCTTCAGCCCGAACCGGGCCCGGGCGAGTTCGGGCCGAGTTCGGGCTAGTTTCGAACCTTCGAGTTCAGGCCAATTTCGAACCTGAGTTCGGGCCAGTTTCGAACCTTACAGCAAGTTCATGGGAAGGGCTTTGGCAGGTAATCCGTATCCCATTAATTTACAAGGCCCTCGATCAACGGTTTAGATAGTTGAACTATAGACTCCACAAAAAATCTTCTGGCCTGGAACATTCAATTCCTCCCGGTGACCATACTGCCCAAAACAAATGGGTGACTAGAGAATTTGTTTTAGCCGTTTATTTGTTTTATACCTGTGGCCAACTTAAGGTGTTTACTGGCCTGATTTTCGAATCAGAAGATCTAATTAGTACATCCAACCGGATGGAACTAAGATTTCATTTTTCTAATCCATATTAAGACAAGAAATGTGGCACATGTGTTTCACATCTAGGCCAGTCCTTATTGGGTCCCACTTTGAACATCCAATGGCCCAAAAAATAGGATGATAGACTCACTATCAGTCATTATTGCTTGTCCAACCATTGATTCTTCTGGTAGAAATGTGGCCCAACTGATAAGTGGGAACTAGGGCTAGCCCTCCTGATGATTGACCCAGATCTTGTATACATGACATTTTGCTATGTTGCAAATCATCTTCACAATCTTCATGAAGAAATGATTTGATACTCTTGCAGAGTGATGGATGAGACATGAGCTGTTAGAAATTACTTAGAAATTACATATATGGCTTTAAACCTTTCAAATTACAAGAACTAGTTTATATATATATATATATATATATATATATATATATATATATATATATATATATATATATATATTATATATATATATATATATCATGAACCGGGTTCGGACCGAGTCGGGCCGAGTCGGGTTGGGCTGGGGCGAGTCGGGTTTCGGACCGAGTCGGGCCGAACTGAGAGGTATCCGAACTCGGCTTGAACTCAGTTTCGGGCCTAGAAAATTGGCCCATCCTAACCCGAACTTAGTTCCGGGTCAGGCCGAGTCGGGCTTTTTCGGGTCGGGTCGAGCGAGCTAACCGAGCTAGCCCGGTTTGTGTACACCCCTAATTTTTACATATCATTTTAGGGTTTGGTCCAAAAAATGAGGGGGATATAAATCTCAGGTGGACCACACCACAAGTAAACAATAGTGATTGGATATCCACCATTAAAATCCTCTTAAGGCCCACCATACTGTTTATTTGACATCTAATTTGTTGATTAGGTCATACAGAACTAGATGAAGGGTAAAAACAAAGATCAGCCTGGTCCAAAACTTTTATGGCCCCAAAAATGTTTTAATGGTCAATGTTCATTCAACACTATTTCCTGTAATGTGGTCCACTTGAGATTGGGATATACCTCATTTTTGGTCTCTTAACATAAAATGATCTCTAAACATATATGGACGGCATAGATGAAACACATACATCATGGTTTGATGCACATAGCACGGACCATCAGCCATGGGCCAGTGGCGTGGGGAGTAGCCAATCCGTTTCCTATTTTTTCAGGCTCATGCCCTGAAATAAGATGGGAAAACGCATACCGAAGCGCGTCCACTTTTATCAGGTCCAAACATCAGCTGACTGAAACGATGGGCTGAGAAGATGTCTCAGTGGGTCCCACAGAGCTTTTTATTGTACCGGATTCTTGTTGCTACTACGGTTGCAGTAAATTCGTGCCGTACGTTGGCAGAGACAGTAAACTGGAAAAAGGAGAAGAAAACGTCGATGCTCATGTACAATGTGACCATTCATACTCATGCGTACAGTCCATGTACACATGGCAAACGTGTAGCTTAATCCACCGTCCAACTTGTGAGCCCCGCTTTGGATTGTGCATGACTTTAAAAATAGATTAGCTTGATGTAATTATTCTCTGATTAGTCTTTTAAAAAAGTTTATATTAGTCTTTTGATTTGGATTCTTGCCTATTTTATCCTAAACATCCATTTAATGTGGACCGATCAGAGAGTTTGAATCCACGGTTCACAGTCATATTTGGAGTATGGTCCATCCACGGTGCAGTCCACTGTTTGGACTATGCCACGTGGGTTGTGGCTATATGCATACGTGGGTGCTATGTGGTGCATGTGCTGGCATGACACACGTGCAAGATGAACGTGGATTACGCGACTAGTGGTGTACATCCAGTCGAACTTAGCCGCTAGCTGACCTAACTCGAACTCTCCTCAACTCGGTCCTCGAGCCTGAATGGCTAGCTTGGCTCGGTTGGTAACTTGGGGGTTAATTTGAGCTGAGTTTGAGCAAATTTTGTCTTAGCAATATTTTCACAAACACATGAACCGTCCATTCAAAATCTTATGTATGTAAAACAATAACAATAGTTTTATAGGTATTTTATCAAACTCCTAAGCAATATTAAAACAAAAAAAAAAAGAAAACAAGAAAAAAAGAAAGGAAGAAAAAAAGGTGGGGCATTTATTTCATATACATACCTTGCCACCAGCAAGGGGAACATTTATTTCATATACATACCTTCCTTGCCACCAGCAGCACATCGTTGAGTCATTTTATCGAACACTTGGTGAGCAACATCAAATCAAAGTAATTGAATCACCGAACTAGTTCTATCCGAGTTTAATTCAAGCTGGGTTTGATCTGAGTTGAGTTGAGTTGGGCTAGCTTGAACTCCACTCAAACTCATTTTCGGGCTCAAAAAATCAGCTCAACATAGCTCAAACTCACCTTCGAACCAAGATGAATCGAGCTTTTTCAAGTTGAATCGAGCAAGCTAACCAAGTTGGCTCGGTTCGTGTGCACCCCTAGTTGCGACTCGGAGGCAGCAGTGGGACGCTGACTGTGGGGCCCACCTTGATGTATCCATTGTATATCCATGCCGTCCATCCGTTTTTGCAGCTTATTTTAGAGCATGTTCCTAAAAATTAAAGCAGATGCAAATATCAGGTGGACCATAGCACATGTAACAAGCAGTGGCCGTTGAATGCTACCGTTGAAAACTTTCAAGGGTCCACCGTAATGTTTATTTGCCATCCAATCTTTTGATAATGTCACACAGACCAGGACGAAGGTAATGAACAAATATAAGCTTGATCCAAAACCTTTGTTTGCCCACAATAAGTTTTTAATGGTCAATGAACACTGTTTTCAGTGGTGTGGTCCACCTGAGATTCGTATCTCCTTCATATATCAGACCGACCCAAAATAAGCTGGAAAAACGGATGGACGGCGTTGATATACAATGCATTAATAGAGGTAGGCCCCACGGTCAGGTCCCACCCACATGGCTGGTTCGGTGTGGCAGCTAATCGGCGTTCGTGCAAGATCCAGACCATTTAATCAGATAGGGCACCCTGAGAATATTCTTGACGTAAAGTCAAAGTGGTCCACGAGAGCATGCAGATCGTCTGCCTTACCGTTGAATTGCCAGGAATCCGTACACGTTTGCCATTTTGTCATGTGCGCCCGGAAGGCTTTACTCGTGATACAGATGGGCCTATTTTTCTTATCAGGAGATTCTTATGGTGCGTCCCACTTTTTGGACGGATTCAATGTTCTGTGCACCTGAAATGTTGGAGGAAAGGAACGATTACTTCCCTTCCTACATGTATATGTGACCTCGGAAACAAGTTGAATGAAAAATAAATATTACAGAATGGTAGGAATTCAATCTCCATTGCTTCCCATTGTGTGGCCCTCTTGAGCATTTAATCTGTTTCCTTTTTAACTCTAGTCTTAAAATGATATATCAAATGGATATGATAAAACATATATATCACGTTGGGCCGCATGGATAATGCTGCTGTTCAGTGCTCTGTAAGCCCTACTATATAATATATATGTGCTTTATCCTTTTTTTCAAATCATTTTAAAACATGAGCCTAAAAAATGAGATAGAGCCAAATCTCAAGTGGACCACACCTTGAGAAAATAGTGGTGTTAACTATCCACCATTAAAAATTTCCTGTGAGCCACAAAAGTTTTGAAAGAAGTGATGTTTGTGATTTCCCCTCACCTAAATCCTGGAGGCTCAATCAACATGTTAGATGGCAAATTAACATTATTATATTTGTGTTTTACCTTCATCCAAGACCTTGCGACCTATTCAAAATGTTGGACGGCAAATAAACATTACAATGGACCTAGGAATATTTTAATGGTAGGCCAGTTTTATTTTTTATTTTTGTTTTTTTTTTGTACTCCATGTTAGCTACCCCCACTAGGGATCGATGCTAAGACCTCAAGTGTTGAAACGAGGTATCTCAGTCTGCCAGTTGAGCTATGGATCTGGGTGTAATGGTAGGCCATTCATCACTACTGTTTCCTACAGTATGGTCCACTTGAGATTTGGATCTTCCACGGCCTTAGGTTCATGCCCTAAAATGATTGGCAAAATGGTTTGACAGCATGGATATAGTATAAATACATCATAATGTTTCCGAAATGTTTATTGTCCATCCAACCTGTTGATAATGTCACTTAAACCTAAATAAAGAAATATATATATATATAGCCTGATTCAAAACTTTTATAATCCATTAATGGCCAATCACCTCCGTTTCATATGGTATGGTTCACCTAATAATTAGATATACTTCACTTGTTGGTCTCATACCCTTAAATAATCCAGCAAAATGGACGGATGTTGTGGATATAGAATACATGCATCAAGCTGGCCCCACAGTAAGTGCGTCACCCTGTCAATAAAGGAGACGGATTGGCTACTCCCCCTGACACCAGCCCCGTGGCTGGTGGTTGGTGCTCTGTGGGCCCCACCGTGATGTATTTGTTTCGTCCATTCCATTCATCCATTTTTACAAATCATTTTATAATTTGATACAAAAAATGATAGGGATATAAATCTCAGGTGGAGCACACCATAGGGAAATAATAATGATTGGATATTCACCATTAAAATCCTCCTAAGGCCTACTGTACTGTTTATTTGACATCCAATCTGTTGATTAGGTCATAATGACCCAGATGAAGGGAAACAATAAACATCAGCTTAATCCAAAACTTTTATGGCCCCCAAAATGTTTTTAATAGTCAACATTCATTCAACACCGTTTCCTATAATGGGGTCCACTTGAAATCTCGTACCATAAAATGATCTATAAAAATAGATGGACAGCATGGATGAAACACATACATCATGGTGGGGCCCACAGAGCACCGACCACCAGCCATTGGCAGGTGGAAGGGGGAGTAGCCAATCCGTTTCCGTCAATAAAAACTTATTTATCCATTTTCTTTGCTTTGCTTGGCCTCATCTCTTATCAGTCACATGGCAAAATCAATCAACCGTCATGTCCGGACTAGGTGTTTCCTGGCCTCACCGAGTGTAGTCACCCTCAAGACACCGGCTTTTTGTGGGACCATGCGTCACGCTTGGGTAAAACACCAGCATTCTTTTAGGTTGATTTTGAGAGGTTTCAGATCCGATCCATTCCGCAATGTGAGTGAGGTTGATCATGGGAGTCTTTGCCTCAAACCTATGTTATTTAAATTAGTCTAAATTATGATCCAAACCATTAATTGTCAGATTAGGTCCAATGACTCATGTGGTCCACCCAACTCATTTCAGCCTCTAGTTAATAGACGTTATTTCATCAACACAAAATATAGATGCTGTGGGTAGAGGCAGAAGCCACATCTCATGAATCTTTTCATCATTAGACTAGTGAGTGGCGGCATTTCATTGGCCCACCAAATACTTTTAAGAGAGGGGTTTCAAGAAATTGCTAGATCAAGTATATATTTGATTACCTTAGGTGGACCAATAAAATGGTATTGTTAGGTGGACCAATAAAATGGTATTCCGTCGTGACCCGGCAGCACTCGGTGTCACGCCAACCTACCAAATTCTCTCGAGAATTTATGTGGGCTCGAATAAGCCCACCTATGAAATGGGGCTGTTAGATAGGATGTGACAATGTGGATTGCACATGGCACGGTACCACCTTGATCATTAGATGATCAGTCATTCAAAGAAGGGCCTCTATTATTCTTACTCTTACCATTGATTTTGCATGCCTTTTAATTGTATGGATGTGATGATCCAATTATGTTTATTATTTAGTTGATGTCATGTGACAGTGAATTCCTATCCAAGAGGGCCCATTTTTCAGTGATCTAGCTTATTTGACCTGGTCCTATGTTGATAAGAAATATCTCAAAGATCTTACCAGATAGGAAGATGCTGGCCCCATCCAATATCTTGCCTTCTTGAATCCATTGATGCACAGGCCGTAGCTGCCTCTTTTATTTATTTATTTTGCCTCTTTTATTTATTTATTTTTATCTAAACCATCTACTTGCAATATTGTTAGAGTGATCCAATTTAGTAGATGCTTGGGACATCTGCCCATCTAGATATTGCCACACAGTAAGTATTGTAAGCCGGTTTATGAAGACTTCGTCTACACATTACCTTGAGGTTGTTCGTGGTATCCTTCGTTACATTAGCTCAGCTTTGGACATGTATGGAAATTATATATGCTTATCATGGGCATTTTGATGTTTACGCAATTGTGATACAAACTAGGTTGGTACTACGATTAAATGGCATTCTATGATATATTGGTGTGATAAAGTCTCTTGATATACATTGATACACCAAACTCTAACAGCTTAAGCTTTTAGAGTAAATGGTGGTTTGACATGATATCAGATAGGAATGTCCCATGTTCAAATCTCAAGAGAGATGCAAATATGGCTCGCTAATATATTATTCTCCCAACGAATATTAATATATTATTCTCCTAGCAAGTTGATATTTGAACCCCACATCTCTTTTCTAAAAATTAGCTTGTACATTTTTTTTAAAATACTGTATTCAAGTTGATATTTGATACCCATGCTCTAACTTGAACAATGGAACTATTAGTATGATAAATGTACTCCGATGACTTCAATATATCCTTGGATGGGACCATTCATTTTTTTTTTTTTTAATCCTTACATTCAAGCAGCCCATCTGCAGTGTGTATTCCAGCACTTGGACTCTACTCTGGGGCACCTTGTACTCCATTCAATGAGATCTGAACCGCAAGAGGATTCTAACATTTAACTGGGCCTTTCTGAATGCGACGCTGAGGTCGTCATAAAGTGGGACACCCGTATGTTTAATGCAAACCATTTGTGGATTTCCATTAACATTCCAATTCTTAAGTACGCTTGGAACCAGCTAATATCAGGCTTATTTTTCAAGACAAGTGGACATAATGCATGCTTGACATGGAATTTGGATCTCCTGCTTCTCACAAACATAATTTCTTATTTTCTTGTATTTTACTTAGTCTATGTTATGATGTGACTTGATTTGATTGGGTCATATGCCACTGTTGGAAAGAGAAATGCTTATGGGGGACCTTTTTACATGAGCATTCATGTGCACCTTAGCACACGTGTCATCGGTAAAAAATTCGAAGGACACCTCTTGAAACTCTATTAGCCCAATTTTCAGCCTGATTCAAAACTTGAGTGGGCTCTAGAAAAAAGAAAAACAAACCGAGGAGGAAATTATTTCCTTTTTCCATGGCCCACTAGAGTTCTAGATCATGCTGAAAGTCGGGTTATAAGGTTTAAGGGGTGCCGCATCACGGACAGTTCAGATTCCGTGCCCATAGCACGTGTGAAAAGCTGTGCATGTGAGCATTTATCTTTCTAACAGTGTTGTATAACCCAAACAAATCCCACAGTTGGATTACCATGGATTTCTCAGTCATTCTATCACGAGAAAAACCCCTTCTCGTTTGAGGTGGTGTTTGGATGCGGATGGACATGGACGTTCAGAAATTATTTTCGCCTGTGGTAACTTATGTTCACAGCTATTTATCACTCTCTAAGGCCATCATCCAAAAATGGCTAGACAATCAGAAGCATCCATCATGTATGTGCTATTTTGAATGTTCTATTATCCAAGAAATACATTATAAAATGATCCTGACCCTTGATCCATTGAATTGATTGTGGGCCATTAAAATTCTATTTAATGATCAACTCTCACCTACACATATCAACGATTCGTATCATACTTTAAGCATATCTTTCCTCACATGTCTTTTCTACTGTATCACCCAAAATATGGACGGTTCTGATCATATGACGTTCTCTGCGTATGGCCAAAAGTGGCGCGACAAATATTGATGACTGTAAGTCGCGATACAGACAAAACGAACTCATTCCACGATTCTACCTTTATTTATTTTTATTTTTTTTACACACGCACACACTCCCCCACACACTCAAGCCGTAGTGAGCTTTCACCACCTACTAGTACTCGAACCCTTGACCGGGTGTTGAAACTACCGAAAGTACCACCCGAGCAAGAGCAAGGATCCACGATTCTACCTCAATTGGATTTGAACTTGTGTAACAGAAAAAAAGAAAATAAAAATGTTTAACCTTCTATATCCAACGGTCGGATGTGGTTCACCTGATTGGCGGATCAACCTGCGCTTTGGGTCAGGGAATGGTATAGTGGGCCCACATGATGGATGACTCGGATCTTGCATATGTTTCGGCAGGTGGTTCTGACTAATCCGCGTCGTACAAAATGGCCAGTTGATGTTAACCGTCCATCCCATGGACGATTGATAGTCCTACCTGTAATAGCACTAGTTGTGAGAATCCCGTATTTTCACAGTGTGTACACAAATAAGAAAACATCATGAGTATTCAACCCATGTGTGGCCCACCAGACGTGACGATTACTCTAATTCTCAGCCTACAACATATTCACCAATGTCCCCCATTGATACATTTGGTGTGGCCTTCTTGATTTATGGAATAGGCTGGATTTGGTGTCAAGGATCTAACATGAGAAGAAAAATGTAATGGACGGATCGGATGGAACTAAAATATCAAGGTGGGCACACACAGCTCGAACGTATGGACATGTTGCGAGTCACCAAACTGCGTTGCGGCAATTCAAGGAAAGGCGCGGTTCATGTGAAATACCCTTTATTGCCAACTCAGAATGTTATCTTTCCAGCTTGGGTTTTGAACTGTTTCCCCGACCGGAATCGTTCGCAACGCTTGTTTTACTCAGCGCCGAGAACACCCCAGTTCTGTGTGGTCCACCATGTTGAATATGTAAAATCCAGTCCGTTCATCAGCTTAGGAATATTAGTTGGACCGTACATACTAATGGGAACAATGTAATAAAGCTCTAAGTTCAAACGATGTGGCCCATCTGAATTGTAGATCTATCTGGTTCTTCGACTTCTGTCCTAAAAATCGATGACAAGCCTGATAGACGGAGTGGATTTTACATATACAACATGGTGGGCCCCACAGACTTGGGTGTTTTACGCACTGCGTTGTTACGGGACGATTCCAAGTGCCCTTTTCTCATCTCTCTCTAGTAACGGTAGTATTTAACCGAAAATCCCTCGCTCCAACGGTAGTATTTAATCGAAAACTTCTCCCTCCAACGGTAGTATTTAACTGAAAACCCATCATTCTCGCTCTCTCTCTCATTCACCGCAAAACCGAGATTTGGAGCAACGAAACCAAACTCCTTAGAAGAGGAAGAAGAAGGTCCGCATTTTCCATCTCCGAAATCTCTCAGACTAAGGGAGAGAGAAGGAGACAGAGAGAGAGAGAGATGGCGTACAGAACCGACGACGATTACGATTATCTTTTTAAGGTGGTGTTGATAGGCGATTCGGGCGTCGGGAAATCTAATCTCCTCTCACGATTCACCAGGAACGAGTTCAGCCTCGAATCAAAATCAACGATCGGCGTTGAATTCGCCACCCGCAGCATCCGAGTCGATGACAAGGTCGTCAAGGCCCAGATTTGGGACACCGCTGGCCAAGAAAGGTTCGATCCAATATTCAATTTCCTCCAATTTCCCCCCTTCTTTTCCGATTTTGCTACATCAGATCTCCTGTGATTTTTCTCCGGTCCGGTGTTCAATCGGTGCCCTGAAAATCACAGGCTTTAGGGATTTCAGATCGAGAAATTATGATTGCTCGCAATGTTGATTAGAATCGTAGATTAATAAGGTTTTGTTATCGATTTAAGTTTTCAAATGAGATCCCTCTGGATCTTTTGTTTTTAGAGAAGAAGATGTATTTAAGGATTCCATGGCTTGAAGATCTTCTAGCAAGGTTGAAGATTTCATTGGCTACGAAACGAAAGATGTGAAGAATTTGGGTTTTAGTTGGATCTGATGGGTTGTATAGCATTAGGTTTTTAGGGAGGAGAAGACTTCATAGGAAGGAAATGGCGGCATTGCGATGCATGTATTTGAAAATGCTGGTAGCAGTAGGAATTTTAATGTAAAAGATGGGCAGGTGGGATCATAACAATAAGGAGACTGATGAAGATTTTGGATGGAAAATTGGGTCTGAAGATATTCAACTCAAACTCAATTGAAGGCCACCAACATGCATACCGTCTTCTATTTGATCGTATCTATTTTGTGAGTGTGAAAGTCTCCATTCGATATATTTTTCAAGCATTTGTGACATTGTACTTAGATAATTTCAGTCTAGTTTGGGAAGATTTGGGAAGTTAATAGCGATTAATTGCAACAGATCTACCATTTTAGGAAAAAAAATATGTTTTCTTATTAAAAAACTGCTCCTTTTTCATTTGATCGAAAATGGACCAAAACAGAATGAGTTGGGGTGAGTCGTACCAGTTTCGGTCTCAAGGTGAGTCGCACTAAAAAAACCCCCATGTATTCAATGGCCTAGAAAGGTTGAAAATCACGTGTAAAATCTATTATTTTCCTTTGGTGTGCATGTTGCATATGCAAGTGTGCACATGTGTGCATGGGTGTGTGAGTGCATGTGTGTTTTTATATGGTGTGGATGGATGGGCTGGTGAATGGGTGGAGGTCTTTGGTTGGGAAAGTGGGTTATGGCTGTAGATTTTTGGTTTGTTGGTTGATAATTTCTAGGATTGGAGATGGGACCACAGCCTAGTTTTTGGTAAAACTTTCACACAATAAGGAGTTTCTCGAATAGATTTCATGATTAATCCATCAGCCTGTTGTTAGGGATAGCATGGTGGTGCATATTAACTTGGGGAATTGCATGCGCTTGGACTCTCTCTTTGTGGGAACATGCTATTGGATTTGGTTTTCAGAGATTCTTTTCCATTTAGGCACTTTTTCTTTGTGTTCAATTCATGCACTTTTGGGGAACATGCTACTAAATTTATATGCATGTTGGTTTTAATAATGCTAACATTGATTTTATTTTTTTTGTGGAAAATTATTGATGAGTAAGACATGTTATCAATTGAGGTTATTTTCAAGAAAATGAAACTTAGGGGTTGTTTGTGTGGCTATAAAATCTTTTAGTTGTATAAGGGTTTACAGGTAAATACATTATAAGAGTTGTTTGGATGACTGAAATTGCCTGCAAACCTTTCACAGGCTGTAAACACTTTACAGGTTACAGGAGCTTTTAAAATTTTGGGTAAATTGATTACAGACCAACCAGATTTGTTTGTTTGTTTTTTTTTTTTTTTTTTTTTTTTTTTTTTTTTTTTTAATTTTTAATTTTATTTTTATAAATATATAAAATAATTATAAAAATAAAATAAAAAAATCTTCAAGAGAGGCTTTTGCAGCTAGCAGCAGTCTCCTCCATCCTCTCCAATGTCTCTGTGTGCGCGCGCGCGCAGGGAGCGGCTACCTGTAAACACTTTATATCTTAAAGCCATACATGACAACTTCAGGTGTAAAGTGTTTACAATTTAAAATTTTATAGGCATCCAAAGGACCCTTTCATCACTTCCAATTATGTTATAAGATATATTAATAATCAATAGTAAGGTCTTTTCCAAATAGTGCTTTCGCAACAAAACCAAATTACTTAATACCTTTCACTATCATGTATACATAAAGTTGTAAGGAAATGACAATATTGATAAAAGAATGATTCCTGCTGATTCTTTAACATTCTTTCCAAGATGAGATGCATGATTAGTTCGCTGGAAGCATGCCTGAGAGATGCATTCCTTTTTCTTCATTGGCCTTTGCACATGAATGTAACTTTTTCAGCTAATTGACCATCGAAATGCTTTATGATATGCTTTGACCTTTTCTCTTACAAATGACAATGACACTCGTATGTTTTAATCTCTCAAGACAAACAAGTGAAGCTGATTTTATGTGCAATTAAACTTAAGGATATTTTGGTTTTTGTTTTAGCGGCTTGTATCCTTTGGTATTTGTTTTACTGGCTTTGTATTCTGTTTCTGACTTGGTTTCAAAACAATGTTTTTTTTTTTTGGTGGATAGGTCAGTAATGTGTACTCCATTTTTTTTTTTCCTCTAAAAAAAATGTGTACTCCATTTTTCTGTCTTTTAATTTTATTAATTTTTTTTAAAATTTTATTTATTTATTTATAGTCTTCCTTTAAATAATAAAGCATTCTGCATTGTAAAGATTTATGTATTCACAAAATTAGTAATGTGTACTCCATTTTTTTTTCCACTAAAAATAAAATAAAATAAAAATGCATACTCCTTTTTTCTGTCTTTTTTTAGTCTTCCTTTAAATAATAAAGCATTCTGCATTGTAAAGATTTATGTGTTCACAAAATTAAAATCATTGCTATCAAGTCAAAGAACTGCTCTGATTATGGCCATTTTACAGATGTTCATCTAGTCAAGATCATAATATTGTCTATATTCCTTCTCATCCTATCTTGTTTTGTAATTCTCTAAACCATAGCTTTCATACATGACCTCATTCTTCTGCTTCTAGTCTTTCCTTCAGATTCAACAAAAAGTAGTTCCCTGCACTTTTCAATTTTATCATCCATTGTTTCTACACTTTTTTCATCTATATAAGCTAAGGCAAATACAAGGTGCAGTACTTAATTGGATTACGTGATTAACTTGTTGAGATCATCCACCATATCTGATCCCGTATTTGGGCTTTTTAAAGCTGAAAGTATGGGCCCCTCAAAGTTCATTGAATGTTCCTATGTTCAACTGAAATTGTAGTTCCTTAGCTTGTATTATTGTGAAAATAATTTATTTAATGTGTTTGTTTGTTTTATAAAGATACCGTGCAATTACAAGTGCATACTATCGAGGAGCTGTGGGTGCTCTGCTTGTCTATGACGTAACCCGCCATGTCACCTTTGAGAATGTAGAGAGATGGTTGAAGGAGCTTAGAGATCACACAGACTCCAACATTGTCATCATGCTTGTGGGGAACAAGGCGGATCTGCGCCATCTACGAGCCGTTTCCATCGAGGATGCAAAAGGCTTTGCTGAGAGAGAAAACACCTTCTTTATGGAGACGTCTGCCCTTGAATCTATGAATGTGGAGAACGCCTTCACGGAAGTCCTCACCCAGATCTACCGTGTTGTCAGCAGGAAAGCTCTTGATGTTGGGGATGATCCAACAACCTTGCCCAAGGGACAGACTATCAATGTCGGCTCCAGGGATGATGTATCAGCCGTGAAGAAAGTCGGTTGTTGCTCTTCTTAGAGTAAGCGGAAGGGAATGAGCATTGCAAGGTGACATTACGATGTCTGCTTCTTCCCTACGGAATTCCCTATTTCATGCGGATTTTGGCTCATTCATACCAATGTTTGGTGGCATGACACATATTGAGTGTTTCTCTCACACAAAAATCAAATCCCATGCATCAAGATTTCTAAATGTCTTATGGTTTCCGAAGATTGGAATCTAAATTGCAGTGATGTTTATCGTTCTCTTTTGCATTTGATGCAAACATACCGTTGTGTTACTTAATGTCGATTCTTTGAATCAACGTATTATTGCTTCAAATCTTACTACAACATCCTGTTATGTTTGCTTTCTTTGGATTACCTTGCATTTGGACATTTTTCTCTTGTATCTGATTTAATGAACTTGGTTCTTTTATCATGAGGTCACAGTATTCATGTCTTCTACTACATGAGTAATAGACATGTAGTGGATGTATTGAAGTATATTTTTGTTCTTTTGATTAGTTGAGTTTTGCCTTTGCTCCGAATCAAAGAACGCATTTTGATGTAAAACATGTAGAAATCCTGTGTTTGTAGTATTGTGATGTTGAAGATGGCCGACCCATCAAGACATCTCAACCCTAAAGCTCCTCCAGTATAATAAATATTAACTGTTTTACTTCTCTAGCAACACTAGACTGGCATTTGAATTTAACTAACTAGGATGGTTGGTTAGGGAACCTTTCTAAAAGAGAAAACAAGTGTTGTGAGCTTTTGATCCAGGGGAGCAAATAGAGAAATAACATTTTGGTTTTGAGGGAATCTGTAACTGGACAATCAACTGATAGGGAAAGTTGGAACAGAGTGGATATTTATATCTTCCTTACCACCTTTAGAACTGAGATACTTGGCCTTCTAAACCACCTGGCGTGCGCTTAAATACCCAACTTGATGATTTTCTAGATCCCATCTGGCAGGTTGATGTCTGTTGGATTTTGGACAAGTCGTTGATATTTCGCCATTGATATAGATGAACACTTAGAATGTTTTCTTTGTTAGCGCTTCAACCAGGATTGGTTTCAAAGCTGTAGCTCAATTGATGGTGCTAATGCCACATGTTTGGTCTGGAGCTTTCTGACCAGAAATGGCTTAGAAGGGTAAAAAACCTTTCTTAACCCAAAAGGGATCAATCACCCTGCAGACATTTACCTGGAATCGAAGTTGCAGGCATTCCGTTTGGAGGTTCTATAAGCTAGATGGATGATTTACCTAGAATCACATTACTTGCTGTGTAATAGAGGCTGAATCTATTTCGCTTAGTTAAAGCAGTCCTTGTTCATCAACTCTCACCACAGGTAGAATTGTTGATGGAGAATAGTTGGGTGGTGGGAATACTTGCTGGCTGGCAGAAATAGTATTCGCTCCAGCCAGGGATTTCACATGCTCATCGTCCTGTGATGTTCGAACCATGGGGTTTATGGGAGGGGTATTTTGGTCATTTTCATATATAATTAGTTAGGGAATTTGGTGATATTGGTCCTTGTGTAACTATTTATGGATTAGGTGATTAGTTAGGGGAGTTAAAGTTAGATAAGGATTAGTTGATGATTCACACACTAATCACCAAGATTAGTTGGAGAGTAGTACAAATACCCCTGTTGTTTGTAACTGTAAGTTTTTGTTTTTTAGAATTATAATTGAAGAAAAGAGGTATTTGAGAGACCTTTTTCAACCTCTTCTTCTCCCTTCTTGGGTGGATATCGGAATAGATGATTTTCCATCCATTCCTTTGAATTTTCTTCAATGCCTACTCAATCCCTTGCTTGAGAGATTGAATATTCTGCTTTTTGTCTAGTGTTCGATCCCGATCCTGGATTTACATCAATTGTCCTGTTGGCAGAGTGATTTGTTGATTTGTTGTAATGCTTGCATTGTTGTGAGTGGCGAAGAACCGCAGCTCATTGATCTACATGGATTAGTAAGCAGGTCATAGTTGCATTCGAATTTTTCAGTGAGTGTCCTCATCCCAACTGCATGTAATGTCATCATGCTGATATTCTGAAACAGCGGTCCTCATCCCAATCGAAAGGGAGCAAAAGAACATCCAGAATTCACAGATCCTAGCAATCCAATTATTGGTATTTTTCCATTGAATGTGATGTGTTGGTGTAGGGTTGTTAACTGCGGCAGAGCTGGGCTGGCTCAACTGAAGTTCGCATCTCAGTTTGTTATCTCTCTTAATAACATGGTACAAAAAGAGGCTAGTTCCTCCCCCGCAAGTCGTTGGAATAGGTTGATTCTACAAGTGATTCACATGACGATGCATATGAATAGGCACATGCTTATCCACCATTGCTTGTATGGGCCAGTGTTCTGTGTATACCATCCAACCCATGCATTAAGTGCATCCTGCATGGCGTGGTGCCCTAAAAATAGACTTATTCAATCACAAGGTGGGTCACACTATAGAAAAAAATTGACAACCACCTAAAAACCTCCAGATTCATAAGGTTGACCTACAAGATAATTGGATCGGCCTGACTTTACTAGAGTCCAACCTTTACAACGGAGCAACCTTATTATATGGGTTGGAAGGCACACACTATAGTGGAGACCCACACGCAAGGAGAACTTGAAGAGAAACTCGCCTCGATAAAAGGAAGAACTGTTTATTAGTCCTTCTGTCTCTTAAATCCAAGCCCGAGTCCGGGATAGCTAAGAGCGAAACCCATCCTTGGAACATGGTCGGGTGGGTTTGACCAGTGTCGAGCCACTTTCTTCGCACTCGCCTCACACGTGCAAACGAAGAACATGTCATGTGAGATATGAGGTTCTCCTCACACATTCCACATTGTGTAAAAAATCATGCTCATCTAATCATTAGGCAATACATGTTATTTACGCATTGCATGCTGACCTTATGATGTAAGACATGTTATGAATAACATTCTAGGGTTAGGATCAAAAGAAATAAGGTCCTAGGGGTCAATATAGAGGACTCATTATAACTTCCGACACCCATAACTCTATAATTAACTATCAAAATAATTATTGTAAGATATCATTGAAAAGCCATCGAAAGAGTTAGGAATGGAATCCTTTGAATGTACATGCGCTTCTTTTCTTGCCCACTCCCCCCTTCAACAGGAAGTTCCTTTAGGCAGAAGCTTTGTAGGGCCAACCACAAACATCCACTCCATCCATCAATTTCACAAGCTCATGTAAGGACACGTCCATTAAAAAAGAAAAAGAAAAAAGAGAGAGAGATCCAAAACTCAAGCGGGCTATGCCCCATGAGACAATGGGGAATGGACATCCGCTATTAAAACCTCTCTTGGGCTACAATGTTTTCTGTTCATCTCAGTGAGAATTGAATGCAGATCCAAAACTTGAAGGACCACGCCATGTGCCCATGAAAATTTCAATGGTGGGTATTCAATCCCCACTGTTTCCTGTGGGTCCATTTGAGTTTTGGGTCTGCCTCTTTTGGGATAATGTCCTAACATGAGCTAGTTTTGAGCCTGACCAGGGTATGCCTGGTGCGGCCCGACACAAGGATCAAGAGCCTAGCTGATGATCAGTAGAATCCCAAAATAATGGACAATCAACGTTTGAAAATTGGATAATCAACGGCCATACATAAAAATAACAGACGCTCGGTATTCAAATCTAGCCGTAACAGATGATCAACTATCAGATGTGGCAAAATGGGAGATTAATGGTCAAATCTAGCAACCAACCATCAGGCAGAAGTAGAACTTGATGGTTACAAGCAGCCTTATTGTGGTCTGTATGCATTGCACATGTGACACATCGGCCCACCGGACTTCATATCTACATGTATTATATCCTGTAAATATGCTATTCTAATCCTCAATTAGCCAATGTTTAGTATTTGTACATGTGTGGTGCACTTGATCAACGGATAAATTAAGAAATTTCAAGTAGTAAATATGGATTTTACAATTTTCAAGCTGGATGGGTTAAGTTAGATCGGGCCCGGGGTCATCCCAAATGATTATTTTCTGAGCTCGAGCTTGGGCCCTATGTCTTAATTGTCTTGCGAGCCCTGTCTTTTTCTGATTATTCTCCCTCCTTTCCTTTGTCCATGTGGGTTGGGTGCGCCACTTCCCTTAATGGCTCCTACCTACTATTTCACCAAACAGCTGATTTGTACCTTTTAAGACTTGAAGAAATGGAAGTTTGAAAATTCAAGGATTCTTAACAGCACGGTAACCTACAAGTCTCACCATCCAAATGGGACAAGGGAATGTGTCACATCTTTCATTTTTTTCATTCCCTCATTTCTCTTCTTAAACCTACCAATCCATCTACCTATGGATTTTATAGTGGGAGACTAGGATCAACTCGTTCGGTCTCGAGTCGACGTGTGCTTTGCCCAAGTCAAGGTTGACTCAGTTGGGAGTATGCGGTGGGTGGGGGTGTCCAACTCATGGTATCGAACTAGATCGAGTAGTGGCGAATCTTGACTTGAACGAGTCCTAAAGCAATGCATCAAGGCTTCACAACGGGTGGGCCAGGGGTTGATCTAGGCCTGGATTTTGAACTGCATGGGCAACCCAACATGGAAAAATGATATTTTTATTATAATATATTGTAAAATTTTAATAGTTGTAAATTTTCTTTTCTCCTATTACATCTGCATTTGACTTCAAAATTACACTGAAAATTTATAATAATGATGCTTTTACTTCACAATACTCTTAAATCTTGTTATCTAAGTATAGGCCATAACTTTTCTTTGTCACTCTCAACCCAAACATGCCCACTTTAGTTGTAGTATCCATTTGCAATTGAATAATCAAATGACAATGACAATCCATAGTGGAAATACTTAGTCATTGAGCATGACCCATCTGATGGTTATTTGCACCGGATGAATGTTTTAGTTATACAGATGTGGCCCACCATCACCATTGCAAGGTTGAACTATAAATTATGGGTCTACTAGAGAATAAAATGAAAAATCACACTAATATAACAATTCATTGTAAAACTGGGTAAACAACAAGACACCAGGAACTAAACAACAATTGCCAAAGATCTCAAAATAGATTGGATCACCCAGTTGTGATTACATGCGAAGTGGTAAAAAGAGAACAAGTAAAGGAAACTCTTGCGTTTGGATGCACAACTGAATTGGATTGTGATAATTGTTCGATCCACAAGAAACTATCAAATAGCAACCACGTTAGTAGTAATAGTGTGCAATTTTAGCCCTTGGCTTGCAATCACATTAATTTGAAATCAAATTATGAAAGTAATGACCCAATCGCTATGAATATGAGTAGTAGCGATTCGAGAATTTCATCCG
The DNA here is from genome assembly GCA_021015155.1 of Magnolia officinalis. Taxonomy (NCBI): domain Eukaryota; kingdom Viridiplantae; phylum Streptophyta; class Magnoliopsida; order Magnoliales; family Magnoliaceae; genus Magnolia; species Magnolia officinalis. The sequence goes on from JAJHSJ010000005.1 coordinate 6,701,601, forward strand.
TGGAGCTCATTATTACAATTCAATTAAATGGTGCATCCAAACACAGCCTTAGGAACTTTTGAGCCAATGTAATAAAATCCGGAGAAAGTCGAATAGTATCTCTTAGAGAATCATACAAGGCCTGCTCTTTCGTGGTTTTTTCTTCGGTTTGGGAGGTCGGAGAACGACCTTAATAGCTGCATCGAATACCGTCTTCACATTCTACAAAAAGAGAAATGGTAAAAGAAGCAATGTAAGACTAAAGAAGAAGAAAAGGGCCCACATATGCTAATATGGTCTCCACATTTGCATCTGGTCTGTTCAGCTTACAAGGTCCACAAGGAACATGCCCAGGTCCAATACTCATGTGGGTTCACCCCCACATGAGTATTAAAGGACCAATTGTCTATATTCAACATGCATGTGGGCTACCTGATGAATAGGACGTCTTAGGTGGGCCCCAAATGATAAACAGCTAACAACTAGCAGAAGTGGGGACCAATCTCCTTAGCATTTTTAGGATAGAAAGCAAAAATGATGTGGGGGCAGATTTTCTATCCATGATCATTTGGGAATAAGTTGAATGGACCTTTAAAGGAATTGATATATACACCCTCTTTTTTAAAAGCATACACCCACTTTTTTACTTTTAGTACAAGGATAATACAAAAACTAGACCATCCTAGTACAACAAGTATTAAAAAATTGGGTATATGCATCAAAAGGTAGGGGTGAAACAATGCCCAATGGCTGGTACCGGCCTGATTTTTGAGCCCGGTTAATAGGCGTGGTCGACCCTGTTATTGTTTTGAAGAATTTTTTACAAAGGCCTGAGCCAGAGAACCAACCCGAAGTTTATTGGTGAACTTGGGCTTGAAATCAAAGGTTCAAGGGATTTTTACCACAAAATTCTTGAGGTATTGAAATTTTACTAAATAATGCCTAAATGATTAGAGGAAACTGTTTTTTAGGGAAAGAAATTGCAAAAATTGGCTTATCTAAGTTTTTCTTTAAAAATAAGTCAAAGCTAAGACTTGTGGGACCACATCGAATGTGAATAAAATCCAAGCCATCCAACATATGCAACCCATCATGGTGATCGCACAAACCAAAAATCAGGCCAATCAAATCAACTGGCTACACTTGAATTGGACATTTTAAGTGGTGTGTATTATTATTATTATTATTATTTTTAATGGATAGGCGCACTATATATTTGGATCTGCTATATTTTTTGTCCTCCTAATAATCGTGTCAGTGCACATTTGTTGGATATGTTGGATGTCAGTCACATACCATGTGGACCCTACCATTCTGGACTCTACTCTTTGAAAAGAAAGAAATAAAAGGATGGTAATAGTGCTTCGAGAAAATCATTTTTTGGAGCACTATTTGGTAAAATCCAAATCTTCGAGGCATTTGTGGTAAAAATTCAAAGGTTCAATTATTTAAATAGGCCGGCCAAGACCCGATTATTCGTCGCATTAATTAGTGGGTTACAGAAAATTTGCATTATTAAATGGCAGACTTTTACAATATTTTGTACAAATGAGGGGTAATTTCGGCATTAAGTTCAATGAATACCTGTTGAGTCTTGGAGCTGCATTCCACATAAACAGCTGCACCTATCGACTTTTTCAATTCTTCACCCTGGCCCACCAGTTGCAAGAGAATCTCATCACTACCAGCCAATTACTAAAGAGAACGATCCAGTGTGGAATGCCCACAACGAGTTACAATGTGAGATATTCCTTATCTTGATCTAACTGATCTGACGGCTGAGGGATTACCATCTGATGGGCCCTTTCACATATGTAGAAATGTCCTACATCGTAATTTTGTACGGGTGCTCCTCCACACTAGATCAGTTCTCTACAGCAACGGTATTGGACGATGCTAGCGCACAAGTATGTTTGGATTTTATTTTATTCAAGTGTGGCCCATGGTTGAATAATCCGCAACATTGAAATGATGCTACTCGACCATGGATAGCCATGTACCGGCCAAGATTGGAAGATGGTAGCTATAGTAGCCGTTTCTTGTTGGGAGCTTATTCAAAGGATTAGGATTTTTCCATCGGAGAGATTTTTGGTATATGGACCATTACCAATGAGACACAGAATTTCAATGGTTTGGATCACTAAACCATGGGCTCCACTACTAATTATGAAAATTATTAATTAAAATGAAAAAAAAAAAAAACGTAATTTGCCTGAGCCGTTGTGATTGGAGTTGCACCCGGGTGGTCAAGTAGGAATTGCTTATCGTCACGTAAATCTGCAATGAGATTTTGAATAGTGAGATTTTGGACGTGCACATCCTGCATTTGTACCTGGATGGGCCCCACATTCAGTCACAAGATTGGGACCATCCATCGGCGTTGCATGCAAGATCAGGGTTGTTCATTTTGTGGACCCCACCGTGTGGGCAGTTCAGATTTTCATACACGTGTAATCCACGTCACTATGGAACATACACGGTGCGCTCACAAGATGAACGGCCCAGATTTCATACATGCGGTGGAATAGGATCTGCGGTCCTACTCCAACGAACAAGCTGCTCACTACTACAGGCGGGCGGGCTTCCAAAACAGGCAGCGGATTAGCTGTTACCCGGGTAACACGTTAGGGGGTGTTTCACTGACCGTGAGGCCCACTTTGATGTATGTATTTTATATCTACGCCGTCCATCAGTTTTCCCAGATAATTTTAGTGAATGTCCAAAAAAATAAAAATAGATCCAAATCTCAATTGGACCACACCACAGGAAACAGTGGTCATTGAATGGCCATCATTAAAAACTTCCTGTTGATAAGGTCACACGGACCTCGACGGTGGGAATTCAATCCCTACTCTTTGTACCACTTGAGATTTGAATATACTTCATTTTCGAGACATTAATGCTCTAAAAATGAGCCTCGCCTGAAATACAACACATACATCAAGGTGGGCCTACGATCAGGTAAACACCCTTCATAACGAGCGGAAAAGTATATGTGACCGTGAATCTTTTCCCTTTGAAATGTGCAGTTGATTAATTTTGTTTTCAGCCGTCCATCTGGATGCCCAAAATCAACAAACCATCACAACCATTAGAGGCGATGGGGCCTTCAACTCACCCATCTTGGTTCCCACCAGCACAACGGGAACGGACGGAGCATAGTGTCGCAGTTCAGGGATCCACTGTCGGTTAGACAAAAGAGAGAGAGTGTGTGTGTCAGTCGCGGCGGATGGATGTAAAACACAAGATTGCGAGTAAAAAGTGAGAGATAGAAACCTTCTTAGAGATATTTTCATAGCTGGCCTTGCTAATGAGAGAAAATGCCAGCAAGAACACGTCAGCTCCTCTGTAGCTTAGAGGCCTTAGCCTGTTGTAATCTTCCTGACCTGCATTTTCAATACAAATCAACATCCTGTGTCTTTCGAGTTTAAATTACGAATATATCCTTAGTTATTGGTGCATTTGGTTTTGATGTAAAATATCATGAAATTGTGCAACCAAACACACACTGTCATATCTTACATTATTAGGAAAGATTAGTAATTTGCAATTAACTCGAAAGAAATGAAAATATAGTGTTAAACAAACGGGCAAGCCCACCGAGTAAACTTTAGTAAGAATATGGTAAATTTATATATGTAGCCACCGTTAGTTAAAATTTCAGAATCTATGCAATTAGAGACCGTCTAATCAACTGATGCAAGGATTAAGACAATTTATTTAGATTTCATTACCCTAAATGGTATAGACTTACAAATTCTGAGTAAAGGCCTTGGTCACGAAAAAAGAAGGCAAAAATAACCTTTCCCTAGCTATGCATAAATGCCTACAGGTTTCTCTACTCATAAATGAAGTTAGGGTGTGGAGAAGAACAAAACTTCAACACTACCCCAAAGATAATTGCAACTCTTAAATCTTGCACCTTACTCTAATGGAAGCAATGGAGAGCTTTGATAGAGATATGAGTTGGAGAAGGAAAAATTTCTATGTTTTCTCAAGCCATGGAAGTTGATTGGAACTCCTTGATCCCAACTCTACTCTTAGTCCTACTCACAAGGGATGGTTTGGATTTGGAATAAATGGAATTGATGGGTTTAGATTGGATGGAATAGATGGTTTGAATGGAATGATTTGGATAAGATGGAGTGGATGGTTTTGGATTGAATGAAATATTGGATGATTTGGATTGGATAGATTGGATCAAATGGAATAAATGATTTTTGGATTCCTGGTGAGAAGTGGCCCTCTTGATTCAGCCATTCAGTTGACTCATTGTTGGGTGGAATATCGTCATAGAGAAATATGATGTATGTTTAATTAGTGGATCCTACATTGGAAGGGCTACTGATTGATTGAATCTTGCCTCTTGAATTATGACAATGAGTGGAATGGGTAAAGTTCGATCAGATCAGTATCAACCCGAGTCTGCTCCTATTAAACCAGCCAACCTAACATATGAGTTGTTGCCTTCTGGTTAACCCAACACCCTAAAAATTCATCAAACCCAAACCTGACCCAGCCCTTTTCAATTGTAACCATGTTAGGCTCCAACGACCGGACTTGTATTGACCACACTCGGGTTTAAGAATGGAATATGGAACTAAAGCTATGTCACCTTCTCCATAATTAGTAAATATATACAAACGTATACACATCATGTGTAAATATTTATACTTATCATCTATTAATTTATTTTCGGTTCAACTCATCAGCCTCAACCCATTCATAAGCTATATTAATCCGACCCATTTACTTGAATGTGCAACATTTTCTAACCCGAGTCCAATCCACCATCCATTTAGGTGGGCCCAAACTCCAGGCCTGCCGACCCAACCAATTTCCATCCCCAATTCGGTCTCCTGATGTTTCTTGATTGAAGCATATATGGGTAGAGGTAGATGCACAGTAGTGATTGGTCCAGATAATCATAAACTAGCATTAATCACAATTTTGAAAACCTAGGGTTGGATTCATTTTTAAAATTCAAGTTTTATAGAACTACATCTCTGTTGAATATTAGCTAATTCAAATGGAAGATTAAGAAGATAAAATGAAAATAATAAAATAAGAGTTCAACAAGACTAACCTGCCGTATCCCAAAGTCCGAGATTGACCGTGCTACCGTCCACCACCACATTAGCACTGAAGTTATCAAACACCGTTGGAACATAATCCTATCACATGAAAATGCATCATCATCATCATCATTCTCGTCGTCACTAATAAAATGAGAGAGAGAGAGAGAGAGAGAGAGAGAGAGAGAGAGAGAGAGATTGGCATCATGGACATAATATTCATGAAACATCCAGGCAGTGTTTGGATGCGCAAGTGAATTGAATTGCCGACTTTCATTTTATTTAATAACAAATGACAAAAACCAATGATATTACAAAAACCTTACTTTGAAGCCCAACTTAAAAGTAACGTGATTGCAATTAATAGTGATAATTCCAAATGAAATTCAATTCAATACCACATCCAAACAAGCCCCAGGTATCCTACCGTTGGGAATGTATTGCTAGTGTAGGAGATAAGCATGCACGTCTTCCCCACAGCTCCATCCCCGACCGTCACACACTTGATAAATCTCGCCGTACTCATCTTCCCTGTGGTCCGATTCCGAAACCGACGTCCACCCAAAAATCGTGTCCTCACTTACCAAATCTTCCTATCTTATTTTCTTTCATTCAACATCAAATACCACTCTCTCTTTACCTACATGGAGAGAGAGAGAGAGAGAAACAGAGAAAGAAAGAAAGAGAGAAACAGAGAGGAAAGTGGGGTTTGTTTGAAATTTGAAATGGAATGGTGGGAGGAATGTGGCTTTTAATAAGGTGCACCCTCCACCACTTTAGCTGTACAATGTCCCCCTTAGAAATGATTGCTCAGACCCTTTTTTTGGTCTTCTTTTCCATTTCTTTGAGTGCAAGGCCAGAGCCAAAGCCAGCAATCTATTTGCAATTGGTTGGAGTTGGTTAAGTGTTGGAGAAGGGATAGATGGATGGAAATGATGGGAACTAGTTGCTTAATTAACTCAAAACTATCATGATTTTTTGGAATTTATTTTTTTATCTTTAAAAAAAAAAAAAAAATTCTTATTACCATTAGGTGCTTCTTTCTGGAGTTGGTTTTGCCTCCGCCGCGACTCAGGATTGTATGTATGTCGGCAATCACAGTGGCCCCACATGAAGGGAAGGTCAGATGGTTTTAGCCGTCCATGCTCTCTTTGCTGGATTAGCTAACACAATCATGCTTCGGTGGTGATTCTAACCGTTGATTTTTAGAGTTGAATGGGAGCCTTTGGGAGTTTTGTTTTCATTGTAATGAATTCATATGCGGATAGTGATGATCCATTCAGTGCAAGTTTGCAAACAGGCCAGTATATCATAAGGTCCACAACATGGACGGATCTGATCGTTGGACTAATCAGTGTGTGGGTCCCAGTTGGTGGCGACACACGGTGGATCCTCAGCCGCGGAAAAAGGTGAAATGAACTCTTCTTTTGTGCGTCTTCATGATTGTAATAGTGGAAATGTGAATGTCTTTTTATTGATTAATGGGAATGATCACGTGCGCGGTCACGTGATATAGAGAGAAGGCATTAGTAGGATTTTTATATTTGTTCCGGAAAAAAAAAAAAAAAAATAATAATAATAATAATAATTGTACATGTAGAGAAGCATGGATCACATCAGGCTCTGTGATGGACGTTTCAAGGGCCCAGATGAAATGAAGAATGTTGGTGTCTGGTGGACAGCCGAGGGGGCTTGGGATTGGATTGTAGGAAATGGTTGGTACGTTGGCAACTGCAAATGCAAGGTCAGCAGAGATCCAACGGTCATGATGTGATGGGCCCACTAGATATACACACGGGATCAGACGAGGGGTGTTGAATGAGTTGGGGGGACTTCCGTGAATGGAGGTACATTAGAGAAGGTTAGAAACATTTCCCATGGACCCAAAAGACATGGCCAAACTGTCTTCTGGTGAGACCCGGTTTTAAGATTTGGCCACTCGAACAGACTCGTTTGTTTGGGTCGTGATTCAAATCAAACGAGTCACATCAACTCACTTACTTTATCCAACTCTCACTGGCCCTGTCAAATTGGATTGTGTCAGACTGAGTCAAGTCGCAGTTGACAGTCTTAAAACCATGTCTGATATATAAGAGGCTGAAATTTTTCGTTATAAATTATATATGTGACAGGGCCGGTTTGGAAAGTGGGATTAGGTTGTACGGAATTGCATTTGTTGCCTCTAAATTCCATAAGGTATTCATGGCACATTGCGTGAGGAGAAATATCAACATCTTAGTTACATAGGTAAAACATTGAATCCACGAAATTATTCTTGAAATCACCAGTTAGGAAGGAAATTTTGAACTTTTATTATTCAGTATTTCTCATACTTCTCAATAAAATATAAAAACCCTAATTAAGAGTCTTAATTTATTTAATTATTTTTTACCAAAAAAAAAAAATCTCAAATTAATAATGATAGATGATTCGACACATGATTAAGGCAATTACTAAAAAACACTTGGTATATTACAACTCTAAAAGTAAGGAAATTCATCAAAATTAGAAATGATTAAAAATAGTATTTTTTTTTTTTTTTTTCCTAAAGTCATAATTTTGAACAAGAACGAAAAGTTTTCTAATGAAATTGATCGTCAAGGCTAGAAAGGCAAGTTGATTGACCACAGATGGCCCACTATAGGTTGTATGTCCCATAATGATCCCCAAATCAAAAGTTATGTCCAATTTATGGGTTACACTTTTAATGTTAATTTTTCCTTATTCAGAATAAATTTCATTTATACGGTATGCACCCAGAGCCTTATTATATAATATCCTATGTTGGATTATACTCTGATTTGACGGACTACATGTACTTTCATTTGAGCTTCTTTTGGTCTAATTGTGCTAATAATAGGTTTGCGGCCTGCTCTATATAAATTTAAAAATGATAAAAAAAGATTAAATTAATCCAAGTATCACATCATTTGGGGTCACAAGAGATGCAATGGGATTTTTGGTAAATTTTGAAATCTACTACATATGTGGAGTTTTATCCACGCCATCCATCCACATGCACCCTTTACATGTAACTACAGAGTTGCGTGTACATGTAGGTGACCGGCATTAGCTATAAAATCTAGTCTGTTAATTATAAATTTGTAGCCTACCACACATAGATTTCACCTAATAAAATGTTTTTCCCAAGAGAAGACTTTGATACATGAAATTTGACCGTCAAAATAACATGGTATTTCCAAACATACAATCATTATATAATAATGGTGTTAATTCCACCTAATGAAATTCAATATCATTTAATCCTCCACAAGGAATAAACTGTTTGGCCAGGGATCTGATTCAACATTTGTGTTTGGCCTACCTGATGTGTTTACTACCCTGATTTTTGTTCTAGTTGATCAACGGTTGGAAAGCGCCGGGTAAACCAGGCTCCCAATTAGCCCAGCCCTACTCCACCAGGCCCCAAACCGGGCCTAATTGGGCTAGAAAGGCCCCACTGATAAGTATCATTGGCTTGCGCCTGGCTCAGACATTGGGCCTTGATTTCAAGGTTGGGCCTGGACTTTGGGCCGAGTTTAGGAGCCCAAGTTCTGCCCTACTGGGCGGGCCGGGTACAGGTGATCTTTACAATGGGGCCGTCCAAAAGCATGGATCTGAAGTCATACACAAGCAACACTTTGCCACGTGTGATGCCTCCACATTGTGTGATCATTCCTCTTATTTAAAATTTCTTTTATTTATTAGATTTGAGTTTAGCTTAGGTGTGTTTGGTTGCACTGAATAAATGAAATGTTATAATATTTTGTTACAACCAAACGCACACTTATTTAATAATTTATGGAGACAATGAAATGATCTTATTTTGTTTTTATTAAAACCTTTTGAATTGATAGGGTGGATTCAGTGGTGCGGGCGAGTCTCATTTCCCAAATTGTATAAATATATAAATCTTGTTTCAGTCCATCTGGACCGACCAACTGATGGCCCACCATAGATGGACGAATGGTAGAAAATAGAGATTTGGATGAAAGACATGATAGTGAATTATCTTCTTGCAAATCAGCACAATTTCTACACCATTGCAAATCAGCACGATTCAGACCGTCCATCAGGCCCTACATGGATGGATGAACAAAACAAAAATCATATCTTCAACGCAATCTTTTCATGTCTGAAGATCATGATTTAATTCATTTACACAGGCCATCTCACCTACAAGCGTACCAAATGCTAGGGTTTAGGCTTATGTGTAGATGGGTGTAGTGTAAGTCTCTCTAACTTTCATTTGGCTTCAAAAATAAGGAACGACGACTGTAATTTTAACTTTAGGGCCTTTTTTAAGTTTATTTTTCCTTTTTACCTTCCTTGAAAACGTTAGGCCTTAGACTCTTAATGTTAGTTTTGCACCACATAAAAAATGGTGGAGACTCTTCAATCATACACATGGCCTTGTTGTATGGTAATCCAAACTGTCCAAATTGCTAGAATAATGGCGGATGGAGCATAGCCTAAAAAATCACATTGAGAAGATAAAATTAACTATCAGATTTTTTCCACTTTTAATTTGGACCATTTAATGTTTAACTCTTGACCATCCATTTGATAGCTATTTATTAGATGGTTAGGATTTCTTTACTGGAGTTATTCTAGAGATATGGTCTGATAGATGTGAATGAGTGTTACATGTGATGAGTATGAGTAACTACCATTTTTTAAATTGTGGCAGACGAATAAAGTACGAGTCGGCCATTAAAGCTTTACGATGAGATGAGCCGTTAGGTTGACAATTTGCAATCTAGAATCACAAGGCTCTGAACAGGAAGCAGAAAGCTTTTTATAGGATTCAAGAAGCCGTGCATTCGTCAGTTGCTTGTTGTACTTTGGGAACTTGATAGTCTGATTGCAGCTGTGGCCCCACATTGGAGTTATGGATCGAATGGTTAAGATCTTTCTATTGCTATTATTTCTTCACATTCGTCTATCCAGAGTTGGGCCCACTCAACCTGTGGACCCAATCACCTGGATGCGAATTTCCACATGTTACAGGGAGATGGATTGGCTATTCCCCCTTACACCAGCCCCGTGGCTGATGGTAGGTGCTCTGTGGGCCCCACCATGATGTATGTGTTTCATCCATTCCGTTCATCCATTTTTACAGATCATTTTAGGGATTGATACAAACAATGATAGGGATATAGATCTTAGGTGGACCACACCACAGGAAAACAATAATGATTGGATATCCACCATTAAAATCCCCCTAAGGCCCACTGTACTGTTTATTTGACATCCAATCTGTTGATTAGGTCATAAAGACACAGATGAAGGGACGAAATAAATATCAGCTTGATCCAAAACTTTTATGGCCCTCAAAACGTTTTTAATGGTCAACGTCATTCAACACTGTTTTCTGTTATGTGGTCCATTTGAGATTGATATATACCTCATTTTTTCTTTTATAACATAAAATGATCTATAAAAATAGATGGATGGCATGGATGAAACACATACATCATGGTGGCACCCACAGAGCACCGACCATCAGCCGATGATGTGTATGTGACACCCACATAGTCCATCATTGGGTCTTGATCATTTCAGCACTTGAGAACAAAAATTAGACGGCAATAAAATTCGAGTGGGCCACGCTTCCCCAAAAAGTAGAAAACGGATTGCCTACTGAGTTACTTGGTACGCTCTTATCGTTCTTATGGGACTGAGTAGACTCAGTTGGGCTCACCGTGAATGTTTATCTTATCCACTCTGTCCAACCGTTTTTTCATACCATTTTAGTGGTTGATGCCAAAATTGAGGTATATCTAAATTTAAGTGGACCATACCACATGAAACAGTGGGAATATTGATTTCCACCGTTGAAACCTTTGTATGGCCCACAGTGATGTTTATTTGTCATCCAACCTGTTCATAATATCACATGGATGAAGTAAAAACACAAATATCAAATTGATCTAAAACTTATGTGGCCCCCACAAAATTTTCAATGGTAGATGTTCAATTCACACGGTTTATGGTGATGTGGTCATTTTAAGTTTGGATATGCTTCATTTTTTGTCTAACGACTTAAACTTATTTGCTAAAATGTACCGATGGAGTGGATAAATTGCATGAATGACTATGGCTCTCACAGAGTTTACTCAGTATGCTAGCTCAGCACTCAATCTGCTTCCAAAAAAGTAGGGGGTACATCAAGTCAAACTTGACTAGGCTAGGTCTTTGAGCCTGACTAGCCAACTGGGCCCGATTCGATTAGTAGTTGAACCCAATTCAAGCCAATATCGAGCCGAGTTCGCTATCCAACATTTTCATAAACACTTGGACTGCACCTTCAAAATCTCATTGTATTTAAGATAACAACAATGGTTTTACAGGTATTTTATCAAACACCTTCTAAGCAACATAAAAATAAAGAAAAAAAAGGTATTGGTTTCATATACATACCTTTCTTGCCACCGGCCACAATTTGTTGGGTCATTTCATCAAACACTTGGTGAGCAACACAAATATCAAAGTAATCGAGTCACCGATCTGGTTCAATCCGAGTATGATTCGAGCTGGGTTCGATCTGAGTCAAGTCGAGCAGGGGCCAGCTCGAACTTGGCTCAAACTCATTTTCAAGCTAAAAAAATTAGTTCAAACTCAACTTCAAACCAAGTCAAATCGAGCTTTTTCGAGTCGAGTCGAGCGAGCTAACCAAACTAACTCGGTTCGTGTACACCTCTACCAAAAAGTAGGGATGGAGAGGTCCCACTACGGCGGGCATGAATGCCGAAGCGGATTGGTTGGTGTACCACACACCACCGAACTGGCTGGTATGTTGATGTCACTAAGTTCTATGGGTCCCACCGTCAGGTATATGTTATGTCCAAATTGTCCATCCATTTTGAGAGCTCGTTGTAAGTCTTGATCTGAAAATAACACAAATCCAAATATCAAGTAGACCACACTACAAAAAGAAGTGAGGGATTGAACGTCTACCATTGAAACCCTTTTGGGGGTCACAAAAGTTTTGGATCAATATGATATTTGTTTTCCCTCTTCCTCAATGTTTGTGTGACCTTATGAACCGTGTGACCTTATGAACTGATTGGATAGAAAATAGATGTTACGGTGTGTCAGAAAAAAGTAGAGATGGGGATGCCTACCCTTGAAACCTTAACCCATTGTAGCTTTGAATTAGGATGTTATTTGGTTTTCACTCTTCAATCTTGTGGGAAACACTTCATGAACTGGTTGGATGTGATACAAACGTCATGGTGGACTTCCTGGAAGGTTTCAATGGCATTCTCACAATGCTTGCGGTGTGGCCCACCCAAGTATTGGATCAGTTTAATATTTCGGGTCACACGGTGAAATGATTTAGCAAGAATGATGGACAGACTAGATTTTATGCTCATCAGATCAATGGAACGACACAAATTTTTGGCAAGCACATCTATGCGGTAGCACCGAATGAATTGGATCTTTCATGTGACAGAATTACCGACATGGGACACGGATTTCCAGCTAAAGCCCTTTGCCAGAAGTTCCTGCATGCACTCGGAACCTAGGTTTAGCCCACTGTGTGGTTTGTGAGAAATCCACACTGTCCATCCGTTTTTCGAGATCACTTTAAGACATAAGATCAAAAATGAGCTGGATCTAATACTAAAGTGGGCAGAAAACGTCAGGATTGAACGTCCACAGTTGAATATAAATTCGTGGGGCTACATAAGTTTTGAATTAGACTAATATTCGTGTTTTCAGTTCATCCCAGTACGAATCATGTTATGAACGGTATGGATGGAATGCAAATATCACTGTGGACCCAGTGAAGTTTCAACTGTAGGAATTTCCCTACCCACCTTTTCCTTTGGTGTGGCGCACTTGAGTCTTGGATGCTGCTACCCCGCCCGGACGGAAATCTGTCCGGGCAGGGCTCTGTGGGGCCACAGTGATATAATTGTTTTATCCACGCTGTTAATCGTTTTTCTCATATCATTTTAAGTTATAATACAAAATATCATGCAGGTAAAAGTTTTAAGTAGACCACAAAGTAGGGATTGGATATCTACCATTAAAACGTTTTGGGGGCCGGAGAAGTTTCGGATCAAGCTTATATTTGTGTTTTCACTTCATCCACGTCTACATGAACTTATTAATAGGTTGGATGGTAAAAAGAAACATCACAGTGGCCCTCATAAAGGTTTCAACGGTGAGTGTCACTATCACTGCAGCTTCCTTTTGTGTGGTCCACTGGAGCTGTGGACCTGCTTCGTTATTTGATTCATAACTTAAAATGGTTTAATAAAAGAGATTAACAGCGTGGATAAAACACTTACATCACTGTGGCCCCACATAACCCTGCCCAGACGGATTTTCGTCCGGGTTAAGGACGCAATCCGCGTCCAAGTTTTGTCTAAAATACTAAAACGAGCTCAAAAAAACGGATGGACGGGGTGTATTTCTAATAAACATAATGGTGGAGCCCACCAAGGGTTCGAGGCGCAGGAACTTACTGCGAAAGGCTTTCGCAGGAAATCCGCGTCCCACACCTGAGAACGGATGGGCTACTCCCCCACCAGCCCCGTGGCTGGTGTTCGGTGCTCTGTTAGCCTCAAAATGGTGTATTTGTTTAATCCATTCCGTTCATCCATTTTTAAAGATCATTTTAGGGCTTTATCCCAAAATTGAGTGGAAGATAAATCTCAGGTCGACCACACTAAAGGAAAACAATAGTGACTGGATATCCACCATTAAATCCTCCTAAGGCCCACTGTACTGTTAATTTGACACTCAATCTATTTATTAGGTCATACAGACCCAGATGAAGAGAAAAAACAAAGATGATCTTGATCCAAAACTTTTATGACCCTCAAAAAGCTTTTAATGGTCAACGAACCTTCAACATTGTTTCCTTTAATGTGGTCCATTCGATATTGGGATATATCTCATTTTTTGCATCATTTAGTAAAATTATCTAGAAAAATATATGGACGGCATGGATGAAATACATACATCATGTTGGGGTCAACATAACACCGACCATCAGCCATTGGCCGGTGGCAGGGAGTAGCCAGGGGCTGAGCAAAGTTGTTTTGAGTTAGAAATCGGATTGCGTACTGAGTTACTCAGTACGCTATTATCGTACTGAGTAAACTCTATTGGGCCCATTGTGAACTCATATGGTTCATCCACGCCGTCCATCCGTTTTTCCAGATCATTTTGGGGTTGGACCCAAAAATAAAGTATATCAAAATCTCAAGTAAACCATACCAAAGGAAACAGTGGAAATATTGATTTCCACCGTTAAAATATTATTAAGGCCCCTAGTGATGTTTATTTGTCATCCAAACTGTTCATGATATCAAAAAGACTTGGATGAATCGAAAACGCAAATATCATCCTGATCTAAAACTTCTGTGGTCCCCAAGAACTTTTCAACGGTAGACTTCAATTCACACCGTTTCAGGTGGTGTGGTCCACTTTAGTTTTGGATATGATTAATTTTTCATTTAAAGTAATAAAATTATATGATAAAACGTATGGACAGATTTGATAAAATGCATGAATGATAGTAGGCCCCACAGAGTTTACTCAGTACACTTGACATACGGAGTTACTCAGTACGCAATCCGCTTCCTATGAGTTACGACGGAGGTTTGCGGGTGGACCGGTTTGCATGGTGTGCCGCACTCCACTAACGTACGGTGTGTTGACGTTGCCAAGTTCTATGTGGCCCACCATGATATATGTGTTATATCTGTACAGTCCATCCATTTTGAGAGACCATTTAAGCCCATGGACCTGTAAAAGAGGCAGATCCAAATCTCAAGTGGACCACACCACATAAAGTAGTGGAAACAATGACATTTACCTTTGAAACCTTCCTAAGGCCTACCATAATATTTATTTGCCATCCAACCTCTTCATAAAGTCACAAACACCTGGATGAATGGAAAACGCAAACATCACATTGATCCAATACTTATTGTGGCCACCGAGAAGTTTTCAATGATAAGCATTCAATCCCCACTACTTTCTTGAATGCGGTCCACTTAAGCTTTGGATCTTCTTAATTTTTATTTTTTTAGCCCATGCCCCAAAAGGATCTCAAAAAAAATGGATGGACAGTATTGATATAACCCACAGAATTTGGCCACGTGTACACCACCAAAGTCGGTGGTGTGTGGCACAACCTTGCGTATTGGGGACACGCCTAATTTTAGATGGTGGCCCATCATAACAACGCTCAAATCACCATACTCGGTGGACCAGCTGATGGACAGCTCGGATATGCTGCTCATATGCCACAAGTTGGGCTGCCTTATAAACACGTGTGCGCATAGCAAATATTTTGTTATCTTTGGAATTAACTACCTTAGAATTAGAAACCTTATGAAAATAAATCTCTCTATTTACCCACATGGACTCCACCAGTGCGTGCTAAGCGAACATCTATATAAAAGGTTAGTTTTTATGAAATTGAAATTTTACTTATAGAGTAATAATAGAATAATTTCTGAGGTGCGTTTTAGATTTTTTTATTTTTTTTTTATTTTTTTATTTTTAAATTTAAATTTTGTTTTGATCATGTTGACTTACCAATCCTTTCTTGAGTTTTAAGACTGGACTGCAACTCAATTAAGTTGGGCCAAGTCACCCTATTTATGACGAGTTTGGATCTTTTGTTTATTACAAACAGAAAATTTTTGCCTTCCTGTATTTTGATTGGTCCACATTATCACTAACATTCTCAATACTTCTACATTAAACACCGTGTGTGATGACCATTGCAAGACACAAGAATTTTCTATTTAATCAAGTAGAGGATCCGGATTCAACTGAGACAAGTCATGACTTTCAATCTAGGGGTAACTCACTTCTACTCTTCCCTTTGTGTTTAGCTAATTATGCAGATTTAAAGTTGGACTGCACACAAAGCCTAAAAGCTTATTTGGGCGCTTGTATTTGGAATGTATTGGAAATTTAAACGGCAAATCAAGGTGACTATAAATCCCCAATTGTATGTGGCAACTAGTATTTGAATTCAATAAAATTCAACAATAGTTAATGCATTGAAATTTTGTAATATGTTTATAGAAATTTGAATTTAATAACTAATCATCTTTTATATTCCAAATTAATATACATAGTTGAAAAAATAATTATAATAAGCTCATTAAAATATACACTTTGGAAAAAAATAACAAAATTTCAAGTATCGGGTGGGCCACATGCATAAGATCATACAAGCAACTCGCCAATGTTTTTCAATCATCCATATTTATATTTACATGAGAGACTTCAATTTATAATGTAGGTCCAATGCACATTGTCAAATCAACAATCTGGATTTTGATAGGGTACATTGGAGTCTACCACAATACCTGTATAGTATCCAATTTCCTCTCTCTATTTCATTCTTAGTTTGATTTAAATTGTTCATATTTTCCTTGCTGTTGTATATGAACTATAATCTTACAATAATCATGCTTTATGGATGATGTTAACCTTTGAATATCAACTGTAAAATACTCATATTCATAGATAATCAACTGTTCAACAAATGTTTCCTGTGATGGCCAGGTTAGCTTACAACCCACAGCATTTAACAGCTCAGATCATCACTTAAGAACCCACAGCATTTAACAGCTCAGATCATCACTTCAGATCCACTCGGGTGGAAACCGGCCCCGTACTCTACCGTGGTAGAGCCTCTGTAACATATCAATACCCACAGTCCAAGGACTGCAAATGAAACCTAGAATTACTCTAATTGAAGATCCTAACCGTCCGTCTGATCATGTTGCATTCGGGCCATGTGCAATCCAAGCATGGAGTTCCTACTGTAGTGCTATATTAAAATCATATTAAAATGGTACCATGAACACGTATAGTAGGGCCCCACCATGAAGATCATTGGCACAAAAATCAGGTCTGTCCGCTCATCATGTGGGCCTGTTGGAATTAATGGACAACTGATCACAGCTTAATTCAACGTGGAGGTGTGGCCCACATAGTGAGCAAAATCAACCTGATTTTTAAGGATTGTGATTTTCATAATGGGACCTGCCACACCCTGATCCATAGCTCAATTGCTAGACTGAGTGAAAGATACCCCGTTTCAGCACTGAGGTCTTGGTTAACAGTGAAGTGTCAACTGGCAATGGGGTGGACTCTCAACGGAGCTTCTCCGTATCCACGGGGGACAAAAGCATAAATAATGTCTAATAAATTTAAAATAAGTTGATTGGTTGATAAAAAATGGAATTACAACCCTTTAAATAATGAGTTCAAATTTAGAACAGAGTTTCAGACTTAGACTTCACTTCCCTGAAAACCTGACTTATTATAAATAGTAAATTTACCATTAATAGACTACCACTATTCCTAATAGACTTCAGGATCAGAAGTTATACTTGAATTAAAACTTATTATTTATGATAAAAATGACTTCTACAACTCAAAAGATCAAAAGTTATATTTGAACTAAAATTTACTATTTATAGTAAAAATAAAAAATAAATGAGACTTTTAACCATTGATGCGATGGAATCTCACAAATCTAGTGTAGGTAACCCGGCATAGCAAGATGGTTGACTTAAGTAGGTTCTCCTACCTCAAAATCATATATAATATGTTGAAAAACTAATTTCAGTTTATGAGATACAACTAAGGTTCCAACAATTCAAATCATTCCGGCCTTCGATTGGGTCTTCTCTGGTCCATCTTTGTAATGATAGTGTCTCTGACCAACTCTACATGATCTTCTTAAAACATCTGGACTCTTCATTAGGTCCAGTCCACTCTTGATTAGCTGCCTTAAGACATCTTACCAGTCAAATGACCCAAATTGTCCAGTCAGGGAAGTGGACCTAATGAACGCAGTTGGACCAAGTACATGATTTAAATGCAACTATATGCATGGAAAAGCTTGGAAAATAGTAATCCAACTGGATAATATATTTTTTAGTTATATCTACATAGCATAGCTCTCCCTCTTCCTGTGAGCCAACAGTAATGAAATTAACCTCCACAATAACCATTCTTTTATCTATGGCATTCTTTATGTGGCCCAACATACACGCTTTTGGTTCACTTACATTTCTTGATATTTATATAAATAGCTTTCACAATAAGATAGTTTTATTTCTCTCATTTCATTTCTTTTCCCAAGTTTCTAAAGATTTTGAATATTTAGAGTACTGATAAAGAAAAACTACTTCAGTTTTTGTATAGGAGAATGGAGAAAAATGGCAAGGTTCATCAAGCTTGTGCCTCTTGCAAGCATCAAAGAAAGGGGTGCCGGCCTGATTGCGTATTGGCTCCATATTTCCCTGTGGAGAAGACCCAGAAATTCCAGGCGGTCCACAAGGTCTTCGGCGTAAGTAATACACAGAAGCTAATCAAGGACCTTGATACGAAAGAAAATCAATCCAAGGCCGTCAGCTCCATCGTCTGGGAAGCCGAGTGGCGGCTTCGTGATCCAATCAATGGATGCTGGGGAGAATACAAGAAGTTGCTTGAAGAAGTTAAGATGCTAAGGCGGAAAATTGCAAATTGTCCGATGTGCAACGGTGCCATATTCAAGCAAAATCCATATGGGTGGACCACTAATAATAATATTAATAATACCAATATCGTTACTAATAATAACAGTTTTGGGTATGCTAATACAAATGGAAATTTGTTATTAGAGCCTCATACCACATCATATCTACAGGAGTTAGAAAAGAGCTCGCAAGGAAGAGATCCTCTCAGCATTATGTGTACTCCACACTCCACGGATGGACGTAATCAGCACTATTTTATAGAAGGTACTGTGGTTAATTTACTTGAATATATCATATTTGGTATTTTGTATTTATATCTAATACCTAAGACTCATGTGATAGATTGCACTCATGTGTGAAATACGTGTGACAGATTATATTAATGCTTGGATCATTAAAACATGACTATGAATTAAATGGCTCTAGTGTTGACCTATGCAGATATTAGAGTTAGCTTAGTCAGCTCAGTTGATTCAACTAAAAAAGGCTCGACTTGCTTTGGCTCAAAATTGGATTCGAACCAAGTTGAGATGGTTTTTGGAGCTCGAAAAAATTTCAAGCCAAGTTCGAGCTTGCTCGAGCTCGAGTCAACTCGGATCGAACCTCAACTCGAGCTGACTCAGATCAAATCAGCTCAGTGACTCGATTATTTTAATATAAATGCTGCTCATCAAGTGTTTAATGAAATGACTCAAAGAAATGTTGGTGAGGAAGGAATGGATATGTTGGCTGTTTGATTTTGATGCTGCTCGCCTGAGTGTTTAATTTTGATGCTGCTCTCTAGGTGTTTGATGAAATATATGTAAAGTATTGTTATTGTTTTGCATTCTGTAAGAAATTTAAGATGCATTTTACCTGTTTGAAAAGATGTTGAATTGGCTCGAACGGGCCTAAGTTGCTGATCGAGTTGAGCTGAGCTAAGTCGTGCTAAGCTCGACTCGACTCGTGTACAACTCTACATACCACACATTTGTAGGACATTTGATCCTTGCAAACAGTTTGGATGATGTCGAAAAAACTTCATCTGAAATCCATTTATCAGGTGGGCCACCAAGCTATTAAAATCAATGGATGGCAAATGATCTAACCCAACCTTCAAGTGTGGCCCAATTAATGAGTGGATTGTCTTGGGTTTTTGCACTAGGTAATCATCATGATGTTCAAACTTTTGCATGGCTCGGATGTCTCACGTGTGTTGAGACTTGTTCAGTTGATCTTACTGAGTCCTCTCTTTTTTAAACTCTTATGAATGTAGATCCGTTTAGCCATGTGAATGTGAAGTCAATGGATGGTCCACTATGGGAAGGAGGAACATAACTGCTGCAAGAAAGAATGGGTCTCTCTCTCTCAATTTTTTTATAGGAAATATTGGACGGCTTCCCTTCTTTCATTTGAAATATTCTCCATATAGATCGTCCTGTAATGTCGACCTTGATGTTGGAAGTAGTACCTAACTTGGGACTTTTTCTTGTTTTTAATAGTCCTTAATGACTTTAGCATGTTATGTTAGGAGTCTTTAAGGCTTAGGTTTTTTAAGATACATATAGTATAATATATGCACATATAATTCATACACCATGAACATGTATTCCATTTACAGTAATTTCTCTTCTTGAACAATCTCAGTTATGTAATGATTTTTAATCTCATCAATAGTGGCAATGTATTCCTAAAAGGTTAAGGAGATGCCAATTACCTTGGATTTTAATAACTAATGAGACTATGGTAGAAAGGGAAAATTTTATTAGATTTATGTAGAAAATGTTTTATTTTTTATTGCAGCTTAACATCTGACAAGTGCATAAGATTTTTTTCATTGGACCATCTTAAAAGTTAAGAAAATCTCTTGTAACTTTGATTATAGATAATTTACATCCTTTATCGGTGAGTGTGCACAATGATCCAAACCATCCATTAGGACAGACACATCTCGGGTATGAAACTGCCAAGAGCCCACATTGAAAGACTACCTCTTGGTAAATTACAATTACTAAATGTCTTTAATTCAAATTTAGCTTGATCGTAGGGTTTTTATATGGATTACCAGAGAAGCTGCCTTTCTAATGGACGGCCTGGATCAATGAGTAAATTCACAAAATCCTTATTGACTGATTACATGTGTTTAGTTGGAAACTAGGAACAGATCAAACATGGTATTGACAATGTAAGCATGGCTTTGGCCAGATGTGTACATTGAATCGAGACCATTGTAGATTGTTTTACTGTCCACGTTTTTCAACGGATGAGATTTTAGGGAGATAACCCGTACGTGCCCTGAGGGAGGGTAGAGTTTCTCTGTGCACCATGTTGTCAGTGTGATACTTTGATAGGGGATTCCCTAAAACCAACCAGAAGATTTTTGGACATATCATTGTTAAATACCATGTTTATGGTTGGACCGTAGAATTACAGGCCATTGATCAAAGGATTTAAATATGACCATCTACAAGATTTTCAATCAATTACCCATCCACAGCAGAAACTACGAAATCATCGGTTTGAATAATTGGATCAACAAATGTATGGCCCCACATGTTAGGGATTTCAAATTTCACGTGAAGCACTGAGAGCGCTGGATTACCTTTTCGGTCAGGCCGTAACTGTGGGGCCCACCTTGATGTATCATGTGTTGTATATCCAAACCGTCCATCCGTTTTTCCAGCTCATTTTAAGGCATCATAAAAAACATGAAGCATATCTCAATCTCCTGTGAGCCACACCACAGGAAGCAGTAGTGATTCAACACACCATTAAAAACTTCCTAGGGTGCACTGTAATGTTTATTTACTATCCAAACTCTTTATAAGATCACATAGACTTAGATAAAGGGAAAACACAAATATCAACATCATACAAAACTTTCATGGCCCACAAGAAGTTTTTAATGATCAATCGTCACTACTTCTTGTGGTGTGGTGCACATGAGATTTGGATCTTATTTCATTTTGGAGCCATGCCATAAGATGAGCTGACAAAATGAACCGACAGTGTTGGTATAAAACATATATATCAAGATGGGCTCCACTGACCAAATCCACTCCCCAAACTTTCAAACTCGGAAAAAAGCATAGCCATACATGCTCAAGCACACAGCTATCCTACCCTATACATACATGACACACACGTAATTCGATTACTGTCCAAATTCAACATTTGAATATCAATTAGCAAAAGGTTTGGATCACCCAATCAACCTGATTTCAGCAATATGCCCCACCTTTAGTGGGGTCCACTTTGGGAGTTTTGAACCATGGTACGTATCCCACGTGTGCATTGGCAGTCTGCATGGGTACGAAGGGCCATGCTCCGCAAGCCTATGAAAATAACTTTTGGATCACGCACGAAGAAGAATTCCATGGGATGTCGGAGTACCTGTACAGTTCCACCAAACTCTCTATGATCCCGTCCCTTCCTTTCGGGATTCTGCGACGTATAGACCCGACGTACTACCCACCTTTTTTCAGAAAAAATCCTACCCTAAGAATCCAATGAGATAAGTTTTCGGACAGCGACTTATTTTTTTTTTTTTAAAGGCATAGTACGGACTCGTCTACAATGACCAACCCACCGGTAACTCAGTGCTTTAAATAATAGGAGTTCGTCTTGCCTACCTTACCGGTAAGGGCCACCAGCGTGTGGGGGCACATTGCAACCTTTTATCCTCAGGATGCTATTTTGGATGGTTCATGACCCAGTATTTGCATTGAAAAAATGAACGTGACCGTTGATGACGCGGGGATGAACGTGATGAGGTCGATCACCGTATTTCTCAAGAGGATAACTACTCCGAATCCATGGAGCTTCCTGGACACCTCACATAGACTTCTCGAATCCACAAAAAAAGGAAATAGAAAATAGAAATAAATTCTAATAAATTTGAAATTGATTAATTAATTCATAAAAATGATTTTACAACCCTTTAAATATGGGTACCAAGGAAAGAAATTATATTCAAACTACAACTAAAACTCCTATAATCCGCGACTTACTATAAATAGTAAACTTACTATTTATAGATGGTCATGATGTCTGGATTTCGGCAAAAAAATGAAGAGTTATAATCAAACTAAAACTTACTATTTATAGTAAAAACGATAAGGAAACGATCGCCAATCCAGAGGTATTTCGTAATTCTGGGTTGCGCAACCCGGCGTAGTGAGGTTGGTTGGCTAAAGTAGCTCATTCTACTCCAAAATCATATATTTTACACCCGATAACTCATTCTGAATTGTAAGATACGCCCGATCTAAGGTTCGATGGTGCGGATCATTTCTGTCGTCAACCAAACCTTTTTTGGTCCAACTTCGCCAAGAAACTGTCCGCGACCCGCTCTACATCACCCCCAATAGAGGCTTTTACTGGACCATCCGTCTCTAGGTTGGCCCTGGTGAAGGTAGTAGTACTAGTACCCAGTCACCGCCGGACGATCACTGCATCCTGCTCCCGCCTGTCTTTAGCCCCGAACGGGCAGTTCTGTGGGTGGGCTTATCTAAGCCGTACATTCCTTTTTTGGGATCATTTTAAGGCATGAGCACGAAAATGAGGTAGATACCGCACTCAAGTGGACCATTAAATGTAAGAGTCATCTGAAGTGTGGTCCATCTGAGCATTAGATCTGCCTATTTTTTTGTTCATACCTTAAAATAATATGAGAATAGGGATGGACGGCTTGGATAAACAGATACATCACGGTAGGCCCGCTCACAGAACTGCCCGTTCGGGGGTAGATACGGGCTGGGGTAGGACGCAATCCCGGTCCGTCCCCGCCGCCCCTTGCTGTGTCCGCGTTCTCACCTAATCCGTTCCCACGAGGGCGTATTATTTTTTGCATGCCAAGCGCACTCGCGTAATTACACTTTTCGAGACTCCACGCTCATGTACACCAATTTTCCACAAGAAAGAAAACATCCAACCCGTTCATCAGATGGGCCTCGTTCTTGCAATTCAGTGAAACTGTAATCAAGCTGCCATTCTGCACAGATGATCACGTGTACAAAAGAATATTCGGCTAAAAGATATCCGTACGTATCTCAAGAACTGCACTGAGCGGCTCTGATTGGAATGGAATTTACAGCATGCATCCCGCACGATGAACGGGTTGGATCTTGAACAAAGTGAGACAAGTCTGCACGTGTGGCGTGTGAAGAAGATAGGTACACTCGCGCGAGTGCACATCTCATCTCTCGTCGCGTGGGTACAACAACACATTGAAAGTTAATTATAAAACACATGAAGAACGTGGGCCCAGAGGATTCGAATCGACGACCATGACCTCTCGGCGAAGATTACCAAATCCCCTGATGGGTGCGAAGTTTATTATGTTCGCGTGAGATGGGAATAAAGATTTTTCATCTCATATGAAAACGTTAAACATCTAGCTCAGATCTGGACCACACATCGTATAAGCCTCATGTTGTAATTCCCTTGTATAGAAATAAAACCGGTCTGCTGGTCATATATTCCACAGTTGTACAATGAATATGAACCGTTGTTCTTCTTACAAACCATCCATTTTTCTCATAAAATTGCGACCCATTTGAGGAATTGAAGAATCTTATTTCTCGATCCAGGAACAGACTCGTAATCTATAGAAGATCAAGGGTCTGGATTCATCATAAGTATGTCCAATTAGCACCTGTGCTGCGATGGCTTCGATCGAATTTACGCAAACGAATACAGTTAGGTATCCTCAAATTCCAACATCAGGCTTTGGTCAGAGATGAAGTCATCAGCCAACGTCACTCGGGGCGCCGATTGCGTGGTGAACCCGACACTACGTAGCTACGTGGTGTAAGTACTCTGTGGGGCCCACTGTGATGAATGAATTTTATCCACTCCGTCCATAAAGTTTTCCTGATCATTTTAGGAAATTATATCAAATTTGAAGCATATCCAAAGCCTAATTGGACCACACTAGAGTAAACAGTTATGATTGAATGCGATGTTGAAAACTTCTTGGGCTAAGATATGTTGTAATTTTAGGCTTATGCCCTAAAATGATATGGAAAAACGGATGGACGGCGCAGATAGAATACATATATGGATATATGGCCCTCATAAAGCCTGTACACCATGTGTCCACGTGGTGTTAGCTCCACCACGCAATCCGCGTCCGACAAACACCACGCTACCTAGAAAATGCTTCGCCCTGTATACCTTTTAAAATGACAAAAATGCCATTTGTGTTATCACGCTGCTTACTTTTCCCACCGCGGACAGCAATCGTGGCCTTGGATGTTTTCTTTGTGAAATCTTCATCAATCGATCTCCGCGGCCGTAGGATGTTTTCTTCGTGAAATTTTCATCCACGAGGTAAAAGAGAAGAAAGTTTTTTGATTAGATATTGTGGGCTTTCAATTCCAAAATTTGCTAGTAAATGATTCAATTTTAATTACGCATACACGTATATATGTCTTGGCATGCTAAAGTCGTATTTCATTTCATCTGTACTTACTCTTTATGATCCTATGTGTTAAAATAATTAAATTAAAATTAAATAATGGATGAAATTCTACTCGTATATACATTTATTAACAAGTGTCACTTCATATCTCTTAGAAGGGAATCAGTATCTGATTGAACGAAAGACAGCGGTTAGAATATGAAGTGTTACCATCTGAGCATGTGGACCCTAGTCAGCAACCCGAGTAAAGACGACAAAGACAAAGACAGACAAAACAAACTCCGGAGACTAGTAAAAAGGCATTTGTGTAATATTTTAAAAAGATGATGGCTAACACGTTCTCTTATTGATTAAAAAAAAAAAAGATTCTTCCGAATAGAAAAATAAAGAAAGAAAAAGCTAGTCTTTAGTCTTCACTTTTCTTCTATTTTACAATATGGACCACTTGCCATTTCATTTTCTATTTCCATTTAAATACTCAAGAAGAAAGCAGACACAGGAAATCAATCAAAGCAAAAACAGAGAATCAATCAAAAGGAAGGGAAAAGGAATGGTTCCTTCACTTCAATCCTACAACAAATCCCCCAAACTCGAATTCGAGCTACCCCTAAACGAAAACGACTCACAAGACATGGTCCTTTACCAAGTCTTAAACGAGTCTATGTCCATGAACCACACCAACCGAGCCGCACCACCCAAAGGTAGGATCCGGTCCCAGCCAGGCGTCGAACCAAGACGAGGTGTCGGCAAGAAACACTACCGAGGAGTCAGACACCGTCCCTGGGGAAAGTTCGCGGCCGAGATCCGTGACTCATCACGGAACGGGGCACGTGTGTGGCTTGGCACGTTCAACACCGCCGAGGAGGCGGCCATGGCCTATGACAAGGCCGCGTTCCGGATGCGTGGTGTAAAGGCACTGCTCAATTTTCCGCAGGTCGTTGTAGACGGTTCAATTCCTCCATCGATTTCTAGTGCATCATCATCTTTGGAAGTTTCATCGGAGGTAGATCAAATGGGACCTGGTGATCCGACGGTTGATGTTGGATCTTGAATTGTAGAGAAGTTGCTTTGTAGATGTGGTGTAGTGGGCCATGGAAAAATGAGACATGAAGTGGTACATATGTAGGTAGAGTTTGATTGAGGGTTTGGTGTTGTATATATAAGAGATGTAGTTGAAGATGTTGTGTTTTATGAATTGTAGTTATGTTACCAAAAATATGAAAGTGTATGTACCTTTGTGTTAATAAGATGGGTTTGTTGATGTTTTTATTTTTATTTTTTATTTTTTTAAGGAGATGGAACATCGAAGATAAGCTTTTGATAAGGTTTTATAATAGATGAATAATCAGATACAGCTATGTTTGTTGAATCGACATGCAGTGTTTTTTTTTGTTTTTGTTTTTTCTACCGTCATGTGTCACTTGTTTACAACATCCCAGCCGTGAAAAAGGTAGGGTGCGTTATAAAGATCGCCTGGGTTGTTATATCATTGCGTTGATCCACCTTTTGCATTTAAAAAAAAAAAAAAATGAAAAAGAGGAAGAAGAAGAAGAAAAGAGGATAGTTGTACCATTGAAATCGATGTATGGAAGATGGTCTGACTCAACAAAACTCCTGATGAGTATTCACGAAGCCGGACTCAAACCAAGGGAAGTCAGGCAATTTATGAAGAAAAAAGGTTATTCTTAGAAGATAGTCTATGTTGATGCAAAAATCTAAATCAACCTCTGCCAAGCCCAATGTGTGATGGCTTTGTGTATGGTCATTTGACTTTCGGATCAATGTTTTGTTCGATTAGCAGCCTTGGCTTAATACGCTTTTATTTTGAGATGTGGCCAGCCAACCATTATGATCATTTTCTTGTTGTGTGTGGCCATATTTCTATTTATATTCGGCTTTGTACTCTTAATGCACTATTTAAAGGTCTACAATTGTATGTGGCAGATGGACGAGGATTTCCTGCGAAAGGCCACGAAGTTCCTGCGCTGGAAACTGAGGTGGAGCCCAACGTGATGTTTGTAAGGAATCCACTCCGTCCATCCGTTTTCTGAGCTCATTTTCGGTTGTCAAATGAAAATTGATCAGGATTCAAGACTCAAGTGGGCCGCACTAAAAGATAAGGTGGTTAGGAAAATTCCTACCGGTGGAACCTTCCTGGGGTCGACAGTGATGTTTACATGCCATCTATACCGTTCATAACCTCATTCCTACTGGGATTAACTGAAAACACAAATATTAACATGATTCAAAACTTCTGTGGCCCCACGAATATTTCAACTGTGGACGTTCAATTCTCACGTCATCAGCCCACTTAAGCAATGGATCCGGTTCATTTTTTCCTTAATGTCCTAAAATTAACACAAAAAACGGATGAACGGAGTGGATTTCTCATAAACATCGTAGTGAGATCCACCTGGCTCCAGCGCAGGAACTTCCTGCGAAACGCTTTCGCAGGAAATCCGCGTCCGTGGCAAATTAAATTCATCCATGTGCCATTGGATGTCACTACCTTTCTATTGTGCTGAGTTATACGTGCTCTCTGGGTATTTTGCGTATGTGCAACCAATGGTTCTTATCACGTGTGATGACTACCTGTAAGATTTCAGTCATGTTTACATCTAGACTATCCAATCATTCTAAGAATGGAACACATCTCCAAATTCTCATGATATCTCTCCCAGCTTGGTACAAGTGTGCTAATACATAACGACATTTTACTTGTTGGATCTACCCATGATAAATAGGGTATAAACAGTGGGTTGTTCCAATTTTCACTCTCAGGTTTCGATCTTCATAGTATGGTTCACCTTTTTCACGGCTCAGATGATCTCTCCAGCGACACAGCTGGAAAAGAAAAAGGGTCGAATTGTACGATGTTTGTGGTCATTTTTGTTGAGTGTATAAGGGTTTGTGTCACCCCATGGGGCCATCTTGTAGTGTTGGACGAATAATTGGAGTCGTCCATCCTCCAGGCGCGCACTATTTTGAATGGTCCGTGATCTGATGATTACTCTGAAAGGATTATTCTGACCGTTCATTTATCTAGTTAAATGTGAGAACATGGGAATTATTCTAATCGTTTTCCTTAATCAGATATACATATCAATCATGGGTTTCAACCCATCAGCGTAATTTTTATACCGTGGCCAATCTACCATAATACCCAGAACATGGACGGCTCAGAACACAAGAATAATTTTACATTTGGGTCCCAATAGGTGATACATGATGGTGATTTGAGACACGACACAAGGAAAACGACCTAAATTACTTACCTATTCATTCCACCCTTAATTTTACATTCCAAAACTACCCACTATGATTCTCATCGACGACAAGGAACTATGGTTTCGTTTGGACTATTTCCCTTTGAAAAACATGTACTATTCCAAAAGCTAACTTTCTCCGTATCCTTGTGTACAAAAATTATAGGAGGATGAGATGGGCAGAAAGGAGGGGTATGATGGGAAAGGAGGCTCCTGGGGATAAGGTGGGGCAGCGTAGGAAAAGGAATTTAAAAGATGGTTGGAGCCTGTTTGAAAGGTCCACGTGGTTGAAGGGAATGAAGGATGATGTGGGAGATAATTACTCCTTTGCGACCTAGAACTAGGGTTTTACATAGGTTAGCAACAACGTAAGATGCACCATGATGTGAAGCTTTATATTTAAATCACCGTTTCTGTAAAAGAATATGTAATCATTGTAGGTCTTATAGCAATGAAAATTCCGGACGGAGATTGGCTAGTGACCCTGTCAGAATCAGGGGTGCACACGGGTCGGTTCTGGGTGAAACTAGAACTGAACCGTCTTTAATTGTTCTATAATTTTGAGAGCCGGAGCTGGTCCGTTAGTACCATGGAACCGAACCGGAACCGGACCGTGAAAAACGGTTTGGTTCCGGAACAGTTCCACGGTTCCGACATTGTTTAAAAGACGTTCATCCTTTCAAAGCTTCCTCTATTTAAAAATTCAAAAAAGAAAATTCATAAAAACAATTGATATATGTAAACACTTAAACTATGTAAAAAGAATCCTTCTATTAATGTGATAGAAAAACATTCACATTTAAAAAAACAATCAATATACGACAGAAAACATTGATTCTGCAAAAACCCACCTGAAAAATGCAATGCATGAAGATCTTGCGTTTAACTATAGACGGCTTCCCTCTACGGTATTTGACACCCAAACGAGTTTAAATTTAGTTCAGAGAGAGAGAGCTGAGAGAGAGAGAGAGAGAGAGAGAGAGAGAGAGAGAGAGAGAGAGAGAGAGAGAGAGAGAGAGAGAGAGAGGGACTGAGGGATGGCGGCAGTCCTCATTTGGCATCGGCGAGAGGGCAGGGCAGCAGGGGTAGGGCGCTCAACGAGAGAGGCGAGAGGGCAGGGGGCGCTAAAGCCTTTAGGGTTTTTTATTTTTTGTTTTAAATTAAAGCTCGGATCTACAGTTCGTGTCACAGTTTGGATCTACGGCTCGTGTAACAGTTCGGATCAACGGTTTGGTTCAACAGTTCGGTTCGGTTGTATAGGGCCCTAAACCGGAACCGATCCGTAATCAACAGTTCTAGGAATTTTGGAACCGGAACCGGACCGTTAGCACCCTAGAACCAGACTAAACCGGACCGATCCAATGGTTCCGCTCTGGTTACACGGTTCCAGTGGTTCGATGTGCACCCCTAGTCGGTACTATGTTGATCCCACCATAATATGTGTTTCATCTACGCAATCTATTCATGTTTGCAGATAATTTTATGTTATGAGGTAAAAACTGAGGTAGATCCAGATATCTAGTGGACCACATCATGGGAAACAGTGTTGATTGAACGCCCACCATTAAAAACTTTTTCCATGAATGTTCTGTATCAAGATGATATTTGTTTTTCCTTTCATCCGGGTCTGTATGGCGAAATCAACATGCTGTATGTTGAATAAATATTACAGTCAGCACTAGGAGGATTTTAACAGTGGACATTGAATCACTACTATTTTCTTGTGGTGTGGTCTATTGAGATTTATATCTAACTCATTTTCTATCAAGTCATAAAATGATCTAGAAAAATGGATGAACGTATGGATAAAACACATACATTATGGTGGGGCCCATAAAGCATCGACCACTAGCCACCTTACTAGCGTCATTGGACTCCTCACAAGACTTCTTGAATCCACGGGGAAAGAAAACAAGAAAATATAAATAAATTCTAATAAAGTCAAAATTTGATTGATGATTGAAATAAACAAGTTCACAACTCTTTAAATAAGGATACTGTGAGAGAAATCAGAAGCAAACTATAACTAAAACTCTTAGAATTCGCAACTTACTAATGAAGAGTTATAATCAAA
Organism: Magnolia officinalis; assembly: GCA_021015155.1. Lineage (NCBI taxonomy): Eukaryota > Viridiplantae > Streptophyta > Magnoliopsida > Magnoliales > Magnoliaceae > Magnolia > Magnolia officinalis. The sequence continues at coordinate 6,731,915 of JAJHSJ010000005.1, forward strand.
CTAAAACTTACTAAAATTAGTAAAAACGGAAATAAACATGGAATTTGACTGCCGATATGATGGAATCTCGTGAATTCGGCATGGGCAACCCGGTTATGCAGGGTTGGTTGGCTAAAGTAGCTCGTCCTACCCCAAAATAATATATGGTACGTCGAGTAATTCATTCCGGTTTGTGAGATATGACTGTTTTAAAGTTCTAACGGTCTTAATAACTTCCTCCTTTGATAGAGTCTTCTCTACTCCATCTTGGTCATGAAAGTCTCTGTGACACGCTCTATATCAGTCACTAGCCCAACCACGTCCAAAAATGATTTAGCATTTCAATAATATAAAATATTGTCGTTACCCTATTATTATGTGCTTAAACTCAAAAAATTTTAGTTTAAAAACATGTTTTATAATTTATAATTATTATATTTTTATAAGTTATTATTCAAGAGATACGTAAATTTAATAAGCAATGATTACAAATTATTTTATTTATTTTTATAATATATTTGCCTGCAATGATACTCATTTTATATTATTTGAATGTTAAACCATTATCCATCGTTAAGATAAATTAATCTTATAGTTTGAATGGAGAATTTTATAATAATTACACAAAACTTATAATGATTACATATTATTTATTTGACAATGGTAAAATAATAATAATAACACGATTACTTTATATTATTAAGAAATTTAGCAAAACCAAGAAGTTTGCTGGAATGCATCCTAACCTAAATTTGAGCCTTTTTCAGGGACGCAAACGGACCACAGAGGCAGTGGTACCATCTTACAATGTTTCTCATATAAACAGTTTGGATCATTGCAAGATGACCCAAATTCTAAGGTTGTAGTCTTCTTCACAATCTGAATTGTTCATTCATTCATGCAATTAGGATCAAACCATAGTAAAATAATCATGCCACTAAACTCTTAATGAATAGCATGAAAATAAATAATCAAGATTGATTGGAGAAACAAAATAGATACAGTTACGATCTTTAAACATCTTATAGATAATTTTTATATTTCTAAAGTAATATATTAATTTGATGATTCTAACCACAATAATGTAGGTTGCGGTTCTGATATGAGGTGAGGTGGATAACACGTGTACGGTAAGGAGCAGCCCAACACCCTCATTTTGTAGGGAGTATCTCTTATCTCTCCATATCATCACATGGGCCATCTTTCCCTCCAACGTGTCACTTAGGCGGGACACATTTTCCATGAAAATGGTGGGCCCACCATCAAGATCAATCACTCTTTCCCAAGAAATGAAGCTGATTGGTTTGCTATGTGGGCAATATCTGCCTGTTGATTTAAATTCCCAGTTGTGCATTGATCGCAGCTGTATGGCCCACCTGATAAAGCGAATGGAATGATTTTGGATAACATGATTTTCATAGTTGGGCCCACCGTTTCCATGGCATTGAGGACCTACACAAATGCATGTTGGAGGGAAAGATGGTACATTTCCACAAGTTGTGGGACCATGCATGCCTGTCCATCAGTTCTTGTTTGTGAAAACTATGATGCTGAGGTGGTATCCATTTCTTTCTTGTTGGCATTTGGGAGTGATTTATCCGCTGGCTGTGTACGACACTTTGATAGACAGATATTCAGTGATTCGACCGACAAAATTGTGGTCCCAATATCAGATTGGTTGAACAACCCTAGCCAATGATTTTGGGACACTTAGTTTGTTAAAATAGGATTATTGGCCACTTTTAAACATCCAATTAATATCCACCAACATGATAGCCAAATAATGAAATAAAGGATAATGATGTAAGACTCCTATCAGGTGGGCCACACATGATCATTAGATCTGACCGTTGGATTATTCAGATTGAACGATTCAGTAAGCTCCACTATAGTTGTGATCATTATAAATAGGTTTGGGGCAGGACGCTTGAACCATTGTCCCTATACTCAGTTATTAAGACAGATATAAAAACCTACAGTATGGAGACCCTAGAGGTGAGAAGTGTGATGGATAAACTTCTAGCCCTCTTTCCTATATATAAATGTCTTGGTCCCCTCAAGCGAGAAAACCCTAGTTCCATTGAAGATTTTCCTAAAGGTGTAAGGTGCGGAAGATCAAGATTCCTGTTGGCGGAATGTCTTCCCAATCAGGTACACTTTCATTTTATGGTTTTGAATCTCCATTGTTGATGTATAGACGATTCATCAATTCCGCAATATAAATAAAACATTCGGTGTCAGGATCTCTCTGGCATAAATTAAACAGAGCTACCTATGCATCAATTTTAGTGGATTTCTTTGGCATAATCAGGATCTCCCAGGATTCGGATTTTCTGTGATCCATCTGGATCGTCTGCCTGGATGAATTTGCACACAGTTATTTTTTGGGCCTTGGAATCAGGCAAACCCGAAGCCCTGTTTTCTTTAGATCTAGCGTTGCCAGTGCCGTTTCAGAATGAGGATTTCTTTTGGAAATCCATCATAGCAAACCCATTACTGGATCTTTGATCCCCCTTGGCTATTTGATTTGAAGCTGGTCGACGCAGTGGTGGGACTTTCGCACGGACTTGCCATGGATTCCGATTTCGGCAGCAATGACAGGTCGTTGCAACTCGATGTTTTTTCTGTTGTCGTTGATCTGATGGAAGAAGCAGAACCCATCTCTACCGTTGGTATCAATATCCATTCTGCCATTGATGGCGGAATGCACCTCCAACAGCGGTAGCGCCACGATTTGGGGACGGTAGCCTGGGATTCCGGAATCGCTGGCGGTCGACGGCCTAAAAGAAATCCATGGCTGCCCCCTCCATTCAGAGCTGGAGCCGATCACAGCCATGGATACTGACGCCTCTTCATGAAGCTTTGTACCACCGTAGATGGCTACCGCCCATGAGAGGGCGTTGCTATTGACATTGACGAAGATGGTGGTGGCCAAGGTTATGTCCTCGCTACGGTAGAGGAGCTGTTGCGGCTAGGGATTTTCCCTGCCAAAACATGGCAGCAGCTAGGGTTTACCAACCCTGTTATAGCAGAGATGAGAATCGATTTTGGGCCTAAGGTTTTGACAGGCAAGACCTTAGGCACAGGTCCAGCACTTGAGCCTGTTTGAGAAGTTCAAACGGGCTGGGTTGTTGGGCTCGTTTCAGCGGGCCTGGTCTTTAACCATTTTCAGTTGATGGGACATGGTTTGGCTTTTCTATTGGGAAGTGGGACTACTGCTGAGTCTAACAACTGGACTACCCATTGGGCCTGTTTTCAACTATTTATAGCACCCAAAATTGGGCCTTGTTGCTGTTTAAATTCAAGTTAGCTATTGTGCTTTCTTGAATGGCAGTGATTGGACTTGATTTTGGGCCCATTTCAGGTTGAACTATGACCCAATTTTAGACGTTAATATGGGTATCTTTGAAGATCATTTTTGGCCCAACCAATTGGCTTTATGTATTACTTCTTTTTAGACATTTTGGGCCCATTTTGGATATTTGGGTTCATTGTCTGAAGGTGATGATTTTAACCTTGCAATAATTGTACTTGGCCTATTTTTCAGCACAAGTAAAACTCGTATGGTTTAATTGATGGTTGGTGTGTTTTATTTGATAAATGGCTCATGTAATTAAATATATATGGTTAAAATTATTATTTAGTTCTGATCTGACCCTAATAGGGGCCATTACTCATATGTTTAAGGCTAATATTAAGTTGTTGACCATCAGGATTTTAATCCAACCATTACTTCAGAATATGTTTCCAATATGGGTGGTCAACATCAGTCATATTTTGGACCAAATCAGAAATATTTCACAATGGTCCGTTATGGGCGGGACCATGTAGCAAACCTTGGGTCTGGGAGTCGGGATTGAAGCTGCTTGTGTTAGCCACCAAAGTGACCTCAATCGACAAAAATTTTTACTTTCAGATTTCAGTTTATGGAATTCAGTGACCATCCATATTAGGATTGCATTTAGTTATGTTCGTTGTCATAGCAGGTGGTGGTCAGAACAAAGAAGTATCATCACTTGACAAGATATGAACGGGGTGAAGTGATTGGTGATGGTTATATAAGTTTGAGAAATTCATTTTGCCCAAAGGTGATGGACGTCTTAAATTTATTTCACTAGCACTGGTAAGCTTCATGTTTAGTAGAGCCTTCTATATGTCGTAATTTCACCCAAAGGAAGAGTCACGAGGATACGTCAGGCTCTTTCTAAAATTTGATGATTATGGCCCATCATCATTTTGGGTTATTTGATTGAAGGCTCAAATCAATCGAATGTTTATACATGCATAATGTTTATGGTTTACATTAATGTATTATTTTGTGGGACTTGTTCATTTTATTAATCTGAGTGTTATGCTTTATTTGTCCATCCATGATTGTTTCCAATGTTCCAAACCAGTTTAATTTCATACCTTTGCTTACTAGGTCCAACTTTAAGAAAAGGAAGCACTATTTAGGAAATCGTTCTTTAGGTCCTGCAGAGGATTGCAAACAATTTAAAGAATGGGTTGTTTTAAAAGGTAAAAATCAAGTTTTAGTCTGTTTTGAATCAAATTTAGCTGATATGTCCACAAACTCCTGGTGGATAGACTCTGATGTAACTATTCACATATGTAATTCCACGCAGGATATATTCCAAATCCTGACACTAACCGATACAGAAAGGTCGGTTTATATGGGGAACGACATTAGAGCAGACGTGGAAGGTATTGGAGTCTGTAGACTTAGGTTATCGTCAGGACACTTTCTTGATCTAGTAGATACTATATGTGTGCCTTCTATAAGGCGCAATTTTGTTTCCATTTTCCGTTTAGACAAATTTGATTATGAGTTTAAATTTCGAGATGAAAAATTAAGGCCCTGTTTAGGCAACGGGATTAGAAGGGATTAGGTGGGATTGGATTCAAAAAAACATTATTATTACCCATGGCAGGGATTGTCCCCTGATTCCATGGGATTAGATTAATGCTCTGCTTTGTTGGTAATACGGTGGTACATTGAATGGATATACCCACCATCATTTGAAATTACCAGAATAACACACATGTATTATATCTAAACCGTTCATTTGTTTTGTAACCTCATTTTATGGTATGGGCCGAAAAATGAGGTAGATCCAAAACTTATGTGGCCCCAAAGAAGTTTTCAACGGTAAGTATTCAATCCCCGTTGCTTTCAGTGGTGAGTCCATTTGAGCTTTAGAATTACCTAATTTTTGGCCCATGCTCTAAACTAATCTCAAAAAATGGGTGGACGGTGTGGATATAGCCCACACATTAGGGTGGGACCTACACAACTTGCTAGCATTGAGTGAAATTGGCACGGGACCCAATGCAATTCCATCCGATCTAATTCCAAGCTTTTCCAAACATGGAGTGGAATTGGCACGGAACCAGATGAATCCAATCCCACTTAATCCCTTCTAATCCCGTTGCCCAAACAGGGCTTAAGTATTTCCTCTAATTCGGTTATGATTGGTTCTGGCACTTTAGTTAATAACTTTTATCAGCTAGATTTGGATGTTTTACATACCTACAATATTAACTCATCACATGAAAACACTAAAGACATTAAGCGAAGGTTAGATTGTGAAAATTCCTCCATGCTTTGGCACAGACGGTTAGGTCATATCTCTCGTGAGAGATTGGAAAGGCTTGTGCGTGAAGGAATTCTTCACTCTCTGGACTTTTTAGACTTTGGGGTTTGTATAGATTGTGTTAAAGGTAAACAGACTAGAACCAGGAAAAAAGGTGTCACTAGGAGTGTAGGACTCTTGGAAGTGATTCATACAGACATCAATGACATGCCCGCATACATTACACATGATAGAAAACAAACTAAGTGTCAACAATTTTTGAAACACACGATATGACTCCAAAATCTACTTGACTGTTATAAATATTCATTTTTGCACCGGTCATGCAAAGATCAACAATTTTTAGCACACTCTATAAGAACAAAAATCATTTGGTTGTCATAAGTATTCGTTTTACACTGGTCATGCAAAAAAATCGAGTGCCAATAATTTTTTGCATGCCCAATAAGACCCTAATATAAGTATACTTTCTAGTGCAAAAGTTTTGAGAAATCATAAGCCAAAGATAGGATCACCAAACACCTGAGTAGTTAAGTTTGCTATCGAATCTGGTATACTTTCCATTAAACATAAATATGGCATCCTCATCTCAGGTTGATCCTCTTAAAATTTTGTTAGATGAAATGCTCGATATGTGACAAAGAATTCAGCATATAGTCAAATAGTCATACAGGCTAAAACTTTAGGTAAATTTAAGGAAACATAAATCGGATGATGAGTCTCTTTGCCGAAAGAACACTCATGGCGCTTCAACAACAGGTTGATACTAGTTCTGTCGGAAATCCGGCATCGGTACCTCCGGTATAGCTAATACTGTAAGCACCTCCTCTATAGCGAAACAAGCCTCCTACTCTAGTACAAGAAGTGCGGAAACTTCTACCACCTGCTGAGTTTAGGTGACTGGAATAGGATGTCAAAAATGTCATTCTTGCTGAAAGAAACCAGGGTATACCTAGGGGTGACATTTCCTTACCAATCCACCGTATCATAGAAGACAAAATATGGTATGTCTGGAACCACCACCAGTGGCTAAATCACACCATCTGGATCGTGAACAAATCATGCAATTAGTCCAAGAAATAGCAGGTCAAGTTCTCAGTCGAACTACTACTTTGATCTATCATAAACCTTATCGGGAACGGATTGACTAACAATCTCCGTTGTCTTCGCCGAATATGATGTTTTTCGATCAAGACAACGCAGTTTGATCAAAATAGGCCAAATTCAACGTTTCTTGATCAAAATGGCCGAATTTGACGTTTTTATATCAAGACAACCGAGTTCAACCAAAATGACCAAATTTGATGTTTTTTTTTTTTTTTTAATCATGACAGTTGATTTCAACTAAGACGATCAGCTTTGTTGTTTTCGACCAAGATTGTTGAGTTCGGCTTATATGGACGAAATTGATGTTTTTACACGACCAAACAGTCACATTTATTATGTTGAACAATGAATTAACATCTCCATCACCCTTTCAAACAAAAGCAAAGATACGTTGGGGGTAATATTGTATCCTATTTCTTATCATTCATGGAGTAGTCAATCAGAAATGGACACGTATCATGACAAAGGAAAGATATAGCATGCTAAATATCTTGAAGGAACTTGGAGTATTTTTTACGAAATTACAACTGATAAGATGATGAGGCATGGAGTAGCTGAGAAGTATTTAAAAGAAAACCAAGTGGTCAAGAGGTATCCAGCATGGTGTGGCCGAGAGGAAAGATGCAATCCAAAGGCATCCGGTAGAGGACCGAGCAGTCAAGAGTAATCCAGAAGCAAACTGAGTGGCTGAGAAGCTCCTATAAGTGAAAAAGTTGTCAAGCAAATGAAGAACAGTTAGAAGGACACATATTAAGAAGAAATGTAACCAAAAGAATGATTTAGAGAGAGACTTTCTAGCTAGACGAATTGAAGAAGAGAAACATCTGAAGAAGAGTAGCAAGAGAAATTTATAAATAACAGAAGAAATGAACAAAGAAAGTCAATCAAATCCAACACATAATCAAATCAAAACAAATCTATCTTTTATCTTAGTTTATCGTAAGAGTAAAGATAATCTAGTAGAAGTAATTTTTAGTAGTAATTCAAATTTATGCTCATAAGCTAGTTTTATCTTTTATCCAACATTAAGCAATTCTTTCAAGAGATGCATCCATACTGTTGCTCTTAATGGTCGATTGTAAGTTTTTCATTTTGTTTGACTGCATTGGTATACTAAAAAGACATTTCACGTGAAAGTCAAAGCCTATCTCACTTTTGAAAGAAGAACTCCACCCTCAAATTATCACCTAGTCATTATAAAATTCTGCAGTGGCTGGGTAGGTGAACATTCTTTTAGATTGTGATCATGTAAGGTCATGTAGGACGTATGTGCTTATTTCGGGGTTTAGGGTCAAAGTTAACCCGTTTGAATCCATTATGGGCCGCCTGTACCCACTGCACGTGACAAAACAACCCGAGTGCCAACGGACTGGTTCTGATCTGGGTAACGTGTCCTCTCTCCTACCCTACGATTTAGGGTTACGAGCCAAGACTCATTGGCCCGGCTCAATAGGGATGGCAATCATGTTTAAATGACTCGGCGACTCAGACCAACTCATTTGATCCTGAGTTGAGTCAGGACTCACACGATTCAAGGCGAAATTGGCAGCCTGGGTCAAGGGTTAATCGTTGTGTCAAACCAAATTGGGTGCGAGTCTGAGTGGACTTGGACAAGTCGCACAGGGCTCATGTCTTAAAACCATTGTGGCTGTAGGTTGGATCGGCCCATGGTTCAACTTACTAGACCCGCTTCTGATGCCAATCTGGGCCAGGTTAGAAAATATGGCCTCTTTAATTAAATGGGGCCGGGTCTGATTGAACCCTACCCAACCCAACCTGCTCATATAGCTTATCATTGGGCCATGTCAAACGGCCTGGCCCAAGACCCTAATTGAATTAGTAGGAGAGAATAGATACATACATATGATATGTGATGTATGTATGTTTTCACTAATTGAGTAGGGCTTGAGCTTGATGAATTTCAAGTGGGTTGGGTTGGGGCCATAGGTTAATGAATCGTGGTTGGGTCTGGGCCACAATTAGTGGGTCGAGGTTGGCAGCAGGCTCGGGAAGACCCTGATCCTGACCCTGACACAGTCCTTGGGCTGACTTTTAGGCGGATTAATATTGGTCCGGCTGGCCTAGACCCTTACCAGTCAGAGCATGCTAACCTACTTCTTAGCATTATGATCTTGTCTTCGAATGGACGGTGGAAACAGTAAACCGCCAAATCGAAAGGCGAGGATGGTTGACAGGTGTGTAGTCATGCACTCTTGGGTCTACCAGATTGAGGGTCCAGATCCACCGAACTAGAGAATGGCGAGTCACGCTCACAGATGTGAGGCGAAAGAACTAGATAGATCGTTTTAAGTACTCATCCAACTGCTGGGACCCACTATGGATGGCCCATGTTACAAAGCCCGCTCAGATTGAAAAGAGTACAATCTGATAAGTAGATTCTTCTACCTTGAAAATGGACGATTGAAGAAGTTTATCTTTACCGTCCATTTAAGGGCCAGGAATTGATGAACCAACAGATGAGATGGTCCAACAGATACACACTAACATTATAAGGTAGTCCAATCTATAAAAAATATGTGCACCATTCAAAATAATCCCAATTCAAGCATAGCCCATCCAATGATCTGATTGACCTGATGTTTTGCTCTTGTCATCGCCAGGTGTGGTCCATGCATCTAACGGTTTGGATGTCATACACATATCACATGGGCCCTACAAGCCTTAAGTACCCCTATTTCTTAAACATTTTTTAAAAAACGAATGTATTTTTTGTAATTTCATCCCTCAGAATTAGGGGTGTACACGAACCAAGCTAGCTCGACTCGACTCGGTTAGCTCACTAGACTCGACTCGAAAAAGCTCGATTCGACTCGGTTTGAAATTGAGTTCGGGCCCAGTCGAGCTGATTTTTGAGCTCGAAAATGAGTTCAAGCTGGTCCCAGCTCAAATCGAACTCGGATCCAACCAGTCTGGTGACTCGGTTACTTTGATATTGATGTTCCCCACCAAGTGTTTGTTGAAATGACTCAAAGAAGTTTGGCTGGTGGCAAGAAAGGTACCTATATGGAACCAACACCTTTTTTTTTTCTTGATTTTTACATTGCTTATAAGGTGTTTGATAAAATACCTGTAAAATCATTGCTATTATCTCAAATACAATGGGATTTTGAAGGTGCAGTCCAGGTGGAACCAAGGAGGCGGATTGCATCCTACACCCGCCCGGACCGCAATCCGTCCGCGCAGGGCTCTGTGGGGCCCATTGTGATCTAAGTGTTTTATCCACGTTGTTCATCAATTTTCTCATATCATTTTAAGGTATAGGTAAAAACATTGAAGGAGGTCCACAGCTCCAGTGGAGCACACCAAAGGAAGCTGCAGTGATAATGACACCCACCGTTGAAACCTCTCTAAGGGCCACCGTGATGTTATTTTACCATCCAACCTATTAATAAGGTCATGTAGACGTGGATGAAGTGTAAACAAAAATATCAGCTTGATCTGAAACTACTCAAGCTCCCAAGAAATTTTTAATGGTGGACGTTCAATCCTCACTTTGTGGTCCAATTAAGCCCTGGACTTGTCTCAATTTTATTTTATGATACCTTAAAATGGTCTCAATTTTATTTTATGATACCTTAAAATGATCTGAGAAAAATGATGAATGGCATGGATAAAGCACTTACATTACTTTGAGCCCCACGTATCACTGCCCGGACGGTACGCAATCCGCGTCCCCCGAAACCAAGGGTAACCGAGGGGTACTTTCGTCCATGCGTACTCTAAAAATCCACTTTCGTCTGTCCGTCCGGCAACGAGAAAAATAATTACCCTAAAAAATACGGTCTAATTGTTTCCACCATGGACGCGAATTGAGTCCTACCCCCGCCAGGTCTCTGCGGGGCTCACTGTAATGTAAGTATTTTATCCACGCCGTTTAAGGATTTTTTCAAAAAATTTTAATTTGTGAACCAAAAAATGAGGCAGGTCCAAGGCTTGAGAGAACCACAATGTGGAGATTGAACGTCCACCATTAAAAGCTTCTTGGGAGTCGGAGAAGTTTCGGATCAAGCTGATATTTGTGTTTTCACTTCATCCACGTCTACATGACCTTATGAATAGGTTTTATGGTAAAGAAAACATCACGTGGGCCCTTAGGTTTCAAGGGTGGGTGTCATATCAGTGCAGGTTCCTTTGTTGTGGTCCACTTAAGCCTTGGACTTGCCTCATTTTTTGGTTCACATACTAAATTTATCTGAAAAAATCGTTGAACGGTGTGGATAAAACACTTACATCACGGTGGGCTCCACGGAGCCCTGCCCGGACGGATTACCGTCCGGTCGGGGGTAGGACGCAAACCACGTCCTTCCTCCATGGACACATACAACTTAGGTTAAGGTGAATGCAGATTTAGACTGTCCATCTTCAAACGCCACACACTCACATGTCCGTTTCATCCTGGACGTTAGGAATGTCCAAAAGGTGAACGTTCCTTACTCCAAAATCCAGCCCTTTAGATGTCTCAAGTGGGCCACACACGAAAGAAGAAATGGATGGTTGGCAAAAAATTAATATTAATAACTCCAATGGTCTACATTCAACGTTTATGTTTTTCTCACATGATGGACGGTCCATCATAATTCACAAGATAGGACACAGGCACTGCGTAAACAAATAGACGAATGTCTCAAATCTTCACACATGTGGCATGCTGGCACGTGCTTTGGTGCATTGTGTTGAGCGCTTGACGATGAACCGTCCACAATGCACTCATCCAAAGAACTCGGTAGAGACGGATCCGATAGCGTCGTTGGCAATAAGTCTGTACATTCTTTCCGTTGGATGGACAGAGTCCCAGAAAACGTATTTGTTGGTATCCTCACACGTGCTCTCTCCCTTACACGTGTCACCAAATTCTATCACTCCTGAGCCACAGCACCCCTTCGAAGTCTCTGTGAAACCTACACAGTTCAGAGAAAAAGAAACCATATCATAACGGTTATAAAAGGTGGGTAGTCCCCGGATTACTGAATTAAAATCGTAGTTCGCTGGTTGTGTACGGCCATTTCATAAGATAGTTAACGGTCCACTTTTTTATATATAGATGATCCTAACCACTCAAGAAATGGATACTATCTATCCATTAGATCTAACGGCTAGGATTGTCTTTTTCAACTCATTCATGCTGACCTCTGGTTCTTACACCGTTCTGATCATCCATATGCATGGCCCAACTGGCAGACTACAGATTTTCTTTAACAGTCCGCGGACTATATTGAAAATAGTAATATTGATTTTGGAGGCAAAGGTACAGAAACATTTTTTCCCACCAATATGTCGCTTATGTAAGACCATGGTACCGTTAAATACGTAGGCCCCATCATGAAGATGATCTGGGACAAAAATCAGCCCATTCTTCTCATCAGCTGGGCAACACCATCGGAATCAATGGAAACCGACAGTTTGACTCAACATAGATGTGTGGACCACCTAGTGATCTGATCAATGTAATTCTCGAGAAAATTGATCTACGTGGTGGGGCCTACCATTTTAATGAAACCGATTTTCTAAAAAGTAGATATGTTATGAATAAAGATGTCACGGCACCACAACTTGTGGTACAGTTGCCTGTATTGGATACAGTTCTCTTTTTACGCACCGTATTTCATTGGATTCATGGTTGCATTGAGCAGCACACCGTAGCAATCTGCGTAGGCAGTTTTTACACCTAATGCCTTCTTCAACGTAGCTAACTCCGCTTTTATCTTGGAATTGAACGATTCTGCTGCTTTGTTGTAGCTATCTACGCAACCTGTCGTGCCCATTAGCGTCTTGACAAGTGGCAGGCATCCCATTGGTGGGACACCCACGATGGCAAATCTTGTACCTCCAAGTTTATGCATTTCCTGATGTGGCCCATGTTAGTTCGTCAAAACCCAAAAAAAAAAAAAAAAAAAAGTTTAGGAAGGAATCGTGGATGGCCATTGTTCGAATGTCATATCAGATGGATCCTACTTATTTGGATGATGGCCTTCAAATGGACGGTGAGGATTAAAATAGATTTAACGGAACAAACTGATGGATAGGATCATCTATTTGGTGAGATTTTGGAGCACAGCTCTTCTCTTGATGGGGCCTACTATTTGGACGGCCAAAAAAAAAAAAAAATCTGCTTTTCCAACTGCCATGTGTCAGATATTGGGCGACGAAAGGCCCTTCCTGATCCGGTGCAACAGATCAGAATCGGCCTCCACGGATAAATGGTGTAACTAGGGCAGAAAACACACGTTTTCTGCAAGTGGTCCGTGAGTTGGTGATCCAGACCGTTGAATAACATGTAGCTGCCATGGATGAACCATGCCACTAAAATTACTCCCAGATAGGATGAATCCAGTCCTTCGATCCCTGACTTTCCACTGAATGGTAGTGGACCATGGTTGTTTCTTTTTCTTAATCATCTAAATGAAGAACATTGATCAGACGGTGAGAAATGTCTGTAACGGAGATCTTTATATTCGACGGTCGTCAGGTTGAATCGCTGTCTGGATCGTACTATCATCAGATTAGTAACTGTAATTAACGGGTTGGACCTAGGTCCACTTAGATCCAACCTCCACAACGACAGCCACAGAATAAAAAGGGATGTTGGTGGGTCACAGGAACGGCTCGTGATCCGTCGGTCTGTACCACGATAGCATCCGGATCTCGTCGGAACCGGGTCGACCCTAATCAGACCCAGATCGTCTAGAGCCGCTGACTGTGATCAGATAGTCGGGTCCACTGGCTACAAGATGTACGACGCTGTTTGGTGCGGTCCATAGATGAAGACTCCAATCGCATGGCAACCCGACTCTGTGGGCCACCGTGATGTATGTGTTTTATCCAAGCCGTCCATCCATTTTACCTCATCCATTTTACCTGCTCATTTTAAGGCATGGGCCAAAAAATAAGAAGAATTCAAAGTTCAAGTGAACTGCACCACAGGAAACAGTGGAGATTGAACATCTACCGTTCAAAACTTTTTGAGGCCAAGGAAGTTTTGAATCAAGCTGAAATTTACGTTTTCCATGTGACCTTATGAAAATATCATGGTGGGACCTTGAAAGGTTTCAAAGGTGGGTATCATTATCCCACTGTTAACTATCGTGTGTTCCAATTCAGCTTTGCATCTGCTTCATTTTTTGGCCCATACCTGAAATGAGCTGGAAAAACCGGATGGACAGCACGGATAAAAGTTACACATACACCATGGTGGCCCCCACAGAGTCGGGTCTGAGTCACCAAGCAATCCGTGTCCCATAGATCAACAGTGGGAGTTGATCCCCATCGTCCGATGTCTTTGGAATCAAGGACTGATCGACTCTCACTCACCAGAAATCGCACCGATACATCCGATCGTTTTTCTCGTCAGATGTTTCTTTCCATGCTGTTTGAAAAGATTGCACCACAGTTACAGAGCACGCATTTAAGACGAATAAAGCGCATTCAACCATTTGTCAGTCGTTTGATACTCTGACAGACTTGTGGTTGATATGCAGCCACTCAAAAGTACACGTGTCATAAATAACTAAAATTAAACCGTTTCCCACGCGGAGGGAGACAGGTCATAATATATATATATATATATATATACGAGGGAGACAGGTCATAATATATATATATATATAAATCCTTTTTCATTTCTATAACAACTAACCAACCAGTGTAGTTTTCCATTTGAGCTTTATCCGAGCTTGGGCCACTATTTGAACGGTTGCTCCTGTTTCACGTGCAGCTAGCTAGCTGGTGTCAAAGCTTGGTAGACCTACCATGAGTTATGTATTTTATTAATGTCATCTATCCATTTTTCCAGCTCATTTTACCGCATGAGACAAAAAATTAGGCATATTCAAATGTCAGGTGGACCACACCACATAAAACATTGTTAATTATATTTTCCCTATACTATATTGATAAAGGCATGCAGACATTGATGAAGAGGAAACAAAATTATAAGCTTGACCAAAAGCTTTTATTACCTAAAAAAAAAATTCAATAATAAGCATTTCCTCTTTATTGTTTCCTATGTTGTGGTCCACTTACTTAAAATGAGCTTTAAAAAAACATATAAACAGTTTAAATAAAACACAAATAGGCCGACATCATTACTGGATGGTGCTCTATGGCCCTACAATTATTTATGTGATTTATCCATGTCATATATTTATTTGGATCGTTATTTTAGGAATTGAAGAAAAAAAAAGTATGTAGATCCAAATATCAAGTAGACCACATTATAAGGAAAACAGCTGTGATTGAACACGACTGTAATATGGACCCACCCTTTAAAACTTCCTGGGGCTGACTGTAATATTTATTTTCATCTAGCCTATTGATTAGGTAACAAATACCTGGATGAAAGGAAAACACAAATATCAACATGATCTGAAACTTTTGGTAACTCCTAAGAATTTTATAAAACGATTGGCATTCAATCACCACTATTTCCTATGATGTGGTCCACCTGGGATTTTGATGGCCTCGTTTTAGTAAGATGGGCTGGAAAAATAGATGGACTCCATGGTGGGTCCTACAGAGCACCGTCTAGGCAGTGTCAGCACGAGTGAATCGGCAATGAGGGTCGTGCAGTTAGGTGAATCACGTGCAAAACGCCTACCCATCAGCCATCACACTCTCTCAGAGTTGGTTTGATACTCTGCCAGAGCGTGATGCTTCACACGCAGGCACACAATGATTATACACGTGGCATGTGTTATTTAAATTAAACTCCACAGATAGTGGGACCCTCGTAGATGGGGCATCATCCCATGATATATCAGATTGGTTAGACCATCAATCAGACGATTAATGGACATTTCTTTATTGAATGTGGACCGTCGGCTATATTTCGTTTTACCCATCAATCAGATAACCACCAAAAGGCAGTTAGGATCATATGTTGAGTTTAATCTTCGTGTGACGATCCATACATGTAGGGTCCACAATTTGGGTGGTTTAATTTAAGGTACACCCTAAATGTATGCCACGTGTACAATTTCTACGTGCATGAGTATTGAGCATCATACTCGCACGCGTATCATAGTTTTTTCTATTTTCCAATTACATATGCAAGGGAATCTTAGCCCAGTCCCTCTCCATGCCCCCACAAGTGCCAAATGCAACATACGTTTGCTGTACAAAATGGCTCACTCGATGAGTGGACCAAACCAGTTTTGGAAACAGCAGCAACTTAGCGGTGGCGCCCACCTTCTAGACGGCTCAGATTTTCTCTACGCATCTCATTGGCACGCGTGGATGCATGGATGTAAACCGTACGATTCGTGTGTCCATGAAACGAGCAAATATCGAAGAAGAAAAAAGTCTGTGGTTTGAGGAGCACCTTGATATTGGTGCTCATGCAACTGATCAGGTAATCCAGATAGCCTTCCAACGTGAATTGCTTTGCACGAGTCGGTTCCAAGTAGTAGTTTTGTATGAAGTCGTTGGTACCAGCGCTGAGTACGAAGACTGCGTTGCTTACAATCTCAGCCGCTCTTTTTTCACCCACCAACGCTCTAAGATGGATTTGATAATGCATCAGATACTCTATCTGCTTTGAGAAGGGCAACACGTTCTGCAACCAGCCGGCACGTGTCACATTTGAAATGAGTTTGTTAGCTACAGCTTACCAACCATTTACATACGAGAAAGATATCATACCCTGGCAGAAATAGATCGGAATCCTCTAATTACAACAACGAAGCTCTCTAGGGGCCCACCATGTCAGCATCAACTCCGTCCATCAGGTGGGCCCCTTTAGGATAGACCCGATTGCAGAAAATCAGCCTGATCCACAACTCAGGTGAGCTACACCAAAGGCAACAATGGGTATGGGCCGCAACAAGAGGTTTATGTGGAGCCATCATGGTGTTTATATTTCATCCAATCCGTTCATCAGGTGTGACTCACCAAAGAGGAGAAAATACAAAAATCAGCCATATCGTAAACTCAGGTGGGCCACACCGACTGGACAGATTTTAGGCCCAATTTTATACAAAAATCCGTCCAGATGGATTTCATATAGTATTATGGTGGGCCAACTGGATCCCACAATGTGTGAGATAGGCATGTGGCGCACTCCTATAGGGCTCTCTATTCTATACGGTTATCTCTATTAGGATAGGATTTATTTATAAATTAGAGCTTTCAATGAAAACATGTACTCGTAGGCACCTTATATCCTTGCTCTTGCTCCGGTGACTCTTTGGAGTTTTAACACCTGGTCAGGGTTCGAGTACCAATAAATGGTGAAATCTCACTATAGCATGAGTGCGTG
This sequence comes from Magnolia officinalis, assembly GCA_021015155.1. Lineage (NCBI taxonomy): Eukaryota > Viridiplantae > Streptophyta > Magnoliopsida > Magnoliales > Magnoliaceae > Magnolia > Magnolia officinalis. The sequence goes on from JAJHSJ010000005.1 coordinate 6,748,868, forward strand.
GTGGTGTGTGTAGGTGTGAATATATATATATATATATATATATATATATATATATATATATATATATATATATATATATATATATATATGTTTTACAAGAAATGTCAATGAACTTGTCTTAATCATAAATGCTAACCAACCAAATCTCACACTTTCCCATCACAATCCTTAGCCAATAGACATGCTAGTTTTAGCGATGAATCAATATACGTTAACAAATAGATGTTAATTAAGCTCAATGAAATAAGCCAATGGTCAAAACTAAAAGTTTATAGTTGAAAACCTTCAATTAATCAATAAAAACCTTTGTTGCACTAGCTGACTTTTAAAATATTTGATCAATGCTTCAAACCATAAAATTATCCCATACGTGATGTCTTGGGTAGATCAAGTGAACTCCATGTTAAATCGTATGGTCTTTGAGAGACTTTAATGTATGTACCCAAACACACCTACTTTTATTGATCATAAGATGACCCCATAAACGTGTAAAAACACATCTTTTAATCCATATACATTCTCCACTTCAGAGATTTGTCGGGGTTAGTGCACTGAAATGTCAACCTAATCTAACCATGATAGGTCTCCCAATTTAAAATTTTGTAATCAATCACGCTAATGTAAGTGCCCAATACATCCAAATCAAAATTTTGTATCCGTGACTTACGTACACTCTCATGTAGAGTAGGGCTACGAGCCTATTGATTAATAGTCATCCACGATAGTGGAATTCCACCATCCTAATTCATTGCGAGTCCCTTCACGTGATATTGCCAGCATAAAGAGGATACGACAAGTTTGTCTTAGAACTTGCCAAGGGCAGTGGCTAAATAAGGAACCAAGATTTATAGCTCATAATGGATACAGGTGCATCTCCACACTGGGGTGGAGTGGCCCATGAGTTGAGGTCTTTAAGATACAGAATGGCCACGGGTTGGGTCCCATTGTGGGACCTTTGAGGTGTGGGGGAGGGCTTGGTCAATTTGCTTGAGAGAGCCTGAATAAAGGGATATTCCGATGCTTCCTAACAGTCCTGGAACTTTTGGTACATTAGCCGATACTCTTCATATCAAGTGGTATCAGAGCAAAGACCAATGTTCAAGTCTCATTACCAGTGTTGGTGCCTAATGCAGGTGGCATCCTATGAGATGCAAAATGGTCACGAGGTGGGTCCCACTGTGGGGCCTAGTTCTCTCTGTGTCAATAATCAATGATCGTTGTGTCAAATCTTATGATCTAGAGGAACAATTACAAGAATCCTCTCCATAACCCATATGAATTTTCTTATTCCACACACATTAAGCCTAACGAATGAATGTAATGTCACGTTGATTTTCTAGACAACATGTTGGAAAAAATCAATTTAAAAAATTATAGAAAAACCTTGTTTTCTTTGATTTTCCATCGAGATGTTTTAGTCCTACATGGGATGGAAAGAGGGTTGGAAAAGCATTTATATTAAGTTCTTCTCTTAGCATTACATATTAGAAGCTAAGGAGGCATTTAGATCTTGAGTTACTTAAGATAATCTACTAATGCCTGAAGTAACTTATCTTAGTTTCTACTTATTAAGAAATAAAAAATAAAAAATAATAATAATAATAACTTATCTTAGTTTCTACTTATTAAGCTGATCAATTGATTAAGTAACTTTAAGTAAAAAAAAAGTTACTTATATTTTATCTTAAACCAAACTTACTTATTAATCTATTGCGATAAGTAAAAAAAGTAACTTATTAGGTGATATCTAAACAAAGCCCTAAGATAATTCCTTGGAAACATCTTGATGTAGAGCGGGTCGCGGATAGTTTCATGGCCAAGATGGATCAGAAAAGGCCCGGTCGACGACAGAAGTGATCCGGACCGTCGGACCTTAGATCGGGCGCATCTCATAATCCGGAATGAGTTATCGAGCATAAAATATATGATTTTGGGGTAGAACGAGCTACTTTAGCCAACCAACCCAGCTATGCCAGGTTCCGCAAGCCAAATTTGCAAAATACCCCGGGATCGACGGGCGTTTCCCTATTTTAATTTCATTTTTACTATAAATAGTAAGTTTTAGTTTGATTATAACTCTTCATCCGTCGGGCTTTAGGAGTTGCGTCCAACGTGAAAAGAGCTTAGAATAATTAGGAGAACAGTTTGGTGAAGCCAAATAGGACACTTACTATTTTTAGCTGAAAACCTTGCGCACTAGTAGACATCACGACCGTCTATAAATAGTAAGTTTACTATTTATACTAAGTCGTGAATTCTAGGAGTTTTAGTTGTAGTTTACTTCTGATTTCTCTCCCATTACTTGGTATCCCTATTTAAAGGGTTGTGAACTCATTTATTGGGATTCATTAAATCAATTTTGAATTTATTAGAATTTATTTATATTTTCTGATTTCTTTCCTCGTGGATTCGAGAAGTCTCTGTGAGGAGTCCAGAGAAGCTCCGTGGATTCGGAATAATTATCCTCTTGAGGAAGACGGTGATCAACCTCATCATGTTCATCTCTGCGTCAATTAGTATCAAAGCAAGGATTCTCCTCGGGCCGATGACAAACAATAAAGGTATGAATCAAAATCTTGTGAACGGTGATCCAGGGATTCGTTATCTCTCAGAAATAATAGAAGCTTTCCACCGGGAGAGTCAGTTGACCATGCAAGGGCTGCAGGTAACCCTCGACCATCTTGCGTATGCGCTACTTCCGCCCCGAGCCCTAGGTGGTGCTCCACCACCTATGGTTGTTCCACCACCCATAGTGGCTTCACCACCCGTTGTTGCTGTACGACACAACCTCAATTTTCGTAGAGCACTACCAGTGGCAAACCGTAGGGCTACACCAAATGATTCAAGTTCTAGCGACGAGGACCTTAATGAGGGTTTTGGCCGACGACCAATCCATGGAGGCGATCATCTAAATCGTACTGAAAGAGACTATCGAGGTAAGGCTGAACTTCCTAATTTTAATGGTTTATTATGTATAAAAGATTTTCTCGATTGGCTAGCCAAAGAAGAGAAATATTTTGATTATATGAACGTGTCAGATCATAAAAGGGTAAAATTGGTAGCGTTTAAATTAAAATCTGGTGCTTCTGCATGGTGGGAACAATTACAACTCTCACGAGCCCGCCAGAACAAGGCGTCCATCTCATCATGGCCACGGATGAGACGTCTTCTTCGATCATGATTTCTCCCCAGTGATTATGAGCAGATGTTATTCCAGCAATACCAAAATTGCCGACGAGGAAATCGAACTGTCATAGATTACATTGAAAATTTCCAGAAGGTGGCATGATTTATAAGTGGGTTGCGACCGATATTTCGGAACCGAGTTCAATGTACCCAGTAGGAACCATGGATGAAACAGTTCAATTGGTGGGTAGGGCAGAAACACAACTTGCAAGAGCTCCTGCTCGTCCTCATCTTTCAACTCGACCCCCCATGACGGGTCCCACGCAGGATCCAGTGCTGTCACGAGGAAAAGATCCAGTAGGAGAACGTCCTCAACCTCCTACAACTGCAAACCGTGATACGAGGAGCAGCTCATCCATACCTCAACGTGCAGCACCCACAATAGCGGGCCCGAGTAGGATTCCAATTCCTTATGCTCGGCTAAGGTTAAACAATTGTTATCACTGTGGCCAACCAGGCCACTTATCAAATACTTGTCCTCAACGTCCCGCAGCACACTTGACTATAAACGAAAATGACACTAAAGATGAGGCCACAGAAGAAGACCATTGCTTTGATGAACATGAACAAACCACTGAAGAAATAGCAGGTAGCGATGAAGTGATGGGTGAGGATCGTGGCGAATTTTTAGTTGTGAGGCGATTACTATATACCACACAAAAGGAATTACATCCACAGTGACACACTATATTTCGTACTCGGTGCACTGTCAACGGAAAGGTCTGTGATGTGATCATAAACAGTGGTAGTAGCGAGAACATTGTCTCAAGAGTGATGGTGGATAAGTTGCAGTTACCAACGACGAAACATCTTTCCCCGTACTCAATTGTCTGGATAAAAAAGGTGAATGAGACCAAGATAACTGAACAATGCACTATCTCATTTTCAATTAGCAAAAAATATAAGGATCAGATATTTTTTGACGTGGTCGACATGCAAGCTTGTCATATGCTACTCGGTCGACCTTGGCAATCGGACCGTCACGCGACCCATCAGGGACGAGACAATATCTACATAATCGTCAAGGATAGTTGAAAAATAATCATTGCCCCTATGGCACCAGAGAACCACCCTGAAGCTTCTAAAGTGGAGGGGAGTTCCCTCTTGACCATTCAGGATTTCATGGAGGAATCTAATGAAACCGACGAGGTATACACCGTAGTGGTAAAGGACGATGAAGATGAACCCTCAAACATCCCTCCAAATTTAAGACTGTTGCTAAACGAATTCAAAAAAGTCTGGCCTGAAGATTTACCTGATGAATTACCCCTCATTAAGAACATCCAACATCACATAGACCTCATCCCTGGGCTAATCTGCCCAACCGCCCTCATTATCGAATGAGTCCGAAGGAGTGAGATACTTTAGGGGCAAGTGGAGGAATTAATCCGTAAGAGTCTCTTGAGAGAGCATAAGCCCATGTGCCGTACAAGCATTATTAACGCCCAAAAAAAAATTGGAAGCCGACACATGTGTGTTGACAGCCGGGCAATCAACAAAATTACCATCAAATATCGATTCTTAATACCACGGTTGGAAGACATGCTCGATATGCTAGAAGGGGCAATGTGTTATCTAAACTAGATCTAAGGAGCGGGTACCATCAGATTCGTATCTGATCTGGTGATGAGTGAAAAATGGCATTCTAGACCAAGAAAGGATTGTATGAATGGCTGGTTATGCCCTTCGGCCTATCGAGTTCTAAAACTGTTCACTGGCTGATTTGTGGTAGTATATTTTGATGACATATTAATATATAGCCAGGATGAGGCGGAGCACAGAAACATCTTAGGCAGGTGCTGCAGGTCATATAAATTAACAAGTTGTATCTCAACTTGAAGAAGTGTAGTTTTTTAACTGATAGCCCGTTATTTCTATGATTTGTTGTAACATTCACAGGCATCCGTATGGACGATGAAAAGGTACGAGCCATTAGGGAATGGCCGATCCCAACAAACATTTAAGAGGCGAGGAGTTTTCACGGGTTGGCGATTTTCTATCGTCGATTTGTGCGAGATTTTAGCACCATAGTTGCGCCTATAACAGATTGCATGAAAAAAAGACCGTTTCAGTGGACCGATAAAGCTGACAAGAGCTTTCATGAGATCAAGCATCATTTATCTACAACACCGGTCTTGGTACTTCCTAATTTCGACAAATTGTTTGAGGTTGAGTGTAACACTTCATATGTCAGAATTGGATGAGTATTATCACAGGAAGGCAGGCCGGTAGCCTTTTACAACGAGAAGTTCAACGAAGCCCGAAAGAAGTGGTCGACTTATGAGCTTGAATTATACACGGTTGTTAAAGTGTCGCGACATTGGCGGTATTATCTGATTCAAAGAGAGTTTGTTCTGTACACTGACCATCAAGCATTAAAGTTTATTAATAGTCAAACTAACGTGAATCGTGTGCATGATAGATGGGTTGCATTTTTACAGAAATTCACGTTCGTTCTGAAGCACAAGTCAGGGCAGCAGAACAAGGTGGCTGATGCACTTAGCCCTCGTGCATCACTACTTGCTACGATGAGCAACGAGGTGGTCGGATCCGACTGTCTCAAGGAGCTGTATGTTGAGAATGAAGGCTTCAAAGATTCTTTAGATCAAGTGCCAAGAAGGTCTAGTGACCTTCATATACAGGACGATTTTCTCTTCAAAGGGAATCGATTGTGCATCCCCTAAAGTTCTCTGAGGGAGCAGATTATTCAGGAACTACATGGAGGTGGCCTCGGTGGACACATTCGGCGAGACAAGACGCGAGCTTTTGTGAAAGAGCAGTATTACTGGCCGCAATTAGTACGTGATGTGAGAAAAGTCGTATAACGTTGTCATGTTTGTCAAACCTCTAAGGGGCAATCTCAGAATACGGGCCTCTACACCCCATTACCTGTGCCTGACGGTCCTTGGGAGGATTTATCAATGGAATTCGTGCTTGGTCTCCCACGAACACAACACAGCATGGATTCGATGTTCGTGGTGGTAGATCGTTTCTCCAAGATAGCGCATTTTATCCCATGTAAGAAGACTCTCGATGCAACACACGTGGCGAATCTATTCTTCAGGGAGGTCGTGCAGTTACACGGGGTCCCCAAGACCATTACTTTTAATCGTGACACGAAGTTCATTAGCCACTTTTGGTGAACTTTGTGGACTCGATTCGATACACGACTTCAATAAAGCAGTGCTTACCACCCACAGACTGATGGGCAGACTGATGTTGTGAATCGCACGTTGGGAAACCTCCATCGCTGTATTTCAAGAGAAAAATCAAAGCAGTAAGATTTAGCCTTATCTCAAGCAAAGTTTGCATTCAACAACATGGTGAACCACTCGACAGAAAAATCACCGTTCCAGATTATTTATGGACGAGTGCCTCGCTACACACTTGACTTGGTCCCTCTACCCAAGCACCCAGGCATGAGCATTGCAGCAGAACATATGACAGACAAGATCATGGGCATCCATGTGGAAGTGCAGACCAAACTATATACCTCAAACAAAAAATATAAGGAACAAGCAGACAAGCACCGGCGACAAAAAATGTTCAAGGTGGGCGACCGCCTTATGGTCCATCTGCGCAAAGAGAGGTTTCTGACCGAGACGTACAACAAGTTGAAAAATAAAAAGATTGGACCCGTCCCAATCATTCGAAAGATCAATGACAACGTTTATGTTGTTGATCTTCCAGATGACATGATTATCTCACGGACTTTCAACGTCGAAGACCTGACCGAGTATCATGAACCAGAGCAGGATGAGAACTCGAGGACGAGTTCTTTTGAACTGGAGGGGACTGACGTAGAACGGGTCGCAGACAGTTTCATGGCCAAGATGGATCAGAAAACGCCCGGTCGACGACAGAAATGATCCGGACAGTCGAACCTTAGATCGGGTGTATCTCACAATCCGAAATGAGTTATCGGGCGTAAAATATATAATTTTGGAATAGAACGAGCTACTTTAGCCAACCAATCCAGCTACGCCAGGTTGCGTAAGCCGAATTTGCGAAATACCCCTAGATCGACAGTCGTTTCTCTATTTTAATTTTATTTTTATTATAAATAGTAAGTTTTAGTTTGATTATAACTCTTCATCTGTCGGGCTTTAGGAGTTGCGTCCAACATGAAAAGAGCTTAGAATAATTAGAAGAACGGTTTGGCGAAGCCAAATAGGACACTTACTATTTTTGGCCGAAACCCTTGCACACTAGTAGACATCACGACCGTCTATAAATAGTAAGTTTACTATTTATAGTAAATCGCAAATTCTAGGAGTTTTATTTGTAGTTTACTTCTGATTTATCTCTCATTGCTTGGTATCCCTATTTAAAGGATTATGAACTAGTGTTTATTAGGATTCATTAAATCAATTTCAAATTTATTAGAATTTATTTTTATTTTCTACTTAGTTATCCTCTCGAGGAAGAGGATGATCAACCTCATCATGTTCATCCGTGCATCACATCTTCACATAGGCGTGTTTGGCTGCGGTGGCAATGCAGTGAGACTTTTTGTGAACAATACTCCACCATTCGCGTGCCTGCCACGTGTGCACCATGTATCTTGAGCTGCTCATGTGTTTTAACATGCCACTACATGCGCGCCAACATACGTGTCCTGGTTGTCTCTTGGTGTTTTCTCTTTGGAAGCTAGTACATCAAGAATTCGATCCTTGTGGGGACCGATCTATCTTTAAAGACAGCTACAATAATGGATTTCAACTCTTTTCTGTTGTACTTCTATTTATTGGACCGCACAACCCTCTAACACCACCAACCATGTGATGACCCAAATATGTTGGAATTGATAAATAACAGAAGCAAGCTAGTTGGAAAAATATACGTGGAAATGAGAGAATTCACACGTGTTAGTTCACATGTGTGTGTAAAACGGAGGGCGAGATATCATACCGTGAAGTGTGCTGTAAGATCATCGTAACCAGATGCAGCCGAAGCGAAACTAACACCATGTAAGAGGTCCGTCTTCTTCAAACCCTTGTCTAGAAAAGCTGGAATCATCCTTGAAATGCCGAATTCTTCCGCTGCGGCAAACAAACAAACAATTTCATAGAGAGACTCCATTTGAACAAAAGGAATCGCAATTTTGGTTATTTCCACTCTATCAAGACTACTTATTCCAATTCAATTGAATAGTCCATCCAAACGTGCCACTATTAACTACACGAAAACATATTTCAAGATAGAATTGAACGGTTTTTCTTCACATATATGACTCTGTTAAAGACTTCCATCTTGTCTATGTCTCTATGCGGGGCCCACATGCAGAGATGATCCAATGATCAAACTGGGCCATGACTACATGTGGGCCCTTGTTGGGGGCCACACATGCCGGCTTTCAACACTAGTAAAGAAAATGAGGATGAGAAATGAGGATACCGATCAAGTCCGTCGGAAGTCTGCCATTTGTAAATCTTCCGGTAGGACGGCCACCGAAAAAATCCTTGCCATATGGTGGAAAATCGCTCTTGAAATTCGTCGCTAGATGATTGTTATTGCCAGGATCAACGGTCGAATCCCCAAAAACCAATACACATGTGATATTGTGTTCAACGGCCAATAATCTCAGTTCTCGGAGATTAAGAGCTTGAGCTTGCAGCTGCAGCACTGCTATAAGCAACAGCATCAACCCCACCATCCTTGATTCTCTACTGATAGACATTTGTGTAAACGACTACAAACGTATAGAAAAGAAAGTACACATGTATGGAAATGAGTGGTCTCCTCCTTTATATAAACTGGTTGGTTCGTCAGGTGGGGCTCACCAAGAACGTGGCTGGTCTTGTCTTTAAGTGGGAACTCGCTTATATCCACTCTAGAGTTTTTGCTTCTTCTGGGTTTTTTTCTTTTTCTCCCAATCTTCTGAAGAGTTGTTTGTCTCACTTCATTAAATGGGTGCACCAGCTTTACACAGGGTTTATGGTCGGCATCACCTGATGAATGGTCAGGATTTCAACACGTTCATTGACTATTCGATCATTCCTCGCGCGAATTGCGTGAGCACTTATTACATGCCCGTTACAATATTATTATACTTCTGGCAGCTCTTTGCGTGAAGTTCTCAAAGAGTCCAGTAGTACGGACGTGAGAACTTTGGAAGCGGATGGGCTGGTGTACCACACACCACCGACCTGGCTGCTGTGTGTACGTGTCGTGCGAAGACGAGCTCTAGGCTGTACGAACGGTTCCAGGGAGATCACCCCAAAATGATGTATTTATTATATCCACACCGTTCATACATTTGAAGAGATCATTTTACAGCATGATTCCAAAAATGAGTCATATCCAAAGCTCAAGTGGACCACACCATGATTGTCACCTTTAAAACATTCGTAAGGCCGATTATAACGTTTATTTTCCATCCAATCTGGTCATAAGGCCACAAAGACCTGGATGAAGAAGAAAAACAAATATCATATTGATCCAAAACTTCTGCGACCCGTGAAAGGGTTTTAATGGTAGAGTTTCAATCCCCCAGTGCTTTTTGCAGTGTGGTCCACTTGATCTTTGGATCTGTTTTGTTTTTAGGCTCAAGCCTTGCAACGATCTCGCAAAATGAACGTACGGTTTGGATACCTCGTAATGGGAGCCATGGAACTTGGTGACGTCAACACACCGTCTAGGTCAGTGGTGTGTGGTACACCAGCCAATCCGCTTCCGAAAACTTTGATACTCTGGCAGAGAGTGATGGTTCATACGCTGCCCTATCATTTGTACGCATGGGATATACCTAACTTAAATTAATCCATCCAATTCGTTGGGCACATCTCATCTGTTCATAAGCCAAATATATATTGATATTACTTTTGACATTTAATGGACGATTGGAATGAAAAGTAGTCCACCAGATCCAATTTCCACCAACAAATACTCACCAATAAAAGGCCGCTAATAAAAGGCCGGTGTTGATTTTGGAATAATGATTTGTCTGCCCTGTGTCCACAGTTTGGCCAATGTATTTAGGAAGCGGATTGGCTGGTGTACCACACACCAGCTTTATAGCTGGTGTAGATGCGTGTCTTGCGCTAGCTCCTGGTTGTACAAACGGTTCAAATGAGATCAAGGTTACGTGGGCCTACAATGATGTATTTATTATATTCACATCGTTCATCTATTTTTTGAGATCATTTTAGAAGATTAGACAAAAAATGAATCATATCCAAAGCTCATATGGACCACACCAAAAATAGCAAGGAGGATAATGATTTTCACCATTAATAAATTTGTAGGGCTCACCATAACATTTGTTTTCAATCCAATCTGGTAATAAGGTCACAAATACATGGATGAAGAGGAAAAATAAATTTCATATTGATCCGAAACTTCAGTGGTCCCCAAAAGGGTTTCAATGGTAGATGTTCAATTGGTTCAATTGATCTTTAGATCTGTCTTATTTTTCGGCTCAAGCCTAAAGACTAACTCGCAAAATGGATGGACCGTTTGGATATAACACATGCCTCATTATGGGACCCACAAACTTGCTGATGTCAATACACTAGCTATATAGCTGGAGTGTGGTACACCAGCCAATCGGCTTCCATGTATTTATAGTTCATGTTTTGCTGCATATGCAATTTCTTGCTACTTGCGTATCAACCATCACACTCTACATAGAATCAAATAGCGCTCTGTAGGACTAGGGCTGACTCGGGTCGGGTTGGTACTCAACTCTAACCCAACTCAATGTTCCTATACCTCAATCCTAACCCAACCCAATCTCGGGTTGGGAATTCTCAACCCAAGCCCAACCCAAGCAGGCTCAGTCGGGTTGATCGGGTTGGTCAGGTATATACGTGCTAATATTTTCGTTATTACATTAGTTTATTATATTTCAATATAGGACTTATTTTTTGTATCTAAAAATTTATTAATTATATATGTGATTATTCATTATAAAGAACTTCATTTTTTTTCTTTTTTAAAAAAAAAAAACTAAAATAGAAGACAACTATTCCTTTAAAAGTCATGTAGCATAGCATGAAGTCCATTTGGGAGAGAGAAATCTCGCATATCTTGTTAGCTTGAGTCCTTGGAAATGACGTGGACAAATGAGACTCGACATCACTAGTGTGCCTTCGACACAAACAATCCACACTCAATTATAATTTATAAGTAACTTATATATTGATAGGGTTCGGGTTGGGTTGGGTCGGGCAACCCGAGACCTCAAGCCGAGCCCAACCCAAGTTTTATTGTGTTGGTGTTTGTATAGCCCAAGCTTAAGATCGGACTCGAAATATCCTGCCTGAGCCCAACCCAATGTCGGGTTGGTCACGGGTCGGTCGGGTTGAACCCGCCCAACTTTCAGCCCTATGTAGGACGCGGATTGCGTCCTACCCCCGCCCGGGCAGGGCTCTGTGAGGCGCACCGTGATGTAAGTGTTTTATCCACATTGTTCATCATTTTTTTCAGATAATTTTAAAGTATGATCCAAAAAATGTGGCAGGTTCAATTCTTATTTAAACCACAAAGTGGGGATTGAACTTCCACAATTAAAAAGTTCTTAGGAGCTGGAAAAGTTTTGGATCAACTTATGTTTGTGTTCTCACTTCATCCACGTCTACATGACCTTACTAATAGGTTGGATAGTAAAAAAACATCATAGTGGCCTTTAGAAAGGTTTCAACGATGCTTGTCATTATCACTGTATCTTCCTTTGTTGTGGTCCACTGGACCTATGGACCTGCCTCATTTTTAGGTAAATATCATAAAATGGTCTGATAAAAGCGATTAACGACGTAGATAAAATACTTACATCACTGTGGGCCCCACAGAGCTCTACCCGGGCGGATGTAGGACGCAATCCGCGTCTCGCTCTGTATATCTATTAGGGCTGAAAGTCGGGCGGGTTGGGTTGAGTTGGTGCTCAACCTTAACCCAACCCAAGGTTCCTATACCTCAACCCTAACCCAACCCAACCCAACCTGCCCAACCTAAGCGGGCTCGGTCGGGTTGATCGGGTTGGTCAGGTATTATATTTCAATATCGGACTTATTTTTTGTATCTATGATTTTATTAATTATATATGTGATTATGCATCATAAAGAACTTCATTTAAAAAAAAAAAAAAAAAAAAAAAAAAAAAAAAAAAAAAAAACAGCTAAAATATAAGACAACTCCTCCTTTAAAAGTCATGTAGCATAGCACGCAATCTACTTGGGAGAGAGAAATCCGGCATATCTTGTTAGCTTGAGTCCTTGGAAATGACGTGGACAAATGAGACCCGACATCACTAGTGTGCCTTCAACACAAACGATCTACACTCAATTATAATTTATAAGTAACTTATATATTGATCGGTTTCGAGTTGGGTCGGGCAACCCGAGACCTCAACCCGAGCCCAACCTAAGTTTTATCGGGTTGGTGTTTATATAGCCCAAGCTTGAGATCGAACCCAATATATCCTACCCGAACCCAACCCAATGTCGGGTCGGTCACGGGTCGGTTGGGTTGAACCCGCCCAACTTTCAGCCCTAATATCTATAGTGCCTCTGACTCAACTCTTGCAGGAAGCGGGTTGGGTGGTGTAACACACACCACCGTCTTCCATGGTGTGTTTACTTCACTAAGTTATGTGAGCCCACCATCATATATATGACCCCCACTGTCCTTATATTTTAGGTGATTATTTTAACACATGAACTCAAAAATTAAGTAGATAAAAACAAAAGTGTACTATACCAAAGAAAGGTTGTGAGGCAATGATTCCCACAATTGAAACCTTCTTAGGGCAATGTAGACATCGTCACATTGACTTGGACGAAGGAAAAAAAAAAACAAATGTTAGATTGATTTAAAAGTTAAAACTTCTTTGACCCCAAGAAATTTCCCAACGGGGGACGTCCAATCCCTCTCGCTTTCTATGATGTGATCCACTTGAGGGTTGGCTGTCTCGTAAGCTTTGGAACAATCTCACCAAATGGATGGACGCGCATATACATCATGACGGTGCCAAAGAATTCGGTGACATAAATACACCAAGGAGGTCGGTTGTGCGTATCACACCACGCTATCGGCTTCCATGCAAGTAGGTTTCACGGGTTTACTGCACCACCTAGATGTTTGTGAGAAATCCACCCGTCCATCCGTTTTTTTTTTTTTAAGCTCGGTTAAGAATAGGAGACCAAAATCAGCCGGATTCAAGACTCAAGTGGACCGAAAACGTGAGGATTAAACATACACAGTTGAAATATTTGTAGGGCCACAGTAGTTTTGAATCAGTCTAATATTTATGTTTTCAGTTCATCCTGCAGTAATGATTTTATAAGAAGGTGTGGATGGAAGGTAAACATCACTTTCGAAGCCAGGGAGGTTTCAACAGTAGGAATTTCCGTACCCACCTTTTCCTTTAGTGCGGCCCACTTGAGTCTTGAATTCTTCTCAATTTTGGTCTCAAGTTCTAAAATGAGCTCAAAAAACGGATGCACGGGGTGGATTATTCAAAAACATCAAGGTAGGGCCCCACCTAGGTTTCCAGCAGGAACTTCCTGCGAAAGCCGCGTCCGTTTCTCCGTAATTTAATTTCTTCCTTTGACGTTTGTCTTCGTACGCGCTAAAAATCTAGAAAGGATACGACTGTCCATCTAGTGATTCCTATCCATCAATGGCTCGCCTTGGAAAACCTAGGTAAGAGGACGGATTGACGTAGGCATATGAACGGTGCCTTCAAGTGAACGGCAAAAATTAAAAAGATCAACGATCAACTAGCAACTAGAACCGTCAGTGAGCTAGGCACGCACCATAGAATATTAAAATCTCATTATGTACGAGCAACAGAAAATCCTGATGGCAAGGATCATTTATTTCGGGTTGTTTCAAGCGTCAGCCATACGGTGACTGACGAACCGTGTGGATGTACTATCCAACTAGCCCTTGTGTGTTTTTCCACGCCCACCCACCACATGGGTATTTGAAATCCATATGAGTCAGCCATCAGTAGGGACCCAACCATCCAACTAGCCATGTGTCAGGTATAAAGCAACAGATGTATCCATATCCGTTCATCCGGGCCCATAATCAATGAACCTAACTATAACGAGAGCGGATTAAGTGATACCCCGGCCTCACGTAGGACGGGGGGGTTAACTGTGGGGCCCACCTTGATGTATGTATTATGTATCCATGCCATCCATCTACTATTTATTTATTTTTCAGATCTTTTTAGAACATTATTTTAAAAAATGAAGCATATCTACTTATCAGGTGGACCTACCATACAGTACGAAAAGTTTTGAATGAAGATGGTATTTGTTTTCCCCTTCGTCAGGTTTATCAACAACTTCAATGGCAAATAACATTATGCCGGGCATTCAAGGACGCTGATCGACCGGTCATGCTGTTAACAGACAATGGTTGGTGGCTAGTGCTCTGTGAGCCCCACCATGATGTATGCTTTTCATCCACAGTATCCATCAAAATTTCGGACCATTTTATTGGATGAGCCCAATATAAGTTAGATGCAAATCTCAAGCGTGCAACATCACGTATAACAATGTTGATTAAACACCAACCATTAAAAACTTCTCTGAGGGCTACAGAGGTTTTGGATCAAGCTGATATTTGTTTTCTTTTCTATTCATCTTTGTCTATATGACCTAATTAACAGGTTCGATGTTAAATAAACATTCCAGAAGGCCTTATGAAGTTTTTAATGGTGGACATTCATTCACTAGGTTTTTAACGGTGGACATTCATGCACCTGCGATTTAGATTTGCCTCATTTTTCGTATCAAGCCATAAGACAATCTGAAAAAATGAATGAATGGCATGGATAAAACACATATCATAGTGAGGCCATAGAATGCTGACCACTGGCCACTAACCAAACTACCTCTGTGTTCAATCATCACAGTTTCATATGATATGGTCCACCTCAGAAATAGATTTCTTCATTTTTATGCCCATGATCTAAAATATTCTGGCAAAACAGATGAATTGTGTGCATGTAGAATAAATAAATCAAGGCGGGTCTTGCATCTAGGCCGCACCTTATCCACTCCCAACTAATGATCCTTTTCCTTTGAATATAGATCCTTGGCTTGCCGCATTCAAGAAAACCATACATTCTTGCATCAAGCTTGGTCCATGTCATCATTGATATTGTCATAAGGACGCATGTTTCTCAAAGCCGTGTTGGAAACCTAAGTGGGTCAACCATAATTTTTGTGAGAAATTTACCCGTCCATCCATTTTTTGAGATCAATTTAGGATATAGGGCCAAAAATGATCCCTATCCAATACTCAAGTGGACCTAAAAGGTCAGGATTGAACATTCACGATTGAAATATTCGTGGGGCACAAAAGTTTTGAATCATGCTAATATTTGTGTTTTCGGTTCATCTTGGTAGGAATGACGTTATGAACTTGTCAACCCATGAAGGTTTGACTGGTAGTAATTTTCTGACCCACCTTTTCCTTTAGCGTTGCCTACTTAAGTCTTTTATCCTTCTCATATTTGGTCTCAAGTCCTAAAATAATCTGAAAAAATGAATGAAATGAATAAATTTCTCACAAGCATCACAGTGGGCCCTATGTAAGTTTCCATGAACTTCTATGAAAGGCATTAATAGGAAATCGCATTAGTAGGAAATCCACTTCCTTGTCGGTGCTATTGCACAGTCGAATTAAATTATAATAAGCAGATTTCCTACATAGTGGTGGGAAAAACAGATCCGATCCGATGGATCTGACCCGATCCGACAACATGGATCGGTCAGGATCAAGTTTGGTAATTCAGATCCGAATGAATTTCGGATCGAGTTCGAGTCGGGGTGGATCCGGACCGATCCGATCCGACCTAATCCGAAGTCGGGTAGTATATATATACATTTTAGTTTTTTACCCTAAAAACTACCTAATCGTTTTTACCCTTACTCCTTTCTTTCTTACCCTCTCCCACCCGAACGAACTCTACCCTTTTGCCCTGCCCGATGATGCTGCTGTTGTGCTGCCTGCCTAATGTTGTTGCTGCCTATTGCCGACTACCTATCCAACTCGTCCGGCTGTGCCTGATCCCAACTCTAAAACCCTAATCCTATGTTGCCTGCTCCTGCTGTCGTCCCTGCCTGCCCGACGACGTTGCTACTGTGCTACTACCGTCCCTGCCTGCCCAATCTCAATCTGGTATGGTAATTGTTTTTTCTTTTTAATTATTATTATTTTTTTAATGGATGTCTGGTGGTGGACGTCGAGTGGTGCGGGCTGTGCCGCCATGCTTGCCCGACCCTATTCCGCTGGTCGGGTGACCTTACAGTGTTTGCTGGTCGGGTGGACTGTAGATTAGGTGTTAGTATTTTTTACTTTAAAAAATAAATAAATAAATTGTTTTTTCTTTAAAAAAAATTCAAATTTTATTTTATTTTTATTTATTTATTTTAATTTGGACCGATCCGAACCGTGCCCAATCCGATTCGACTCGGTTTTCCTGACCGAGTCAGACTCGGATCGGATTAAGGAAAGCACGTTTCTGATCGGTTCGAATCAGGTGACTTGGACTCGGTCCCAAATCGTATCAAGTTCTGGTTAAGCCATTAAGATTTCGGATCGAACCGAGTTAGACCCAATCGGATCTACGTGTGGAAAGCAGATGATCTAAATTCTTTTACCTATGAGTTATCATGTGTACTTGGTAGTTGAGACTAACAGCTGAAAGGGAAAGATAAGAAGAAAAAGACAATTAATTAACGGTGGTAAGGAAATGGTCCAACTGCAATAAAGAGGTCCTGTTGGATGTAGCCGTGAGACCCACCACAGTTTTCGAGTTGTTGGGATGCCCATTAAGAGAGTGGGCCATCATTCCAGCTAACTAGTTACGCCGGCTACGAACTTGTCTAAGGTTTTGGGCCCACACTAAGGAGACAGATTGGATGGTGGTTGGTGATCTGTGGGCCCCCTATGATGTATGTGTTTCATCCATTTTTGCTGATCATTTTATGGCTTGATACCAAAAATGATAGGGATATAAATCTCAGGTGGACCACACTCCAGGAAAAAAAATAGTGATTGGATATCCACCATTAAAATCCTCGTAAGGCCCACTGTACTTTTTATTTGACATCTAATCTGTTGATTAGGTCATACAGACCCAGATGAAGGGTAAAAATAAAGATCAGCTTGATCCAAAACTTTTATGGCCCCAAAAAGTTTTTAATAGTCTACATTCATTCAACACTGTTTCCTATGATGTGGTCCACTTGAGATTGGGATATACTTCATTTTTGGTCTCATATCATAAAATGATCTGTAAAACTTGATCGGCGGCATGGATGAAACACATACATCATGGTGGATCCCACAGAGTACTGACCACCAGCCATTGGCTGGTGACAGGGGAAGTAGCCAATACGATTCCCCACGCCACTGCGTTGGAGGTGGACCAGAGTATTTTACACTGTTTTGGATAGGTAGTATAACGATATATCTCGTTTCTTGACATTTTCTCGGCCCCGAAATTTCTCAGGGGCAGGTTTGATCAAATTTCCATAAGAACAATGTGATATTTTTAAATTTTCAGTGAAATTTATCACAGTGAAAGGCTGAAAATCAGGTCAATCCATGACTTAGGTGGGCCACACCACAAAAAAAAGTTGAGAGTGGTTTAGACATCCAGCCCATCCATGGTGTTTGTCTCACTTGGACGAGGGGTCACATCAAATTTCAGCCATCAAAACTCAGGTAGACCCCACCAAGTGCTTTTAGATATTTTAGACATGATTTCAGATAATATAGCCCACCTCAGATACGGCTGATTTTTTAGACATGCCACAACCTAGAGAGGACCTACAAAACGGATGGCGTGGATGTCCATCACACATCACGGTGGGGCCCACAGAGATTGACCTTATGGGAAGCTCCCATGAGATCGACCTCATAGTACCATTTCCCATATTTAGCATCCATCCGTAGTGGTCCCATCTTATTCAAGGGTGTAGATGACACTTGTACGAAATAGACGAATCAGGACCTTGTAATCCTCTCTTTTCTATTATTAATGCTATATGAAAGTACGACCACACAGCTAGAGAAGGAGAATGGGAGCTATGGACTGTTACCATCAATGAAATTGGAAAGAAGACCTAACGAAATCAATGCGATTTCAGGAGGGTAGTTGCCAGTTTGATAACTTCATCTGTATCTTTCGAGATGTACTCGTTAAACGGTCATCTCACCTTCCATCAGATGCGTGTGGCCCACTCATTTTGTGTTGGGACTTGGAACGCGTTTTCACCAACGTACGGGAGGCTCGGGGACTGTGAAATTCAGTGGTCTAATAGAGCAGATTTGATGATTCCGTCCTCTTGCAGAACCTGCCACTGGTACTAGCTTGAATAAATACCATGCCAACACAACCCTCCACCACGTGCAGATTTGAGGAAGATCCGGACCACTCATCAGAAAGCCCCCAATTGTCAACGGTGTGCTTCCCAAGAGAGATGCTAAGTGTACCCGATCCAGTACACAACTTCATAGGCATAACGAAGGAACACTTGTGTGGGTTGAGAACTATCAAAACTTTTATTCGGTTTTTTTTTTTTTTTTTTTTTTTTTTTTTTTTTTAATTTTGTATTTCGACCAAATTATAAATTTTTTTAAAGAGTTAATGTTTTGGTTTTTTGTGATTTTCTTTTGTTCCAAGTGAAATAGGATGTTGAAAAAAAAAATTAAGATTATAAACTATTGTCAAATGTGTTGAACCATGTTTACGTCTGTATGTCGGCGTTGCGGTGCAGCTAGTGGGAACGGATTGGCTACTCCCCCTGACACCAGCCAATGGCTGGTGGTCGGTGCTATGTGGGCCACACCATGATGTATTTGTTTCATCCATTCCATCCATCTATTTTTACCGATCATTTTACGATATGATTCCAAAAATGAGGTATATCCAAATCTCAATTGGACCACATTACAGAAAACAGTGTTGAATGAGGGTTGACCATTACAAACAATTTGGGGGCCATAAAAGTTGTGGATCAAGCTGATATTTGTTTTTTCTTTTCATCTGAGCCTGTATAACCTAATCAACAGATTGGATGTCAAATAAACAGTATAGTTGGCCATAAAAGGATTTTAATGGTTGATATCCAATCACTATTGTTTTCATGTGGCGTGGTCCACCTGAGATTTATATCCCTCTAATTTTTTGAATCAGATAATAAAATGATCGTTAAAAATGGATGAACGGAATGGATGAAACACATACATCATGGTGGGGCCCACAGAGCACAGAGCACCAACCACAGAGCTGGTGTCAGGGGGAGTAGCCAATCCGTTCCCGGATTGGGAAATTTGGCTCGGAAATCTTTAACTGGGCGTGTGCGCACACATGCACTCATGCATATACTCGAACCCCTGTGTTGTGTGGTGTTTTACTGGCGCTAATTTTCTACTAGTGAGTACATGCTGTCTGAAAACATTGTAGAGGAATTGTATCCTACGTTTCAGGGTACTCATAACACACCTGTGTGGGAACAGAACATCGTACAATCTTTATTAATTTTGCATATGCCTTGTCTGGAAGATTAGACAAAGTTAGCTAGTCATAAGGTGGGCCACACGTTTGTAGAGAAGTCCATTATCTAGTTAGTTTCTCTCATAAAGATCTGCATTTGCATATAGGGCCAACCCGAGGCTATGCATGCATGCATAGGCATACTTTGCTTGTGCCCGTGCACGAGGAAGGAAGCGCACAACCGTCGCGTAGCAACAAGCTAAGGACAATCATATGGGTGACTAAAATGGAAAGAAATCATGTCCAAATAGGCTAACTTGGTGATCAATTATCAAAATTACACATACTATGGCATTGAAAAGCTATTTATGAGCTTTACTTATTAGTTAAATAAGATCATAAATAATTAATTTTAAGTTTGAAGTTAAAATTTATTATTTTTAGTGAATTATATTTTCATTAACATTAATTTTTAAACATAAGTTGTAATTTAAGAATTTTTACGAGTCATATAAGATTTTTTTTACTATCTTTTTCTATATTAAAGAAATTAATTAATTTTTTAAAATGAGCTATTTTAGAAAACTTGCATAAGTTATAACAAGTGCATTATAAAAACAGTTGATTTTTTTTTTTTTTTTTTTTTATTTTTTTAAAATGGTAAGCAGATAGTGTTCTCTTCTTTCATTTTCACCACTCACCACCTACATTGAACATGACATATATTGTACACTTATTTTCAGCACACTCATGGAGGTTACACATGCACATGAGAGAACATTATTTATCTGTAATCATGTGTGATTATAATCAGAAAATGTATTTATGCTTGTTAAATGTATAGTTATGCGTGTACACAACTCAACACCGCAAGCTATGTTATATTTTTATAAGAAAGATACATTTTTAAAAATAGAATACTTAATTTTAAAAAGTAATAAATAGTAGGAGAATGAACTTTTGCTATAAAAAATTGGGTTCTAATTTTCACAGGAATAGTGTGCACCTACCCGTAATATGGACGGTAGGGCTTTATTAGACACACCTTGCACTTGGCACATATGTAACAAGCATATATATATATAATATATATATATATATATATATATATATATATATATATATATATATATATATAAAGAATCTCTCTCTC
Source organism: Magnolia officinalis (assembly GCA_021015155.1). Classification (NCBI taxonomy): domain Eukaryota; kingdom Viridiplantae; phylum Streptophyta; class Magnoliopsida; order Magnoliales; family Magnoliaceae; genus Magnolia; species Magnolia officinalis. The sequence continues at coordinate 6,769,672 of JAJHSJ010000005.1, forward strand.
TCTCTCTCTCTCTCTCTCTCTCTCTCATGGTTTGAACCTATGTGAACCATTAGGAAGTGAATTAGGATCTAGCCAAAGGTGTAATCCATCGGGGTCTAAAATTCTAGCCATTGTGAGTTGAGTGTGCTTGACGGATGGCTCTACGCACGGCATTGGTGCCATGTGTCTTACATGTGACAACAATTGAGTTGATTAGTTTTTAGGTGGTAGTTACATTTGTTACTAGGTGACAATAAATTTTTTTTCTTTACTATAGCTTAATGGTTTGTATTAAAAAAAGACAAAAATAACTACCACAAATAAAAGGCATGTCCATTCATGTAGAAATAACTATCTGCAGTAAATGAGTATGTGTTTATGTAACGTCCTGGATTTTGGCTATTTTGGATTTCCAAAAACCCTTGAAATTTTTCATTATACTTAACTTATATTGTCACTTATTGACCATTAACACTCGATGTTAACTTATACGTGAGTGGTACTAATAAAGAACGCACAAATCTGATTAATCAACTGTAGGAAGCCAACGAATTCAGCCAATCACTTAAACACCGAGTTTAGCTACATGATTTGTTCATATGAGACCCACATCTAGCTGACCTATCACTGACTAATCAAGGCAACTGCAACTAAATAAAGACCCGCCTAAAGTCGAGACAACTAGGGGTCGGTCTTAATTAACAGACCAAACTGAATTAGTATCTTTTTACCTAAGAACCGACAGTTTAGATTTACTATAGTCGAATCGTCGTTTTCGCTAGTTGCAAATAGGCCACACTATGAACTTTACTAATCTAGAATCTAATTATTTCACACAACAAATCTCGTTACCTAATTCATTCCATAAATACTCTGATTATCTGAAAGAGCTCTAGACCGATCGTTAGTGGACCACTAAACTCGTTATAGAAATACGTTCGTCTTAGTGGGCTTGACGTCCATCGCGAGACATCGAGTCGAGATTGCGTCTCGAATTGCTCAACTTAGACTCACAAGGCGAGTGCTTGAGTTGTGTGAATTCCTTAAATGAAAATCTGGAACTTAAGTGAAACTAGCCCCTTTGTTCTTTTATTAAGTTGCAGCTTTTGAACCATCGATTCATAGTCAAAGTTAGGGTACCGACTAAAGATATTTTCCCACATATATCCGTATAGCCGCGACCCTGATCGACCATCAGTGACCGTCGAACACACTTCTAATCATACCCCTCGATCAGTGCATCTAAATGGTGGGGATGATCATATCCATACGTAGATCATCATTAGGGCTAACTATCGTACGGTGTATATCGGCATATACACCCCATAATGAGCCCTAGAGGTTAGGAACACTCTCCCATAGGGATATTGTAAGTGCTATGGTTTCCTACTCCTTTGGTTGTCAAATTTCGTGGTGCCAAAAACACAATCTATGTCTTGTATAGCATGTTGATTTGTTTGGTCAAGGCACTGCATCAATGTTACAAGTTAAGAACGGTAATCTACTTCAAGAAATGCAAGGTCAAGTTCTTTGTCCACTTCTGTAAGCTTCAATATTCAGAATATTTCAAAAGCTACATCAGAAGACGAGTGCTTGTTCAAGACTCAAGTACAGCTCGAGATAATGTTCAACTCAAGACGAAGTACAACTCAAGAACGACAAATCCAAGCTTTTGAAGAACTTAAGTTCAAGCTACATCTTGTAGAAATCTCAAGCTTCATAATCTTCAAAGGTAAACCATCATCTGAAGAAATGAAGTCTCAATGTCCGTACTTCACATTCAAGGTATGAATGGTCTTAGATTGACCTTAGGGTAGGTCATTTTGTATACATAATTCAAATTGAATCATTTTATAAGTGTTTGGTCTGTTCTAAGACTAGTCTTAAACTCTGTTCGACTAGTCCTAGAACTTACTCAACTAGTTCAAGAAATTTCAAGACCAGTCCTAAGTTGTTGCAAATTTTCAAAATTTTTGGTTGAGCTTAGACCAGTCCTGGAGTCTGCTCGACCGGTCGTAGGAACAATGCCGACTCATTCACGACCAGTCCTACAGCTACGACTTAAACTCCAGCAACGAATTCTGGTTTCTCACGACCAGTCATGGATACCCTACGACCAGTCGTGGAATGGTTTTATCCGATCGCACTTAAAATTTTAAAATGCAGTTCGACCTACGACCAGTCGTGGTGGCCACACGACCAGTCGTAGACATGGTTTCTGCATCTATAAATAGAATATGAATTTCAGAGTTTCATTTTAATTACAAGTAAAATCAAGGCATTACTCTAAGATAAGTTTATGTTATTTTAAAGCTACGTTGTGCATATTTAATATTCTCTTTTGTTAGCTTTGTCAATTTGATTTTGTTTCTATATTCCAAATTTAATTGAAAAGAGGAATTGATGTATTCCTTCTTCTTGGAATCAAAATCAAATAGAGCTAGCCCAATTGGTTTAATTTAAAATCAATCTAGAATCTAGAACCACTTCAAAGTGAGTATTGGACAATTGAACTTCTATATTCAAACTTCTACTCCGATTGGTTCTTCCGGACTGCTACAAAAGGAGAAATCCAGGTATTTTACATTTGTATAAATTTCCTTTATTTTGGTTTTATTTGATATTAAGCCAGAAAAATCTCATTGTGTTGGTTATCTGAGGAGAGCCAAAAAACTCAGAAAGTGGGGTTTTTGAATTGTATAAGCCTGTTTAAAAGACACAATTGTGAAGGTTTTAGGTGAACCAGTGAAACCCATTTTCATAGTGAACGTTGATATCCCCTGTGTGAGGATATTAGGAGTGGAGTAGCAAGCAGTGTGGTTGTTATTTAACAGTTGGTGTACACACAGGCAAACCACTATAATTCTTTGTGTCGTATGGTTTGAATGTTTGTTTAATTTCTTTTATCATTCAAGTTTGTGAATGTATGTGTGGATGTGAATGTTGTAATATTTACATTTCAAGCATTGTGAGGAATGTTGTAATAACTTAGATTTCAATTCCTTATTATTTATTTATTCCTCTGTATCTTATTTGAGTTCTTGATACAAAGATCTTTCTAGGAATCAGGTTATCCTACTATAAACCTTGGTTTTTAGTGTAAGGTTGTCCTTAGAACAACATTTGTATCAATCTCTCAATACTCATACATTTGAGGTTGCTTTACATTTCAGTATTGTGAATTGATTATAGTGTTATCTTTCTTTTATTTGTTTATAAGGTTATCTTATTTGTTTATATTCCGCTGTTAAAGTTTTAATTTGGCATAGTCCTATTCCCCCCTCCTTATAGGACTCATAGTTAGGCCTTTTCAGATATTACAATGAAAACCTAGCCCTTAGGATCATTTTCTGTAACGTCATGAAAAAATCCGTACAAAGACCCGAGTACCACCTCAGGTAGAAATCACTCAGGACCAAATCCTTTAGAAATTAGACGAAATTAACTAAGTGTTAAACTAGATTAGCTGTGAAATTCGCTTGAACCACTTTAAATATGAACTGCAAGACCCAAAACTTGCAGAATCATCGACGCTACATTACCCTTTAATTTAGGATCAATCTCATTACCCAGTTGTTCTCGGGAGCATCACGAAACTCCGTATCGGACCTGAACAGCACGTCGAAAGTCCGATTACCGCGAAACTAAACGATTATAACTGCCTTACTGGGCTTGACAACCATCTTAGAAATCAAGTTCTAACTGTGTCCAGAAATGCACAACTTGAGCCCGGAGCGAAGTGTGTGAGAAACGTGAATATTTTTGGAAATAAATTCCAAACTTAAGTAAACTGAGACGTGTCGCTTGCGGGCTAAATATAAGGACTCAGACCGTCAGAATCTGACCCAAACACACCCTCGGATAAGAGAAAATTTCTCACACATGTTAGTGCACTTGTGGCCCTGATCGAGTATCGGTGACCGTTGAACTGAAACTGGTCCGCCACGGTCGATCTGTAAATCCGATCAGACTGAAAACTTAACTCGACCTAGATCCATGGTCAGAGAGCTTAAGTCCGACCGCACGCAGAAGGGGGGCCTCCAGAAGTGCTCCGTTGAGCCGAAATAGATGGGTTTTGGCTATAACTTAAGTATACCTTGGTCCCGGGGCCATTCCGGTCAGTTTTGTGCCTATATAAGGGCTTAAACCATCTCTCCCTCTCATTCCATACGAATTTGAAAAACCTAGGAGAGAGAAGAGAGCAAAGAGAGAAGGAGAGAGAGAGAGAGAGAGAGAAAGTGAGAGAGAAAGTGGGAGAGAGTTCCTAGGATTCGATCACATCGCTCCACGTGCCTAGCTACTGCTTCTGTATCGCTATTCCGACGATTCCGACTCCGTACTTGGGTAAGAAAACCTAACCCTAATCTGTTTTAGGGTTTTCAATAGTGTAAGTGATGGAATAGCTAACCTATTACATGTTATAGGTGACCATTGTGTTGTAGATAAAGGCTTTGTGTTTAAACCGCGTTCGTTACGAGTCTACCGGCGAAAGGTGAGGACTATAAACATTTAGGTTATGGTTTTCAAGGCTTTCAATGCCGGTTAATGATTTATAACTGATGTGGGTGTCATTTCACATGCTAAATGCGATGCCTGTTTCACTTTATAGATATATATGAACTATGTTGAATATAGTGTATTCTATGTGTTTGTTTATATGACCGAATGAGTACGAAATTTGGATTCGTGCTTGCCATGATTATTCGTCGTGAATATATGGCCGTTATGCATGTGACAACTCATTAGTGAAAGGATTTGTCCTAATTCCTATTATCGCCAACATACATTACGTATGTTGTAATCGCCAACATACATTACGTATGTTGTAGTGTGTTGTCTAAGTGTTTGTGAAAATGTCTGAATGAATATGAAATTTGAATATGTGCTTGCCATGATTATTAATTATGAATATATGTTGGTTGTGTATGTAGCAACTCCTTTGTAAAAAGAGCTTGCCAGGATATACGTTATAACTAGTCTAATACATGTATGTTGAAATGAGAAAATGCTCGTTTAAATGGCTGAACTAGTCTCACCACATTGGATACGTTTGATGAATCTGAGGTGTACGATGATCGTCGGCAGTGGTACCTTGTCGGCTAATTCAGCGTATGCTCGTACCAGTCAAACTTGTCAAGCAACCCGATTGGCTCGATATATGTTCACTATGTATGGACGCTACTTCTTGAATCTAACTTATCAAACTCACCAGTGGAAAGCCCGTTTAACCTTGGTACCTCGATCCGCTAAGACTCATGAGCCGAACATGGTGGTATGGGACACCGTGGTCTAGCTGTAGGCCTACGCTGGGGCGACGAGTCTCCCCGTAGTGACCAGTGAGCAACCCAAACTCGTGAGTCGAATACGGTGGTATGAGACACTGTATTCGAGCTATCGGCCTACACTGATCAGGTGACGAGCCCTTTGTAGTGACCTCGAGTATGAAATAGGCCTACCCCCGTATAGCCTATCTATGGTCCCCAGTCGGGTTGGCGATGAGCCTTCGAAAATAGACTGTCAGTTGGTAAGGCGTCGGTGGTAGTGACCTCGAGTATACTCTAAGACTGCATTGAGGCGATGAGTCTTTCCATAGTAACTAGAGTATAAACTAGGCCTACACTAATCAGGTGACGAGCCCTTTGTAGTGACCTAGAACCGTAACATCGTATGAGATTTGCTAAGACTGACGACCCTAGAATGGATCATTGTTTGGAAATTGATATAAGGGAGATACATTAGCTTCCCAATCCTGTTGTATGAAAAGGACTAATAAGAACTTGGTAATCACGCTCATGCACCGCATTACGTGTGCATTTGGCGTAGCGGTTAAGCACTAAGGAAGGGTTTCATGCCGCGATCATGAGATGAAGTCGCTGAGGGAGAGTAGGCGAGGGCATGCATCATTATTCATGTCATTCTTGCATTAATCAGAGTATTTAGGGATGTTTGATTATACTGCTTTATCATTACTGCTTGACTGAATTGATAATATGTTAACCTTCGCTTTATGGTTCCATTGAGTTGATCACTCACTCCCACGTTACGGGACGGTGTTGTACACACCAACCAAATCCTGTCTTAGTTGCAGGTGGAGGCGGTGCCTACGAGGCAGAGCCGGACTATGAGGATGACGAGGAGGCATTCTTGTTCATGCAGTTTTGAGGCGGGTTTATGTGAGTCGTGGCCTGATCGACGGGGACTTCTGGGATGTTGACTAGATGCCCTTACACTTGCTATTTTGTCTTCTTGAAACACACATGTATATTCATTTTTAGTCCATTTTGGAAAGTATACATGCATGTATTTAACCTGGTAACATGTTCACACTCTGGAGACTTACAACGGTTTATATACTTTATTATCTATCACAGTCTTCCGCTTGCTTATTTACCTGTCTCTGGAGTATGATATGTTGTTCTGGTATAATCTCACTCATGTTTAATGTACTAATATGGACAACTTTCAATCATCATCATCTATGTTGCTTAAGTGATGCGTTGGAACTCAGGAGTAGAGCTTATGCTCGACCCCCGATTTTCAGGGCGTTACATTTTCGCTAATTCTAGTACTATATAAAGTCTTCACTTGAGCACCCCATCTCTCCATATGAATTTACCTTTGCTAAAGGAGAAAAAGAAAAAGAGAAAGAAGAGAAGAAGAGTGAGAGTAGGAGTGGAGAAGTTTTGGTGCTTCCCTTCATCGGTTTCCTCCAATCAAAACCCTAGCCCCGATCATTTTCCTCTGTCGAATCTACCCCACTCGCGATTGGGAGATAAGAAAAAAATCATACTTCCATACCTAGGCTTTTCTAGATTAAATTGCATGAATCTTACCTAATTGCTTTTAAATTGGTATAGGAATCATTTTTCCCAAATTCCTAATCTTAGAAGCGCTTGAATCGAGCAAATCATTGCAAAGGTATGGACTATAAGTGTTTAAGTTGCGATTTATCAATGCTACTGCACCAATTAATGATTTATGATTACTAATGTAGTATGTGCACGATAACATATATATATATATATAATATATATATATATTATATATATATATATTATATATATAATATATATATATATATATATATATTTCCATTTATGTTCAATCGATTGCAATTTGTATTATAGTGACACCTACGTGTTTGATGAAATGCCTGAATGAGTAGATTATTGATTTTAATGATTGAATGTGAATCCAATTATCTTAAATGCTCGTTGACTTGATTAGATTAAGAAGTAGGACTATAAGAATAGTTTGGTCAGTCAGCTAATTTCTGGATATGCGTTGACCAAATTAGGTTGGCCACCTTGGATATGTTCGATTGATTCGGGTTTAACACGAACGACCGACAGTGGTTGGGCCACGTTAGGTGCTTACACATTCCATGTCGGTTACGCCAGTGTTTGCCCGTATCAACTGAAATTATCCAAAGAACCGACTAACTCTATATATGTTCATCATGTATGATCACAACTGTTTGAATCTGGGACACCCCCTTACCAATTGCAAAGGTCTACTATTAACTATTACCATTGCGATCCTCAAGACTCGTGAGCCAGGTATGGTGGTATGGGACACCGTATCCGTGCTGTTGGCCTACGCCGGGGTGACGAGCCTCCCCGTAGTGACTGCGAGCATTACTTTTACAACTTGTTTTTCGTATGTATTCAGCTGGGAGTGATGAACCCAGACGGATCATGGATTACAGGCATAGGACCATTATGGTCATCACACGTCTAGTGATTCAGTTGAGACCAATGACTAAAAGGGAAGTATCCTAATTTCTCCAAACTGCTGAATGAATAGGCATAATTAATCACTCGACTAACATAACCATTTATCGCATCACATTAGTATAGAATGTGGCGAAATAGGCATTGAAGTCGCGTGATGAGGAGGTGTTGTCATTTGCGAATTAGGTGATCGGAGTCACGTGTTGAGGGAGTGTTGAATGGTGATGACATGCATCATTTCATAAACACCATTATTTGCATTAATAAGAATAATTATGAAGTGATTGTTTTAAATTGTTTTATCATTCCTATGCTGATAGACTTGATAACATGTGTAACCCATGCTTTATGAAACTACTGAGTTGATCACTCACTCCCACTCTGGGATAGTGTTTTAAAACACCAAGCAGACGTTGTTATAGATGTAGGGACCACCGAGGCCGATGCATTGGACCAGACGGACATGGATGAGGAGGAGTTCTCTTACTTCCAGCTTTCTAATGGGCCAATGTAGGCTGCGTACTTCTCGACAGGGAGAGTCGAGCAATTGGGCTTAGCTAGATATCACCTTTCCACATTTTTTTTTTTAAATTTTAGAATTGTATATTGGACCCAGCTGGACCCATATTCTGGATAATCATACCACATGCGTTTCAATTAAATTTTCTGCTTTAATTGTGTTCATTCCAGAGTATGATACATTGCTTAGTATAATTATATATGCATGCTCAAATGCCCAATGTGAAAATAATTGAAAAATTGGCTTCTGCAAGGCATAAGTAATGTTTGGAATCTCAAGAGTTAAGCCTTGCTCGACCCTCGAAATTTAGGGCGTTGCAGTTTATTTTAAAAAAGATATAATGGTGCCTCTTCAAGGACTCAACATCCCTTCAAACTATATATATCTTAACTGTTATAGTCCATGGTATACAAAATTATTTTTAAATCAAGCCTTAAGTAAGCCTTGTAGACTCACCTACACCCTTTTGCAATTGTCATTTTAAAACCATTTTGTGAAATTATATCAATTATCTACTCTTGAAAAGCCATTCAACATTTAACGATGCAAATCTTCATATTAAATTTCAAATCTATGAGTTCATTGTATCTTGAAATTGATTTATCATTTCCCAACATGGCACTTGTAGAACATCAATGCCATGAAAATTACAGGATTCAACTTGAAAATCAACCTTCTTGACAATTAGGATGTTCCACACTCGTTGGATTCCATCCATGTGTGCTAAGTAAGACCATCAGCTTTCCATTGATTCTAACTGCATGGCCCTCGGATGCAAATTGCCGATGTCGAGGTTCATTATGAGCAGAAGCTATGCTGGGCCACTACGAAATCCATTTGACATCTACTACTTTTATCGGCTTCACCTGTTCATGCTAGGACATGAGTACAAAAATGAGACATCCAAAAAAATTCAAGTGGAACACAATTTCTCCTACTCATGCTAGGGCTTAAAAAAAAAAAAAAAAAATTCAAGTAGAACACACGCATGAAACAGTGGGGATTGAAAAACCACCATTAAAACCTTTGTGGGTCACAAAAGTTTTGGAAGAGGTTAATATTTGTGTTTTCAGGCACTTTCAATCTATCAATTATTTCATTAGTCAAGGTGGGTGTGTTCTTAAATTCTCAATCACTAGTCACCTTACACAACTCAATAATTATCAATCAAGGTAGGCTTATGCATAGGGCTTAGCTTCACTTGTGGTTGGCTCACTCTTTAAATATCAATCAAGGTTTGCTTTTGCAGCTCAATTATTTTAGATCACATCAGTCTCGAATCATAGACAACTGTGCATCTCACCATCACCATTGTTTGACTTGTGTGTTAAGTGAATTCGGATCTCATGCTTGCCATAAATAGAAAAAACTTGCTTATTGCAATGTCATTGGGCCACATCAACACATACTGCATTTAATGCAGTAGTGCTTGTTGTATACAGATGTCTTAAATCTGTCTGGTGGTCTGTCGATGATTTCGAAGCTGTCATCGAGAGACCTTCGATGACATCGAAGAGTTCCGCAGATGCGATTGCGGAAACGCAGATTTTGTAGAATTTGTTTCCTATTCCGAGTCTGCTTCTTTCTAAACTTATATAAAGGGGTATATGCGGGATTGGGATGTATGCAAAGGCTTTCTAAAGTAGTTCCAAGGGTTCCTAAAGGAATTTTAGGGTTTCTAAAGGGTGTAGCAAGGGTGAGATTTGAGTAGAGCTGGGCATCGGACCGAGTCGACTCGGATTTGGCCCAACCCGACCAGATCTGACTTTTTAATGTCCCAACCCGAACTCGGACAGAACCGGGACCGAGTCTGACTCAGCTGACTCGGACAGACCCGAATATGTGCTAGTCTGACCCGATCCGAGTTCGACTCGGTCAGAAAAACCGAGTCGGATCGGATTGTGAAAGGTTCGGATCCATAGTTTCCCCGTGGCCTACAAATAGTCATTCATCACTGTTTTTAGTGGAATGGTTCACCTGATATTTGAATCTTCTTGAATTTTGGTATCTTGTCCTAAAATGATATGGAAAAAAAGATGGACAGTGTTGATATGCAACAAATACATCAATTTGGGCCCCACGCAGTTAGGGAAACTGGGTAAGTGGGTAACACCGATTTCTATGCAACAAATGCACCTTTGTTTATATACTGATTTTGCTGTCATTGACTCTTTTTCTTTTCGATCCTGTAACTTTTAGAATGAAAAGTATTAGTTAGTGGCAATGACTTCTATGCCTTCACACATGTCGACCCAAATGGAAAGAGGATGGCATGGATTGAATGGGGTCACCCAAACATCCATGAGGGAGATGCAAAGCTCAAGTGGGCCACATCACATGAAATGGTAGAGATGGAAATCGTTAATACCATCCTGTAGCATACCTTGATACTTATATTCCATCTAACATGTTCCAAGGAAATTTAACAAATAGGGTCCTGTTGCAAAACTTCTCTGCTCTTGAGAAAGTTTCAACCATGCTATTCAACTTTTTTTTGTTTTCTTTCTTTTTAAGCTGCTCTAAATTTTGGACAAGAATAAATGTGAATTGCCAGCACACTCTGCCTGCTGGATGTTCCAGAAGATGGTAGCTATATGGGCCTGCCATGATGTACTTGTGACATTCACACTGTCCATTAGTTTTGCATCATGTAGCTGACATGAGTTTTTCATTAGTGTGATTTTTGGGCTCCAAGGAAAACTTGGGGGAGTGCCTGCAACGGATGGGTTGGCACTTGGCTGTCATGTACGCATTATGGTGGGCCTCACAAATCTCGTTTGTAGGTTGAGCTTACCGGTCGTAAGTCTCGTGACCTTGATGGACATGAGTTCAGGATGCTTACCTTCTTCCAGTGGACAAGAGAAATTTGCTTCCGCTCATTGTCTGGCTCCTTTTCCACAACAGGGAATGCTATTGGTCGTTTCTGCAACATGTAAGGCTTTTGGTGGTTGCTTATTTATAGCTAAAAGGAAGAGCTGAAAGTGACTCAATCAAACTGTACAGTAATACAAAAATGTTATCATTACAAGTTTGCTGTCGATAATCCAAACACATGACTTGACAGTAAAATGCATTTGTTGTTAGGAGATATATAAAGTAATTTATAAGCATTGAACATTTCCTTTATATTACACCAGAAACTGTAATGGTCTGTTACAGTTCATCTTTTTCAAGCAGGGCATTTTGAACCGCATAATGGATTAAGTTGTTACCATTACATAGCAGTTGTTACGTAACCAATATGACACACTTTACAGAAAATTCAAGAGAGAAGAAAAGGAAAACAAAATAAAAAGCTGGCAATGGAGAGGAAGACGAATGCTGCATCACAGCAACCATGCCACATTGTTAAGATTTTTAATTTTTTAGAAGTAGAATCTTTATTAAAGCAAAGGAACCAAGGACACCCAAAACAGGGAGCATCACTACAACAAAACAAAGCAGGAAAGCTCAAAACAACATAACGGCCCCAACAGCCTCTGGAACATACACAAAATACAGCGCCATAGCCAAAAAGGGCCAGCCTAAGCCCTGCTATCCTTAATTAACAAAACACATCTTGCTGCCCCATCAAATATAGAAACTACATACATCCAAAATACTTGTCATCATAAATAAAGGTGACTTTGGTTGCACCAAATATCATGAAGTCATGAACATGAAACTAAATACATGCCTTTTCCCTATGATAGACTAAAATTTGCGATGCAAAAAAACAACGCTTCTCAATTCAATATAGTGAAAATTGAAAATTTAAAATGACCAAAACAGTACCCATATTCATTGATGTAGGGACCAGGGTCCAAATGCTATTATATTAATATCAAGTGGAAAATTGACAGCTAACCTCCTTGTTATTTCCATCAACTACACCAACTGTTGCTACAGCTGTGATGCATGTATTAAATAAATATCCAGATATTGTTCTTCAATTTGTCAGGGAGTTGGCAAGAAAACTTGTTGAACAATTAGTTGCAAACAGCTCTGTCTCTATGTTTCTGCATATGTTCCCAGCATGCAGAAGTTGGTTCAGATCAGTTGGTACATACAGTGCAGCTTTTATCATCATGTAGCTTCATAATTTACTTGCATTTCTAGATGCTTCTTTCGGACAACTGCTTGCATGCTATACCTATTTGTATGCAGCATTTGATGGTGCATTCATGAAAGTGAATGGATGGATGCAAAGGTTGGTATCAAATATGTATAGGTGTGTGCAAAATGTACAAAATCTTTGTTGGGAAATCCTTTATGTGCATGCCCACACCTTCATAGACCCATGTAAATGTGCAAAATCTTTGTTGGCAAATCCTTGCATGTGCATGCCCACACCTTCACAAACACATGTTGACCTACCTTTGCATATTTGGATCAAACTGATTTGTGTTGGCAAATCCTTGCATGTGCATGCCCACACCTTCCTAATTTTTGTTGACATTTATTGAACGGTTAAAAATTTAAAATAAAATCAAAGCTTTAACAAACAAGTGTCCACCAATCAGTGGTTACGAACTGTTCAAACAATCTGATTTTATATTGCAACTAGATATTCAGAAGATGATCCTAGCCCAGCTAGCCTACCCAACCTGTGCCTAATCCCAGCTCACGGGATATGCTCAGTCCAACCTCATGTGTTCCACCTGATGCTTTGGCATTTGTGTTCTCTCTATATCCAACTTAGTGACATATATGGCTTCAAAACTATGCTTGTTACTATATCCTGAAAGTGAAAAAAGGTGAATCATATCTGCGCTTAGATGGGCTATATAATATATTATCTCCTTTTCTTTTTCTTTTTCTTTTTCTTCATCACTTGTCCAAAAGCATGAATCATGTTTTCATGCATTTTGAATTAACGAAAAATGGATGAACCACCACTGTTTGTTGTGGTGTGGTCCACCCGAGATTTGGACATGCCTCATTTTAGGGGAGTTGTCAAAACAGATGAACGGCATGGATACAAGGCAGATCACATGCATCAGATTCACTCCACAGTCAGGTTCCAGGGATTCATTAGAAATTTAGAATAAGAAGAAATAAGAAGAGGATTTATAAGAAGAAACTATCAAAGATTCAAAATAGAATCCTCACCAAAACCGGATTCAATCACGAAGAAGGGAGGAGACTGGCGTCGGGCATCGGGAGTCGGGCGACGGGCAGGCTGCAGGCAGCAGAACGGCCGAATGGGTTGAAGAAGTAGAGGAGACTGGAGAGGAAAAAGTCGTTCGGGTAGGGTTAGGGTAAGAAAAGAGGGGAAAGGGAGAGTCGGCAGTCGGGTAAAAAAAAAGAGGGTAAGAATGTTAGGGTAAAAGTAAAAAATGTATTTTATAGTACCCGCCCGCCATTCGGGTCGAGTCTGTTCGGGTCGGGTCTGTTCGGATATAGGTCTATCCGTACCCGAGCCGAAAATAATCGGATCTGAAAAATCTGACCCGATCAGGCCTGATCTTGGCCGTCGGATCTGTTCGGAACGGGGCGAATCGGGGCGGATCCGCCGGATCGGGTCCATTTTTCCCAACTCTAGATTTGAGGTTGTTCGAATCGGGTAAGTCCTCTCTCTTTGTAATTTCTATTTTTATAGTGGAGATCTGTCGTTTTGTACCGTGGTTTTTTTTCCGCAAGGGTTTTCCACGTTAAATCTGTGTTCTCTTGTGTGTGCTTGGTGTCATTGAATTGCTATCCTAGATCTAGATCTGTGTGATTCCGCAGGTCAAAATCCCCAACAAGTGGTATCAAAGTAATCGATTGGGGCACAGATCTGAATCTGTAGGATTAGTAATAATGGCGAGCACCAAGTATGAGATTGAGAAGTACTCGGGGAAAAATAATTTTGAATTATGGAAGATCAAGATGATGAGTTCCTTAATCAAGCAAGGCAAAGATGATGCTCTTGAGGAGCGAAAGTCTACTATGACTGATGGTGATTGGAATACTCTTGATATGAAGGCTTTATCGTCGATCCGTTTATGTCTCATGGATGAGGTTCTCTACAACGTCATGAGGGAGAAAACTGTGGCTAAGTTATGGGCGAAATTAGAGAATGTTTATGCAAAAAAATCCTCAAAAAATCGCCTACACTCGAAGCGGCAGTGGTATAACTTCAAGATGGCAGAGGGTGGAGATCTAGAGGCTCACATTAGCAACTTTAATAAATTAGTTTGCAAATTGCTGGATATGGAGGAAGTGATGAAAGATGAAGAACAAGCATGTATGTTGTTGAATTCTCTTCCGGCGTCATATGAATCATTCAAGGACACTATGTGCAGCATGAATAAAATCCTGAGTGTCGACACCGTTATCTCAGCCTTTCAAGGGAAGGCTATGATAAAGCTAAACGGCGACATGGGAACATCTTCTGATGCACTGTTTACAATGGATAAGAATTCTGAACAAGGTACGGGTTCTTCAGGTTATAGATCCAAATCAAAGGGCAAGGGCAAAGGAAAGGTAAAGTGCTGAAATTGTAAGAATGAAGGACATGTGAAGAAGGATTGTGAAAATCCTAAATCGAAGAGAGAAGATTCTGAAGCTTCATACAGGGAGGCCAATGTTGCCACGTCAGATAGATCGAGTGGATGTGATGGTGATGTTTTGTCTGTGTCTACTATCAGGCGGCCATACAATGATCGTAAGGACGAGTGGATGCTAGACACAGGGGCATCTTTTCATATGACTCCTCATCAGAGTTGGTTCGCCAGCTACAGGGAGTGTGATAGTGAACATGTATTTATGGGCAATGACATTGCCTGTAATGTTGTGGTCGTTGGTACTGTGCGCATCAATATGTTTGATGGGGTGGAGCGTACCTTGACTGATGTCAGACACGTTCCTGATTTGAAGAAGAATATGATTTCTCTTAGTGTACTTGAGGCAAAAGGATACAAGTATATATGTATTGATAGTACTCTTAAAGTATCTAAGGGGGCACGGGTAATCATGAAAGCGCGACGACTCGGTAACTTGTACAGGTTGATCAGGAGCACTTCAAAAGGTGGAGCTGCGGTGGATGTAGTGGATTCCACCTCTGTACGTGTGTGGCATGTTGGGCATGACCACATGAGCGGGCAGGGTAGGAAGGCTGAGACGTACGGACAGGGATACAGATCAGGTGGAACAGCCACCTATGAGAAGAATCACACGGCATGATCGCAGGATATCGGCGAGGTACATGGACGACTTCAATATAGCAGGGGATTCATCTTCTTTTCAGATGGCTTTAAATGAACCTAGTGCTGAAAAGTGTAAGGTGATTATGGGCGATATGATGGATTCGTTGTACCAGACCGACATATGAGAGCGGGTGGAGCTTCCAGTGGGCCGGAAAATGGTTGGATGTAGATGGATCTTCAGGAGGATACAGCATAGATACAGGGCGATGTTGGTAGCGAAGGGTTATGCTCAGAGAGAAGGGATCGGCTTCTCAGAGATATTCGCGCCGACGGTATAGTAAGTGTCTATTAGATCCGTGATTGGTGTTGGTTGGCCAATGTGATCTTGAGCTAGAAGGATGGATGTGGAGTCTGCACTTCTACAAGAAAAAGTGAAGAGCAGATCTACACGAAGCAACCGGATTGGTTCGAAGTTAAAGGGGTTGAGAAAAGACTTTACAGGAGGTCGTGGTTTGACCTGTCGCCTAGGCAGTGGTTTGATTCCTTCATGGTGAGTCAGGAATTGATGACATATAAATCGCTTATTATAACATGTCTGAAATCAATGTAGTGAAGACTCGGTTAAGTGGGACATTCAGGATGAAGGATCGGGGGGCTATAAAGATGGTTTTCGGCATTGAGACTGAAGGAAGAGTAGGCTTTGGTAATCACAGGAGAAATACCTTGTGTGTAGATATTAATCAAGGATGTGATGGGCCAGGTAAAGCCGGAGAGCATTCCCTACGCGTCTCTCCTCAAGTTTTTCTCAGGACATGTCCCAAAACAGATGAGGAAAAGCAGGATATCTCATGAGCCTTATTCGAATGCGGTTGGCAGTGTATGTCATGGTCTGGATTAGACCGGTTATTTCACAGGCTATCAGTGTTGTGAGCAAGTACCTCAGCAAGCAATATTGGGTAGCGGTAAGATGGTAAGAAGACTACGTCTTTCCTTTTAAGAAGACAGGAGTAAAGGTGGTTGAGCACGTGAATTCTGTTTCAACGAACATGCTCTCCTAAATCATTCCTATAGAGAAGTTTAATGTCTGTAAAACTTCTCTGGGTTTGGCGATGGCGTAAAAGAAAGATGAAGTGTGCACGAGAAGCTATGATGTGATGAAGAGATAAGAGGAGGTCAAGAAGCTACACGGATGAAGATTGAAGACATGGTGGAGATTGTTATATACAGATGTCTTAAATCTGTCTAGTGGTCTGTCGATGATATCGATAGACTGTCGATGATATCGAAGCTGTCATCGAGAGACCTTCGATGACATCGAAAAGTTCCGCAGATGCGATTGCGGAAACGTAGATTTTACAGAATTTGTTTCCTATTCCGAGTCTGCTTCTTTCTAAACTTATATAAAGGGGAGTATGCAGGATTGGGATGTATGCAAAGGCTTTCTAAAGTAGTTCCAAGGGTTCCTAAAAGGATTTTAGGGTTTCTAAAGGGTGTAGCAAGGGTGAGATTCAAGGTTGTTTGAATCGGGTAAGTCCTCTCTCTTTGTAATTTTTATTTTCATAGTGGAGATCTGTCGCTTTGTGCCGTGGTCTTTTTCCTGCAAGGGTTTTCCACGTTAAATTTGTGTTCTCTTGTGTGTGCTTGGTGTCATTGGATTGCTATCCTAGATCTAGATTTGTGTGATTCCGCAGGTCAAAATCCCCAACAGTGCTGTCAATGTTAACGATGATATGGATCAATCATGATGCAGGATAATAAGAAATACCTGTTTGTGGCAAGCAGAGGTTACGCAAATAGTTTCCAAAGTCAGGAGTGAATAAATGCAAATTCACAAGGACCTAATCCCTTCTAAAATTGAAAGTGAAAATAACCTTATGAATGATTTGAATGACATATAAACATCATGGTGGGCCTTAAAAAGATTTCAATAGTGGGTGTTTCCATCTGCACTCTTTCCAGTTGTGTATCTCAACTAAGTCATAGATCAGACTCATTTTGAGGCTATGTCCTTACATAAGCTAGCGATTATCATGGACATTATCGTGGGCATGGGCCCGCGGAGCTTCTGCATACAGGAGCTGGGGGTTCTGTCTCAGGTGGCCTATCTTTTTCATGGTACTGACATCACAAGTGGCATGTTGGCCAGAAAGGATAGCGGATTAAGTGAGACCCTCACCTCACCCAAGATGGTGCAGCCCTTACCATGGGGCCCACCATGATGTGTGTATTATGTATACACAGCGCCCATCCAGATCATTTTAGGGAATTATCCCAGATATGAAGCAAATCCAATTATCAGGAGGACCATATCATAAGAAACAGTGGTGAATATTGACTGTTCTATCATTAAAAACACCCTAATGTTTCCATAGAGTTTATTTACCATCTAATTGGTTGATGAGATCACATAAGCCTGGATGAAGGGAAAAAAATAATATAAGCATCATCCAAAACTTTTGCGGCCCATTAATAGTCATTCACCACTATTTCTTTATGGCATGGTCCATGTGATAATTGGATCTAGAGCTGGGCATTGAGTTGAGTCAGACCGAGTTAGGGTTGAACCGACTTGACCTGGTTTTGAAATAGACCTGACTTGACTCGGTACGGAGTCCAGCATGCTTGCCCCAATTCGAGTTTGGGTCGAGTTAGCACCGAGTCAGATCAAATTGACTTTTTTTTTTAAAAAAAAGGTTTAGAGTTTAGGGTTTAGAAATGGCTTAGCCCAAGTCAATTCGGCCACACCCAAGTCAACCCGAACGCACCACAACTAGCTCGAACAGACTCGATCCAACCCAAATCAAATATAAGCACCCGACTCATTCCAATTTGTCCATTCAACCCTACCTGAGCCAAATTTCACCCAAAATCAAAATACCACACTGTATTTCATAAGAATAAATGAAATGTGTGAAATAAAATTATTTCCAAATACAAAATTATCTTGATTGGTTGATTTGGATAGTTGGGTGGTTGTCAAGAATCGGCGGAAAGTGAGTGAGCCGGGTGAGTGATGGGTGAGTGATGTCCGTGCAGACGAGCTACTCAGTTGAGATGAGCAACCGAGCTGCCAAACTGGTGGCTGTCAAGTCGGAACTATCGAGTGCAGGAGATGAGGGAGGGAGTGGAGGAGGGAGAGAGGAGGGTGGTTGTCAGGCTCGGGAGAGGAGGAGGGAATGAGAAAGATCAAATTGGGTGCGGCAGGTAGAGTAGATTAGATTTAAGTTTATACACACCCTATCCGAACCCGAGTCGAGTCATGTTTCAAATTGAGTTGAGTCATTACCAAATCGGATTTCGAGTCAAGTCAAGTCACTGGGTGACCCTGACTCAACTCGGTGTGAGTCCGGATTGGGCGAAGTCTATGAAGTCTATTCGGCTAGGATCGACCCACCCACTCGGTTCGGGTTAAGTTGGGTCTGGACGAGTCGAATGAGTCGAGTCTATCAAGTTAACTCGTCCTGTGATATGGAAAAAATGTATAAACTACATGAATACATAATACATGGATCAAGGTAATAAGGGTCGCATCGTCTTGGGTGAGGCCAGGGTCTCACGGAATCCACTTTGGCCAGAAAGATGATATGGTGAGTAGCAGGATTTTGTGAGAGCCCGGACTAACCCAAGGTAGCGCGACCCTTATTGTGGGGCACACCTTGATGTATGTATTATGCATCAACGCCATCCATTCAATTTTTCATATTATTTTAGGGCATCATCCTAAAAACGAAGGAGATCTAATAATCAGGTGGATAATATCATAGAAAAAAGTGTTAATATTTCCATAGTGTTTATTTGCCATCCAATCTCACATAAAAAACAAATATCAGTTTTTTTCCAAAACTTTTGTGGCCCATTAACGGTCAATCACCACTGTTTCCGATGGTATGGTCCAAATTTTTGAAATAATGCCCTAATATAAACTTGAAAAACAGTTGGACGGCATGGATACAAAATAAATACATCAAGGTGGGCCCCACAGTAAGGGCTGTACCATCTTAGTCCGGGGTCCCACCTAATCTGCTGCTGCATGGTATCATAAGTTATGGTACATTCCCTGCATGTAATCTGTTCTCCTGCCCGTCGTTCGCTCAGGTCCACCAGTAAGCTTTTTTACCACATGGGTCCAAACCAAGAGATAGTCGAATACTCCATACGGCCCACCTTAAGGACACTATTCTGGTCCGGGCACAGCTCAAAATTTCATGCTGAAGACGCAGAGACGGTCGGGTAATCAGAACCGTCGATATCCTGGGCTCTTGTAGAACATGTTCCAAAATCACACAAAAACGATGATCCTTACCAATGATTTGTGGAATTGAATATGAATAATTGAAAACTTCCTTTTTAGTGGTCCACATTGACCCAATACAATTCATTGATTAGGATCATCCGGGTTAAAATCTTCTGGAGTACTACTGGGCCCAGGAAGGGTCTTCTAAAAGTCCATCTATGCCTGGGCCCACCCAAATTATCTTAGTCATATACATATCCAGCTATCAATACAAAACCATCAACAAAACTAGGACTAGGTTCGAACCTGGCCCATTTATTCGGCTCATGGCTAAACAAAACCAGGCCCAATCACAATACATGGAACTCTTCATCGAGACTTCACATCTTTCTACGACACAATAAATATGAAAATTCCTAGCACTTAAATCAAGATTTCGTTGACAATGAATCTCACAGCATCATTAGCAATAAACTCATACATCCTCTCCGTCGGATGAACCGCGTCCCAGTATATGTATTTGGTGGGGTCCATACAAGTGCTCTGACCCTTACACGTCTCGCCAACTTCGACCATGCCGGATCCACAGCAGCCACGCGATGTCACCGTAAAACCTAATAATCAAATTCAATAACAGGAATCTCATCAATCAGTACACTGATTGGGCCATACGAAGATCGCGACAACATTAGTGATGGTTTTGCTTACCATATGTCATGGGCTTCTTGGTTGCTTTCATCAGGGTCCAATATGCATCTATGTAGGTAGTTCTTACACCTAGTACCTGTTTCAATGTGGCTAACCTATCTCTTAGTTTGGAATTGAACAAAGATGCAACTTGGTTGTAACGGTTCGCGCAATCCATCTGGCCCGTTAATGTCCTGACGATCGGCAAGCACCCCAACGGTGGGATGCCGACTACTATGAATCGGGTCCCACCTAGTCTATGCATTGCCTGTTACACAAAGAAAGAAAAAGATCAATGTTCTTTCAAATATAGAGAGAAAGCATTTCAATGGATATGCCAGCGGGTGGGCCCATCTAATAGGTTAAATCCAAACTCAGGCCCATCAGCTTCTGATGAGGATAATTACTGGGCCTCAGAAAGAAGCTATGTAGACTCCAAGCCCATTTATTTATTGGCCCAGAAAGTAGGCCCAATCAAAGGCCTAAAATGGGCCCGCCAGCCCACATGTTTTGGTTATTTCAACCGTTACGGCAATCCAGACCGTCCAAACTGCTGACCCAATTGTGGTTGGTTAGAAATACTTGATAAGTGTGATTTTGTAGAATCTGATCCATTGGAAATGTTTGCCACAAACTTGGATGGTCTGGATAGCTTTACATGAGTGCCATATATGTGGATTTTCGAAATGGTATGGTAGATTGAGGAGCACCTTGGTAAGATTACTGACGTGGTCGATCAGGTAATCCACGTATCCATCGACCGTGAATTGTTTGGATCGAGTCGGTTCCAAGAAGTAGTTGGCGAGGAAGTCGTTTGTACCGGCGCTTACTATAAACATTGCATTCCTAACCGTCTCCTCTGCTATCTTCTCTCCCACCAACCGTCTTAAATGGATCTTATAATGCATTAGATATTCTACCTGCTTTGATAAAGGCAGCACCTTCTGCCACCCAAAAATAAAATAAAATGGAGGGTGATTATACGGTAGAGCTGGGAGAACCGGAATACAGTAGACCGTCTCTCTATATTGTACGTGGAAGGGTCATCGGTTGATCTGAACCTTCCAAATAGTTGGCCTCAATATAGATGGACGATCTGGTTATCATCATAATTATCAGAAGGCTATAGCTATCACTTAGCTGTTTTACTTCCCTGCCATCAATTTGAAGGTTTTAGATGGATAGGATCATCCCATATATGTGCATATTAAATCAATTTCAATATATAGTGGGTCCCACGTGTAATGTAGCAATTTGGATATACTATACTCCGGTTCTTCTGGCTCTTACGTGTCATCTCCCAACCAAGAAACTAGAAAAAGTTAGTTTAAAGAGGAAAACCTCGATGAGCTATACGCCTATACCAAAGTTGTTCATGGCCCACCAATTTAATCGTGGATTCTAGTTTATGAGGCCGGCCATTTGCAATCGGAACCGTTCATCTGTGAAATTCACATCCAACTATCCCAACTTTCGCTCATGCTGAATATAAAGATTCGGTGCTGATCCCTTTTCATGCTTCGAAGGGGCCCAATGGATTGTCCAAGAGGTGAAATCTTGGTACCAACGGCCATGTAAAGTGGTAGATGTGAAATGAACGGTTCAGATCGACCTGGGCAAGCACCACTTCGTTGAACTCATTTTCCTTAATTAATGGGACTGATCATGTGGAAGCACTAACACTGAATACCATGGAAGGAGAGCTATCAAATGTTCATGACCCACACCAACTCAGCAAGTGACGTGCCAGCATCCAGACATTTTCCTGACGTGGCTAGATTTGATTGGTCATGTGCGCGAAACAAGTTTAAAAGAGTTGTTTGGAAGTTGATGGCATCTCAGCAGTACATTATCCAATCAATGAGAGTTTTCAACGTTTGGTGACAGATCCATAGCTCAACTGGCAGACTGAGTGGAGATCCCACGTTTCAACACTTGAGGTCTTGGTATCATCCCTAGCGGGGTTGGCTAACATGGAGTGTGTGTACTGACATGTACTAACAAGTAGAGGTGGGTAAAATATATATGATCCGATGGATTTGACCCGATCCGACCCAAACCGACGGTCTGGATCGGTCAGGATCGGATTGGGTAATTCAGATCCCAACGAATTTCGCATCGAATTTGGATCTTGGTGGATCCAGACCGACGACCTGACCCGATCTGGAATCGGGTATTATATAAACGCATTTTACTTTTTACCTAACAAAAAAACACCCAATCTCTCTCTCTCTCTCTCTCTCTCTCTCTCTCTCTCTCTCTCTCTCTCTCTCTCTCTCTCTCTCTCTTAACGCTCCAACCCCCGCCGATTCCCTCTCCCAAACCCTCACACTCCAACCCCTGCCTACTCTCTCTCTCTCTCTCTCTCTCTCTCTCTCTCTCTCTCTCTCTCTCTCTCTCTCAAAGCTCCAACCCCCGCCTCCTATGCCGATGCATGTAACGCCGTTTGGAAGGTGACCTCGCACCGGCCAGCTAGCTAGCGTCCAAGCTCTCTGGCCCACCATGATGCATTTCTAAATCCACGTCATTCAAAGCTCTCTCAAAGCTCTCACGCACCATCAGGCATCAAGCATCTCTCTCCCATTCTCTATCTCTCATTCTCTCAAGTGCAGAAATTGGAGAGTTAGAGCTTCTAATTTTGGGAGTTTTAGGACCACAGATTTAAAGTTTTTATGGTTATGGAATCCATCATTCAATAGTGATTTTAGGGTTTTGAGATAGAATTTAGAGTTTTCTTTAGAGTTTTAGGTCCACAGATTTAGGGTTTTGAGATAGAATTTAGTGCCACAGATTTAGAGCTTTTTTTTTCTTCTTCTTCTTTTCTACTTCTTCTTTTTCTTCTCTCTGTTTGTGATTTTAGGGTTTTGAATTAAGATTTTAGTCGGATTCGGATCGGATCAGCTCATACACATTCCGGATCTGTTTAAGTCAGGTGACCCGGGCTCAGTCCCGAATCGGATCGAGTTCGGGTCAGGTTATTGAGATTTCGGATCGGGTCGAGTTGGACCCAATCCGATCTGACTTGGTCCGATGCCCAACTCTATCAATAAGCTAACCCAAAAAAATAATAATAATAAAATAAAAAATAAAAAATCTTCTGTAGTATGAGTATGTTAGTGCGTGTATAAAAAAAATAAAATAAAATAAAAAAAGTAATAAAATAAAATAGATTGTATGTCGCCCAACACCCACAAATATCGCTGTTGACCGGACTCTATGGGGCCCCCATGATGTATGCGTTTCATCAATGCCGTCCTTCTATTTTTTCCATCTCATTTTAAAGCATGATCAGTTCAAAATCGAAGCATGTCCAAAGCTCATATGGACCACACCCAACGAAACAATGGGATAATGATTTCCACCGTATCCCGGCCAACAAAAAAGATCTGCAGGGCTAACCATGATGTGTGTGGCATCCACTCCATCAATCTGTTCTACCTCATATGTTAAGATGTCACACCATAGGGAGCGGTGGAGATGAGGACATCCACCGTTGGACCCTTTCTGAGGTCCACTTGAACGAAGAGACAATCTAAATATCAGCCTGATGCACGGAGTGGATGTCACACCTACATGGTGGTTCCACAGATCTTTTTGTTTCACGGGCTCTCTGCAACAGTTCCCTCTGCTAACAAATTGGCAATGCAAAGGCATCATCAGGACCGTCCAATAGGTGGGGGGTTTCTTTTTCCAACAACGTTCATATGCAGGAGTAGGCATAAAATTAATAGCAATGCCTTGAGCGCACACCATTTCTTTGAACTCATTTTACTTAGAGAAATAATTTGATACTCAACAAAGTGTGATGGATGATACACGAGAGCTGAAAAGTACTTACAAACTACGTATATGGTATATAAGTAATCCAAACTGAATTTATTAACATGCAAGCTTTTAATCCTTTCAACATCTTAACTTACAATATTTAGAGAGGGTTTTAGCCATTGAATTTATAAATTGTGGCCATATAAGACAAGTTATATGGGGCTAAAGAGAGAATTGAATTTGTGTTTTTGTAAGAGTGAGAGAAAAAGGTAAGGTTAGATTATCTTTTTTCCTTGGTCGATTTATAATAGCTAGGTGATATCTAAAAATGTTTTAAAATGTAGCGAATAAGAGGTACTCTATTATCTTTATAGTTTTTCTTTTGATAGCAGATTCATTTCCTTACCATTTGATCTATGAATGTAGCGGGTAATAATGAATCATATAAATTTTGTCTTTTGTGGATTGTGATTGTATGTTATTGCATTATATTTTTTAATTTATTTTTCTTTATTTTATTACATAGATTTTTTAGCGAAGTTTGGGGTTGTCGGTGCTACACAGGGTTTATGAGTTTTCTTGAATTGACTATACTAGTGATCATAATACATTTTGGATGTGTCATGAACCAAAAATCACTTGTATTTAACTATATGGCGATTAGATTGTTGGACATTTATTCCATGATAAAGAATGAAAAATCTTCATTAGTCTTACCTCATAAAACAAATTCGACGAATCAGATGGCAGGATTGTAATACAAGTTTCAATCAATCACATGGGGCAGGTTTGATCAATCTGATTTTTAAACCATAACTTAGAGGCAGTGGGCTCTAAGTTAGCATCATTGGACCTAGGACAATTTTGGGGCATCTCACATCTATGGTGGGGGGGTATATCAACTCCATGATGTTGAGGTTTCAAAGCAAAATAAGTAGTTTTTTCATCTTATTAATTAAACTTTTCCCTCATTGGTTAGGGAGGAACGTTTGAACCTCTTCATTACTAATTAAAAAAGCTCATTTAGTGACTCGCACGCCTTTCTTGAGATTATGCATTGAGAGGTATGAGAACGAGTGTGCCACATTGAATTCCTCACACGCATGTTGAGCTGAGCCAGCATGCATATGTGTGGGTGTGGGCTTGAGCTTAGGCCTAGGTTACTCCTATAATCCATGGGTTTTAGTTTACTATTAGAAAATTATACAACGAAATTTAAGATGTTTTAGAAATTTTAATTATTAATCTTAATCTAGGGATTCTTGTTTTTATGCATGTCATGTTTCTAGAAGTACAAAAAAAAATCATTCTAATTCACACCTAAATATAAAAATTTATTGAAAAGGTTGTTAGAATAATTGAAATTTAAACATTAAGTGGCATTTATTCACCATAATAGTCTGAGTTTCATTCTACTTAGTTAAGAATCTAATATTTTACTTTCGAACCAAGCACATTGATGTTTAGTATCACTTTATTCATGACGTGATGAAAGATATATATTTTTTATTTTAGAATATTGACACTAACGATAATTGAGTGAATATGTTGATGATGCCTATTATAAGGGAGTAATTTATTTAATGTATGACATCTTTTGAACTTATTATTACTTAAAAATTAATGATGTTTGGAGAATTATTATTGAAAATATTTTTCTCATAATTAAATAAACTAATCTTTAAGTGAGAGAATTTTAAAACAATATATAAATATTGTTGCTTAGTGATTTTCTAAATATGAAAAAAAAAAAAAAAAAAAAAAAAAATCCTCTCTCTCTCTCTCTCTTCTCTCTCTCTCTCTCTCTCCTCTCTCTCCTCTCTCTCTCCTTCTCTCTCTCTCTCTCTCTCTCTCTATATATATATATATATATATATATATATATATATATATATATATATACCATTGTTTCTTCTTTTTATGTCCTGGGAAAGCAATCAACTTCCATCTAGTCCTTGGATCAATCTAGTGGTGCAACCAGGGTCAATTTACTACTATGAGGATCTAACCAATGAACATCTATAGAAAAGAACTAGTCCTAAAGACAGCAAACTAGTCGTGCTCAGCTCTTTTTAGGCCGCATGCAGTAGGATACTCTGGGCATCCAAACTGAAAGGGTGCATCAATCCTTTGTGGAAGTCAATAAGATTCCATGGCCATTTTCTTTGATCTTAGCCATACATCAACTAACATGGTGGCCCCATCTGTCCAGGCGCAGGGTATCACGACACTACACACATTAACCATATATGAATAGCTAACCATGTAAATCAGTGAAATTAAAAGAGTAATGCTCCAACGGGCTAAACTATATGGCAACCTTTTCCACATAACCTGTCTGGACCGTCCATTATTAATTCCAGAATACTCTTGGCAGGGCTGTCTTGAAAAAAAAACATACTAATAATATGATCCAGACCAGCCAGTTAGTGACATGCAAAGATGGATGGACAAGATCATCCATATGAGAATGTTTACATACGTTTGCTAATGCAGAAGGTTCCCATGTATTTTAGCCCATCACAACGTTCATCAGATAGAATGAGGCAGCATGTTACACACGTGTCGTCCAACGTACCGCGAGGTTGGCAGTCAGATCATCATATCCGGATGAAGCCGATGCGAAACTCACGCCGTGCAAGAGATCTTCTTTCTTTAGATTTGGGTCTAAAAATGCTGGAATTAACCTCGTCACCCCAAATACTTCCGCTGTAATTTCATGCCAATATCAATGTAAGATGATAACTCGCCAGTAAATTCACTAGCTTGCTAATCACACGCACATCTACGGTGGGGTGGCAATGGGTTGGGTGGGCCCACGTATCAAATGACCTGACCTGCTGCTTCTGTTGCAGGTTTTGACTAAGCTAAATGGAAGTGGTTCGGCTTCAGGTTATTTGGAAAATATCTGGCAGACTGAGTGGAGATACCTCGTTTCAACACCTGAGGTCTTTGGTATCGATCCCCAGTGGGGGTGGCTAACATGGAGTGTGTGTACTGACATGGGTGTGTACTGACAAGCTAACTGAAAAAAAAAAAAAAAAAAAAAAGGTTATTTGGAAAATATGTCCTTTTGAGTAATCAAGTCTAGAAAAATGTGGCCTTTCGGGTAAATTGGTCAGGCTCAAGTTAAACCCTAACCCAACCCGTCTAACCACTATGGCTATAGAGGGGAGCGGATTAGGTGCGCCCTGACCTCACCCAAGATGGTGCGGCTCTTACCATAGGGCCACCTTGATGTAGTAAGCCCAAAACGTAGGAACAATGGTTATTAACCATTAGTAGTCCACAAAAGTTTTGTATCAAGCTGATTTTTTTTCCTCTTCGTCTAGGTTTCTGCTACCTTATCAACAGGTTTGGATGGAAAATAAAAATTCTTGAAATATTACCGTGGGCCCTACGAATTTTTAATGGAAGGACGTTCGTCACCATAATATTCCCTGTAATATTGTCGATCTGAGATTTAGATATTTAATTCACTTTTGGGCATATGCCCTAAAATGAATTGGAAAAATAAAAATAAAAAAAATGAATGGACTACATGGATATAAAATAAATACGTTAAGATGGCCCGATGATAAGGACCGCACAGTCTTGGGTGAGGCCGCACCTAATCTGCTCCCTTTTTTTAGAACTGTTCACTGACATGCTGCTACGTGACAGGAGAAATTCTTTCTGTATCTTTCATAACTGAAAATGTGTTGCATGGCTCTTGCCATGCAGACAGCCTCTTAAGTGATTATTTCTTGAATTAGGCCATATGATTAGACCTAACCCAACCCAACCAAAAGCCTGAAATAATCTAATAGACTATAAAATTAATACAAGCACCAAGTACACGCATGCTTGATTGCATCACAAATTGGACCAGGCTGGTGCAACTTTGGCAATTGTGGTCGTATGGAGCCAGGTCGGGTTGGGTTGTCCACGCCTTACGTTATTTCAATTAAATGTGTTGGGTCAAGTTGGCTTGATTTAGTGAACTTTAAGTGGGTCAGGTCGAGCCACATGGTAATGGGTCGCGGGTCAGGTTAGGGCTATAATTCTTTGCCTGTTTAGGCTCGGGCTATCCTTGACCCATTGCCACCCCTAATCTACAGCCTAGTGTCTGCGGTACTAGCATGCTTACACAAGTGGAACATCAGAGTTTTTCATAAGGTGGGCCATGGCCGCAGTATACTCGCTTCCTTACAGTTCACTATCTCATTTTAAGCTGTGGTATTTCATCCAGATTTTACACTGCACACATGCAGCTTCCATCCAGACCGTCCAAATCATGGCCCTGTAGTAGACTGCGCTTAACCAATAATTACGCTGATTAATATATATATATATATATATATATATATATATATATATATATATATATATATAATATATATATATATATATATATATATAATCCTAGCCATCAAAATGGTGGCTAAAGTCAAAAGGGTTGTGGTCCAAATCCAATCCGCAAAGCCTGATTGTTAAGATTGGCGGATGTGATGCCTCTAAACGAGTATCGACCCATCCCGGATAGTGGGGACTTTTTAGCCCTTGAATTCGGATCATCTTCCAATGATCGAAACCATTCATACGATGGGTCTCACATTGTTTCGACCTTTTGATAATTTGGATCTTTTGATTTGAACATGAACGGCCACCATTCATCAGACGCTTATGACCGTATAGACATAACTAAGAGTAGTACTGGACAAAAAAAAAACTAGGAACAGCCGAGGCCTACTGAGCTTTACTGCAACTAAGGCCCAGGCCCAACCCAATCTTTTAACTGTCTTGAAAACTGAAGGCCAGGGATGCCCGAATCCGTCCCAAATCAATCCAATCCCTGCCAGGCTAGCCCATGTGAATCCCAAATTCACACATGTATACTTCCTGCGGCCCATTTCAGAACTGGGCCACTGGTGAAAATTGAAATTGAGGCGACGGTGATGATGACAATGAAAACGTACCAATGATATCAGTGGGGAGTCTGCCATTGGTTAACCTTCCGGTCGGCTGGCCTCCAAAGAAATTCTTCCCATACGGCCGGAAGTTTCCCTTAGTAGTCGTAGGGAGCCGATTGTTGTTGCCAGGATCGACGCTGGAATCTCCAAAGACCAAGATGCAAGTTACATTGTTTCTAGCCGCAACTCGTCTTAGTTTGAAGACATCAAGCGCTTCTACATCGAATCGTAACAGCGCCATCACCACCACCACCACCACCACTAATACCATCCTCATCATGCCCATCATACGACTAAACATGCATGCACTCACAAACTATTTCAATACAAGATGTGTGACTGTGAACCCTTTCCCACCTTTATATAGACCTTTACCTCTCCTTTGCTGCAACTTACTATTATCCACAATATTTCACTTCACAAATGTCATATAGAGCACATTTTTCAGACATCCAAGCTGTTCATCAGGTAGGGACCACTTTGATCATGTCCTTATCTGAAAACTAGACTAGTCCGCTCATCACCCAGGCCATACTTGTTTGATAAAAATGGACGGTTAGAAAAAATATATATAAATAAATAAATAAAAATACGAGAGTCCACACATTATTGGGCGTGTTCAGAACGGGCCTTACCTAATTAATGACATATGTTCTATGTTGGCACGTGTACCGCGAAGCCCTACTGATAAGTGGATTTTAATGGCAGTAGGTGTTACGTATTCAAATCGGGAGTGGATTGGCTGTTGGACCACAAATCACCGACCTGGTTGGTGTGGGTACGTGTCGGTGCAAATACGAGCGCTGACGCTCCTCGAGCTCAAGTTGTACGAACGGTTCTCAAGTTACATAAGGGCCCCACAATGATGTATCCGTTCACCCATTTTACGAGATCATTCTAGAGAATGATAAATAAATAAATAAATAAAGTGAGTCATATCCAAATCTCAAGTGAACCGCACCACCAATGGTAACGGGATGATGATTCTCACCGTCAAAACATTTTTAGGGCCCATAATGATGTTTATTTTCCATCCAATCTGTTCATAAGGTCACACATACCTAGATGAAGAGGAAAAACAAATATCATATTGATCTAAAACTTCCGTGACCCACAAAATGGTTTCAATGGTATACGTTCAATCCCCTACTGTTTTTTACAGTGTGGTCCACTTGATCTTTGGATCTGTCTTATTTTTTGGCTCAGTATTTATTACGAGTATGAAAAATGGACGGACGGTTTGGATATAACACTTACCTTATGATGGGACCCACAGAACTTGTGGCGTCAACACACTAGCCAGGTCAGTGGTGTGTGGTACACCAGCCAATCTGCCTCCATTGAAATCTGGTTACCTTTCTTACCTGTCACTGTTTCGCATTTCACTTTCCTAAAATCAACTGTACGAGGAAAATAACTGAATTTTACGAATCAATGGCCCACCAGCAAACGCAAAAGGTCAGGGACGGTCCCTAATTAATCACGGAAAGAAGTTAGATAATCAAAGTGTTAAGGTATTCCAATATGAAAATTCCAGCATGAACTATCCTCCATTGACACTTAAACTTGTCTTCTAAACGGTTTGGATCACCAAACATGACGCTGTCCAACAGCTATAGTCCCAGCTTAATTTATTTCAATAAACTGAGATGCACTGTAGCAAACTGCCTCCTAGTATGTATAGGTCATACGTGGGCACGTGGTTTCAATTGTCCATTCCTTCGGCCACACGCCTGTCTGGGATGTTTCACGTGTGGGCTGTAAGACTTTCATTGATCGGCTTCACATGATAGGCTTTATCTTAAGGTCCGATTATTCGGACTAAGCATGCATGTTGGTATTTTCCAAGTATCTGTAATGGTGCACGACCAAATCACAGCTGAGGAAGTGGAGATTCATGTTGTACACCTTGTTCCACGGTAACTTATATTTGATAGATCACGGATCCTTTAAAACAAGGACCATCATTATCTCCCCACCTAAGAAGATGTAAGATTATGTCTTTCAACTGAAATTTGACCACATGAATTAATAATCAAGCTAAAAATGAAGTATTGATAATCGTCCTGAAATTTTTTGATGGAACTGAAAGCCGGGAATATCGATGTCATTGGTGACTTTTTGTTGATCCTAAACTAGCTTGCAGGGACATACAAGTGTGTATATATCAATTGGGCATTGATGCCTTAATGCTTAACAACAATGCAGATGATGCTCAATTTTAATGATGTTCTACTAATGTATATCCCACAGGAATTTAATAAAGATGTCAATGAAATACCATGGATTGTGGCAGGGTTGAAACTCACATAAGGATATCTAATAGTTTTTTTATCGTACAGAAACATTCACTCTCTACAGTACAACAAAGGGCCTTAACTGTTGAAATAGCGTCATTGGAAATGTGGGCGGATGATCCGCTACATGATGAGGCCGAGTACCAGGACTAATCGATTAGTATGGAAGATATCACTGCACTACTTGATCCTAGACAACAACTTAAGTCTTGTACAGAAAATGGGTCGATAGTTTTCTCCTTAAGTGTTAGGAGAAGATGAAACCATAGTGGTCATGGGTGAAGTACAGGAAGGCATCGATGGCACACCCAGATCCATAGCTCAACTGGCAAACTGAGTGGAGATACCTCGTTTCAACACTTGAGGTCTTGGTATCGATCCCTAGTGGGGGTGGCTAACATGGAGTGTGTGTACTGACATGGGTGTGTACTAACAAGCTAACCGTAATTTAAATTTTTTTTTTTTTTTTTTAAAAGTAGGTCAAAAGATGCATTCGTTAATCTAAAGGCATGATTACTATAGGCCAGCTATTCAGAATTGGCTTGCATAAAGTATGCAAAGGGATATCAGGCATAGTCCATTACAAGCACGTCTCAGCATCAAAGCTGCATCCATTTGTAAAACCATGGCCTTTTTGAGGTTGGGTCATTGACATCATAGGACAGATATATTTACTTTCCTCGAAACATTAAAGTTTCATCATTGTAACAACCGATTACTTTATCAAATAGGTGTCAACAAAAAGAGTTAGGAAAGTAAAAGTTATGAAGTTTATCAAGGAACATGCCATTCACCAGTTCGACATTATTAGGATGATTATAATAAACAGGAGAGCAACTTTCTCATGAGGAAAAATCCAAGCTTTTACAGCAGCATACAAGTTCAAGTTTGTGTATTCTACACCGTATTATGTTTAAGCTAATGGACAGACCGAGTCTACTAATAAGATCATAAAGAATAGCATTAAACAAATGATAGAGGATAATCCACGATCGTGGCATACAACGTTGTCCAAAGTAATATGGGCTTACAAGACTTCACAAAGTACCAATACATGATGACACCTTTCACACTGACATATGGTCATGATGCTATATTACCCATTGATGTTAGCGTTTCATCTTTGAGGGTAGCATATCAGCACAAGCTAACCTGTGAAGAAGTTACTGAGTCCATGCTTAAAGCTAAAAGAGCTAGACAATGTTCAATTGTAGGCCCTGGATAATCCGAAGGTTCATAAACTCAAAGTCACTAGATCATACAGTAAGAAAGTAAAAGGGAAAAGCTTTTCTGAAGGAGAGTTAGTGTAGAAGACCAAGCTACCGATTAAAGTGAATAAAGAAAAATATGGTAAGTGGTCGCCAACGTGGGAAAGATCGCTAAGAGTTAAGAAAGTCATATGCAGATGAGCATATCTACAGTTAGAAATGGACGGCCGAGAAAGCAGAAATTCTATTAATGGCCAATATCTAAAAAAGCACAATCTAACTCTATGAGAGTCCATGTAAACCGAAGAAAGGATGACCATTTATTAGGACGGCCAGAATGAGGAATGAAGGAATAAAAAAAGCAAGAAAATTGGTCATTACAAAGATTGGTATAGATCATAGTTTTTTATAAAGTCGATGTTTTGGACCAATTTTGTTCTAAACCTTATTTTCATTCTATTAATAAAATAGCGGTCGAGCTGTCAAGCTTAGGCCGTCGTCCATTGATAGTGTCATTTTTTAGCCTTATGCTTGAACCCTTGGATTTTGCATCTGCAATAAAAGCTGGCAATTATGCTAGGAGAATTCTAATGCTTGCATTAACTCACACAATGGTCGATCCCCAACCTCGTACTGCTACGTTCCACATATCGAAATGGTTGCAAAAGCTTGAATGTCAAACTTCTCATCACATCTCTCGATATGAATGAATGTGGGGGGCATTGTTTACACCCATTTTTAACGCCTTGATATGGACTAATGGTAAATTGTCATATGTCGATAATACAAGCTTGGTACTCAAGGAAATCATACTTGTGCCCAAAGATATATTCAACGAATCTTCCTTCGAAAATACACATTACATTATTAATGTGGTGGCACAAACTCTTATGCATGCCTTTAATGGAGCAAATCGTCGCGTATCACGTAGCTATGATCAACAGCTAATTAATGAGGCAGTGTACCTAGCACGTTTATAAAGATCCACTGAGAGAATAAATCATACCACGAATCTAGATATAATACACTCGGTAAGGCCATCTCTCAATATCTTTCTAGAATAAAAGATTTTTCTATAGATGCTCGGAGAATTTGCGAAGAGCACAAAGATTCTCAATATCCAAATATCGGACTAATATCCAAGCAAATTTATTTGTGGTTCAGACCTAAATCAAGAAAAGATGAACATTAGAGAAATCGGATCCCAATCCATACAATAATCGGAATTAAGAGAATGGGAGAGCTCGATGAAAAATCTAGTCCAACCCATTCGATAACATATTAGGATTGGGTGGATCCAGTCCATCAACCCCTTAAGGAATCCGATCAAAAGGGAGAGAGAGTTTAGGATAAATACAGGAGTGGTTTGATTGGGCTATCAAGATGCATGATCATGATCGATTTCAAGTCTAGGATCAACGGTAGAGATTTCTCTAATTGATTTCAAATCTAAATACAGTTGTTTCCTAAAGAGGATAAACTACAAGAAGAAGATCTAATTAAAAAACCAACAATTTTGGATTTATTTGGAATCCTTCCTATTCAAAATGCATGCCGAAAGCATAGAAGATACA
Organism: Magnolia officinalis; assembly: GCA_021015155.1. Classification (NCBI taxonomy): domain Eukaryota; kingdom Viridiplantae; phylum Streptophyta; class Magnoliopsida; order Magnoliales; family Magnoliaceae; genus Magnolia; species Magnolia officinalis. The sequence continues at coordinate 6,803,730 of JAJHSJ010000005.1, forward strand.
TGATCGGCAAGGAAACCCAGTGAGAGTTTTGCCGAAGAAGTACATGAAAAATAATCAAGGCCTACGCTAAACATAATTCATCTATTTTTTACACCTTGTACATCTATCTTTACTTTTATCCAGGCATAGCATAGACTAGCCTGGTCTTAGCATAAATCGCTATTGTCCAGCATCCACCGCTACAGTACTATAAAATTAAATTAAATGTACACAATCTTAAATTATTGAATCCCGATCAACTGAGTTCTTATTTAGGCAATCACGCACCTCTGGTCATATCCTACTAACTATTCGCCTTGATCATCTATTCTTACGAATAAATCAGGTTCTTATCTCTCGTTTGTTTATTTCTCCATATTGTTTTGATACTATGGTAATTGTAATGGGTCATATATTCAAATATTAATAAGATCGGTATTATATATCCTTCTTAATTACATTTATCTATTCATCTACATTCTTTTTTAAAAAATGTTTAAAATAATTATTAGTGAAAGAGAAGTCTCAAAGTCACAAGGTAATTAAAAAATATCATTATAAAAGACTAACCTCTACTATTTCATAAATCCCCTAATCATTGATAACAACTTGTGGTTGTGCTTGATACACGTTACACAGAGTCTAAATAAAGACCTTCAATCTAAATAAAGGCATAGTCTAGTGTTTGATTGAATTCAACTAACAATCATGACCGTACAATATTGGTGGGCCAACTCTTAATAATAGAACAAATTTTTCATTAAAGCAGCATGAAACCGCACCATTAAAGTGCAACCATCACCGTTGGAACATTGCTCATTTATAAGACGTTTGCAACCCCACTTGTCATACACCTTTTCACACGTGAACACGTGCCAATCTGGCAAGTGTAAGATGCACCCCACGATAAGGACAGCCGGTATGGGAAAGTCAGGCCCCATTCATTTAGCAGGATGGAAGTTTAATGTGGATTGGTGGAAGTTTTATTAGAGAGTTAAGTAGTGGCGAGCAGATTAGGTGCGGCCCATGCCTTACCCAAGACAGTGGGTCCCACCTGTATGCATTTATTCCATATCTATGCTGTTCATCCTTGCCACATGATTTTAAGGCATGATCCCAAAAATGAAGAAGATCTAAATCTCAGGTGGACCATACTTTTGGAAACAGTGGTGATTGAACGCTTACCATTTAAAACTTCTTAAAGCCCAACGTAATGTTTCAATAATATTTATTTACCATCTAACCCGTTGGTAAGGTCACGTAAATTGGATAAAGGAAAATATAAAATATTAACTTGATCCAAAACTTCTCAGGCCTATTGGTGGACAAAACGATTTTTAAATATTAATTAACTAAAATAATTTTTAACACTGTTCACAAATCCGTTGTAGTCTAGTTGGTTAGGATATTCGGCTTTCACCCGAACGACCCGGGTTCGAATCCCGGCAACGGAAGCTTTTTTGATTTTATATGGAAATGAATTTTAAATATTAATTAAATAAAATAATTTTTAACACTGTTTACAACTCCGTTGTAGTCTAGTTGGTTAGGATATTCGGCTTTCACCCGAACGACCCGGGTTCGAACCCCGGCAACGGAAGCTTTTTTGTTTTTATATGGAAACGAATTTTAAATATTAATTAAATAAAATAATTTTTAACACTGTTTACAACTCCGTTGTAGTCTAGTTGGTTAGGATATTCGGCTTTCACCCGAACGACCCGGGTTCGAGTCCCGGCAACGGAAATTTTTTTGTTTTTATATATCGGACGGTTGGTTTTTTATATGGACGGCTGGGATTCTTTTTTTTCCTCTGTTGAATCTCCATATAATTCATGCACGCATCTCATGTGGATTCAGAACCGTTCGTTATGTCCACATGGCTAGATCAAATAGGCAAGTGCGATTTTGAGCCATGGACAACTTATAAGAAGAACCGTTCATCAGGTAGGCTGGAACCCAGTAATCATGATGATCAAAAACTCAGACAAGCAGGACCATAGGATTCCATTGGTATGGAACGCCCACTCACCGTTGGTTTGTATTGAACCCAACAATCATTCTCCAAAAACCACACTATTCCAAAACTACGGTGGCCCATAACATCAGAATCTGGATGTTTAGCCATTATTCCCTATCAGATGGCCCACCTGAGTGTTACATCAGCATTATTTTTGGGGTCAAGGGCCAACACCGCATGTTGTATCTGATGGACGGGGTAGATCTCATATGCAAAGTTTTCTCCTGTGTCTACGGCTCATTATACTACTACTACTACCCCAAAAAAAAAAAAAAAAAAATCCTGAATCCGATGTGATTATCCAACAGTTTTATCTAATAAAGGTTGAGATAACAGCGATAGGCTAACATGGTAGATGTATGCAAGATCTATATCAACCATGTTGGGCCTGAAATCAGGCTATCGAGTCACTGTGGGGACAAGCTGGGAACGTGAAGTACGAGCGGGTGATGGCCTGATTTATGAGCCATACGGCTAAACTAATAAGTAGATTAGGCTGATTTATGAGGCAGGACATATGCAGGTCCTTAGTAAAGAAACCATGAATATTGGACACAGATTAGGTGGTGAGGAGATGTGGTGAGATGTGATTGGTGGGGCCTATAAACGGATACAGATGTGCTGAGTACGTACCAAAAAACCTTTTAAAAGGCCGTACTAATCTCTGATAGCATACGGCCCCACCAATCACATCTCTCCAAATCTCCTCACCGTCGAGTTCATATGATCACATGGAAACGGGGCGGGATGAACCGTACATGCATTTGGACTTTAGGTAGAAAGTAATATTACTGTTCTAAATGCCTTTTTATATTTTTAAGAATTCTGCTTGCCCCACACCCATGCATAGTGAGCGGATTAGGCGTGGCCCGGGCTCGCTCACCCAAGATGGTGCGGCCCTTACTGTGGGTCCCACCTTGATGCATGTATTCTATATCCACACCATATATTTTTATTTTTTTATTTGTTTTTTTTTTTTTACACACCCCACACACTCACACTAGTGGAATTTCACCACCTATGGGTACTCGAACCCTTGACCGGGTGTTGAAACTCCTGAGAGTCTACCACCCGAGCAAGAGTAAGGACCATATATCTGTTTTGCCTGATCATTTTACGGCATACCATATATCTGTTTTGCCTGATCATTTTACGGCATGAGCCCAGAAATGAAACGGATCCAAATCTCAGGTTGTGATTGACCATTAACAATTTATGATGGGCCACAAATTTTAGATCAAGCTGATATTTGTTTTTTCTCTTCATCCAGGCTTATGTGACTTTATCAAGAAGTTAGATGGCAAATAAATAATACGGTGGGCCCTAGGAAGTTTTTAATTGTGGGGACATTGAATCACCAATGTTTCTTGTTGTATGGTCCACCTCAAATTGGTATCTAAACTACCTGAAATTTGTAAATTTTTTGGCTCATGCCCTAGATGGGACGGTGTGGATATAGAATACAAACATCAAGATGGGCCCCACAGTAAGGGCCACGCCATCTTGGGTGAGGCTGGGGCTGCACCTAATCGGCTCCCCCCATGCATATGGGTGTGGCAATAGGTCAGGTCCAGTCAGGATCAGTGACCAGTGTACTAAATGAGCAAAGAAATCCCACCCACAAACTCCATCAAACCCAAGCCCAACCCCAAACATACCCATTTTATTGTATTCAGGTTGGGCTTGAAGGCATGCCCAGCCTGCTCCAGTTTGTAAGTAGATACAAACATATTGCATGTATCCATACTTCTTCTTTTTCTTCTTCTTCTAGATTTGGGTCAGGTCGGGTCATTTGCCCCCCACCCATTGATATCCCGACAGTCACCAGTCCGGTTGGGTAGAGTTCAGCCCGAGTACAACCCATTTATTTCATGGAGCCATTCTTGCGAGAGCCCAACCTGCCGACCATTTAACCTGGTCGGAACCGACATCAGAAGCCAGTGGCACCAATTGACTCGCAAGTCCACTCAACCCATTAGCTTCAATGGGCCATTCTAGCCCAAGCCACTAACCACATCAGAAGTCAGTCGGACCAATTGAGCCGCAAGCTGACCCAACCCAGTTCCACTTAAGAGAGGGAGGGAGGGAGGGAGCTCTTGTGTGCATATCAAACCTCTGAGAGAGTCCATTGCAACTAGAGGAAGTTCCCCTGCACAGTATCAGGATCATGATTTCACAAATATTTTCTGTTCGAATTAATAATGATAATAATAATAATAATAATAATTGCGAATTCATGTCCATTCAGGATGCGTTTGGATGATGCAAAGGTGAACGGAATTGTTAAACATTCAGCTTTAATCAAGAGGAAACGACACAGCTTAATGATGGCTTCATAGTGCTTGTAATGAGGAAAGAGCCCCCATTCTCGAGTTTTGTTCCTTTTCAGTCCTACTGAAAACTGCAATTTGGTTAATTTCCACTTACAACTTGTACTTTGATTTGATAATGTATGATGTATCCAAACACACCCACAGTGCCTAATACTGATTTTGCATTCTTCAAGCAGGACTAAAGCAATCATGGTTCTGGCTCCTCTTCTACCACCTCACTTGTATTATTCCTACAGAGTTACATCTCATAAACGTCAGATGTGGTGCTGTTAAACGTTGCTAACTATTAATCAAGCAGTTAAAATAGTGTTCCATTAAGCCTACATGCACCTCTGCACACAAATTCCACACGTTGGCTCGTGCGCCACATGTGAGAGATCCAGGTAGCTCATCGGCAAGGCCACATCATTTTAGAAGGCCCCAAAATCAGGTCACTTGATCTATAGGTGATCATGCATAAGTTGAATGTGAAGCATCAGCAATTTTTCAGACCATACCGTTTTCAAACATGATTAGCTTATCTGATGAATGAACCATCTTCATTTCTGGGCCACTGCATTTACACTGTGAGGCCCACCTATGGAGAGGTGCATGGGTGCTTGCCAGAACTCTCAAAAATAACAAAGAAACGAAGGTTACACCATGTCCAAATTAATTGCAATGATCTGCTTACTTGGATGGTAGTAAATGTGATGAATCAAGCTGCATGGTAACAGGTCCATCGTTTACCAAGTGAACCTTCATACAATCAGGACAAACAAAAGTTAGAACTTGTTGAAGGAAGCAGACTGACAGAATCATTGTTAAATCGGTACACGTAATTTACCTTCATCATTGCTCCAAAAACACCATCTGCATGAAATGGCCAAACCCAAGTGGAAATCAATGAAATAAAAGACTCAATAACAGAAATGTAGGCATGATGATGCACTCCAGACCACCCATCAAGCAAACATACGAGTGAGGTCCAAGATGGATTTTCACAGGCTGTCTGATTGAAGAATGGGAGATTTGATTGATGTGTAGGCCCAGAAGACCAATCATGAGATGTTCCTAGTGGCCTGATTGAACCTGGGTCCCACAACACCAATCCAATAGGTCATTTACAAGAAACAATTGGACTGTGGGACCCACTGCCCAATTGAGTGGTTCCTTTGGGGCATACGCAAACAGAAGGCAAGCGTAGGAGTATTCTAGATGGGACACATCCTACAGCAGTTGTAGAATCGAGTGGTGAGATGCCTCTAGATGCGTTCATAGCCACTCCTTTTTCTTCTCTTTTTTCCAGTGTGACTAAACATATTTATCCTTTTTCCTATGTTTTTCTATTTTCTGCTGTAAGTGGAGAGATTATCAATTCTATAGCATGATCTTGGAGGTATTGTTCTTCTAATTGGTAAGTCCCTATCCTAATTCAATACCTTCAAGTTGTACTGCATTGCATGAGCAATGATAAACTCGACAAAAGCAACAAGTTGACTGACTAGGAAAACCCTTCCTAGTCACTCCAAGATTCGTCAAGGGCCCACCTAGGTCCATTCCTGATATGCCTATGTCCCCAAAGTTTCCCCTAGTAGAGGAATTATATGAACCTTGACCTAGGGATATGCACAGTATACTTGGGTTTTCAGTTTGGGCATGTGGGCCCATGGTCCACTGATCTAGACCAGTGATTTGTTCAGCCCGAACATGAATGAACCATGCACCAAAACTTTCCCAGGTGGGAAGATCATAGATAGCAATCCCAGGCCTTTTCTCAGTTGAATGTGGACCATTGCTGAATATCTCTTCTTGACCGTCTATCTGTTTTCAGGCCACAAATGAAAGGCTAGGATTGTCCCATCTATCTGCTATATTTCTTTTCCACCCTTGAACATGGATGCAGCACCAATCTTTATGTGACCAGGTAATTATCTTCCTAGTTGAGTAACTGCAGTTGGCATTCCTCTATAAAATAAGGGAACATGTTGATGAGTTCATATATCGATATGGAAAAGCCAACGAATGACTCTCGCCATATGAAAGCAGTACTCTAACCACTGGGTTAAGTACGTTATTTACCATCACAGAGGAAAAAAAAGGGGTGGGGGGCATCAAATCAGGGATTATAGATGAAATATTACTTCTAAGCAATACCAATCCTTAGCAGGAAAAGGGTCAGAGAGCTAATCTTGCAAACGGACAGAACCAACTCTTCAGTGAGTTAAACAAAGTACTGATCGATTCTCTTACTACAAGTACTTTAGTTGTCAATACATCACAAGGAGATAAATTAGTTCCAAGTGATAAAAGGAAGTTCTGAAAATTTCCAGACAGTCGAGTTTAGTTATCAGTACCTCTCAAGGAGATCAGTTAGTTTCAAGTGACAGAAGGAAGTACTAACGAATAAATTTCAGATCTGAGTTTACTCAAGCATCATGAGTTATATAAATAACACTAAGGGCCTGTTCGGATTCGTGGAAAGCATAGGAAAGGAAATATTGTTTCTTGGGAAACCTAATTTCTAGGAAACTGTTGGAAAGGAAATATTTTTTCCAAGATTTTCCTAGAAATTTCAAATCTATTTCAAACTGTTGGAAAGGAAACAAAAAAAAAAAAAAAAAAAAAAAAAAAAAAAAAAAAAAAAAAAAAATGAGGAGGTGGGGGTGGGGTGGGGGAGGGGATAGATAGTGACGAATGTGGCATATGCAGAATATGTGTGTGCTTGAAGCAGAATTGGGGCACACGTGGTATATGTGAGATGCTTGAAGCTATACAGTAGCACAAGACATGCATTGGCATATTTGATACATGGGCACTTGAAGCTAGATGGCAGCACTTGTACACATTAACACCACTGGTAGTGGCATATTTGGAGCAATTGAAGATGAAAGATGGCATATGTGGCACATTGGTGAATGTAGTGCTTTGCACATGTAGGGCACAAGAGAAGATGAATGGTGGTATGCAGAGTGTTAGCGCATGTGAGGCACAAGAGGAGATGGATGGTGTCACATGTGGGATGCTTTACACATGTGGGGCACAAGAGAATATGGATGGCGACACATATGGCACATGTGAGGCATAACCAAAGGGACACGAATTGCATGGTGACCCTGCCACCATAGACATCCATGGTGACCCAACGTTGTGGGATTTGATTGGGCAACGTGCCGCTGTCAGAGATGTGACTTGGTCAAGTACGTACTCGGCCTAACAACCATTAAACATGCTTTGTGTGGACCCAGCTTTAATAACAGCACATAGCCCAATCAAATCCCACCACATCAGGCCACCATAGGCGTCCGTGGTGGCAGGGTCACCAAACAATCCACGTCTAGTTAATGCACAATGGCTCATTTGGCACATAAACACATGTTGACATATGAGGCAATTGATGATTGGGGGGGGGCACATTTGGGCTTAACCCTTGAGAAACCAATTTCTTTCTATGAAAATGCCTTTGCAAGGAGTGGAAGTGGGAAAATAAATTTGTTAATTTTCCAACGAAGAAAGTGAGAAGTGAGAAATGGTGTTTCGCACAAATTCCCACTAAGAAAGGCTTGACAAATAACGGAAAATGAGTTTCATGAAAAACAATGTTTCCTTTCCTTTCCATGAATCCAAACAGGCCCTAACTGAATTCTGCAAAAGGCATCAACTAATACTAGCTTTTGATTGTGCACTAGAGAAGCAAAAGTATAGATTGTGATTTCAACATTGACCAGGACTTGTGAAAATATTATCTAATGTATAAGTTACCCATGGACCATTTTGAATATCTTGGGAGGAGAGTAGAGAGATTGAGAAGGATGTTGCTCATAGAATTAGAGTTGGGTGGATAAAGCAGAGATGTGCCTATGGAGTTGAATGTGACCACCACATACCAATGAAACTGAAGGAGAAATTTTATAGGATAGCTAGAAGACCAGCCATCCTTTAGGGGACAGAATGCTGGAGCAGCCAAGGAACAAAATGTTCATAGGATGAGCAATTGAGCATAGTTGAAATGAGGATGCTGAGATAGATGAGTGGCAAGACAATGATAGAATTAGAAATCAAAGCATTCAAGGGAACTTAGGAGTAGCATCAATAGGTAGTAAAATGAGGGACAATAGAGTTCGATGATTAGTCAATTGCGATGGAGACCAAGAACTGCACTACTTGGGAGTGAATTGGTTCAAGTTGAAGCTCTAAAAGAGCAAGGGGAAGGCCCAAAAAGCCATGGGTGGAGTGTGGAGGCAGCACGAAAAGAGTTGATGACCAATTGTTTAACCAAGGACATGGTACTTTATAGAGTGGAATGGTGGAACAGGATTCATGTAGATGACCCCAATTAGTTGGAATAGGGGTTAGAATGATGATGATGATCTCTTGGAAAAATCAACTAAAAGAAAGGTCATGAATTTGATCGACCATCTCTGTTTACTATTCTTCATAGGAAATGTTGTAGCTGGGAAGACAAAAGTTGCAATGAAGTAAACATAGTCACCAATAGCATATAGGAATACCTTTTATGGAATCTGCGTTGTATGATTTGCGAAATTTATCGACTAGAGAATCATAGAAGGGCTTTGCTTTCTGAGGTGGCATAGCCACATGAAAATCTGGCTTGTTGCCCTTTAGAATGCCAAATAAAGTAAACTGGCTCACTGAGAAATCAACACAAACATCAAGCATAGCATCAGGTAATTTGGGTTACTAGTGTCATAATCACATGGACTGTTAGGTACCTATCATCAAGAGAATAAAATCATAAATCTGCAAAAATTGTGTAGCACTTCAAATACCCAAGAGAACTCCAAAATTCCTCTGCATGACCTGCAAATAATTGAGAATCATTTCAAAAAGACTACTAAGGGATGGTCAATCAAATATCATTCAAAGCTCAACCATTATAACTAAAATTTTCTACAGGAACACGAAGGATCATTTATCTGGCTCAACGAAAATACAGCTGGGGCCTTGGATGTTCCTCTTATCTCAACTTCACAGGCTTCCACTTCCCAAAAATTTGCTAAGAAGACACAACAGGAGGTAGCCATTCAAACAAGTGAGGAAGTTGAGTCGAGCGCCCTAATGTAGATGAATAGGTTTGATGGATAGTTTTAAGGGACTGCAATGGATGGCATATGGAGCACGCGTGTATTGTCTAAAACAAAGATGTTTTAATGTAGATGAATAGGTTGATGGATAGTTTTAAGGGACCCTAGAACTACTCTCAACAAATTGGCCAGATAAACATGGAAAATACTAGGAAGGATATGATCAAGAATGAGGTCATTGGAGAATGCCTAAGAGTAGCCCCAGTAGGACATAAAATGATGGAGAAAAGATTGAGATAAGTAGACCATCTGCTACGGGAAGCAGAGATGGCCAATGTAAAAAAGCAGAATTTAGCAGATGGCCAGAATAAATAGGAGGATTTTTATTAAGATCGAAGAGTATTAAAGGATGAGAGAAAGACCTAAAAGGACTTGGATCAAAATGGTGAGAAGGGATATAAATCATGTCTACTTACCAAGGATATAGCCTAAACAGAAATAATTTGCAGAACACGATCCATAAAGCCAACCTCAAATAGTAGGGAAAATGCAAAGATAATGGTGGTGGTATTATCTGCATTGTTCCATAATATATATATATATATATATATATATATAATATATATATATATATATATATATATATATATATATATATATGGTGCTTAAATATAAAAATAGGTTATAGAAGACACTTACATTTTGGTCCCATGCTTTTCCGCTCTTCTCATTTGGAAATAGCCTCATGTTCAATACTTTCCTACATCTAGAAAACAAAACCATTTCTAAGGTTATCTTCAGCAAAGTCAATAAAATTTATAAAACAGCTCCATAGAACTTCAAATAAAATACAAAGACACATGGGTACTATTTTAGTTGCAAATAAAAATGTGAATATGTAATATCTAAGGTCGATTCATGTGTGTTGCTTCCCTACTTTTAACTCTTTCAGACCAGGGCTTAGAACCATGCATAAATGCAGACGTGCTTACATACTGTAGACACCCCACCCAGGCTAACATCTTGAGAAAGCTAAGACAATCCAGGAACCATGATCATATCCTAAACCAAACCCTGATCCGAACCAAACCCTAATCCCAGCTCAAACCTAAACCTAACTCAAAACTCTGACCCAAACTTCAAGCCTCCAGTCCACAACCCAAAACCCTGATCCAAACCGTTCAACCCACCGGCAGCCCCCGCCTATACCCTATATCTTGATCTAAGCCCTTTACCTGAACCCAAGTCCACTTATCTGAACCTTAAAACCCCAAAAAGAGGACCAACGGACGAACCAGTATACCGAACAAACCCACACGCTTGAGCCCGGCCCGAGCCCTTACCAGGCGGTAGTCCAACTACCGCCAGCGGTACTTGGAGTGCCGCCGCTCGCGGCCCGCATGTGAACTTCTGGGGACAGTTGTCCCAGCGTCCGAAAGTCAACTCTCTTCAGAAATTACCCTCTCATCCGACCTTTTTTACCATTTTACCAATCCCAATGGCCAATGAGAGTGCGCCACGTGGCATCTCCCTCCCCTCAACCAATCACCACCTGCCACATCAGCTTTTACCCCTCCTAAACCCTCTATTTACCATAGAGCCATTGGAGAAGGCTATAAATAGCCCTCTCCTCTTCTCATTTCAGGCATCCATCTACTCATTTCTAAAGCTAAGTGTGAGAGAGAGGGAAAGAGAGAGGAAGAGGGTGAGGGTAAGGAGGAGCTCCAAGCCTCCAAGTCCAGATTTTTCAGCTATCCCCTTAGTCCATTCCCTATCTTTCCAACCATTCTGATCCCCAAGTCTAGCCCGGATTGATCATGGCTCAATCCATGTCTTAGCCTACTCAAGATCAAGCCAAAGATCCATTTACTTTGCATAGAAGCATTTATCATGATATTTATTCCCTTCTTAACCCTCCTGTTTCTCTAGATCTCTAGTGAACGCATGCTCCGTGACTTGCCGTACACCGGATCCTGTCACATCAGAAATTTATAGTGATTTAGTCCATTTTTCTAGTCTCTTTGCATAAGCATCATCACATCCGCCTTCTAGACACGCTGTTGGACGTATGCTTTGTAGCTTGCTGAAATCTCGGATCTTGCCACATCAGAAATCTATGTGTATGCCTAGTCCCATCTCAACCACATCATTCATCCATTGAGATTGTTTTACCACACAAAGTAGAGACCGTACGTTCGTACGGGCAGAGAGGGTGCCTAACACCTTCTCTCTTTGTAACCGAGGTCCCTTACCCGGAATCCCGGAATCACAGACCAGGAGTCAATCTAAGCTAGGAGAGTCTTCGGATTTCTCCAACCTTATATATTCCGCGGGTTCTAGCCGACTGCAGGATTCTGAGATTAATTGGCTGGTGACGACTCCAACATCCACAAATCAGCCTAATCACCCCCACCACAAATACATAACATACAAATCAACGTGGGCGCCGATTTCCAGTGTCTACACATACATATACGGATATCGGTGTCCAATCAAATGAATTTATGGGACAAGACTCCCAAGTTTGTGAAATATATGGCATAAATACTAAAATACATACATCCCACCAACCACGCCACTACAATAAGAAAATGTAATGGTTTAGAGAGTAAAAAATCTCAATGCTACAAGATAGGGTTAAACCATTTCGTACAACAGTCTGTTAAGTATCCGGTACAAGCACAAGGGCTCGTTTTAACATTCCCTCTGAAGGAGCATTTGAGGCCTAAACGCCATTTTGATCCAACTGGCAATTGATGTTGTGCTTTTGGGTGCACTTACAAAATCTCATCTACCGCTCGACAAAATAGGCGCTAAAAGCGCTGATTGCCAAGTCGACAGAAGTAGCAGGCTTGAAACCCCCTTTTCCAGAAACTCAATTTTGAGAAAAAGTGCATCCAGATTGCCAAGTTGACAGAAGTAGCAGGCTTGAAACCCCCTTTTCCAGAAACTCAATTTTGAGAAAAAGTGCATCCAAGTCGACAGAAGTAGCAGGCTTGAAACCCCCAAAGTATTTTTACCATATACAATGCATACACGAGTATTTTGGTATAGTAGGTAATGAACACAAATGCGTACACACTCAATTTCAAGTGTCATGATAACATTGATTGTAAGAGTGCTCGTTCGTATCGTTTGTAAGAAAGCTTTCATGCACCACTTGTCTAAGAAAGAACGCGAGACTGAAATAACAAGTGCAAATTCATATAGACTAGCAATCTTGTGAACTAATATAGACCTAAATCCAAGTGAAACCTATGCACATTGATCCTGGTCGCCCAATCAAGGGGTCAGCTATTAGATGCGCCTGCATTGCAGGCTGCAAAGCATTCTTTGGTGATCCTGGCCCTGTAGGAGTTGCGGGCATTGTTTGGGATTATAATGGGGACATCATGGCTGAGTTCTATGTCCTATTGGGATCAAGGACACAAAACTTTGTGGAGGCGGGTGCTCTTCTGCAAGCTACAAAAGTTGTGGTTCAGTATGGCTTCTATCCTGCAATCATCAAAGGTGTTTCAACAAATGTGACCGCTCTGTGTCCGCTGTGCAGTCTCCATGGAAGATTGCTAGCATGATCGAAGAGGTTTGGGACCTGAGTAGGGGAGGAGAGATCTCCTTTTCACAAGTTAAGAGAGCAGCTAATGCTGAGGCAAATTTCTTAGCTAAATCAGGAGCTGTTGTAGCTTTTGATGCTTTTCTGGTGGTTGGGATGTTGTTCCTTCATCCCTCTGTTGTATCTTAATCTTTCTTTTTTCCTAATGAAGTTTGGTTTATCCATCAAATGCGTGACATATCTAAGTTGGAGGAATTGTACCTCTGCCACTGTATGGCATATCAAATGCATGCACTGTATGCATGACCTGCATGTAGCTCAATCCAAACCCCCAAGTTGTGATTGCACTGAGGAAAGAGCTGACCTAAAGATCAAGCTGCGTTGATGATCCTAAGCATCCGATCAGGCTATTATGAATTTATGATCACTCATCTGTTGGCCACCAAAAGGACAATTACGACTGCCCTCGCTGTATGATTTTGGATTAAGCCTCACAGCACTGGGACCTGCAATTTGGACATTTAAAATAGAGCTAAATGCACTAAATGTGCACATTGACTGTGTTAATTAGGATATGCCATGCTCAAGCAGAGGAGTTCATTTACCCGTGTTGTCATATTACGAGCATGTGTTGCCCATTTCAGGCCACCTATAAAGGTGTTCAGATGATCACAACTACCCATGTTAAACCCCAGACGAGCAGAAACTTATGCTGAATGTATAATTCTAACCATGGATGGGAACTGAGTGTGCACCACTAGAGAAACAATGATCAGGATCACCCTTTCAGTGTGACCATCCACAGAAAGGCCACTAAAATTAGTGCTCAGAACATGAACGCTTCCTATCACTGACCATCTCTGCATCTGGACCCCAAGTGGCAAGACACGCTGGCGATCCTAAATATGGTATGATTCCATAACCAAAACAAACTATTAGCAGAATATGGAATTGGTATGATTCCACAAAATGCCCTTATACTGGAATTTTTTGAGTGCCTGAATACTCTGCCAGAACATCATATACAACCCCCCTTTTATTTGGCATTTTCGGCAAACCACCATCCAAACAGGGGAGAGCTGTTGTGGGGAGTGATCTGCAACTCCTCCTTAAAACTTTTCAAAATTTTCACCATTGGGTTGTAAAAACTTTAACACAAAGACATTATACACCCCATGACTTAGGAAAAAGTTGCAGCCTATTTCTTACAAAAACACATGTGTGACTTGCATAGCCATACTCATACTGGGGGCATGACCATACACTAACATGAATGGACGACTTCATGTGGATGACATCCACCCCATTCATGGTGTTCTGACCAGGGGGCCAATTCAAAACTCAGGTGTGCTACACCACGGGGAACCCACTAATAAAATTGTCCAAATTGTGTGACCCACGTGCATGCAAAATGGGAATTGTTTTTCCTACATGGGAGGAATGCGCACGCACGCGCACTCTCAAACTAAAAGGGAAATTGTATAGGATAGCTATAAGACCAGACATGCTATATGGGACAGAAAGTTGGGCAGTTAGAGACGACATGTTCATAGGATGAGTGTGGCTGAAATGAGGATGTTGAGATGGATGGGCGACAAGACAAGGAAGAATAGAATTAGAAATGAATGCATTCGAGGGAACTTACGAGTAGTACAAGTAGGTATTAAGGTGAGGGGAAGTAGACTTAGATGGTTTGGTCATGTGCAGTGCAGACCAAAAGCCACATTGGTTACAAGGAATGAGTTGGTACAAGTTGAAGGCTCTAAGAGAACAAGGTGAAGGCCCAAAAGGGCATGGATCAAGGTTGTAAGAAAAGACTTGATGACCTATCATCTAACTAAAGTAGTGGCCCTGATAAAGTGGAATGGCAGAACAGGATTCATATAAACAACCCCAATTAATTGGGTTAAGGTTAGATGATTGTGTAGATGTTACTATCACAAAGGTTCAAAGAGCCTCTGCCTAACTCAACAAGTTCCATCAGTCCTAGGGCCTTTGGCGTATTGATGTCATGTGCTCGAGTAACAAAAGGGGTGAACTGTGGAGAGGGCAACCTGGACCAAAGTGAAAGCCGCCATAGCATGGAAAAGGCTACCTGAGCAACCAGAGTGCAGCCGCCATGGCCTGGAAAGGGTCCCAAAGGTTTAAAAAGCCTAACTTAACGCGCTCCATCAGTCCAAGGGCCTTTGGCGTATTGGTTAGGTTCTTAACAATAGATATGTTTATAAATAAATATGTGTGTGTAAGATGTGAGCTGATTGGATGGTAGAGATGGTTATACGCCGAGTTTTAGTGGAAAAACTTCGGAATATAACGTTTTTGTTATTGCTATCGATTGATTGCAAGATTTAATGAATTGCGCATTCGATGCAGAGAGAGAGAGAGAGAGAGAGGAGAGAGAGAGAGAGAGTACATGTAGTCTGCATCAGATTCTACATCAGCTTCGTGAAGACCGACGAGGACGAGGAGGCCGGGCCCGATCTCCGATATAGTGTGCCCATCAACCTGCAATTGCTATCATGCGCCATTCAATAATCTATTTACCCTTTTCAATTAAAGAGAAAGAGGGTTTACGGTGGGAGAAGAGAGGATTGACCTCGACGCTTGCAGAGAGGACTCGCTGAACTATAGCCCTCATTTGCTTCGCCAAGTGCGTAAGATAGCAGAAACCGCTAATGTGATGGTCTGTGCACCGGCCGCTCGCTGCGTGATGAGCATTTCTTCGTCTCCCTACGGAGTGCGGATGCTTGAGACGGACGCGGATTGCCTGTGCCTCCGGCCACATGAAGTTCCTGTAGTCGAAAGTTTTGTGGGGCCCACAGAGATGTCCGTGACAAATCACCTCCGTCCATCAGTTTCGTAAGTTCACAATAGTACACTAGTCTAAAAATCAGGAAGATCCAAAATTCATGTGGCCCTACCACAAGAAACAGCGGGGATTGAAGGCCCACCATTGGAAATTTTGTGGGGGCCACAGAAGTTTTGTATCATGATGATATCTCTGTGGTAATAACCCTATGAACGGTTTGAATGGCATATAAAAATACTGCCAGCTCCAGGAATGTTTCAACGGTGAAAATTTCGGTTCCCAATTTTTCATTTTGTGTGGCCCACATAAGTGTGGGATCTGCCTTTATTTAGATTTTCCTTGTACTGTGGTCTTGCAAAATTGATGGACGGAATGGATTTTCCACAGGAGTCTCTGTATGTCCCACGCATCTTCTTATTACATGAACTTAAACGTGCACACAACTTCCTATTACATGAGCTTCCAGTTCGGAGTCAGAGCCGGGGCATCGAGTTGAGTCGGACCGAGTTAAGGCTTACTCAGACTCGATCTGGTTTTGAAATGGGCCTGACCCAAACTCGATCCGGCTTAATACCAAGTCCAGCATGCCTGACTCAATCCGACTCTAGTCTGGCCTAGACTAATTCGGACCGAGTTTGATTTGTCAGAAGTACTGAGTCGAGTTCAGTTGACACTGAGTTAGATTGAGAGATGAGAGAGGGAGAGACTAAGAGAGTGGAAAGGAGAGAGGAGGAGGAGGAGGAGGAGGAGGAGAAGGGTCCTTACTCTTGCTCTTGTGGTAGACTCTCAAGAGTTTCAACACCCAGACAAGGGTTCGAGTACCCATAGGTGGTGAAATTCCACTACGGAGCGAGTGTGTGTGAAAAAAGAAAAAAAAAAAAAAACGAAAGAGGGTAATGGTGGTGGGTGGTTATAGGGCTTGAAAGATGAAGAGAATGAGGGAGGGAGGGAGAGAGAGAGAGAGTTTGGGATCGAGTCAGGGGTAGGGTGCGGTGGATAAGGTTAGAGATGATAGAGAAATTAGTTTTTTTTTAAATATATATATATATATATATATATATATATATATATATATTCAAACCCGAGTCGAGTCAGGTTTCAGATTGAGGCGAGTCTAATTGGATTGAGTTTCAGGTCAAATCAGGTTGAGTTAGTAGGTAACTCGAACTCGAGTCAATTTGAGTTCGGATCACGCGAAGCCTACTCGGTTAAAACAAACTCACCCATTCGGTTCGAGTCGAGTCAAATCTGAATGAGTCAAATGAGTCGAGTTAGCCAAATTGAGTCATCCCATGCCCACCTCTAATCGGAGCATGGGCAATCCGCGCTTGTGAACAAAGCAGCGAGGACATGGGTAATATGTTAGTCATTCATGAGATGGGCCGTTTAAAAGAGAAGATCTCAAGTCCAACTGGTTGGACCACAACATAAGGTCCACGAGCTGATAACTTCAAACCTGTTAAATACATGTGAAATCCAACCCTTCCAATAGGTTCGCCTCACCATGAGGATCACCTAATTCAAAAAACAGCATTATCTACCGATCCGTTGGGCCACACCATAAAAACTTAGTATCCAATGATAAAAGTGTGGCCCACTGGAGTAGTGGATAGGGAAGAATTTTTAACTTGGTGTTCCTCGAAGTGAGGCCAACCTATTAGACGGGTTGGATGTCACATAAACATAAACATCTATTTATGTTTGGGGTAAGATGTTCCGATCCAAATAAATTTCAGAGGCATGATTCATCCAAAGTGACATGCAAGAAAAACCATCGTTTGGATTGCCCAACCATGCCAGAATGGAACCCCGATCATACTCTACAAAGCCTCGAGTTTTTTGTATCTCTGTGTTCCTCCTCGTGGCATGGTTGAGTAGCTGATAAGCAGTGGGAGGAAGAACAAATTACCAGCAGCAAAGGACAGGAATCTTCGCACGGGGCACCCGAGCTTTGTCAGACCGACCAGTTTGTGAGCGTGACATCCACTCCATTTTACAAGTGAGGCTTCTCTGTATAACCTCAAATTTCCGGCCGAACTAGAACTTAAGTGGGACACATCATATGGCACAACGTAAAATCACACATACAACCGCACCTCATAGTTCACACGCTAATTTGGCCTCTTGCATCTAGATTGGGCTGATTTTTAGTTCTTGCTTGGTATGGTGAAGTCCACCTAGTGATCAAGTTGGACAGAATGTACACACAATGGTGGGCCCAATGCACAAACTTATTTTTTATGTTGCTGCTAAAGTAAATAAAGAACTTGTGGGTTGTTGTTACTTTGCCTTATGGTAAGATGTCTTCAATATGTATATGGAATAGGGGTTTAATCAGTCAATTTCAGGGAACGACCTATAAAATGAGCCCACTCTACAACCAACACGGACCCAATGGGTCAAAAAGCTCACAAAATACCTATTGGCAAAGAAAGGTCGACCACGAAGTAGGTCGGTATAGTCATAGGTCCACACAACTACTGGCCGATCTATTGAGTAGGCCGGCACAACTATAGGTCATCTATAGGTCGGCACGACCATAAGTCAACTATAGGTTGCCCATAACTCAACACAGTCTCCGACAAAGTCGGCAGTCGGTATCTACCTCAAGTGAATGCTAATCTATTGAGACCTCGAGTGAATGCTGATCTGTCGAGACCTCAGGTGAATGCTGATCTTTGAAATGCTCGATATTACCTACCTCGAAGGCATCATCCGCCTTCACCGACCAACCTTTTCTCAAGCAACCAACCGGAAGATCTATCCCAAGATCTTCAGGAGATAAGATAGGATCCCGAGGATCTCGAACGCCCATAATCTCGAAGAGATCTCCAGCTTACGGGAAGATTTCCAACGTATCCGGCCTTCTAAATGGAGAACTCTTCCTACGGTGTGATCTTCTCACTCATATAAATAGGAAAGCCCATAGACAGTGAAAGGTACACACACTCAATCATATATACAACTAGTGACTCTTTTCCAAAAGCATCATCTCGTATAAAGACTCAAGTTCCTAACTTAGGCATTAGAGGATCTCATGTACTAACCAGGGTCTCCTTTATCTATTTCTTAACTGTGTGCATGTTCTCGAGAGTCTATTTAGGAGGGTCTAAAGGAAAACTGCATCAACACATTCAATTAATTGAACTTCGAATTATATAGATTGGTCTTTGGATAGTTTTAGATAATCTCGATTGATCAAATTATTAAATCAATTAATTAATAGAATTAAAAAATACTTGAAAACTCCATGAACACTTTTGAGTATGTTCAATCGAACATGTGATGCTCAATCGATATTCGGTTGATGTTGATTGATCAATGTTAAGATTGATAACGCGTGCAGTTTTCCATAATTGCGTACTATATTCCATGTTAAAATTAGAAAAGAAAATATTTATTTATATAAAATATACTACTAAGGGCTTATGCCTCTTCTAAACAGGAAATGGATTTGTTACTCCCCCTGACACCGGCCCAGTGGCTGGTGGTGGTTGGTGATCTATGGGCCCCACCATAATGTATGTATTCCATCCATTCTGTTCATCCATTTTTACAGATCATTTTACGGCTTGATCCCAAAAATGGGAGGGATATAAATCTTAGGTGGACCACACCACAGGAAAACAATAGTGTTTAGATATCCACCATTAAAATCCTCCTAAGGCCCACTATTGTTTATTTAACATCCACTATTATTTATTTGGCATCCAATCTGTCTGATACCACTTCGGAAATACAGGAAAACTCATCTTCTCCTCCAATTCTCTCTGCTAATGTCTAGCAAACAGATTTCAGTCAATCCACTTCGGTCGGTCTGGTCACGCGGCGAGAGTCTACATACACTTCATAGGTTGTTCAATCAATCCTGGAGGCATGTTGCTAAATAACCAGCGCTCCTAAAACTCCCGGGCTAAACTTGTCTCATCCTTGGCAAGTTTCCAAGGAGAATTTCAAAATAATTTTTAATAATGACTTAGGACAGTCAATTAAATAAATTACTTTTTAATAATGTTCATAAATCTATTGTATCTAGTTGGTTACGAAATTCTGATTTCACCCGAACGACCCGTCTTCGAATTCCGGCAACAGATATTTTTTTCAAATCGGGCGGTGATTAAATACTGATTATATAAAATAAGTTTTAAGAATATTCACAAATCCGTTGTAGTCTAGTTGGTTAGGATATTCGGCTTTCACCCGAACGACCCGGGTTCGAATCCCGGCAACGGAAGCTTTTTTGGTTTTATTTATATATTCGACGGCTGAGATTATTTGTTGGTTTATGGAAACGATTTTAAATATTACTTAAATAAAATAATTTTTAACAATATTATCAAATCCGTTGTAGTCCAGTTGGTTAGGATATTCGGCTTTCACCCGAACGACCCGGGTTCGAATCCCGGCAACGGAAATTTTTTTGTTTTTATATATTCGACGGTTGTTTTTTTTATATGGACGGCTGAGATTCGTTTTTTTCCTCTGTTGATTTTTTTTTTTGTTTTTTTTTGGACGGCTGGGATTCCTTTTTTTAACTCTGTTGAATCTCCGTATCTTTCATGCACGCATCTCAAGTGGGTTCAGAACCGTTCGTTATGTCCACATGATCCGCATGTTTAGATCAAATGGGCAAGTGCGATTTTGAGCCGTGGACAACTTATAAAAGAACCGTTCATCGGGTAGGCTGGAACCCCGAAAATAAATGATGATAAAAAACTCACGCAGCGGGACCATAGGATTCCGCTCACGGTTGGTTTGTATTGAACCCTACATTGTTCTCTATATTTCATCCAATCCATTAGTCCAACCTATCTCATCAGGATGAAACCATTCTCCAAAAACCACACTATTCCAAAACTACGGTGGCCCATAACATCAGAATCTGGATGTTTAGCCATAATTCCCTATCAGATGGCCCATCTAAGTGTTACATCAGCATGATGTTTGGGATCAAGGGCCAACACCCCATGTTGTATCTGATGGACGGGGTAGATCTCATATGCAAAGCTTTCTCCGGTGTCTACGGCTCATTATACTACTACTACTACCCAAAAAAAAAAAAAACTGTTCACCACAGCATTCCTCTTCCCTTTTTCACAACCATCCATCTTTACACGTTGGTTCGACCCAACATGGCCCACTTCTGATTCACATTCATAGAGTGGGAAGAGTAGATTCCTTTGTTAGTTACACACCACTAATAAATGGCGGTGATTGTTCAAACGAACACAAGCCATAATTTTATAGCTACCCGGACCGTCCAATCATGTATTTTCCCTTTCAATTTGGATTATTCACTATTTTACCTTTACCATTCCATCTCGTGGACATTAATTGGACGGTTAAAATTTCCTTATCGATGTGATTCTACACTTAGGCTCCATCCACATGAGAGTCTGAGACTCGTCTCATTCTTGGCAATTTTCCTAGGAGATTTTCAAATTTTTAGGTTTTTCTTAGGATATTATTGGGAAAATCTCCCCCAAAATAAAAGCATTTATTTTGAGTTATTAAGTAAATCTAAAATATAAATATATGTTTATATAATAATTTCCTTAATAATTTTTCAAGTTAATATCACCATAAAAATGCAACATTTTAAAATCAATTGACATAATGAAAATCGTGTGATAATATTTTCTCACACTGTTAAATACAACAATCAAATATAATTCGGTCTCTGATTTTGCATTGTTGCACCACTCAACAAAAAAACGAGTTATCAGAGCATCTGATTCACCTACAGCCACCATTTGCTAACTTGGTCTTCTTTTGCAGCCTAGTTTTGTAAAATCAACATGGTTCGCATCCCCACGCCATTGTTCCCTGTAGTGTGGCCCACCTAAGTCTTGTATCTGCCTAATTTTTAGCCACGGTAGCCAACATCAAGAGGCAAACCTGATGAACAGAGTAGATATTATACACACAACACGGTGGGCCCACGGAGCTCAGGTTAGGAGTTGTCAAGGAATCCGGTCAAAGAGCGATGAGCCTTTTACCTTCTCTCTTGAGACGCGAACACACTAGATTAGGAACATTTATATATAAAATGCAATTTTCAGCTTTCAGTCGACTACTCTCCGCAACATTCACATGGGTCTCCTCTTTAAAACAATGGACGACCAAACAGTCCACAAAACAAATGTAAAAACACCCCACACTAAAAACAATAAATGTGTGTATCCTACTATCAAAGATGCTTAGAGCAATACCTCCTTATCTCTCCTTCCATTCCCAACTTCACTCCTATAGTGCCCATCTTTTCCATTCCCATAGAGAATGCCTGAAAAAACTGGATCTTGTCCTTCCCTAGTGCTTGAACCATGGGCCTAGTCCTCGGGTCCAAAAACAGAGCTTGATCTGTGGTTAATAACCCCATCTTAGCCTCTAAATTGCCATAGTACATGTGATCGAATGTAAATGGCGTGTTGACGTCGAACGGCACGACTACGTCCTTATTGCCGCCACGATGTGGGCACGACATTCGTAAGGCCTTTAGCAGCCTTCGATCGATGTATGGGTCCGGTTTCTTGGTCCCGCGATAATTGTACAATCGACTCCCGAATTGATTGCAATGTGAGAATCCAATCGTGTGTGCGCCCGAAAGTGCTACTAGGTCTGCTTGGCTCAGGCCTTTGGATGCAAAGAGGTTGAGAAGCTGGTCGACGGTGGAGTTTGCACGTGGAAGATTGTCTTTCACCCTCGTTGCTAGTGAAACTTGCCCATCCCTCCTCCCTTTCTTAACAGCATAGTAAGGGCCTCCGGCCTGCGAATGAAAAAAAGAATCAAGGTTAGCGACGAAAGTGCGATAAGGGCTCGTCTGAAGTCCTGTGAATCCAGTTGATTTGCAAATCAGCTTTTAAGTGGGAATGCAAAAAAAAAAAAAAAAAAAAAAAAAAAAAAAAAAAAAAAAGGCTCTGAAATTCAAACTCATCAAAATCCTTGCTGCCAAACCATCTAAAAAATGTCCCACAAATCCTTTTGAATCCATGCTCGTTGGCAGCATTGATTTTGAACTGTTAGGATTTTCAATCCTGAAATTTGGTGGATTTAATCTAAAGGAGGCTTTCTTTTATTCTTCTCGTAAACATGGACAGTAAACCCAATAATTTCAATTCTCTCCAACTGTCATAACTATTCTCTCATCCTCTCCATAAAGAGGCCTTTCAGAAAATATAAGTTGCCAAACATGGTTTGTATATTCCATATGATAGAAAATCAAGGCTGCAAAACATAGCCCATAGAATGGAAATCATAGCTATTTAGAATCCTAAATTTGAATTCTGAAGTTAAAATTCAAATCCAAGGTGCCAAACGACCCTATTGATAGGGGTATGTATGAATCACTGTGAGGTGCCTAGAATGAAAATTCACAGTGGGTAAGGTATTCTAAAACGGTTACAAAGCCAACCGCTATGCATCACGGAGTTGTAACGGTCGTGACATCTATCATGAAAAATTGACCCATACGGTCGGTAATGACACCCTAACAGTCCCTTTCGGGATTAAAGTAGAGTTTTTTTCATTAAAAGGAAGAAGTTATAACAGTTATTAGGTCCCATATCATAGCAATAACAGCAATGACCGTTTCGGTTACCATTGCCTTTATTAGAATGCCTTGACTATGGGATTCCATACCCTAATATTGAGGGGCACGGTTTGGCCAGTGACCCCAACACCAACTAACTGGTGTCAAAGCTCTGTGTTCTCCCACCATGATTTATCTGTTTTATCAATGTCATCCATCCATCTCGCCAACTCATTTTAGGATATGAGCCAAAAAATGAGGCATATCCAAATCTCATGTGAACCATACCACAGGAAACAGTGGGGATTGAAGAGTCTAATGCAAACCAAGGTATGCCAACAGCATATGATATTTGAACCTAAATTAATTGGGTACAGCGTCCAAACCAATCATCAAATATGCCCCACTTGGATATGTTTTTTAGCCAAGTGCCCTCTATGCACCGATTAGGATTCTCCCAATCTTGTGATCTTCGGTTCAGATTTCAAACCTATGTGACAGATACGCCTAAAGCAAGTCAACCATAAGTAAAGCTTACACAACGCATGCCGACAATGCACTTGTCTTCGATCAGGGATCCACTCATAGGTGGGCTGCCGCTGCCCAAAAATACGGAAAACAGAACAACCGTCCATGGTCAGCAGACACCAGTTACTAAACCCTTATAATTATGTGGATTTCCGCAAACCTCAGTTCCCAACACAGATGCCATGCTAGCATGTTATAGGGCTGCGAATCTGGAGTCCCTATGATCCCCTCTTGGGCCATTGTGACGGCTGTTACATACGTCTTGTCCTTCAGCTTCACTAATTCAAGTGAGCCCCACACAAGAAACATTGGAAATCAAATAAGCTACTTATTTCAGATAAACAGGTTTGGTTTATGATTAGTTATAAGTAATTTTTTTACTTAAAAGTATTTAAGTACTCTAGATAAATTTTTTTAACTTTCTAATTTCTTATGATTTCTGAAAATAAAGCATCAAAAGAGGAGAATGTGATAAGTATGTTATTTGACAAACATACTTATCAACTTGATAAGTAAAAATTAAGATAAGCTACTTACTACTTGTGTAATAAGTAGCTTATCTTAAGCAACTTACAATCCAAACGAGCCCTAAATGACCACCATTCATATATGAGAGGCCCAAAAAGTTGTGGGTTGATTTGATTCTCATGGGATAATGTATGACCGTGTGACATCCATTCCATCTATGGGTTTTGCCAAGTCATGCTAGGACATAAGACAAACAATATTGAGGCAAATTAAAAACTCCAGTAGGCCACCTGCAGGAAACTGCGAGGATGGCACCAATGAAATTCTTCTAAGGGACTATTGAGATATGTTTATATACCAACTAACCGTTTAATTAGGCAATTCCCAATGGGATGAAGGGAAAATACAAATATCTACCCGTTTTAAACTACCTCAAGAAAGTTTCAATAGTAGCGTTTCATCTATGATGTTTGATCTGTTGGATGACCTAATTGAGCTTGAATTTAATTAATTTTTGGGTTTATCCTCCAAACATGAGGCAGGGAAATTGATGGGCTGAAAATAACACAGATGCCAGGGATCACCATCGACAGGAACTCACTGAGACTCTGGTAGGGAAATTCATGTAGCACTCTTAAGAGTTTCAACACCTGGTCAAAGGTTCGAGCACCATACGCGATGAAATCCCACTAAGGCGCGAGTGTGTGGTGGTGTGTGTGCATGTGTTTACAAAAATAAAAATAAAAATAAAAAAATAAAAAGATAAAAAAGGGCCACAGAGAGGAGTGCAAGAAGCAGTACTGGACATGAGTTGCCTGCAAGCCATCCTTCCTGCAGTCGAAAGCTACATGGGTCTAATTCTCCAACTTATATTAGTCTTAGAACATGAAATCTGCATCTCTGTCTGCCATAAATAGAAAAAATCTGCTTATCGCAATCTAATTGAACCACGTTATCATCACACTGCATTTAATGCACTGATCATCACAGTACATTTAATGCATCAGTGACGATGACTTGAACCAATTGCGATGCAGGAAAGCATGTTTTTTTAGCTTGTTTTTTTATATGCTCCCGGCAAGCAGAGTATCCCGGTTCAGATTTGGATTTACTTAGAATACGAATCCTCTATTTGCCACAAGCTGAAAAATCCCATTTGTTGGGATCTAATTGGACATGTGCAAAAAATTAGCTACCTCTAGAACTTAAGTGGGCCACACTGCAACAGCAGCTAGATGGAAATGGCTACTATTGAAACCATCATGGCCCAACCGTGATGTATACATGCCATCCAAACCGTTCATAAGATCATTCTAATTGGGATGAAGTGAAATTTTAAATATTAGCCACATTCAAAACTTCTGTGTCCCATAAAGGTTTTGACGTTGGGGATTCCATTCCCACTATTTTATGTCGTTTGGTCCACTTGAGTTTTTGATCAGACTCGTTTTTAGGATCATACACTAATATGTGCGGGAGAAACTGATGGACGGGGTGGATTTATCACAGACGTCTCAGTGGGCCCGTGTAGCTTCCGACCCCAGTAACTTCGCGCCGGCCCGGTGTCAGGTTACCCGCTTCCCGCAGCACTGCAGCAGCATGCAGTCCTCGATATAAAAATGGACAGCAAATGACGAATATACCCTCCCAAGAGGGCCAAGCTGCGGCTGTTCCATGAGGGCAAACTAGGTAAACAAATTTATATTTTGAAGATTGTGCAGATTTAGTCGTATTGCTCGCCTAGAAATACGAGAGTCGTGTTCTCCGAAAAATGACGAAACTAACCCTCTTCAACAACTTGTCTCTTCCCTGCCTACTCGCCGAAATAGAAGAATAACGGAAGAGCAAACTTCTGAAACAGCCAAAACTCTCAAAAATCGACAAATTTTAGTTGCTGAACTGAAACTATTAAAAAATAAACGTGAGAAATGACCGCGACGGATATATAGGGCATTTTGGTCATTTTCGTTCAAAAACATCCCTCCGGTGTTACTTTTTTATTTTTTGAGGTTAGCTTGTTAGTACACACCCATGTGGCGCATGGCATTAGGAGGGATTAGGTGGGATGGGATTCAAGTGTCCGGTGTTCTTTCTTTGCTTTGTGTCTGGCATTAGGAGGGATTAGGTGAGTTACGGTAAGCCCGTCAACCAAGTGGCGCACGTTAGAAGTAAATGCGTTGTGAGAATGTGAGAGAGTACCAGATGGACGAAATCCCTCGCTGCGATGGCAAGAATGTCTGCACAAGATACGACGCCCGGACACTTGCTCTCCACCAGCGCCTTTGCCTTCTCTATTGTATCGAACGCCTCGACTGCGAGGGGCTTGTTATCATGCGCATCTTTCTCAGCTGGAACTCCGCTTCCCGGATTCGACGACAATAAAATCGATGCATCGCAGCCCTTCATTTCAAAATCAAGCGAAAAATTTTAGAGATTTAAAGAAGAAACAGAGAAGGAAGAAAAATCAGAGACCCGATTTCCATGCAAAACTGGCAATGGTCCACGCTAAAATGCGCCGGGTGACCGTGGTGCTGAACCGGAGCCGGACATTGTCGGGAACCTCAGCCATCGGATTCATCGTTGCTATGCAGCACCCGGCGCACGTCCCACGGATCCTGCTAAAATGCGCCGCTGACCGTGGTGCTCAGCCGGAGCCAGACATTGTCGGAAACCTCAGCCGTTGGACTCATCGTCGCTGCAGCAACCGGCACAAGCCGCACGGATGCTGCTAAAATGCGCGCCCGCTTTTCGTTTTTCAGCCTTTTCTTGTTTTGGGTGGTGGACTACCTCGACGAAGCAGTCGTGGAAGAAGAGACGAATCGTGGCGGGTCCGGAAACTGGTGAATCTTGGAGCTGCTGGGCCGTAGAGGAGGCGACGAGCTGCTCGAGCTGAGGGCAGGTTTTCGAGTAGAAATCGACAGAGAGCTGATGGTTGGGATTGGAGTAGGTAGCAGAGATCGAACCTCCTATGAAGAAGGTGAGAAGGATGTAGAAGATGGCGAGAAAGGACGAAGCGGCTGCAGAAGAAGACATATTTTAGAGTGGGAACACTACAATTTGTATGATTGAAGTATAAATATGGGTTGAAGATGTTCAGCTTTGATGCGCAACAGATAGCCATGTTAGAGAATCACAGACCCGTGAAGGGGAAAGAAAAAAATTAAAGAGAGAGAGAGAGAGAGAGAGAGAGAGAGAGAGAGAGAGAGTATTTTGTTGAGTCGCGGAATGAAAATGCCCGGAATGGCAGAAGGAATTACCTACTGTGGCCATCAGCTTTTCGGTTTGTTGCTTTTCCCTACTGTCGGATTATGCTATCATGCGCAGGATGCGCTGAAGATTACGTGCATGGTAGTTGCATATAAAATGAGAACAGCATTGGGACAACATGTGCAGTGTGCGGAAGCGGATTGCGTCCTTCCCCGCTTGGACGATTATCCGTACAGACAGGGGCACCGTGGGACACACCGTGATTTATGAGTTTTATCCGCGCCGTCCATACATTTTTCCATATCATTGTAGGACATGATTCCAAAAATGAGGCAGGTCCAAACCTAAAGTGGACCACACCACAAGAAGAAGCAATGATAATGACACCCACCGTTGAAACCTTCCTAGGTGATCCCGTAATGTTTATTTTCCATCAAACCTATTCATAAGGTCATATACACATGTATAAAGTGAAAAAACAAATATCAGCTTGATCAAAAACTTTTGTGGCTCTCAGGAAGTTTTTAATGGTGGGAGTTCAATCCCCACTTCGTAGTCCACTTGAGCCTTATGTATGCCTCATTTTTTTTCGCACATAAAATGTCTCAAAAAAAATGGATGGACGGTGTGGATAAAAAACTATACATCACGGTGGGCCCAAAGATCCCTGCCTGGACGGATTATTGTCCAGCGGGGGCAGGACGCAATCCGCTTCCACAGTGTGCCCCTTCAAAATGCATGTACACCACGGGAGACTCGAAATTGTGCTCAATGAAATTCCCCTACCTACATATATGTGGCATTTATTTTAAATAAGAACCGTTCAAATAGTAGATCCAATGTAGATGGATCTTAAACCAAAAAAAAAAAAAAAAAATTACACTAAAATCGAGGATTTAAGTTGTTGATCGGTGGGCATCTAATGGACGGTAAAAACATTAAAAAAATGCAACGGTCCAAATTCAATAAAAAGGAGTCCATTGATCAGAGGTCAGGAATGTCCTATCAATCTCATTTTGGGGGATAACCAATATCTGGTGAGTCCCACTATTCAAGCAGTTCGGATTGGAAGTACATTTTTGCGGAGACAGCTTCGCTGCGCCGTGCCAAAAAAACCCGTACGCCAATCGCTTCTGTGCTTCGGTTGTATTTGGCACGCATGAGCGTCGTTTTGTGTAAACATCATCTTGGGAGTTAGTTGATACTCTGGCTGTTGTGTGATGCTTCGTACGCAGCATTAAGACATTGTACACGTGCCATGTGTGCGTGCAAATTAAACCGTCCAAATCGAAGGAACAACTAGATGATACTAACTCTAAAATCGGTTTTACCTGAAGGTGGATTAATTCACAGTCGTTGGTTGAATCCAGGCCGTTCAGTATTTTGCATTCTAACCAACCATTAGACTCATTAAATCACCCAAATTGTTATTTCTTCACGCGTTCAAAACGAGGCCCACGTTTTGGACGGTCCAACTTGAGTTACGCATGTCATGTACAACTCACAAGTGCACGTGGCTGAACCATAAAACCGGACGTATCTTATTGCAATACATAGGGATGTATTGTAGCAAACCTCCCTCCCCAATCATAGCAACGTCCCTTCTCCCTAACACCCAGATACATGGCTCAACTGACAGACTGAGCGGAGATACCTCGTTTCAACACTTATGTCTTGGTATCGATCCCCAACAGGGGTGGTTAACATCGAGTCTGTGGACTGACATGGGTGTATACTAACAAGCTAACTCAAATATATATATATATATATAATATATATATATAATATATATATATATATATAATATATATAAAGGACGTTTGTTTGCGTTGGTAATTTTTAAGTTTGAACATCCTGCTCTGTGGGGCCACATGTTGTATATGTAAATCTTGTCCGTCCATCGGGTTATTACTCTTATTTGAATTGTAAATATAAAAGATCAGCCTTGCATAAAAATCCGATGGGCCAAACCAATGGGAGCAATGTAAAATTATCATAAAACCTTTACGTTCGGTGTGGCCCACATATAAACATATGGTTGGCATTTCATCTCCGCTATTCCCTGCAGTCTGGCCCACTTGAGTTGGGGATCTGAATTAGTATTTTTTTTTTTTTTTTTTTTTGGGGGGGGGGGGGAAGATATGATGCTAAACATAGGTCTGAATATGGGGCTGCCATGCTCTATATGTTTCGTCAAACCCATTCGTGTGAATCATTATGCCGGTGGTAGACTCTAAGGAGTTTCAACACCCGGTCAAGGGTTTGAGTATCTGTTGCAAAAAAATATTGATTTAAAATATATTTTAATAAAATATAATATATATTATATATATAAAGTGTTTGAAAAACATCTTTTGTGAGTTTTTGGGAATATTCTTACATTGGAAAAAGAGAAGAATTTTTTGTGGTTTAAATGAAAACAATGGAGTATTATAATATTTGTTTATCTAGTCCAAGGACTATAGACCTTACATGTTCCGGTGCTACGCACTGGACGCACTGGAACACCTGCGCGCTCAGGCTTGGGCTCAGTATCGGGCTCGGTGCGAGGGCATGGGCATATGAGGCAGTGTAGCTGTAGAGGCGCTAGTGGCGCACTTTGCACTTCAAGACATGTGTGAGTTGGTTAAGGCGGATGGATGGCTGGACGAAATCTAGAGGACTGAATGAGAATATCTCTGTATATATAAAGAGTTGTTGCAATAGATCTGTAACAGTTGTGCCATTAGTGCAAAGTCCAGCTATAACTGCTGCATAGCTAGCCAAACAGCTAGAAAACGGCTACTTGCTGTCTCGCAACAGTCAACGTGCAACAACTTAATGGCCCATGCACAACAGTTAGAAAACGGTCATAAAATGGCTAGTTTTCTCCAACAATTATAAAACGGTCATGAGATTTATTTCCCTGGACCATAACCCTCAACCACCATAGCCTATAAAATGAGGGTCCGAATGGGTTTCCAAACCATCTCTCAACCCACTCCAGCAGACCCATACGAACTGATACAGCCCACCACTCCTCTCCTATACTTCAGTGATTCCAACAAGACAACAAGGGTTGAACCTTTGCTTAAAGAACAGACCAACAATGTGGTCTAGAATAGTTCAACTGAACCAGCGACCGAAAAACTGACCAGAGCAGTGGTCTAAAATCACATATTCTCTTCTTTTTTCTCTTTTGTGATTTTTCTTTATTGTAATTATGTTAGATAGTGTGTAACAGAGTTCCATTTGATGGGCCTTCGTGTTTGCTGAACTCAGACCAACACCAGACTCATCGTATCGTAGAAGCGGTTTGCCTGTAACCTATCAGCATACTCAATTCACTTGAGTAGAGGCAAATAACGCTTTAAAGACAACGTTTCAGACGTGCTTCAGTCTCTGTCCTTAGTTCAGATCATCGTGATTTGTCGGTTTCCACATTATACAGAAATAATATTAATCTGTATCATTTCCAATAGTATCCATAGGTGGTGAAATCCCACTAAGGTGTGAGTGTGTGGGGTGTGTGTGCGCTTGTGTAAGAAAAAAAAAAAAAGAAAAAAAAAAGTAAGAGGGGCCGCATCACGTGAACTTCGAACAGCTGGGCTCAGCTATACAGTGTTCCTGTTGGTCCAGACTGTCTGAATTTTTTACCAACTAATCTCTTGCATGTACGGTGAAAATAAGGGTTATCAGCTAATAGACCAAGCGGAATTCAAAAACTATGGACTTGAAGACTCTGGGTGTTTTAGTCAGCTGTGTAAAACAGATAGTTTACCTGAGAGAGGGCGAACTGTCCGAAGAATATCAGAGAGAGAGAGAGAGAGAGGGGTTTTGATACCTCGCATGTATTACTACCATAGCCGAACACCCTGATTAATTGGGTGATCCTAACCTCTGATTAATGGACATTTGTTAGTTGATTTAGGCCGTTGATTGTTTCTCACTTTGACCATCCCATAGATGTCCATCAATTGGCTTTTTAAAACATCATTACATTATAAATTTTCGTATATTACCCATTAAAGTAGGACACGCGATTTGGACAGTTTAATTTGGCTACACGTACTCCAGTGAATGCGTGTGAATCATCACATGGTGTTTTACCAAAGAGTAAGTCTCAACTAGTTGGACCACAAAGTACGGTCCAACAAATGGATAACATACAACCTATTAAGCGCATGTGACATTCAACCCTTTTAATAGGTTGGTCCCACAATGAGGATCATCTACTACAAAAATCATATCTATCTAGTTTTTAGGTCGGCCACATCAAATAAAATAATTCTTAGCCACTAATAAATAGCAAAAAAGAAATGTGTTACACTTGATGAATAGATATTTTTTATTTCTTTACAAGTGATACTCACAACAAGGCGTACATATTTAATAGGTTGAATGTCACACACATGAAAAGTTAGAAATTATTGGCTAGGTGGACCAAAACTCATAGTCCAACTGGTTGGACTTGAGACCCTCTCTTTCCGGAGAATAATATTAATAATAATAAAGTTGCAGCTGTGGTCGGTGCTACTTCCGCAAAATAGGCATTAGAAAAATGATTAACGGTCCACTTTCTATAGGCGGGAGTCCCCCAATCAGATGGCTGATGGGTATCTTTTGGGCTATAGATAATCCACACACTGATTATTTTAGGAACCATCCTAAATCACGGGCCACCCAACTAAATGCACCCACTACTCTCATTCAATGATAGATTATATTTTTGAAGAAAATTAATATATTATACAAACGGCTGATATATATATATATATATATATATATATATATATATATATAATATATATATATATATATATATATATATGTGTGTGTGGTGTGTGTGTGTGTGTGTGTGTGTGTGTGTGAGATGGATGACGCGTAGGCAGTTATGAGTTACTCAGAAATTGCATTCGCGGGGAATAAGAATAATTCAATTGTGGGTCCCAGTTTAAATATATCATTAACCAAAAATTCATGCTTATTTAATTAGCTGACTATATTATAGGAGAAAAATTATTGGACGGTTAAAAATAAGAATATCCCACTCCTATCTCAGCCAACAACTTTCAATAAATCAGAGGTTAAAATTGTTTTGTCAATTTGATTTATTAGAGATACCAAGTACTACAATTTAGTCGGTTTAATCTGCATTAATGTATGCCTTGTGTACGGAATATGAGTGCCTGCGTATCAAACATGATAGGCAGCCAGAGTATCAATAACTCCTATATGCATATAGTTATTAGATTGTGATAAAAGTAAAAAATAAAAAAGTAACGGAGGGGTGAGTTTCTGTACAGCTTTTGTTGGAAATCAGTACACAGTCGCATGCAGATAATATATGTATTCCAGGTGGCAAAAGGCGGGTACACCACTGGAGCACTAATTTCATTTCTATTGGGATTCATCCAGGATTCATCGTAGCCGTTCAAATAAAGATCTGACCAAAAAAGTACAAAGATAAAATATTTAGCCTAACGAATGATCCTAATCACTTGATTACCAAATGCCTAGTAATAAGAAATCTAACGGCACAAATTCTAGTCCATTATCTCTAGTCGGGTGAGATCATACGTCTATCCTCCATAGGCCTATATCTTGGACGGTTCCAATCACTCAAACGGTAAGTCATGTAACATGGTACACCAGTTGATGACGTGTATTTTCAGCGAAAGAAAATGAAATGACCATTTACGGCCACCAGTACCATAACTGAACTGCACTTTTTCTGACTAACATGGAGTGTGTGTACTGACATGGGTGTGTACTAACAAGCTAACCCAAAAAAATAAAACCTGCACTTCTTTTACCGAATGAGTAGTATGTGCAGAGAATCTCATCCGTGCAAAGGGATTGTCTCATTTATTCACGGTCATAGTATTAGCTGAAGTAAAAATGAGGTAGATGAAAGTTTTAAGTGAGCTACACAGTTAAAATGAGTGAGTGGTCTACAATCCATGGTGAGTGGTTCGCTTGAGATTTGGATCTATTTTATTTCGGAACAATGTCCTAAAATGAGGTGAAAATACTGATGGACGGTGTGGATATATAACACATAAAATTAACGTGGGCCTGATGGCTTGGGCAAGGCCACTAAGGCATTCTCAACAGGGATTATGTTTAGCCGGTTCCAAGACAAGTGGCACACCTAATGAGGAAGTGATTGCTGCTGACCGAACCACCAGGGATATCCGAGGTGACCTGTGTGAGAGGATTTGATTGGCTTGCTATGGGAGATGAGCTCATGCAATGAATGAAATGAAGTTGTATGGTAGATTACTGGGTATCATCTCTCACACCATCATATAACCCAATTAAATTCAGGCTACTTAGACGTTCACTGGGTGAAACTCCGGATCACATTAATGTGTTTGACTTAAATCTAGACCGTCCAATCGTTTTCAAAGCTCATTTTAGGGTGGGATCCGAAAATGAATCATGTCCAAATCTTAAGTGAACCACACCACAGAAAACAGTCACGATTGAATCCCCACCATTAAAAAATTCATGGAGTCCACAAGAATATTTATTTGTCATCCAACCTGTTTATAAGGTCACAAAGACCTTCAAACATCATTTTGATCCAAATCTTCGATGGTCCATAAGAAGTTCTTAATTGTCAATTTCAATTGTTTCCTATACCATTATCCATATGAGATTTGGATCTGCTTCAATTTTTAGGAGATTTCCTAAACCCCATTGGAGGATTTTATTCTAGTCAGTTAGGTGGACACACTATAATATTAGGAGAAATTTACCCAGTCTATTTATTTTGCTAAAAAATAAGTAAATCCAAGATTCAAGCGGACCACACAATAGGAAAAAGTAGGTAGATAAATGTGAACCGATGAAACTTTTGAAAAGTGCACAATGATATTTATATCTTAACATGAGCCATCAAAATGGATTAACATGTTTAATTTCTTACAAACATCGCGGTGGACCCACCTAGCTTCCTATCGCAGAAACTTTCTGCAGTCCGGCACGCAGGCAATACGTGTCGAGATATCCTTGTGACCAAATCACCAGGCAAACCGCTTCCACCTGATGAACGGGGTAGATCTCATCCACGTGAAACCATTCCCTCCACGTCACCCCCCCCCCCCCCCCCCCCCCCCTATCCGTAAGAGAGTCACGCTACAGCTTTTATTCATTAAAAATAACGGCTTACATCTGCTGCTGCTGCTGGATGGAGTAAGCCCCACTTGCCAGCCAAACACACAAAGAAAATGGAAGTCACTAAATGCACAGCACGTGCCACGTGTGACACGTCAGATTTGAATATTGTCTGAATCGATATCACAATCCAGGTCCATTTCAACGGTCTGGATTTATAGTGACAGCAGAGGAATTTTAATAGTGGTGTATTTCAATTGCATATCAAATGAAAAGAATCGGGTAGCGTACCTCGCGTCGTTACCTGGCTCTGACCTCGCAAAGGTGCTACTGCTGACTGAGAGCCATCTGGGTGGAACTTTCATTAGATCCAATCCGTTCATCAGGTACGGTGCCTCGTCTTCTCCCTGCAACCCAAAAATCATGATGATACTAAATTCAGGTAATTTGCACTGCAGGTAACACTTGGGATGGGACGTCCACCGTTATCTGTTGCAAGGTTCACCGTGATATTGATATATCATCTAGTCCATTCATCTTATGTGCCTCGTTATGATGAAAATACTACCTAAAAATTACAGTATTCCAAGACTCATGCCAATCGTAGCACTAAAATTCAGAGGCTTTTGTTTAATCTTAAACTATTTCAGTGCTGAATCGGTCTCTTTTTTGGAACAAGGCCAAACAAAAGTGGTGATTTGCCTGATGGACGGTGTGGATTTCATGTACATTGAATCATTCCTACAAGATTAGAGAAGGTTGCCCCATAGCTACCTACCACGTGCTCAGGAGTTTTCCGAAAGAAAAGACAATTGGTGTGTGCCTTACATTTCGCGTATGTGGATGCGTTTTGTGTGGGTGTAGTAAAAGCTATGGACCCTTTGCCAACCTTTAATTGATGACTAGATTCATGGACATGGAAAGAGAGAATCCAACGGCTGACAGGAATTTGAAAGTGCGAGTCCACGTGTCGAATGGTTTTCCATAAAATAACATTTTCTCGCGAGAAAAAGAGAAGAAGAAAAATTGCTAGGACGATATACTCGGAAGGAGAATCGGAATCCCAGGGTTGTCAATGGGCCCGTTCGGGCCTTAAATCAGAAATTTGAATAAGGCCGGCCTGTACACCCCGCCCGTTAGCAGCCCTACCCGTAAGGGAGTTATTTGATACTCTGGCTGCGCATGACGCTTGATACGCTGGCACTTAGATTTGGTACATATGGGATATATCAACTCGAGCTAAGCCTACTAAACTATGGAACTCCCTCTTCCTAAGTAGGATTCCAAGAATCAGGTTAGTTGAAGAATTCTCACCTCCGTTTCATGGACACTTGTTTGTTGAAAGAAGACCGTTGGATACATTTCATTTTTGACCGTCCAATAAATGTCCATCAGTAGTAGATGAGGAATGAAACATAATTGTGTCTAATGGTACATCTAAACTGGCACAGATAATTTATATCATGCATTGGAATTAATTTTATGGAACGTATACAAAACATCACAGCCAGCAGTGGCACACGTGTGCAAGATCCAAGCCGTGTACCAGGTGATTCTCTATGTGAGTATGCGGTGTCGCAACAGCAGGACGATCGTGACCACAGACGAGATGGGCCCCACGGTAGCTAAGTTTGGAGGACCAGAACCCTCTCATCACCTGTTTTAGGAAACGCCTGCAAGAAACTATCAGCCCACAATCACGTTTGGGTGACATACTGACATCCATTCCGTTCTTCTATTGGGCCATCTCATCTTCTCACATACATCCGGAAATCAGGTGGGCCATACCACTGGAACACGGTTAACTGGTTCGCACGGTGTAGCTTACCTGAGTATTAGATCAAAATTATTTTTTGTCCCTCTCTTCATTCCATGGGTCCTACCTGTTGAACGGGTTGGATTGCATATAAACAGCACAGTCGGCCCACGACAGTTTCTACCGTAGGCCTACCATCCCCACTCTTCATTGAGGTGTGGCTCACCTGTCTTTTGATCAGCTTGATTATGGGACTCGTAAACAGATTGGCTACTCCCCTGCCACCAACCAATCGCTGGTGGTCGGTGCTCTGTGGGCCCCACCATGATGTGTGTTTCATCCATGCCGTCCATCTATTTTTCTAGATAATTTTAGGGCATGAGACCAAAAATGAGTTATATCCAAATCTCAAGTGGACTACATTACAGGAAACAGTGTTGAATGAACGTCGACCATTAAAAACTTTTTG
Organism: Magnolia officinalis; assembly: GCA_021015155.1. NCBI lineage: Eukaryota > Viridiplantae > Streptophyta > Magnoliopsida > Magnoliales > Magnoliaceae > Magnolia > Magnolia officinalis. The sequence goes on from JAJHSJ010000005.1 coordinate 6,840,505, forward strand.
GGAGTCATAAAAGTTTTGGATCAAGATGATCTTTGTTTTTTTTCCCTTCATCTAGGTCTGTATGACCTAATCAACCAATTGGATGTCAAATAAACAGTATACTGGTCCTTAAGAGGATTTTAATGGTGGATATCCAATCACTATTGTTTTCCTTTGGTGTGGTCCACATGAGATTTATATCCTTCTCATTTTTTGGATCAAGCAATAAAATGATCTGTCAAACTGTATGAACAGCATGGATGAAAAACATACACCATGGTGGTGGTGGAGTGGGTGTCACGAAAGCATCACAATGGGCTCAGGAACTCCGATGTTACATGCTCTTCATGTAATAGGCGTTGCAAAGGAGTGGATCCAGGTTGGAAGATCTCAGCCGGAGCGGATTGCCTGTCATCTATTCATTTTGCTGGTTCATTTAAAGGACATAAGACTTCTGTGACCCTATCACCTATGTGCATCATTTCCGGGCTCATGCCATAAAATTAGTTGGCAAAACGGATGGACGGCCTAGATGCAAGGCCTCACGGTCAGGGTACCACGCACATCGCTGGCTCCGGGTCTGAGCCAACTGGCGCCCATCCGCGTCTAGCCTATTCACCATCCCTGTTGACTGTTCTACGATGAGATCGTTTTAATTCTGCTAATGGATCACGTAAGTTGAAAATCCGATACGTGAAAACGGTAGGACACACTATAAATATGATCTGGAGTAGAATTTGGAACAATACACTTAGTATATGAACGACACATGTTAACATGTCAGATCATTGGGTTACTATTGATTTCAAACGTGTGACTTATATGATGAATGTAGCATTATTATTCTTTCCCAAAGTAATATTTATGATGCATTCTACGATATACACGGTTCGGATTGTATAAAAATATCTTATATTGGCGGGAAGAAAATAAATGTAATTTAATGATCCCATGCAACGTTGTATGGGAGCACTTCTCCTTCCGCGCTGGCAATAACTGAACCTTGTATTTACTCGTGACGTGAGTAAATTCCGAGAAACTGAGAAGGGTTTGTGAGGGATGATTTAAGAGGAGGGAGGTACATCTCCAATGTATAGTAATATGATACGTTGGGACTGCGGCCGCTGCATTTGGGATTATTTTTTAAGTGATCCAGATCTTTTATATGACAGTGCTTCCCATGATGGGAGATTCTTTAATAATTATATCAGATTGAATATCTGAACTCTTCGATTATACAAAGGTTATTGTGACCGTCCACTTTCAAAGCAAAAGACCAAAATTTCAAATGGTTGAAATAATAAAATCTAGGAATTTTATATGTTTTCTATTCAAAATAAAAGGTGAGCCACATTATACAAACGGTTTGGATCATTGGAAGATGACGGAGATTCAAAGGATAAGGTCCCGACGTATCACATTACAATACGTCTGGAGGTACTGCATTGTTTTAAACGTGGTTTAAGGTACATGAGGATACCGTACTACACATCTTTTCCCTGCCAATGTGTCATATGTGTAAGACATCCAAACCATAAAAATGGGAATGTATTGTCATGAATATCACCTGACATGGAAATCAAGCAGATGCAAGAATCACGTTGGCCATACGATGAAATCAATGAACGGGTGACGATCTAACCAAGATTCACTTTTGGCAGACTTCTTCAACGAATCAGCGTGATTTTTAGGTCAGATTATCTTCATGATAGGGCCCACTTTTTTGACGGGGTGGATGCTCTACATATGTGACATTAGGTGGTAAAAAATGGTCTAGCATTGGAAGCTTATGGTATAGTGGGCAGTGGGGAGAGAAGAAGATACACACCAGCTTTTGTCTGTGGGAAAGATGTGGTAGTGCGTCTGGGGACCGAATATTGCAGATCAGCTGCATCAGAGCGTTGGTGGGGTTTGTGCCCTTTTTGCAGAGAGAGAGAGAGAGAGAGAGAGAGAGAGAGACCATGGTTTTATTTTGGCATGGTTGGTCTGCACTGAGGTGAAAAGAGAGTGATTTGATACTCTGTCAATGTGACAGTTGATACGCATGTACTTACAATTTGCATCTGTCTAAATGTTGGGACCCACTATATATTGGTCATGTTACAAAAGTTGGATTGAATGAATGATTCTAACCTCTGATTAAGGGGCACTTTCTGTTGATCATCCACAATATTGCATGTCCTTTAATGGGAAGTTCCTGTTGGGAAGATTATGTGAAGCATACCACAATGTTAGTGAGAAATCCACTCCGTCCATCAATATCGCCAACTCATGTTAAAGACAGGAATTCAAAAATAAGGCAGATCGAAAACTCAAGTGGAGCGTACCATAGGAAACAGTGGAAATTAAATGTCTACCATTAAAATCTTCCTGGGCCATAAGTTTTGGATTTTAAAATCTTCCCGGGCCATAAGTTTTGGTACGTAAACATCATGGTGAGCCCAGGAAGGTTACAACAATGAGCATTTCAGTCCCCAATATTTCCTTGTGTGTAATACGTCAAGTTTTCGATATTCCTCATTTTTTTGGTTCCCACCTTAACCTTTTGTTTTATTTTTTAAACACGCACACACACTCCCACACAGGCACACCGTGGGTACCCGAACCCTTGACCCGGTGTTGAAACTACAGGGAATCTACCACCCGGGTAAGAGTAAGGACCCCTCACATCTTAACCTGATGTAGCTATACACATCTTAACCTGATCTAGCTATATACTGATGGACAGTAAATTTCTCACTGGCATCGTGGTGGGCCCCACAGCTTCCGCCAACGGTCCTCGTGCATCAGTGGCTATTAATTATTCGAGTTTATCTTTGCATCGTATGCTACGGTACTTTATGATTTTGCGGAAGTGTGCCCGTGGACCACTGATGGGGCTACCATCGATGGACCATGCCCGAAAATTCTCCCCAGATCCGAAGATCCGACCTAGCTTCGACCCTCTTTAAGTTGAGGACCGTTGTGTTACTTTTCTCAACCGTCTGTTTCAAGGTCCCAGATGATGGTTAATTCGAGACGGGCCCAATCAGAACAATGGTCTAGAGACGAGATGGCCTCCACCTGTCCAAACTGAAAATGTCCACACCGAACAAGCCATGCCACATAACGACTACACGAGACAATCCTAACCCTTGATCTATGTCAAGCAAAGATAAGATTAAGAGAATATATATACATATATAGGAATGCTCACGTGAGCACCCGCGTGCACCTTTGCACACGTGTTATGGGCACATAATTTGAACTGTTCACGTGATGTGGCACTCCTTGAAACCTCATTAGCCCAACTTTCAGTTTGATACAAAACTCTAGTAGGCTATGGCAAAAGGAAACAATTTCCATTTCTATGTGCTATGGCCCACCGGAGTTTTGGATCAAGCTGAAAGTTGGGCTTGTGAGGTTTCAAGGGGTGAGGAATGCTCACATGCGCACCTTCTTACATGAGCACCCGTGCGCGCCTTTGCACACATGTCATGGGCACAGAATCTCAACAGTCCACGTGGTGATGCGGTGAGGAATGCTCACCTTTGCACACGTGTCATGGGCACAGAATCTCGACGGTTCACGTGGTGATGCGGTGAGGAATGCTCACCTACATACATGCACCTATGAGCACCTTTGGACACATGCCATGGGCACAGAATCTAAACCGTTCACGTGATGTGGCACCCCTTGAAACCTTACTAGCCCAACTCTCAACTAGATACAAAACTCTGGTGGGCCATGGCAAAAGGAAACAATTTCCTCCCTTGATTTGCATTTCTCTTTGCTATGGCCCACTGAAGTTTTGAATCAAATTGAAAGTTGGGCTTGTGAGGTTTCAAGGGGTGCCACATCACGTGCACCGTTCAGATTTTGTGTCTATGACACATGTGCAAAGGTGTGCATGGGTGATCATGTAAGAAGGTGTGCAGGTGAGATAAATCAAGGGAGGAAACTATTTTCCTGTAACGTCCCGTCCAACCAGCACAGTGTCCTGGGGCGTCCACGTAGGATTGTCGCAGGACTGCTCGCTTAAGCCACTCGTGGTGGGTTACCGTAGATAAAAATCATCCAAGATTAATCCAATTTAGTAGACCAGACTGGCCATAACAGGGCTTAGTGTGGGCCACCAAGCCAGATGGTTGTTTGCACATAAAGGACCGCTCGTGCAGGCCGCACAACGACCGAGGATGGTCGGAAAATTCTAAAACTTGGTGTGGCCGTTGGTCTCACTGGACTTGAAGGCCATCGCGGACCGCAACTCCGGCAGACGCCCAGAAGTGGGATCTGGCATAGGCCCAATGCACCCCACCAATGCCAGAATTGAAATCTGGCACTGGTCAAAGAAATTGAAATGTGAGACATTCCAGCCGTCGGATTTCTTCCGAATTTATGGTGATGGTTTGATATATTTTTCAACGCCCGTTCATCAAATCTGGGGCCCGATCGTGGCACGATGACCGTTGATCGCAAATCGGACCCGTGCGATCAAACCCTATATCCGATCGCTCCCAAATTTTGCACGGCCCTTCATCGGGCCATGGATCACCTAACCTATAAGTTTTATGGCCAGAAGACCCCCAAAACTATTCCAATCACCGAAATGGGCCCCACAGGGCCACTTAAAGGTCGGAAGCGCCTTCTCAGATCATATAACCGTTCATCCGTTCGTCCTCAATTTTTACATGGACCCTAGTCGGGTTAGGAGACAACTACACGCCGAATTTGGTGGCCAGTGAGGCGTTAGGGCCACCTCAACACTCAATAGGGGTCCCATAGGTCTAATTTGAAAAATTTAGGAAACATGGGGCCAAGAGACCCAACTCTAGGAAAATAAGCCCTAGCCCTCTTTCACAACCTCATTCACTCTCTCAACAACAACCCTCTCTCCCTCCTATCTCTCCCTTCATCTCCCAACAACCCATTCCTCTTCTCCTTAATTTTCTTCAAATCTCCAACAACCAAGCTCTCCCTCAAACCTCTTCCAAAACTCCAACAACCCATCTCTCTCCCTAGCAACTTCCACCCTCCTCCAACGACCAAGGAGAGTGAAGTAAGAAGAAGGGGTAGGCAAGGAAGTGTGGTAGACCCTAAATCGAGTTGGGGCCCAAGGGAATCGACCCTTCAACACCTTCTCCCTTCCCAAGGGGGAAAACCCTCCGCCACAAACCCCAAATTCGTCTGTGGGCCATCTAGGTAAGATCCTCTCCCCTTTTCTTCTTGAAATCCATGTATTATGGTGGGATTGGCATAGAAAACTAACATGCAAGAGTTTGGTTTAGGGATTCCAGCCGATCGTCCCGAAAGCCTCTTTCTTAGGACTTTTTTCGTGTCGCCAACGATTCATAGGTGCGGACTATTGCTCTTAGGTGGCCTAGCACCAATTTTAGTGCGGATATAATGATTTTGAGTGCTTGGATGTCATATTTGGAATTCTAGGGCACCCTAGGGATTTTCATGTTGTTGGATTTGTTAGAATATGCATGTTTAATTCTCAAATGTTATATATATTGTACCTTCACATGATATTATGTCGATTGATAACATGCTTGTGGTTGTTGATTCATTTCCATCATATGTAGTGCTTTATTGTGTGTGTGATTATTTACCAATGCTTATGATTCCTCAAGATGGAGGAAGTGTTTAACTTCCTCACACAACCCACATACACTCACATGCACCTAAATTTTATGATGATACTTGATTGCTTGTCAAAGATATTTGTTTTGTATGGTTAGGATGCATGAGATTGTGACATGGATGTACTAGTTGATAATATGAGTAGTGGGCATGTTGTAGATCTCTTTTCACTCTCTTGGGGTGGTCAGGAACCTGACAAGAGAGGGTAGTCCCATCGGTAGGACTACGCTAAGGCTAGACTCGCGGATTGGGCGGGAGTGTTCGGGTGGCTGTAGTTCGACTACGTGGGTCCCTTGCACCCGAGGTCATTCGTCTCACACTTGCCTGATTCGTGCGGACTAGCCTACTACCTGATCACCCTGTTTGTTAACCATGTTCGCCCACATATGTATGGAACCTGATGCACCCTACAACCTTCGTGGCCCACTGATAACTAGATTACAATTGGTCCACAGTCTCGTGAGCCGGGCATGGTGGAATGGGACACTGTGTCTGAGCTGTCGGCCTACACTGGGGTACCGCGCCTCCCCGTAGTGACCGCGAGCGATCCCTTCCCTATCGGCACTCCTCATGTGCTTGGAGTCGGGAATGAGGACCCCGACGGGATCACAGACCGCGAGGACTCGGCCTCACGCGTTGACGGGGCCTTGCCCTCGCAACCAGATTAGGGCAGTGACATGTAGGGTGATCCAGAATCTCCAACCTACTGGATGAATAGACTTTAACTAACAACTCGGCTAACACGATCACATTTCACGCATTAGTTAGGGTGACGACTCGGAAGTCGAGGTCGCACTGAGGGAGTGTTGACATATGCGATCGTAGACGTAGTCGCTTGAGGGAGTGTTGTGACGAGGGCATGCATCATATCATCGCATTTCATGTACATTTAACAAGAGTTATAGGTGTTGCTGATTTCCTGCTTTTCATTAAATTCCTATTATAATTGATGCCTATTACAACTTAAGATTAATGGTTCACACTGAGTTGATCACTCACTCCCACTCTGGGACGGTGTTTTAAAACACCAACCAGACGCTTCCATAGATGCAGGTAGCGAAGATCAGGAGGAGCCTGGCACTGCAGACTTGGATAAGGAGGAGTACTCCTACTTCCAGTTGATGGATGGAGCTGCGTCGGATCCGTAGCTGTGACGACAGACTGCTGAGCTGAGACCTCAGCCCTATTTTTTTGGACATGATATTATTTTTGTGATTTTGCCGGGTGGCGCCATGTGCCCCTTATTCTTTTGGACGTGTATATATATATACTTGTGTTATTTTTCTTCCATTTCAGTAGACTTGTGGTTATGCTTCATGTTCCAGTTTGTTCCAAATTGCGCAGTTAATTTGACTAATCCTAAAACCGTTAAACGCATGATAAGTGACCTCGGAAACTCGGGAGTTGCGTACATACACGACCCCCGATTTTCAGGGCGTTACATTTCCATTAAAACACAAGTACTCCAGCTAGTAGGAAGTGAGGAAGGATCAACTGGATTTTTGCATCAAGAACAACTATAATAAATTTATGGAGAAGGCTATGAGCATCATCCATCTTTGTCCGTTGGATGAAGTCATGTACAACGTTCTGGATGAGAAATCAATCCTAAATATATTAAGGAAACTAGAAGATCTATATATGACGAAATCCCTCATCAATAAGTATTATAGCTTGGTCATAAGTGTTCCTAAAACATCAATAGATACCTTGCTAAATCATATAGACATCAATCACATTCTAATGCATGAACCTATCAACACTTACATACAAGCTATTACAATTGGCTTCATAAGGCAAGGCAAGGTATATTACATAAGGAATTTAACTCTCATACGTTCTCAAATTCAAAGATTAGTTAAATCTAGTATATACACAAGTCAATCATAGCCCAGGCATGATTAGTCTCCTCATGTAGAGACTTAAATTGATCCTCCAATATAAGTGTCTAACATGTACAATACCAACGGCTTATCCCATGGCACGCTCACACTCTAAAGTAGAGTAGGGAACAAGCACACCAACTAATCATCAAACCTAATGGTGGAGAACTTTCATCCCAATTCATCATGGATTCTCTCATGCATGGTGATCATACAAGAATGACAACAACTACAAATTTATCTTACAACCTGCTAGGTAGTCATGGAATTACAGGATGTTAAGATCCATTGAACACAACATTCCCTCAACTAGTTGTTGTGTCCAATCTTGAGTTCCCAAGGACAACTAAAGAAATCCTTCTCCCTTAACTCAAATACAAGTACAGTTTAAAATATATCCACATACTAGTTGTGGCATTAATGACGAATTTATGGTCATCATAAGTCAAGATCTTCAAATCAACAGTAGCTTTGCAAGCACACAACACTAACAACATGAGGTCAAACACCACTTTTGTGAAACATTTAGCCTTTTCGTAAGCATGGCCTACTGTGCATGATATTTAACAGAAGAGAAATGCTTTAGTGCTCTAAAAACACTATATAAGTTATAGTACTCTTAATTGTGTTGGTACACTTGATCCAATTCATTGATCTAGACTGTTTATTACATCTAACACATTCATGAGCTACCATGCCAACATCACACTAGTTAGAAAAAAATATTAACAATTTGATCAATGGACTTTAACATATTCATATAAAAATATGTCCAATAAACATTTTGATCCATCTATTTATTAGAGCCCATCATGGATTGCTTATGACTCTAAAGAACCCTTTATTTAGCCATAACCATCCCATTCATGGCTTTTGAAAAGGGATGGCTAGAGAAAATAATGCCAAATCAAGGATGGATTGGATGATCTGATCAGCCTGATTTTTTGCATGGTACTCCATGAAATGTGTTTAGGCGTTACTGGACAGTTCAGATTATTCGTTTGGGAACAGATGCAACTACGAGCATTATAAATGGCAAGGCTCGAGCCACTCTGACGGGCTCTTAAATGAAGCCCGAATTACACCCTTATCCATAGCTCAAGTGGTAGACTGAGTGAAAGATGCCTTGTTTCAACACTGACGTCTTGGTATTGATTCCCTGGTGGGGGTGGCTAACAGTGACGTGTGAACTGACAGTGGGGGTGTACTAACAAGGTAACCAAAAAAATAAAAATAAAAATGAAGCCTGAGTCCTGAGTGGATAAGATGAGACCCCTAGCCTCACCCAAGACAATGTGGCCCTTACCGTGGGGTTAGAATGGGCCCACCTTGATGTATGTTTCATCCATTTATCCAGATCATTTTAAGGCATTATCCGAAAATGAAGCAGATCCAATTATCAGGTGGACCATACCATAAGAAACAGTGGTGATTGACAATTAATGGGCCACAAAAGCTGATGGGTCTCACCTAATCAGCCCTCGTCCTGCCGAGTTATTAAACAGGCTTAAATTTTAAAACCCGGTCCGGCCCAGCTATCGGGCCTAATATTCCAACCCAAGCCCGGACCAAAGTGAGTCAGACCGGCCCATTGACAGCCCTATTGTTAACTGTTAAGCCATCACCAAAAGTCCTTTTTACCCCACCAGCAGCAAAACACAAAACTCTCGTCTTCCCCCAATTTCCCTCCAAACGACGAAGAGCAATGCCCCCACCAACGTCGCTCTACAAAACCCTTTTTCTTTCTCTTCCAAACACCTGCCGTTTCAATTCCATTCCTTCCTCTCCATCCACCCAAACCCTCCAAGATTCCATCAGAACAGCAATCGAAACCAAGAACTTCCATCAGATTCTCCACCACCTCTCTTCCTCAAAATGCCCAAAACCCCCTCACAAAATTCCAGAAAACCCCTTCTCCTTCCTCTCTTCTTTCCCACAACCCCTCCAAACCCAAATCATCGACGAAATCCTCCAATCTTTCATCCCTCTCCGCCCCCGCTCTCTCCCTTTTCCTGCCTACTCTCTTCTTCTCTCCTATACCCTCCAGAAATCCCCAGTTTCCCTCCCTCTATCCCTTGCTGTCCTCCAATCCACCCTCCGATCCGGCTGCCCTCCCGCCCTGCAGACCCGCCTCTCCCTCTCCGTCGCCTGGCTCGACTGCCGTCGCAGCGGGCACCGCAAATCCGTCGCTCAGATTCTCTCTGAGGTGCGCGCAATTGGCTACTCTCCCGACCGCACCACCTGCAATTACCTGCTGTCGTCGCTCTGCGCGGTCGACGAGCTGGCCGAGGCGGTGGCGGTCCTCAGGGATATGCGCGGTGCCGGGTGCGAGCCCGACTCGGAGAGCTACGGGGCGGTGATCGCCGCAGCATGCGAGGCGAGGCGGACTGACGCGGCGGCTGAGCTGGTGAGGGAGATGGTGGCGGAGCTAAGGCTGACGCCGAGGCAGGGGACGGTGGTGCGCATCGTGGCAGCGATGCGAGCGAATCGGGAGGTTCTGCGGGCCGCGGAGATGGTGGAATTCTTAGAGAGGGAGGGGTGCGGGGTGGGATTCCAGAGCCATGAGATGGTTGTGGAAGGGTGTTTGGAGAGGAAGGAGTTTGTGGCTGCCGGGAAAGCGGTGATGGAAATGGCGGGGAGGGGATTTATACCATATATCCATGTGAGGCAGAAGGTGGTGGAGGGTCTTACTGTGATCGGGGAGAGGGATCTTGCAAGTGCTGTGAGGCGAAAGCTCGCTGAATTGAGTTCGTAGCGATTACTTCCGGAGGTAGGCACCCGCGTCGAGATTGTCGCTGTAGGTGAATCAATCTGGTTATAGATGACCTTGTGCGGAGCGGTGTCGATAGGAGAGCTGAATGTTTATGTTTCCGGAGTTGGAATCTTTGAATTTGCAAACAGGATCCCAGCTGACTGAACTGGTGCGACGGGAATTCTTGCCGCTGACTGATCGAGGTAAGTCAGGTGCTTGAGATAAATCCAAGGTACGGCCAGAGGGTCTGTGATCAGTGGATCAAGCCTGCAATCTGTCAGCAGGGGCGGACGTGTGAACTTGCAGGTCCAATGAATGGTGCTCGTTTTCTTTGGTTTGATGGTGAATTGAATGTTTCTCTAATATTTCAAATATAAAGGAGAGAAAAAAAAAAAGAAAAAAAAGAGGAGCTTTTTCTATGGATATTCAGATTTCAATTGAATACTTTTTCAGTAGTTTAGGGCGTGTTTGATTGCAACAAATTCATGATATTTTGCCCCAGATTAGATTTGATTAATCAGATGATGTTTAGTTCATCTGATTAATCAAATCAAATTCATGATATTTTGCCCTAAATTAGATTTTGATTAATCAGATGATATTTAGTGCAACCAAACGCACCCGTTGAACACCCAGTTCGATAGCCAAGTGATAGACTGAGTGAAAGATACATAGTTTCAACACTGAGGTCTTGGTTCTAGTTTCAACACTGAGGTCAGTGGGGGTGGCTAACAGTGAAGTGTGATCTGACAGTGAGTGTACTAAAAAGCTAACCAAAAAAAAAAAAAAATACGCACCCGTTGAAAAGAAAAACGGAAAGGCTGTCTAACCATCCACGAATTGTTATGTAAGGACGGCCCACTTCATGCCAACGGTCCCCAACTAGGGGTGGCAATTGGTCGGGGTCAGCTCAAGCCCGATCCATTTATGAAGTATGCCAAGAATTCTGACCCATTATCCTCTCAATCTACCAGACCCATTTGACTGGATTCATGTATACACAAAAAACAATTATCAATTCATTTCTCCTCTCTTTTGTTTTGTGTTTTTGGCCATTGATAACCTATATGGGTGGGTCAGGTCGGGTCTGGGCCCTGCCGACCCGCCATGCCACCCATTTAGCTTGGCTGGAACCCACGTCAAAAGCAGGCGAGGCCAGTTGACCAGCCGGCTGACCCCAGCCCATTGCCATCCCTAACGCCAACCTTGCCTTGTACCTGCTGCCAATGCTTGGGTAACCTATTGTATCAGCTTTGTACACGCCAATCCCCTTTGCTTGGGCACCAATGTATAATTCCAACTTGCCGACCTAACCCCAAACGGCTGTTAGTGGGCCTCTTACCATCATAAAGCACAGTGCCAACCTGCCAGAACAAGACATTCACCCAAGTATACCACCTGGGGTGCTTGGAGCAAACCCAAGCTCACCACATGCATGAGTTCATCTCACGAAAGCTTCCCTCAACTGACTCAAGGCTCACTCCTGGGCAGGCCCACACCGCAAGCTTAGGTGCCTTGCAATCATACATATACAGTCGCTTACTCATCTACAATCTCTATGACCCCCAACCAACATGCCAACCCGGCTCAACCAAGGCCAGGCTTGAACCAGCCCAGTGAACTCACCACCCTGGGGCCATTGCCCCAAAAGGCTGTAACATTGGGTAATTTCATGGACAAGTGTTCGCCTATGATACTTATTCTGCTAATGCATTGATTGTGTAATATGTATGAGCTTTGCACAAATGGGATGCTCTAGCCAAGTGACATGATGGTGGGAAAGAAAGCAATGTATATGGATGTTCACATGCAACAAACATTTCTCACAACGATAACCATCACATTTCTGAGGGTCTCATCTTGTCCACCAATGGCACACCAACAACCATATTGTTCAGTGAATCCGATGACCTGCATCTTATGGTACCAGATTTTTCGCCTTGGGCAACATGCAAAGTAAACTGATGTGCATGAAAGACCAATAAAAAGAGAGACATTAGCCACTCCATTTTGTTCCTACATTTCAAAAACAAATTGCAGTTTACTAATATACATAAATAACATGCATAAATGAAGGGGTAAATCACACAGTCAAGTGCTCCAATCCTAAGCAAGACCCACCTTGAATACAAAACTGGTGGGATGGGATAACGCTTCATGTGCCCACTTATTTCTGCCACCAATGTTGTTGCTGCAGCTCAGAAGGCAGACTACCAAATGGGACCAACAAAGAACAAATAACTCGCTTTCAACATCCAAATCAGCCGCCATCTCACTCTTCTTGAATTTCTTTATACCTGTTATGGTTGTTAAGAGGTACTATAACCCAATATGCCATTACATTATTATGCACATCTTCCCTGCTCCAATACAGTGGGCTGATCACCGGCAGCTTTGCCAAAACAGCCTCGACCAAGTCAAGAAAAAGAATATTGCATGCATCGGGATTCTCCTCTCAAGCTGTGCAGAAGCTCTGCGAGAGGGCCTCATAGTAGCTCTTTTGCTGCTTCCACCAAAATAAATAAATGAATAAATAAAAGAAAAGAAAAGAAAAAAAGGAAAACATCATCCGTGCAACTTTAGATGATTATTTAGGGAAATAGGATATAGCTGTGGATGACAATAAACATGATTCTTACTTCTAAAGATAATGATTAAATATATGCTTTAAAAAAGAGAAACAAGAGAGAGAGAGAGAGAGAGAGAGAGAGAGAGGTAGTAGCAGTAGCAGCAGTAGCAGCAGCAGCAGCAGTAGCTTTTTCTGAGGGGTTTGGATACAGAAAACCAACAGGTGGACATGGAAAACTAACATGTAATCCTAAGGGAAAAGAAAATTGCAGATCCCAACAGTAATTCTATTGTTTTGTTTGGAGAATAGTTCTCCCTGGAAATGTTAAAAGTCCAAAGGTCAGATGGCTCTCTCAAGAGTCAAGACCTTGGAAATCTATTTAACAGGCTCTAAAGAAATTGATATCCATGTTTTTTGAGGAAAAAAATGTGGAAATGGAAAACAATTTTCCATAGCTACTTCTTTTTCCTCAAATAGGGGAAAATAGATATCCAAAGAAATGGTTTTCTTCTACAATGTTTTCAATGTTCCCAAACAATTCCAAAGATTCAAATACCTTGTTGGAGACGGATGGGGAGATCTTCTTCAATGCTTGCTCAAAATGTGATGCCATAATAACCCATGGTCTCATAGCTGAACTGCCTTCACATTCTGTCATCTGCTTCTCTTCCAGGGCAGCCATGGCAGCTTCATTCATCTGGTGAAACATAAAATAGAGCATTTATAAATAGTTTATGTTGCCCTCAAGCTCTAAAAAGAATCCACAGAAGAAGCCAGCATCAGGAATCATAGAAAGCCTTGCAGAAATTTTAAAGTCATACCAAAGCAGCAAGATCAGCCCCACTTAGATTTTCACATGCCTTGCTCCGTCCAATGGCATCCAAATCCACATCAGCAGCAAGAGGCTTCTTCTGAGCATGGGCTTTTAGAATTAATCCACGTCCAATGTCATCAGGTATAGGGACATATAGAAGCTTCCCAAATCTGCCTGGTCGCAGGACAGCACGGTCCATCACTTCAGGTCTGCCCATGGATACCAAGAGCTGATATAAATACTGGGAAGATGACATCGTAGTAGCAATTCAAGAGCAGAAGATTGACCGCATAAGATTGACCTGACCTGTTTGTAGCACCAATAACATAAACACCCCGACGCTGTTCAGCACCATCTAGCTCTATGAGCAGCTGGAATTAGAAGCAATGGTTCAACCTCAGACTCCTGGCATAAAATCTGTACTAGAGGTGGAAATACTTAATAGGTACTGGAATAAAGACTGATTAAACCTGGTTCAGAAGCCGCTCGATGACCCATCCCCCTTCTTTTCCACGTTTTGTTGTTAGAGCATCCACCTGCAGAAGTGTAGGAGCAACATATGCCGAAGGTTATAATGAATTCCAAAGCAATTAGATAAGGCTGCCCTTTTAATTAAAATGCCTACATTTCTCTGCCAACAAACAAGGGCCGTCGGCTGGAAGTAAGATCGTAAACCAACCTAAATCATGCCATCAAGCTGCAGTGGAATGATTTTTTAAAGCAACGTCAAGAAACAATTTCCTTCAAACAATAAAATGATTCAGCATCTGTTTCAGAGTTACACTCAACACAGGCCCAAGAGTGCCCGACTGCCCATAGGGTCAGAAAATCATAGGAGCATTTTCTGCTGTCGACTGAACCAACAGGCATAAGTTAAATGGTTCCAAGAATGGGCATGGTGGAAACGCATCACTGACCAATATTTCAGTAGATAGTCAATGAATTCTCATAGGTTATTTTTTAATAGGTAATTTCGGGTCATGATAAATTTGTGGGTGCAACATTCAAATAAAGCAAGCTCTAAAAACTTGTTATTTCAGAACTTTCCCCCACCCAGCCTAGTGACAGTTGCTCTGAGCTCAATGAGTGAGAATCTAAAAGGCAACATGTTTAAAGAAAATTCCAAGAACTACAGGGTTAAATACCGAATGAAAAAGTTAAACAGTGCTTATGTGTGAAATATTGCAGGGTTCACTATAAGGCTTCAAGAACTACCCATGTGCACAAGTGAAATCAACAGCAGATGTTAACAACTATATAGCTGTAGGGTGGCTACGACGAGGCACAATCCTCTAACCAGAGGCCACTGCCATTTCTAGTTGGGCTTCAAGCTCACGTTCCCGCTACCGCTTCCTAGCTGTTTACTGTTAACATTTTGATTCATGTGGATTTCTCGTTGAAACTGGCATGTGTCTGATCCCAACTTATTTCTCGCATATTGGAGAATGAGTTTTTATCTCTAAGTTGAGATTCTTCTCTTTTTCTAGAGTTAACTTCATGGGGAGGTCATGAGTTCTCTAGAGGATGGGTCTTCTCTTGCGCCTAGCATGGAGGATCAAGATTTGGAGTGAATCTCGGAGACAACCAGAAGTAATACTGACAAGAGGTCAGAGCAAGCGTTGGTTGAGCTATTTCTAGAGAGAGTTGGTTTCTCAGGGGCGTTGTCTAAATGGGTCAGATAGAGACATGCTAGAAGTTGCTTCTCTCCAGGTGGTTGTGGCATCTAAGGATGCGGTGCAAGTTGGCACGGAGTTCACGCAAGTGCTCGAAGGCCTGCCCGCTCTGAGATGGGCTAATCTGGTGGAAGTTGTCAGAGAGAAGAGATGGATTAGGAAAGCTTTGGGCCACATTGGTAGGTTGATTGGTCTATCTTTTGGTGATAGGGTAGAGGACTACCACAGGCTATTCCAATTTGTAGAGAAGTGAGGTCAGGCGAGGGGTGGCTTGAGATCCCCCAAAAAATCTATCAGGCCCTCCAGAAGCAATAGGGAACTGTTAGGTCTTTCCTCGGATATTAATTTTGTTTCAGGGGGTTCAGCTGGGGGTTCCAGAAAGGGAAGAAGGGGAAGGTTTGTTCCCAAATGACAATTATTTCCGGGAATGCGAGGGGGGTGGGGAGCAAGCAGAAAAGAAGGCAAATTAAGGATGTTTACAGAAGATATAAAGCTCATATGGTTACGCTACGGGAAACAAAGGTGAAAAACTTTAACAGGAAGCAGCTGGGAACTTTGAAGGATGTTAAAGAGTGCGGATTGGGTGTCCATTGATGCTTCTGGTAGATCTGGTGGTGTGGTCATGGTGTGAGATTCAGACTCATGGTTTAAGGAAGATTGGTGGGGAGGATCTTTATTATTATTATTATTATTTAGTTTCAGTACTGCTGAAGGATTCTTCTTCTGACTTTCTTTGGATGTTCACCTCAGTCAATGGCCCTAAGCAGGAAGAGAGAAGATAGAACTTCTGGGAAGAGCCATCAGCTTGCCGCAATACATTCAGTGGCCCTTGGTGCATTTGGGGGAGGGGGGTTAAGTTACTGGGAGCATGCAAGCCTTCACTGGCTGGGTGGATTTCCACAAGCTGTCTAATCTGCCTGTGGAGGGGGATGTGGTCTAATGGGCAGTCTAGCCCAGTTACGTCCAGAATGGATCATTTCATCGTCTCCTCAGGTTGTATTGAGAAACATCCCCTGGTATCTCAGCATGCCCTGCCAAAGCCAACTTCATATCACCGTCCGGTGTTGCTTGCAGTTGATGGGGAGAACTGAAGCACAAAACCTTTCAGGTTTGAGCTTTTTTTGGTTCAGAGTGAAAGGTTTTTCTCAAAAGACAAAGGATTGGTGGAGCTCCTCTGACATGGAAGAATTTGTCAGGTTGAAGCTAAGCCGTGAACTAAAATTACTTAAGGATAAAATCAAGTTATGGAAAAGGAGGAGTTCAGGAAAAGGGTAGAGGAAAAGACTAGACTTATGTTAGAGTTGCAGGCCCTTGATGTCAAGGCTGAAGGATGTGAGCTCTCCACCGATGAAATGTCCCAGAGGGTCAACTTAATTCAGGACTATGTGACCAGGATGAAGGAAGATGAAATAAAATGGAGGCAACGTTCGAGGAGCTTATGGATTAAGGAAGGTGACAAAATACAAAGTTCTTCCATAGCATTGGTCGTGTACGAGCAAGAATTAACAAAATCAGCAGTATTGTGATTAATGGGACCCGTTGAAGACAAGGACCATCTCTTAGAAGAGGTATCTTGGTTTTATAAGGATTTGCTTTCAGAGGAGTGGAGAAGACCAAGATTGAATAATCTTCCTTTCAAGCACCTCACAGTTGAAGAGGCTAATTTGATTGAATCCCCACTCTCGGAGGACGAGGTGAAAAAGGCCGTGGAATCGTTGGGCAGGGACAAAGCCCTGGGTCCAGATGGCTTCACAATGGCCTTTTATCAAGTTCTTTAGGAGGTAGCCAATGTTGATATTATGAACGTTATGGCTGAATTTTCTAATAGGGGTTGGCTATTGAGCGATCTAGGAGCTTCCTTCATAGCCATTATTCCAAAGGTTTCTAGTGCAGAGTCATTAAAGGGCTTTAAGCTAATTAGCATTATTGGAGGGCCACATAATATTCTAGCTTTAGTGCATGCATCTTGGTTGCAAAGCATTATAGAGAGTGTCATCTCCAAAAATCAGAGTGCCTTTGTCCCGGGCCGGCAAATCTTGGATAGTGCTTTAACCACTTACGAATGCCTCGACTCGAGACAGAAGGGCAGTTGAAGGAATCATGTGCAAGCTGAATATTGAGAAGGCTTGCGACCTTATTGATTGGAGCTTTCTTAATTGCATGTTGCAGTGGATGGGGTGCAGGGAGAAATGGCAAGGTTGGATCCGCGAGTGCATCGGATCTGCGTGCTTCTCAATTCTGCTTAATGGTTACCCAAAAAGGTTCTTCAAAAGCTCTAGGGGTCTTCAGGGACACTCTCTCTTATCCTCTTTTGTTATAATGGCAGAACTTTTTGGGAAGGAAACTAGCTATGGTGCAAGAAGAGGGTTTGCTAAGTGGGTTTAAGGTGGAGGGGATGGCTTCTCCCATTTCTCACCTCCAATTTGTGGATGGTACTCTCCTATTTTGTGATATGGACCTCGATATGAACATACGGTGGACAAGTTGAGAACAATTATTCAATATTTCAAGGCAATCTCGGGTCCTAAGGTTAACATTACTAAAAGCAAAATGTTTAGGAAGCAGATGGAGGAGGGTGAAGTGGAGCATTTGGCCAAGGTTTTTGGGTGTGCGGCTGGGGCACTTCTGGCTATGCTCGTGGGTCTTCCTCTGTGTTAGTAAACCACCTATTAATCTTTGGGATAAGGTGGTGGAGAGATTTGAGAGGAGGCTAGCTCCATAAAAAAAAAGTCAGTATCTTTCGCTTGGCAACCACATTACTCTTATTAAAGCGGCTCTCTTGAATCTTCCTCTTTATATCATATCGGACTCTTCGAGCTATAGAGCGTTGGCCTTGTGGAAAGGGGTCTCCTCCGTGAAGCTAGCTTTTATGGGAGGGCTTGGATTCACTTTGGGGAATGGTGAAAATATTTGGTTTTGGGAAGATGTCTACGTGAGGAGCTCTCCCTTAAAGCCGATTTCCCTAGTATTTTTCGGCTAGCTCTGGATCCTTCTGTGGTGGTGACCGATTGTTTTTCCCACATCGGTAGGCAAGTAGTAGGGGAACCCCCATGTAGGCGGTTTCTTTGAGATGAGGAAGTTGACGAATTCGTGGCTCTTATGAATTGTATTTGCCTTTGCTCCTCGATTAGCTCCCGCCCGGAAAAGATGTTGTGGAAGGCCGACAAGTCAGGATCATTCTCGGTTAAATCCCTCTATTCCCTTGCGCGTGTGAAGTAGATCGGCATCAGGATTTGGCTTGGCACTATTACGTTCCTCCAAAAATAGCGGCTTTTGGGTGGCTGGTTGATAGGAAGAAAGTTCTTATTATTGGCAATCTTCGGAAAAGGTCCATGTTGATTCCTAATATTTGCCTCTTATGCATGCATGATGAGGAGACGGTGGATCATCTCTATGTGCCTTGCTCCTTTGTGGGGTCGATCTAGTCAGATTTTCTAGGCCGTTTACAAGTCTCTTGGTCTTTCCCAATGTCGGTAAATGATCTTTTGTATGCTTGGCATGAGATGAACATTGGGAAGACGAAGAAGTCATGGTGGAGAATGGCTCTACTTACAATTTGGACTGTTTGGGAGGAAAGAAACACAAGGTGGAAAGAATTTCCCAAAGGGCTAGGCTGCTTGTTGTTAAGTGGGCCTCTAGTGTTTCCAAGCTAAAGGATTGTAATTTGGATTTCCTTGGGTTGTAAGTGGGTCGCCTCCTCAGCACCCCCATCTTGTTGTTGTCATTTTTGTGTGCTTCTTTTATATATAGTTAGTTAACATTTTGAAACAGACAAATCCCCCCTCCCTCACCCAAATCTGTTGCCACTTTGTGTCCCTCTCCGTGCTACTATAAACTCAACTCTAGGGAAGCCAGCCCTTACCACTGCTGTTGCAAGAGTTACTCACGGGAGGCTCAGACTCAACAGGGAAGAGCTGATGCTGTTGGCCCCTTGGTTTTATATGTGATAAATAAGTTCACTTGTCAAAACAAAGATCAGATGGTGACCATTGGACATTACCTCATCAAAGAAAAGTATACATGGAGCACATGTACGGGCACGGCTAAAAATTGTTCGAACTGCCAACTCACTTTCCCCAACATACTTGTTCAGAAGTTCAGGACCCTAAAAACCAGCCAACAACAAGCAACATATGAGAACAACAGACAAAGGCACAACAATATGAGGAAACTACAGGAAAGAGGGTGAAGAAAGACCAGACAACACTATAACTGATAGGCAAAATGAAGAAAAGGGAGGGCCATACCTTGATGTGTATAAAATTGGCACCTGCCTCATTTGCTACAGCTTTGGCAATCAGTGTTTTACCGCAGCCTGGAGGTCCATACAGCAAGAAGCCAGTCTCCAAATCCACTCCAAATTCCTAAAAGACAAAGCTGATATGTCACAACTCACAAAAGATTCCTGACCGTAAAAGGAGAACTTTTAGAGCACAAAGGAATTGCATTTGGAAGCATTAAAGGATACGACATTCTGAGTTTATATACAGATGAGCCAACCACCTACTAAACTGATTGGCACCATGATTCCCTGAAGATGAATTGAAATCAATGAGATCCATCGAGTTTGTCGAAAAAATCACCAACAGTGGATGTGTGACTACAATATAGATTTGATTGAAGCAAGCATTACAGAGTGAAGGGATGATTTTCTAGAATTTGCTCTTATGAAAATCAGACTGAGTCTTTCAGAGGAAAAAAAAAAAAAATGATAGGAAAATTGAAAGCTAAGGCTGGTGTTTATTCATCAGATTGTAATTATAGGGACACTACAATTCAGCATAATAAGTCCCTACCACCCAAAACTTGCCAGATAGGTAGATGCTTCACCTTAGTCACAGAAGTACTTGTTTCAATTCTTCCTTCATAATATTTTTAAAAATAAAAATAAAAAATTAAAATGCCCATTTGTTATATCTCAAAACGTGTTCAGACTTGTTTCTTCTTTATTGATAGGTGAATTACCCAAAAAAAAAAAAGAAAAAACTTAGTTTTCTGTAAGAACCTTCTATCATATCTTGATATAATCTTCTTCCATCTGATCTTTTGGCATTAAAAGTGGTTTAATTTTCACTATTTAGAACTCATCCCCAAAGCTGCCCTGGCATCTCAATCTCCTCTAACCAGTAGATCATGCACTTTAGACCAAGAAGAAAGAGTGATATCCAAGCTAGGTGATATTCCAACATTTAAGATTTCTATTTAATTTCAACTTTCCAGTTTCTTTACATTCACATAGATGTCCCAAATCTAATAGTTCCATTTAAACTTTATTTTTCTCACTTATTTTAAACTCATATGCTCATTCTTTTTTTATTTATGTATCTTTTTATGATAAAAAGGATATTAGTTTGAAGACATAATCCAGCATAAAGCCCAGCATATTACTTGAGAGTCAACATACGTTGAGATCTCAATATACCTTAAAACAGAAGGGCAATAATTACCTCATAATCCTCAGGGTGCTTTATACGCCTAACAATATAACGGTCAAACTCCTTTCTCAAAGAATCAAGGGCTCCAACATCCTCCCATTTAACATTAGGTATTGTCGAGAATCCTTCTCTTCTAGAAGATGGTTGAACAATCTTAGCTGCTTCCTGCAGAAGCATATGCAAGAAAACCGTTGGTATTTCCAACTAAGTAAATCAATCATAAACAATAAATCCCCGTGAATTTCCAGTAAATTTTTCTGAAGGGAAAAGTAACGCTTATTTTAGAAGCAGTTGAAGTTCATTTTACAGGTAAGGTAAGCATGAATATATTTCCATGGCTTCTCTGAAAAGTATATACCACACAAGCTGTAGGTTCTTCAACTATATTAGATGTGGTTAAGACTATAGCACAGTGAAGAATGCAAGGATTGCATGATAGCAAAATTGAAACTCATTACAAAACAGTGAAAACAGCAGGAATGAGTGAATACATGTAAGAGCAGAACATCATTGAAGATTCAATCACTATGCATTCATCTGTATACATATATGTTCATCGTTTATCAAAAGCTTTTCATGACACTCACATGTGGAGATGGTGGCACACAATATGGAAAATAAATCGTGTTTAGAATACTAGATCACATACAAGGACTTAATACTAAAGTTATTAATCTGAGTCCCAATTACTTGTTAAATCAGGCAAAAAGCTAGTAGCAGAACCCTTCTTTGAATACAATGTACTTCTATGTTGAACTCTCACTGATCTTCTACTCTCTTTTTTTCTTTTTTGATGACGACAGGGTGTCCCCGCCCCTTCTAAAGGCGGGACTAATCCCTGCGGATGCACGCAATCACCCGCAAATCACATTCATTGGGTAATCCCAGGGAGGGGAATCGAACTCGCGTTTGAGGGGAGCAAACCCACGGTGCTAGCCATTCGCCCAAGCCCCATGTGGGTCTCAGTAATCTTTAATTAACAAGTAACAAAATGTAATTTTCAGTTTCTCACCCATTCTATTTTATATGAAGAAAAGATGCATCCATTCCATCAATACCATCTGGACGCAGCTGCAAAGCTCTAGAAGGTTGGAGTGCTAGGACAGTTTTACGTTGAAAGCAATGTGAAACCTGATGCCCAGCAGAGAAAGAATGTCCCTTTAGTTCCTACTAAGGGAATATTAGCATGTAACTAGAATGTTGAACATCTAAGGATCCACTTGAAGTTAGTTCTTCAAAAAGCAATTGTTTTCTGAGTCCTATTAAAACAAAATATCTCAAGCTAGATTAGATATGAGACCAACGAGAAATTTTATATGTTGTGGGTTGAGCATAATTAAAAACCTCTATAATCAGAAAGAAATCAGAGAAAATATTACTGTCAGGTAATCAGCTAGGAAATGCACATGATCATGATATGTCTAGATTACCTCAAAATCAGCCATGGTGATACTAAGACTCTCCATCTCTTCAGGTACCCAGGGCTGCTTCCACCAATCTTCATTTTTCTCCTTGTTTGCCATGTCTATAGAGAGCTCACGCTTCCTTCTATCTATTATTCTCTTCATTGCTAGGTTTCCTGCCTTGTTCGCCAGTGCTGCCAGATCAGCACCAACAAAGCCAGGTGTAGACCTGGCTATTTTCAGCAGATCAAAAGTGCCCTCAAGTCTAAGGTTTTGCGTAAGCACAGACAGGATCTCCACCCGGGCATTTTCATCTGGGACACCCAAAACAATCTCTCGGTCAAATCGCCCAGGCCTCCTTAAGGCAGGATCAACAGCATCAGGTCTGTTTGTGGCTCCAATTACAAGAACATATCCAGGTCTTTTCTCAGATGATTCTGAATCTTCATCAACTGAACCAAGAGTCTGGTGTGACTCGTCCATGCAAGTCATCAGTTGTGTTACAATCCGCCTTTCCATCTCCCTCTGCAAGTTTTCCCTCTTTGAAGCGATGGCATCAATCTCATCAATGAATACAATTGAAGGGGCAGTCCTGTATGCCTTAGAGAAAAGGTCACGTATATTCTCTTCAGACGCCCCTGAAATAGTTATTATGTTAAATTCATGCTAAAATTATACTGCATGGAGTTAACAAGAATGAGAATGCACTTAAGCAAAATAACTAAAGAAAACAAGGTAGAGATTCCTCCAAACTTTCCAACTGAAGGATTTGGAGGTATTTATAAGCAAAAATAAAGTCGCGACATAAATTCCGGAAAGTTAGCTTCAAGTGCATCATCCCATGAGTACTTTATCACGGAAAGTCTTTTGAATGCACATCAAGCATCTTTCTGTAATTAAAAGTGAAATGAAATAAGTGCAGACACAAAGTCAATAATCATACGAATCCATGATAAATCATTGTTATTACCTGTTTTAATGTCCAAAATTGTTTCAATTAGTATTTCATGCGTAGAAGCACACATTAAAAACACTTCAAATGTTATAAAAAATGACTTCAGAATACCAATGAAAGTGGTTGGTAGAGGCCCTCACCAAGTGAGCACAAGCCTTTGCAGGAGGTGATGGAAGCGAGAAGATATAGCATGGAGGCAATGCTCAAAAGCCTCATGGCTGAAGGAAGCAATCGAAACACAACTTTCTACCTTCTTTTTTTTTCTTTTTTTCTTTTTTTTTTTTTTGTGTGTGAAAGATGAAGCAATTTATTAGGCAGAGCCAAAAAAACATAAAACAACAAAACGAAAACAAATGAAAGAGAAAGAAAAATAAAATACAACAAAACCAGACCCATGACTAGAAAGACCCCTACACTAGATCCCTCAAGACGCCCAATCCCTTAAAAACAATAAGACATGGTTGAACACCCCAGCTAAGGAAATGCTTAAATTACGAAAACAACGATTGTTTCTTTCAACCCAAATAGCCTAAAGGATAGCTAAGAAGATGATCCTCCACTTTTTTCTACCAAGGGGCCCCCCGACTCCCGCATGCCACAAACAGAAGAACCCATCAATAGAGGAAGGCATCACCCATGAACCTTCCACCAGGGCGAGGACCCGAGACCAAATATCAGAAGCAAAAGGACAATGAAGTGAATTTCAGAAGAAAAGTGATGCAGGACAATTAACTACTTGCTCTAAAAGCTAGAACTGATAAAGCATGGCGAATCAATCCCTTTATCTCATAGACCAAGCCCCACATCCCATGAGTTAGGACCTCAGCCGAACCCCCCTCGTGGGCCCCACATCACATGGGTTCCACCTCACACAGGTCGCCCACCCCGAGTGTGCCCCTGCACCCCACGGGCCACCCCACTTGAGCCCGGTGTGAAAATGCTCATGCATTAAAAAGTGAATACCATAAACGGCTTAGAAATAGCGGGTCAGATTTTGGAAGATGGGAAAATGATTAGAGTATTTTTTGCAGAATCACAGCTGACAGAATGACGAAACAGGGAGCAATCGAAAAGAATTCAAAAGCAAACCAAGCGGCCGATAGCCATTCAGGAGGTCGACCAATCGACCGATAGTCATCCAAAAGGCAAACCAATAGGCCAATAGTCATCGAGGAGCTCGACCGAGTAGTCGAGTAGAATACGGTTGAGTCAGCAAGGAGGTCAGGAGCGGTTAATAGGATAGGTGGCAGGTTTAGAAGGAAGTCTCTAAAATGTCATGTAGTGCTTAAACAATTACAACAACTGTCAGAACGTGGGAAGCATCCAGAAGGTCAGTAGTGTTGAGACGTTTATAGCAATCATTGGAACATGGGAAGCATCCAGATGGTCAGGTTAAGGTTATAAATATCAAAGGAATCCAACAAAGCAAAGGATCTCATACCAACACAATCAAACCAAATCTATCTTTCAATTATCCAGTCAATCACATTCCTTAGTGTAATCCTTTACTTTTTCTACCAGTCAATTACATTTCTTAGTGTAAGCTTTTACTTTTGCCCGCTGCTTACAATCTGTAGTGTAATCCATAGCGTTAATCAAGTAGCTGGTAACTTTAGTTGTAATTCAAATTTACGCTCATACGATGGATTCAGTTCGAGCATCAATCAGAGTTCTCCATTTGGGAAGATGTTTTACAACTGTTATCTGCTATCGATTGTTAAAATTATTTTCTCTTTTATATTTATATTAAGAAGTCATTTCATACGAAAGTCAAAGGTGTAACCCATTATTAGAGGATAAACCCTACCCTCGGACTATCGCCTGATCCTTTTAACACACTGTGAGTGGTTGAATAGGCGACTAATCTTATTCGATTTTGGTCACATACTACATATATGCCTATCTTGGTGCTTCGGGTCATAGTTGCTCGGTTTGAATTGAGTCACACATTAAATTTTGGCATGCCCGCACTTGTCACGTGACAGAAACTGTAAATCGGACATCAACACGGACCATCCTATCTCAGCCAAGAGGGAACATGCTTTGGTGTATGACAACTTATGGTCCAATCATGTAGGGTCTTTGGAAGGAAAGGAAAAGGAGGATTTTTCTACAAGAAAGAAGCTTCAGTTGACTTTATCACAAAAGAATCACCCATTTTTAGATTATTGATAAGACTCTTGCTAGACTTGGGCTCCCAAGGATTTCATAGTCAAATCTTCTTGGGGACTAGATGGTGGGATTGGATGGGGGTTAAATAAGCAGACATATAAAGCCGTTGGAGCTGCCTCAGTTGGGCTTCTTAAGACTATTTCAATGGGTGCACCTTGGGATAGTGTCTGAAAAAATAAAAATGAGAAGGTTGCCATGGCATTCAATGGGCCATGTGGCGAGTGGGGTTGAATGTCACGAGTCGTCCACTCTACAATGTTTTTCCTTTTATTATGGAAAAGGTTGATCATTGAAGGAGATTGCTATTCAGCTTGCTACGTCTGATGAGGCGGTGCTGTGGAGACTTGATTCTTGTATTTTAAAGATAATTCATTAGTGGCCAACTTGGGAATGTTGTGGCCAATAGTCTGGCTTAAGAGGAGTGAGAAGAGGGTCACCTCGCGCTCATTCCTAGGTGTATATATTGTGGTTTTGTCTTCTTTTTTTAAGTGATATTTAGTTGGCTTACATAAATAAATAATTACATTCTAGAAAAGCAAAACCTCAGAACCAAACAACAATTTGTCCCAAAATTGCAACACAGTACAGGAGCAGTACAGCATAGAATTAGATCTTTTGTAGTTGCAATGTCAAAAAAAAAAAAAAAAAAAAAAAAAAAAAAAAAAAAAAAAAAAAAAAAAAAAACCATACCTGAGACACCAGAGACAACTTCAGTTGCAGAAATCTTGTAAAATGGCACTCCAGTCTCATTGGCAATCGCATGGGCGAGCTTTGTTTTCCCACAGCCAGGTGGCCCGTGCAAGAGAATCCCAGCCATCGGGCGAACACCCAACCACCGCGGCAGCTGCGGATGGTAAAGTGGAACGATCACCTCCATCATCAACTCATCCAGAACACCTTTAATCCCTCCGAAATTCCGGAACCTCGGTCCATCTCGTCCCTTGATTTCAAAATCCCCACCCCCGTTGCCACCACTCTTCAATTCCATCCCATCCAAACCATTTTTCACCTCATCCAGCGAAACAATCTTTCTTGCCTTATCAACGACCTCTACTTCCATATTCTTGTCTTCCTTTGCTTTCTTTGCCACGACAGCAGGCTTCGGAGCGCTGTAATTTGACCGTAGCATCGACTTCATCAGATCAAATTCCGGATCCAGCTTCATTCCATAGATTGCATCGTCGGAAGTCGAAACAGCTCCGTCCTCTTCGTCCCCCGATGAAGATGACGATGACGAAGACGATGATGGAATCCGTTGCTTGTTTCTCCTGTGGAGGAATTCGCTTTCAGTACGGAGCAGGCGTTCTTCGTCAAGGTCGGATTTCTTGGGCTTTTTACGGGCAGGGCTGCGGAAGGGATTGTTGCTGATGTTGTTGTTGTTGTCGTCATCATCTGCATCTTCGTTGTCGACGGCAGTAGTGTTGGTGGGGGAAGAGAGGTTTTTCTTCCTCTGTTTCTGGAATTCTAGGGTTTGAGTGACGAGCCTATTGAAGGGCTGTTGCTTCATGCGGCGGTATTCGGGATGCTTGAAGCGAAGGCGTTCGACGATTTGCTCGACGTTATATGTGTCGAAATTGCAGGCTTGGATGCGGCGGAGGAGTTCGTGCGAAGGAGGGCGGCCACCGCCGCCTCTCACTCTCTTCCCCATCTGTCTCTCTCTCTCTCTCTCTCTCTCTCTCTCTCTCTCAGGCTCGCGAAACGCGGAGGAGGATTTCTCGAGGGTTTTCGCGATTGGAACTGATTCTCGCTGAGAGGACACGCTAGAGTGAGCCACGAGGCTCGGTGTCAAGGCCCTATTGAAAGTTATTGGGAATTTTACAAAAGACTACCTTAATGTCATAGAATTCACATTTCCATCTTTTTCAGAAAAGTCTTCGACCCGTTTGGGAGCGTAGATTCGGAACCCCTGGATTCATAACCTCCTGAAATCCTTATATTCTGTTTAGCACACGAATCAACTTTAATACAAAAGTAGACATCTATAGTATATTTACATGGATTTGAATTTAATTATTAAATTAATTTTAATATTTCTAATTAGTGAATTTAATTATTAAATCAAATTTAATATCTCTAATTACTGAACGTATGTATTGTTTGACATAATGGTTATAATAAGCTCGCTGAAATATATACTTTGCCCAAAATTGATGAAATTTCAAGTCTCGGATGGGCGACAAGTACAAGATCATGTCTAAGTGACTAATCAACAATTTTGAACCGTTGATTTAAGTGGACAATGTTTGGACGGCACTGATCATCATATTAAAGTAAATAGTGATGCAATTGATACCTTGGTTGTTTTGGGATATCATCAGTGGGTCATGTGCCCAATAATTTAATAGCCTAGTGACACACATATTACACATGCAACTATCAGAGGGATTTTAGATGTAATCCAAGCTCTTACCATGGATTTGAAACTCCCAGCTACTTAATGGTGCCAAACAACCATAAATCCTCCCCCCTGACAAACTAACCCTAAGAGTTTGGATCAGCCTTTGCCAGCAAAGGGGTAATGGCTCGGGTGGACCCGGTCCACCTAATGTTTATGTGAAATCTACGTTGACCATCAGGTGTATCGCTCTCTGATAGGCTTGGGTCCCAAATCTCAACTCCAGCTGTGATTTAGGTGGACCACATGATGGAAGTTAGTGTACATGCTAACGTTTATCCTCCCAACTATTTCCTTTGGTGTGGCCCACTTGAATCACTTATGAACCTGATTTATGGCCCTAGGGCCTATATTTTGGCGTGGTATCTAATGGTTAGAGTAGATTTATAGAATCATCATGGTAGACCCTTTAAAAATCTAAGTTAGACTTCTCTCTATCACCCGTTTACTTTGGTATGGCCCACCTAAATAACAGGTCAAACTGATTTTTTTAAGTACTGGAGCATTCTCCACTAGCCACAACCGGCAGAGTCAGCACTCAATCCGTGTCCCTCAGCAACAGTTCGGATTGGCCCCACCGTGATGTTTATATTAAATTCACCCTGATCACCAAGTTCTTCACCCTCTGTCATACAAAGTAGCTTGTGTAAAGTAACTTACAATGCAAACACACTGTAAAAGGCTAAGCATTCCACAGGCACTAGCCTATTTTTATGTACGTGAAAATCTTCGTAGTTACTTGCTCTTTTTCATTTTTCATCGTGTGTTTGATTTGTTTTGATGTTTCTTCCACGTCCATTAAAAGATTTAAGCACCCAACATCAATCACCAATAGGCAAAACTATTAGGAAACTCCGTGAGGCTGGGGTGAGAAGTCACTACTCAGTACGTGACTTGCATCCAAACAGGTAGCATGCACTTCCAAGTGAAAGTCATTTACAACTTAAAAACTTATAAGCATCCAAAAGGGCCCTAAGGTCAATCTAAGAGGCTTCCAAGGCACCATATGTGTCAATCTAAGGCATTATATGTGTTGAGGCTCATTATATCAACAGCTTGGATGGCAGAACCCCGTTCCTCATGCTGGTTTCTCTAATGGCCCGTTTGGACGGCATGGATTTCAAGGTAACGATGGTGTTGTCAGTGGATTGCCTTAAGATCCATGGGATTGCTACATCGAGTTTATTTGGCACGCCCGGCCAATCCCGGATTAAACCTTCCCATCCCTTCCAATCCTCCGAACCAAACATGTCGCAAGCAAATTTGAACAGGTTAAGGTGGATTGGATGGGATTTAAAGGTAATGATGGTGTTGTCAGTGGATTGTCTTAAGATCTATAGGATTGGGATATCCCGGGATCAAATCACCCAGTCTGTTTGGCACGCCCGGCCAATACTGGGATTTAACTTCCAATCCCTTCCAATACCATCCAATCCCTTCCAATCCACCTGTCCAAACAGGCCCTAAGAGTACTTGTAGAGCAAGGTTATTTTAGAAGTTATTCATATGAATGTAAAAAGCTATTCTCTGTAGATTTGATGGCATTCACCTGCACATTCCTGCCCATATTCAGCCATTTATGCGTTGTTGCCTCTGTGAAGCTAGCCTACTTTGCTATGCATATCTCATAGAATTAAGAGCTCAAGATCAGCATATCCAATCATTAGATGGGGCACGCTGTATAAGATAATTAACAACTACTGAAAAACTCTAAATTCATATGGTAGGCCACATGATGGCCGGTTCAGCTAGCCATCAAACTTTCATGGCGGGATGACCCATTTTACATAGATTTTTAAACGAACCAGCCACTATCAAAAGATAGCACAACCTTGCTATGTGACTGATTGGATGAAAATGATGAAATAGGGATTCCCTAACAAAAGCTTGTTATGCCCTTAAAAACATGTTTATTAATATTGAAGCTTACTATTAGGCCAGTCAACGGTCAGACCAGGCCTGGGTTTGATTTGGGCTAGTCGGACCAGGCCTATCCGACCAGCGCTGGACATTTTGCCAGTTTTAGAGGGCCAGACCCCACCCAATTGACAGCCATACATTCAAAGGAGCCTAACACTCCTTCAGAGGGTACGAAGCGTCCATGGCAATGCCACACAGTCCTTCCTTAGCCTTAACGCCCCTTCTCATCCTTATGTAGCCATTTTCACCCCAATCAGTTCCCCAAGAGTTCTTCACCAGCCAGTACTTGTCTTGGTCTCCCTTTCCATACCCAACCGCCACAACCCCATGATTGAGATTAGTTGTGCAGTCGCCGTTAAACACCCCTTCAGAGTAGAACCGAAACTCCATGCTGCCGCCATCGATCGCAACGGACACTGGTTGGTGAGCAACGGCAACTAACAAACTCTTTTCACTGTTGACCGGCACGTCCTCGTGGCCACTTATCGTGACCGCATGATTCCTTCGCTTCTTAGTGTTGCAGACGCCATCAACTCCCTTGTAAGGATAGTTCTCTTCCGTCGTGAGGCCATGGTTCCTTTCAATGAATTTAAAAGCATTGTCCATCCATCCTCCATCGCAGCCTCCATCCTCGCTAATGTCACAGTCGACTAGCTCTTGCTCCGACAGCGACACCAACTTCCCAGTCTTGATCTTGTTGATGCCCTCCACAGCCGCCACTGCTGAGAAGGCCCAGCAAGAGCCTGTGAAAACAGGACACTCTTAGCAAGGAATTTCAACCGCAATAAAAACTATCATGGGTGTGTGGACAACTCAAAAAAAATACCAACATGGCATTCTGTAAATTAGCGACGTGGGGGAATCTAGATGCATATTTCATACTGAAATTTCAAAAAGTATGGAGAAATAAGCCTATCGAGATTCCCTCACACCATCAATGGAGGAAAAAAAGAGCGGCATACATATATACCACATTCGCCTTGATTCTTGACTGGCGTCACGGCCCCTTTCTTCCTCCAATCCATCTTCTCAGTAGTCCAGGTCTTGTTCTCGTACATGAACCGTCCCACCTTGTGTGGACGTGCGACGTGGGACCTATAACCCATGTGAGTAGCTCTAAACTCCTCGTTTGTCAGGTCGGCGAACTTGTTGTCTATGAGCTTGTAGGAGCGATTTTGAGAGTTGAATGTTTCGATGAAGCCGACGTTGGTCTGGTAAATCTTGAATCGTCGTTCCTTCTCATATGTGTCAGTGTAGTTGCGTCCGTGTTTGGCCATCCATTGCTCGAACCTGCTCATCATGGGCTGCATTTCGGTCTCTTTAGTCCTGCATGAGGCCAGGGAAATCCAAAGCACCCACACGAGCAAAAGAGACAAACTCACATGGTCTGGAATCTGTGCAGCCATGGTTGGAATGCAGTGTGAGAAGTGGACCTTTGTGTTATATAGGCAATGGATTAATGAGGGTTGAGTATGTGATGATGATGTGAGAGATAATCCTACATGAAACCGGGTTTCACTACAGCTTTAATTTGTAGGTTAAAACTTAATCTACAAGCAACGTGTGGGGCCCACCATGATATGTGCACGGCATCCGATCCATCTATCATGTGCGCCACCCATGTTCTCTTCGAACCCAAATATAGGATAATCCAAAACTCAGGTGGGCCTGCACAACTGTTTGATGGGGACGACCAACATTTAAAAGTGTGGGGCTACCTTGTTTTTCATATGCCATCCAATCCATTCAGAAGATGAATCACACCAGGATGAACGGAAACTCCAAGAAACAGGCTTTTCCTTATCTCAGGTGGGCCACATCAAGTGAGTAAAAGGTTTGAGGTGTTACCCCAGGTGGTGCAGCAGATCTTAGTTTTAGATCCGCCTTGTTTTTGGGCGGTGAAGAGAAGTTGAGGGGGCGGAAATGATGGATGGATCAGATGTGAAGCACACAACACGATGGGCCCCACATTGCATTGGAGGTTAAGCCTAACCTACGTAGCATTCCAGTGGATCTGGCCTCATGAGATGATTAGAATGATTCTGTTTAGTTTTTCTGTTTGATGTTGCCAGTTTTCATATCCCCACTGTCACTATCAATGCAAGCAATGCTCTACTTCTTATCGCCGTCCGATGACGATGGACGGTGATCAGGAGCGGTCCCAGGTGTTTGGATTTTCTTCGAGGCGGTGTGATCAAACGGGCCCACTTCTCTTCTTGGCATCCTTGCCAAACAATCCTAAATAGGTTTATAAATTCAGAGATTCCTTAACTGCACTGGAACCATCAGTCTCCAATTAGCTAGATATCTGTTTCTTTGATGGGGATGTAAGAGGAACTCGAATATTCTCCATCCAGACTCTCTTGCACTGAACATGCGTATGAGATTCCTACCGTTCATCATCTAGGCCTTAAAATGGGCAGTCCTCACTATCCAATAGGATTTGAAGATGGATCGCACGTTGCTGGTATGAGGGAGACCTGTACTGTACAAACATGAGACGAATGCTACTTGCCACTGCAACTAGCCCAACAAAGCACCCCAGGTACCAAGATGGCACGTGTTTGAGATCTGGGTCGTTCATCTGGCGGGCTCTTTGGTTTAATTTAGGTTAGCTCCGGTCCGAGTGGGTCCACACTTGTAAGAAAAAATATATAGACAGTTAAAAGGGAATACCAAATGGTTCACAGTCAATGTACATGCAGCGAAGTTGTCAATGGGGCCCAGATTCTGAACTGTTTGGGCTGGGCCATCAGGGCCGCTTATTCAAAATTTTGCATTTGCTAGGTCTAGATCTAGACCATTGGTAGGGTGGCCGATAACCCAGCCCTACTTTTGCAGGGAATAGGCCCGGATCTTGCTCAGGGCGCATGATTGCACTGAAAGTTGTATTCCCACCACGTATGGCTCAGCAGAGCGGAAAAGGATTGGCTACTCCCCCTGCCACCAGCCAATGGCTGATGTTTGGTTCTCTGTGGGCACCACCATGATGTATGTGTTTCATCCATGCTGTCCATCTATTTTTATAGATCATTTTATAGTATCACCCAAAACAATAGATATATCCCAATATCAAGTGAACCACATTACAGGAAACAGTGTTGAATGAACGTAGACCATTAAAAACTTTTTGGGGGCCATAAAAGTATTGTATCAAGCTGATCTTTGTTTTTTCCCTTCATCTGGGTCTTTATGACCTAATCAACAGATTGGATGTCAGATAAACAGTACAGTGGGCCTTAGGAGGATTTAAATGATGGATATCCAATCACCATTGTTTTCCTGTGGTGTGGTCCACGGTACCTAAGATTATATCCCTTTTGTTCTTAAGGTAAAGCCTTAAAATGATCTTTAAAAATGGATGAACGGAATGGATGAAACACATACATCATGGTGGGGCCCACAGAGTACCGACCACCAGCCGCGGGGCTGTCAGGGAAAGGAATGCCCACCGTTGCAACCTTTCTAAACTTCACCTTGCTATTTATATGCCATCTAAACCGTTTATAAGTTCATTTTCACTTAGAAAAAGTGAGAACACCAGAAACGTGGACCGTTACAAAACTTTTATTGCGATATAAATGTTTCAACGGTGGTCACTAAATCTTTACTTTTTCCCCTCGTGTGGCCCACTTGAGTTGTGGATCCTCCTAATTTTTGGTCTCACATTATAAAATGAGCTTAAAAAACGGATAGAGGAGTTGGATTTTTAACAAACATCTAAGTGGGCCCCACACAGAAATCTTGCGCAGGAACTTCATGCGAAAGGCTTTTGCAGGAAATCCGCGTCCTTCTATTTTCCAGCATGGGGAGATAGTGAAGTGGGGTCGTCCATCGAGTGGTCCAGCAGTTCAAGAGCCACGATTGGCAGATGACCTGGCAATCAATTTGCCACGTCTTTGTGCTGAATGTGGACGGTTAACCATTTTCTGTTTGACAGCCGAGCCAGAATCAGTCTATCAGTTAAATTTCTGAACTGCTGGCTAACCAACATGGGCCACTAATGGGAAGTAGGCCTGCTTAGAATCTCAGTGGGCCGCCCCACTGAATCATTTCCGTGTGATCCATCCGCCAGAAGAGGCATCATGGATGCATGAGATCCACCATGCTCGTCCGGTGCGCCACCACTCTGTCTGGCCTTCTCCCAAGAATCAGACCATCCGAAACTCGGGTGGCCACACCAAGGAACATTGTAAAATCAAAACGAGAAAATATCTAAATTCCCGTGTTGCAGCACGCTTGAGGTCTGGAATAACGAACTTTGTTCTCTTCATCCCAGCGTGGGGATGAATGGATTGGATGTCATGTAAATACCATTGTGGGACCCAAATAGAACTAAAGGTGGGTGTTCCCATCTAGGCTGTTTCCTATGGTGTAGCCTATCTGAGTTTACAAGCAGCCTAAAGTTTGTGTACAGCGGTGAACATGAGGTGGCGCACCTGATGGACGGGGTGGATCTCATGCACGCTTCCCCACGTGGCTCTCACATAGGAGAAGGTACGCCCGATATACGTGCGCGAGTGACACTGGCGCGGCTTTTCCGTTCGTACAAGTGGACCAGGGTGCAAAAGAACCGGAATAGCCTGCAACACCTGTTTTGCACGGAGCCTAAAACACCCAAGGTCTGCGAGGCCCATCATGGATTTATGTAAATCCACTCCGTCCATCAGGCAAGATCCTTATTCTAACCATACATACAAAAGATCAGCCGATAGAAACTCGGATGGGCCACATTCATGGGAACAATGTAAAATTGCTCCTAACACTTCTAAGTTCACCCCGCATGATCCACTTGAGTTTCGATTGCTGTATCCTCACTCCATCTTGGTATTTGAACCTGATTAACCGGTCTGATAAGAGATCCACACCATGGTTTCCCCTCACACAAACCTATGGTTGGCAAGCCCCTGCACCTGGAATCAAGAATGGAGCGTGGTGGATCGAGTGGTGCAAATGGGTCGTGTCAGCTAGGGGGTGTTTGGGGTTTGGGGTTAGCTTGTTAGTACAAGCCCTATCGTGACATTGTCAGTACACACTCCACTCTTGGCTACCCGCATCAGGGAATCCATACTAAGACCTCAACCTTGAAACGAGGTATCTTCACTCAGTCTATCACTTGAGCTATGGATCATGGTGTTATCGAGGGTTAGAATCATTTGTTTTAACTGACGTTCTGTATATTGTGATCTACCTGAAGAGTGGAATGGACTGATTTCTGATATGAAAGATCTAAGCAGTGCTTCCAAACAATGGAAATCTCATATCTCATACACATGTAGCAAGTTTCTCACCAACAAGCCAAATTAGCAAACCTCACATTATCGATCCTCGGGAGCAAAATAGGGGAATTTTTTATATTGTCCTGAGTGTGAACTACTATACATAGATACTTAAAAATTATACACTTGGCATACAAGTACTCAAATGAAACCTTCCAAATTATGGTACTTAGTTCATATGTATCTTAAACTCAAAATTAAGCTTGTTTTATTATTTGGCCATTGGATTGGTGGGCATTTATTGGACAATTAAAAATGAAATATATCAAATGGCCTGGTTCCCCAAACAAGTGTCAACAAATCTGATATTAGAATTGTTTAGCAAATCTGTATTAGAATTCTCACCTGGAAATAATGATTTGCCAATCTAATTAGTTTGTTCGGTTAATTTATGACATAAATGCAATGTCCAAGTGCCTGTGTAGCAAGAGGCATATGCAACCTGAGCATCATATAACTGAGCAAAAATATTTTATTTCATAAAATAGGCCTGCTTGAATACATCAACTATAGTTGGTGGAATTGGTTTTTTTTCATTTATCCAAACTGTTAATCGCAGCTC
This sequence comes from Magnolia officinalis, assembly GCA_021015155.1. NCBI lineage: Eukaryota > Viridiplantae > Streptophyta > Magnoliopsida > Magnoliales > Magnoliaceae > Magnolia > Magnolia officinalis. The sequence goes on from JAJHSJ010000005.1 coordinate 6,875,921, forward strand.
TCCCTTCAATGGAGAATCTACATTTTTTTAATCATATTGAATATTTCAACCCACACAAATGTTCAATGATCATTCACTTTAAGAGCAAATACTCAAAATTCAAATGAATGAAATAATCTAGTTTAAGATATTTTATTCGTTGTATATCCAATGTAAAAGCAGCGGGTCATCATCCAATATTAGGCACTACAAATTGAAAGGTTCAAACGTTCATGTACAAAGATTTTTAGGGTATGATTAACCCAAGTGGGAGATGTGAATTGCCTGTCCCTCTGCTGACAATAAGTCACTGTTGGCAGAAGATGTGGGGTCCACTGCAATGTCAACGAAAAATCCACTATGCTCATCAGTTTCACTGGCTCACTTTATAATAAGAAGAGAAAAATAAATTTGATGCAGATGCAAAACTTAAGTGGAGGATGAAAAAAAACACCCACAGCTGAAACCTTACTGGTCCATTGTGATGTTTATATGCCAACCAAGCTGTTCACGAGGTTATTCGCATTCGAATGAATTGAAAACATGAACATTAGCATAATTCAAATCTTTCGTGGCCTCGCTCTGGGTTTCAAATGTGGGAGTTTGATCCTCTCACTGTTTCCCATGGTACGTCCCACTTGATTTTTGAATTTGCCTAATTTTTATACTCATATCCTAAAGTGTGTTGGTGAAACTAATGGATTGGGTGAATTTTTTCACAGACATCACACGGGCCCTACATAATTCCACCAGCATGAACTTCCTAGTGGTGGGCCAAATGTAAATCACGTCCAAGAGAGAGCCAACAAATTCATGGTGAGGAGCCTCAATTATAACGTAATACTAACAACTTAATTATAGTGGTTATATGCTTCCTTAAGGGGTCATTTGGTAGCATATATTATTTTGAAGTCTTAAATCATTCAAAAATAGGATAGAATTTATTTCATATTCTGAGTATGATTCTTTTAGGGCCTGTTTGGACAGGCCCATCCCATGGGATTGGATTGTATTAGGGTGGATGGCAAGTAATCATGGCTGTGTCAGTGGATTGCCGGCAATCCCATGGGATTCCTATATCCAGGGAATTCACCACCAAGTATGTTTGGCTTGCCTGGCCAATCCTGGGATTACGTCAACCAATCCCGAGATTGCTCCGTCTAACCAAACATGTCCCAAGCAAAATAGATGGGATTAAGAGGGATTGGGTGAATTTCAAGGTAATGATGGTGATGTCAGTGGAATACTAGCAATCCCATGGGATTGCTATATCCAACTTCTGCCTGTTTGGCACGCCCAGCCAAATCCCAGGATTGCTCCTTCCAATCCATCCTAATACAACCTAATCCCATCCACCCTGCCCGACTAAACAGGCCCTTAAAGGTTATATATTTGGGTGTAATTGGGATTGGGAGGTAATTCCAAAGCTTTTTAATTCGTTTTAGGGTTTCAAGGGTATAAGTTGGGTTGATTCGAGGTTGTTCGAATCAGATAATCTCTTTAATTTTGTAATTTTCTACTTTCATAGTGATATTTGCCGCTTTGTGCCATAATTTTTTTTTCCAAATGAGTTTTTCCATGTTAAATTTAGAGTGTTTGCATTGTGCTTTCTTGGTGCGATTGGATTACCCTACTTAATTCATATTTGTATGCTTCCGCGGTTCCCCAATAACATATAATTTGTGAGAATTAGTGTGAATCAATAGTAATTAGTGCATTTGAGAAAGTGTTTGATTCATGAATTTGAATCCAATTCACATCAAATACACATAGGGGGTGTTTCGAAATCACGACAAAAGCATGTGAATGCAATGGATTCTAATTACCATGGACCCTACTCTCTTCCGCTCTCTCTCCACCAATATATTCCAAATGTAGATTGCTAAATATAGTATGGTGGATGCATTCTAAATATAGGTTGTCAAATATAGTATGCTAGATTTTGATTAAATGTTGTGAACTTAGCTGAGGATTTCAATTTACACGGATTCTAAGGTAATTAACCATACATATTAAATAAAATGCTCTCAAATGACCCCAATATAATGGAATGAGCATCTCCATGTCCCCTGCATTCATGTTTGCATTTACCACATCTACTAGTCGGTCCACTGTTGTTACGAATGTCATTTGGTCCACTGTTATTGCTGTCACTTGAACCGAACATGGGCTGGCGTCGAACTCCTCTCACAAGAACCAAGACTAAGAGAGTGGTAGATTGTTCGGTGGTTCCATCGCCATCTCTGCAGGATCCACGGTATGATCAGGAAACACAACGATGATGGTGGGTCTGGTAAATCTCTGACAGTGCAGGTAAAAGACCACTGATGTGGTGGGTCGATATACATGAAGTTGGACGAGATGTAGTAAAGTAGGTAGACTGATTGATATGGTATGATATTTATTAACAGTCCATTCATATGGCCAACTTTCGGACAATTTGAATCGTTCTATTGTTGTGATTTTAGTAATGTAGCTAATAATTAAATTGTTCCAAGTATCATCAACGTGCTAAGGTGTATGGCAGACATGTATAACTGCACCTTTGTTTATTTTTGGGACTATGTAAAAAAAAAAAAAAAAGAGCTAGAAAAGACATTTCATTAGTCTAATTGCACTCATCTCGTGGGTAGAATTATCGAATCAATGTGGTTCTTGGACAATGACCCATGAAATCAGTGATCCACCAAGTCAAGGTTCCAAGTACCGTAGTTAGGCTACATGTATAGTGGAGATGATAGAGATGAGTATGGAGAGTAATGGGCCACAATCAGGCCGAGTTCATCTAATGGGTAGGATGATCATGTCAATGTGTTTTTTTGGGCTACGGCATGCGCACATAGTGGTCTGCCAAATGAACGGCTCCAAACACCCTGTACAGGCTAAGTGTATGGTAGAGATGCTGGAAACAATCAAAGGTGTAAATGGGTCTGAATCAAGCCCATTAAACTTGTTGCACTCATCTGATGGGCGGGATTATCAAATCAATGTGGTTTTTAGGCCATGGCCGGTATAATCTGGACATGCCATGTTTGTGGTGGACACGATGGAGACGAGTACGGGTGGTAATGGACCCTTGGGACGTGGTTTGGCTAGTGACCCCAACACCAGCCAGCTAGCTTGTGTCGAAGCTCTCTGAGCCCACCGTGATGTATCTTTTTTATCCACTCCGTTCATCCATTTTGCCAGCTTATTTCATCCATTTTGCCAGCTTATTTTAGGGCATAAGTCCAAAAATAGGTAGATCCAAATCTCAGGTGGACCACATCACAGGAGACAATGGGGATTAAATGCTTAACATTGAAAATATTCTTGGGCCACAAAAGTTTTGAATTAAGCTGATATCCATGTTTTCCCTTCGTCTAGGTTAGTGTGACCTTATCAATAGGTTGGATGGTAAATAATTATTACAATGGGCGGCTTGTCATTGAAAACTTTTCTGTGCCACGAAGGTTTTGGATCAAGCAAATACTTGTTTTCCTTTCATCCATGCTTGCATGACATTATCAGTAGGTTGGATGGCAAAATAAACATTGTGGTGGGCTCTAGTAAGTTTTTAATGGTGGGCATTTAGTCAACACTGTTTTATGTGGCGTGATCCACTTCAGATTTTGATCTACCTCATTTTTAGGCTTATAACTTAAAATGATCAGGCAAAGTAGATGGACAACATGGATAAAATAGAAACATCATGGTGGGGTCCACAGAGCTTTGACACCAGTTGTCCGGTGTTAGGTTCACTAGCCAGACCGCCTCCCACCCTTGGGCTTATGAGGTAGGACTCGTGTGTAGGCCAACATTTTGATAGCGGCCTAAAATTTAGGCCCAAGCCCAAAGGCATCATAACAAGAGGTAGGCCGGCCCAAATAAAAATTAGCAATCTTGGATCTGATATTGATCCTTAATTGTAAGGACCTTGAATATTGGTATCTTTGAGAACCTTAGTTAATATGCAATAAATTTAAATTTTGGATTATGGAAGAAAAAAAAAAACAAATCACTTAGCATGTTAGTAGAATCACTCTTGGCTGAAGAAGCCTAGGGATTAACTCATGTTGCAGTAACTCTCGGTTACGGGTGATGTCGGAGGATTGATTTTTGTGATAGAAATAATAACTTTTTGCAAATCATACAGTGAACTCTCTCCTTTAAAGAGGAAGAAACCTAAAGAGAGATATATGGGAGAGCTTGGAAGCTTGATCCAGTAAGTCTTGTTGGATTTTATTTTAATTTTATATTTTCTTTTGTGCATTTAACTAAAATTTTCTAGGTCTATGCAATGAATGGTGTGAATCAGCCACACATTCATCACATTGATCAATGGAAGATGTAACAATAAATCATAGAAAAAGCTTAAATCTACTGTGATGTCTTTTTTTGATTAGATTGATTTGGTGTCATTTGGTTGTATCGAATCGACTCGAGCGGTTTAAAGGACTTTTAAGGCCAAAATACAAGAGGGCCCTATATTTCGTATCAAATCAATCAACAAGTGGGCCATAACATTAAGGTCCAATCACATATAAAATAAGATTATGGATCATCGACCATGTTAGATTCAATCTAAGTCATCTATACAATGGATTTATCAAATCCATGCCGATAATCGACATTTCAGAAGGATTTGACTCTCTAGGTGGGGCACAAGGATATATGAAAGGAATTTTGTACAAAGCGCGCATTGATTTAGAATTTGAGATTATAGACGGTCCGGAACTACGTGGTCTATTAACCCATCTCTAATATGGGAGTATGGGAGTCCATGGATTGTTCATATATGATTTAATCCATATATTTAGTAAATTATTAAAAAGTGGAAAAATAAGGAAAATCATAAAAGTTATAAATTTTGGATTGTCCAGACTATATGTAACAACACCGGGTTGATTAATTAAGTGTAAAATTCACAGTTTGTTCGATCGATTTAAAGCATAAAAAAACATGTCCAACAATTGATTCTAAAATTTGAACTGATTTTGGATTGATGGAGTAGAAAGTTCGATCGATCAACAGTGTGTTCAATCGATCCAGAAAGCAGTTCCAGTTAATAAAAAGAGACAAAAAATGTACAATGAGTTGGGAAAGAAAATTAAGAATTTTTTCAATCAATTGACATGGTCTTCGATTGAAGTTCGATCGATCAAAGTGATCCTCGATTGATCGAGATCGATCGATGGAACCTTGGAAGTCTTATTAAAAATTCGGAATGTGATATTTTGATTTTGAAATCGTAGCGATAAGCATTGATCAAGAGGGCCTAACATTGAAGAATAACCATCCATGGTCGTAAGTTAAGAACGTGGTTTAAATGGATTCAAATCAATGATTAGATGCTCCGTGTGGGTCTTATATTAGATGTGATTAACCAAATGAAACTGATTATATAACTACTAAAACATAAAGTATGTTTGATTATGATATTTATCTAGGTGGTTGTCAATTGATTAAACTTTGGATAACATTTTGAAATTTACATCACTAAAATATAGGTGAGCAAACCAAACATGTTCCCTCTCCCTTCTGATTAAAGCATCTATTTGATTGCCACATTAAGTGTTTTCATTGTATTGTTTGCTTTGCTAGAATTTGTTTAAGTTGAAACACTACTACTGAAATATAATAACGTATGTGACGAACTGCTAATATGATGCATCAATCATTTCATATAATCATGTCATGTATGGTGTTCCTGCGTAAACTCCTATAAGCATCCCTTGGAAGACCAGTAGGTACCTGCGGTGCCAGGTGACTATCCTTATATGCCCACAACATGTGAAAGCCTATCCACATAGAGGTAGATGCGGGTTGATGGATATGCAACTCAAGCAAGTGCACAAATCAACCAACTTAATGTATTTATGATGCATCGCATAACATTAATGTATTTACTATTATAATTACAATGTGCATGAACCATGTTATGTTTACTCAACTAGTGAATAACCCACATAGATAGTGACCTTATTTAGAGGAAGATGAGTCGAATGCATTGGATCAGTAACATACTGAAATGAAATTAGTATTATTATGTTCATTTATGCTTTGTAGTTTATTATAGTTGAGAAACTTAAAATTGTGATTGTTTTTAAGTATTTGTCTGGTCAATGATTTAATAAAGTATCAAATGGATATGAGACTTAAATACATATGAGTTGAGTGTTTATAAATATTTGGATGATTGAGGTATGTGAATGGTGCATGAAATGAAAACTTAAAATACATATAATGTTATGCCTCTAAGCAAATAGGGCGATTCATTAATTTAATTTAAGTACACTCAATGTATGAGTCATGAACTGTAACTTGAATTTGAAGTGCATACTCCGTATCGGAATTGTGAGGCGTGATATTAATCATGCCTGAACTTTGGCCTGGCCACCGACTCAGAGGCATAAACATTAGGCTCATGAAAAGCCCACCTCAGGCTCGGTCTGGCAAACGGATCGCAAGACCTAGGAATAAGATAAACAGGCGCAATAGCAGCCCGGCCACCGCTGGTCAAACCCAACATTGTTACTGGACCACGGCCAGGTAGGCTCGTGGGCCCTCTAGGCAGACAAATCGTGGCCCCACAATTGTCTAGCAGGGTTGCAGATTTGAGCATGGGCCAGTCATCTGGGTTCCATTTCGGGCCCAGGCTCCGATCCTGGCCCAGCCTCGTGATATTCAAGGGCTGGAATTTTGTGGTGCGATCCCGGTCCAGGATAACCCTACCATTATCGAATCCTCGGCCGGAGGCTTTGCAATATACACGGGTAAAGACCCATCACATGATAATCGAGAACATTCATCTGCTGCATCCTAAATGCTGATGGACCCAAGCACCTCCACATTGAAACAGCCTAGCCGTCAATCGTGGGGTTCTCTTTTCCGGTTGCATGTGGACCGTTGCTTTAATTTTCTTTTGACCACCTATTCAAGGACGGTCAAGCTTCACAAAAGATGGGCCCCACTTGTTAGGATGTGAAACCCGAGTTTAATGTGGAAACCTCGACTGAGTACATATCAGTAAAATCCCGACCATCAATCATCACCCTCTTTGTGAAAGACCGACCCAAGAGAAGGCCCTATATCAACGCTCCCTCGAAAAGCAGCAATTTTTTTGTCATCTCGCCTCTTTGTCACTGTCTCTCTCGCTTCTCTTATTAAATTATAAAATAAAAATAAAAAGAAAAGAAGGAAACAAAACCCTTCTTTTCTTCTCATCTATTCTCGTCAGTAGATCTCTCTCAAATGGCAATTGAAGATGCGAGCGACATCGACAAGCTCTACGAGTACGGGGAACGCCTCAGCGAAGCTAAGGATAAGTCTCAGGTCAGCTCTCTCTCTCTCTCTCTCTCTCTCTCTCTCTCTCTCTCTATTCTATGGCTTTGGGTTTTTCTAGGGTTTTGAAGATCTTCAATTAGGGTTTTGATTCTGTATTGCAGCATGTTAGCGACTATGAGGGTATTATCACGGCGGCGAAGGGTAGCATGAAGGCGAAGCAGTTGGCGGCACAGCTCATTCCAAGGTTCTTCAAGTTCTTCCCCAGCCTCACCAGCAAAGCGTACGACGCCCACTGCGATCTCTGCGAGGAGGAAGAGCTCGGGGTGAGTCATCAGGCTTTTGGAATGTAATAGAAGCTATTCACGTACTCATTCTCTAGTTTAGGGCCTGTTTCGATGGGGGCGGCTCTGATCGGTTTGGATAGGAAAACCCCCTTCCATTTTGTTTTGTGCCGGGATGAAATGGAATGAATTTGCAGGAGGCGTGCTTTTAATGTCGTAGATGCTTCCTCCCCAATTATTTATGAAATCCTTTCCACTAAAAAGATCCTACATGGTAGCGGGCCCTTAGGGCCTGTTTGGATGCCTGTAAGTTGAGTAAGTGGGAAGTGACTTCCAGGGAAGTCACTTACAGGTGGTGTTTGGGGGAGAAAAATCACCTGTAAGTAACTTACAACCCGTAAATCACTTACAGGCAAATATAACAAAAAACTGCAGGGGTATGGGGATGAGAAGTCACTTCCCTGTAAGTCACTTACAGGCTCAACAGTCGGATTTTTAAAAAGAGGGGAAGAGGGAGAAACACACCATTTCCTTGTCTTTCATCAACCAGTCGGAACAGCTCTCCCTCTCTGCAATCTCTCTCCCCTTCCCTCTCTGCAATCTCTCTCTGCAATTACCGCCTTCCGTCCCTTCTTCTCCTAAATCGGTAGGGTTTCATCTACCCTTTTTTTGTCCCTTGAAAATGGGAGTGGTTTGATGTTACTCTATAAGGCACGCTCACTTACGCACGTGCACACGTGCGCATTTTTGTACACGTGTCATGGGCCTCTAATCCGAAGGGTACATGTGATGCAGCATCCCATGAAACCAGAAGGGACCAATTTTCGCCCTGATTTAAAACTCTGGTGGGCCATGAAAAGAAAGATGCAAATCAAGGTAGGAAAATGTTTTCTTTTGTCATGGCCCACCAATGTTTTAGATCAAAGTAAAAGTTAGGTCATGTGGGTTTCATAGGGTTCTGCATCATGTGGACCGTTCAGATTTGGACTCAAATCATGTATGATGAGTTCTCAAAAAGTTCTCAAGAGAACTCTTGCCAACTGGTGTGTGGCTGAGTATTCTGCGGGAAGGGATTGCGTGTTGAGTAATGCATAAACTCTGTGGGATCCACTATGATATATGTATTTGATCCACACTGTCCATCCATTTTAATAGTTAATTTTAAGTCCTGATCCCAAAAATTATCTATATGCAAAGATCAAGTGGACCACACCACAGGAAATAGTGTGAATTGAGTGTATACCGTTGAAAATTTCTGGGGGGCCATAGAAGTTATGGATCAAGCTGATTTTTTTTTTTTTCCTTTCCTTCATCTATGTTTTTGTGATCTTATGAACATGTTGGATGACAAATAAAGATCGCTATGGGCACTAGAAAGGTTTCAATGGTCGAAATCAGTATTTTCACTTTTTCCCATGGTATGGTCTACTTGAGCTTTAGATATGCTTAAATATACGGTTCAACGTCTACATTTAAATGAAAAAATGTACTTTTAATTTTTAAAGAAGACATTGTTAATGTACTTTAATTATTATATTTGCTATTAATGTTTTTAAGTTTATTCCCAATGTTTAAATTGAGTTATTGCTTCATGTTATATAAAAAATTAGCTCAAATGTTCATCTTGATGGGCTTAATAAAATGATATATTTGATCTTCATTCTTATATGATCATAACACTTTGGAACAATTCCCTAATTCAAGCTTTGCTCGGTGCGAATATACACCTTTTCACCTGTAAGTAACTTACAGGTTACCCAAACAGAAAAACTTACCTGCCTGTAAGTGACTTACAACTTATATCCAAACAGGTTACCTGTAACTGACTTTCGCCTGTAAGTGACTTATAGGCATCCAAACAGGCCCTTAAGTAATCTTCATAGTTCTTATCATTGCAACGGAAGTAATGGGGGAATCTGCATGGAAATTGGGCATGTTGCTTGGTGAAATATGTGGTCCGAACCATTCATATGGACCTTGTTATAGTGATTGTGTTTTCTTATGTCTGGCCACTGTTGGTAGGTCATTGATTGGTGAGGTACTCCTAAATATGGGTAATGCCTTTGGTTTCTCTTTTGACGTCCTTAAGTGTAAAATGACCTTGATGATCTACTGTTCTCTTCACTGACAGTAGTGCCTTCCTTTTTTGCTTTTACTTCTTGGGGCCAGTGTATGATTGCTGCCTTCTTGTCCGTAATATCCCGTATCCACCTTGCTTGTGTCACCTTACCATTGTCTGAAGTGCCAGTATTTGTCACAGAAACAGTCGTTGTGTCGTTCTTTTGAGGAGCATTACTTTTCATTTGCTTGAGAGTGAACTCCTTTTTGTCACACATAACTGTATGTGTCAATAAATCCACAATTCTGCACGTGACTCGTACATCCACGGATGACCAAGTAGGAGGTGACAAGTTCTTATTGAGACAATGTCACACCACACTGATTTGGTGTTATTTTATCATATCGAGCAATTCACTATGCATCAATGAGTCACTCGCACAATCACACTGCTTATTTTAGCAACCAGATGGGGTTGTGGGTACTTATTGCTCACAACTGCAATTGATCAATTGTTATCTATTAAAACTGATTACAAAAAGAAAAACCATTATCTGTTAAATGATGTTCAGGCCAGTGCCAATGTCGATGACAACCTTGATGGGTTGTTGCTGCTATGCCTCACATGTACCTCATGTCTGGAAAACATTGGCATGTTACCAGATTCCATTCTCTTCATCCTTAAGCCCTGTCAGGATGCTTTTGACAAGGAATTTTCTGGTAGACCATCAAACGATAACTCAACGTTGTTGGTGCCTCGTTCTTCTACATGCTTTCTTACTGACAACCTCTTTACTAAGCCTGGTGTTCTTTTTTGGCCGCACAGCAAAAATGTGGCCCTTGTCCCCACATTTGTAACAGTCAAGGTTATTACAATGGTTCTTTGATGTCTCTCCTATTTCTTTTACCATCTTAAGGCCATTGTTTCCTGGGATCCTTTGGTTGTTGCCTACAGTGACATGGGAGGGAATGGATTGTCGTGAAGTTTTGGGTCTTTGGTTGGATGGAATGTCACGGTTAGAAGGAATCTTATTGACAATGAATGGATTGTACATGAGAATCTAATGGGTAAGCTTAATGAGGTTTTCATTGACTGAGTTCGAATAATTAGAAAAACTGAAATTGGAAGCTGGTCCTCAAAGTCGTTCTCCCAGTGTAAGAGTTGCTGTGTGCAAAAGTTTTGGAGGTTTGCCTTTCTGCCCAGAGTCCAAGCTTTTCACTTGGGTTGCCAAGGCAAATAAAATCCTTATGCTTGAGTTTTTGTTTTGACTTTTCAAAGAAAAAATTCTTATAGTTGACAAATTTGAAAAGAAGCAATGGTGCTTCCTAGTATTTGTTTCTTGTGCTAGAGTGATGAGGAGATGGGGGATCATATGTTCCTTCATTGTAATCTAGCTCAGGCCATTTTGGAAGTATTCTTCACCCTTGTTGGGTTGAGTCGGGCAGCAAAACTAATCTCTAAAAGAGGTGGTAGGCAGTTGTTCCAGTGGTCCATTTTAGCCAAGATGGAATCTGGTTTGGAAAATGGTTGTGCTGCCTCAGTCTCGTTTCCTACACTTAATCAGCAGTGCTCTATTGGACGCACAGGCCCGCACAGGAATATGAGGCACTGTGGAATTATAGAGGGGAGGTTTTGTTGGCTTGTTTGGGTCCTTAAGGGAGATGAGGCTGAGCGAATTTTGTCTCTCCACTCTTAGGGAAGGGCTTCGATTGTATCCTCCTCTTACTTTGAGAAGTTAATCATCTCTAGGGACTCCAATCAGGTTATGCAATGGTTTTTGGGTGGAAAATCTGAGAGATGGAGGCTTAGACATTTTATTGCTGAGATTAAATTGATTGCTCCTCTTTGTGAGCTTGATTCTCCTTAGCTCCTAAGTCCACCAGCGAGGTGGCTGATGGGCTTGCTAGAGTGACAATGGGTTCACTTATTATGGCGCCCTTTTGCATATTCCTAGATGTCTCTCTCCGTTTAAAAAAAAAAAAAACTGTTGTCACCTTTCAAAAAGAATAAGAAAAAGATTGTATGTGTGACTTTCAGACTGTGCTACCCACCTGATGGGTGATTGAGACTTCTGTGACACATCCATTTTTTTTCATCTGTACATAAATTATGAAAAATCCAAGAGCATTTTTGATCTCATGCTTGGAATTAAAATCCTGACTGAATTCAACTATCAATGCAGATCAGAGTACAAGCGATTCGAGGGCTTCCCCTCCTTTGCAAGGACACACCGGAGAATGTTTCTAAAATTGTTGATGTTCTCGGGCAACTCCTTTTGGCTGGTAATCTATTGTTTATTTATTATTAAATTTTTTTGGAAACCTTTTCTCTTTTTGTCATTGCACTAGTTCTTTTGTTTTCTTGATGCTTCTAGAGGAAAATGTGGAGCGTGATGCAGTTCATAAAGCTCTCATGTCTCTTCTAAGGCAGGACCCAAAAGGTACTTTTCTGCAATGTTAATTAATATCTCAAAATCTTGTGTTCGATTTCCTATTACTTCTTCAAGATTCTTTGTTTTACCTGGAAAGGCTTGTTGCCTTTCATTTTGATGACCAATGCTGTTCTTATCTGCCTATGTTGCTCAGTTGCATAAATCTTGTACCGAAAGTGTCACTTCTGTTAATTCATGTGCTACTGCTCTCATTTCCTAGGTGTTTACACCTGATAACTACTTTGAAATAGACTCTGCCCTGCTTGTTCACCCAAATCCCTAAACCTGGTCTCACTTCCCTTTGTGACTAAGTATCGAGGCAACAACTTCTTGCCTAATGAATTCTATTAGTTTTGCCGATAGTTTTTCTTGTTGTTCACTTAATTCTCTCTCCCCAATCCCATCCTCAATGTTGTTGTTTAGTGCAGTATCAATATAAACTCGGGGTTTCCATGCTGGATCCCTTTTTTTTTTTTTTTTTACATTTTTTTTTTGGTTGTAAAGACCACCTTTAAGCAATTCAATATTTCAAGCTCAGCCATCTCTGTTTAGGCAACCAAAAGCTCATTTCTTTGATATGCAACAATTGATGAATTGTAGTTGGAGAAAGGCACTTCTTTTTGCAAGTAGTTGTGGTGGTTGGTGGGTCGGAATGTCTTGTGGTTGGGATCTCCTCAATTCCTTGAGCCTTCCCTTTTGTATTCCAAAGTTCCACTTGGCTATACAATTGTTGGTTCTTGAATTATTTTGAGATTCGTAAGGGTTGGGGATGGGCATTTACTCATGTAGGAGCACACATAATCAAAAGTCCAATGTTAACTCAAATGAGAGTGGATATCATGGAGACAATAGATATGGGGATGAGTAACACTATTGTTGTATGATTGGCATAAGGTGGACAGGTTTCGTGGGTGATAGTGTTTGTAGGAAGACAATAGAAAGAAGAAGAATCGCACAACATAGTTCAAAGAGGATGATTCTTAGGGTTTCTTCCTCTACAAGTGAAGATCTCTCCTCTAAGAAATTTTCTTTTTCTTTATTCAAAAGTGTGTATGTGTTTAGTGTGTACATACGTAAGAAACCTAAATATAGACTTAATCCCTGCCACTATAATGCTAATCTCAACCTTTGGACATCCGTAAATACTATTATAGCTGCTGCCTGCTGTACCGAGTAATGGAATATGCTTGTTATTTACACGGGATATTACGGAAATACTAATACTGCAAAAAGTGAAAGTCAACCCTTTTTGTGGACTTAAACATGTGCGTGTGTTTATTACGCATGAAGCCAACACATGAAGCCAACTAGATGGACCTAATATCCAATATGATCATGTCTGATGTAGTTGTATATATGGTCCTTTATTTGTCTTTTCTTGTTTGTGCATGTTTAGTGTGTGGTACTCCTATGAAGTATTCTATTATAACTTTATTAGTATAATAAAAGAGGTGTGTGGTGTGGTAACCCAACCCTAATACACCAAGCACGTTTTTCTCCAACCCCCCCCCCCCCCCCCCCCCCCCCCCCCCCCCCCCCCTCCCCATCTCTTGTTTCTCCTCAAATCTTCACTCTACTTGGTATCAGAGCCCAAGGACCTCACGTTGGTTGAAGCTGCAAGGGTCGGCTGACATCAACAACCGTATGACTGACGTTAGCAAGTGTATGTATGGTACATATGGTTTTGCATTGGGAAGAACATGATCTGATGAAGCTTGATTTTAGAAGAATTATGGTGATTTTTACAGGATTTTTGGAGCTGATCTAAGGTGTGCTTAGGCCATTTTTCAAGTCCAACGGAAAACCCCCGATTCTTCGAGTTTTCGCGATTTCTCCCGAATCAGTAATGGTTTTTTGAGAATTTCTCTATAGGGTTGGTCGGTTTTACCTTATTAAGGCATCCATGGGAGTTTATATATATATATATATATATATATATATATATATATATATATATATATATATATATATATATATATATCTTAGGGAGTTTTTTTGTGTGTTTTTCCGGCCCTTTTAGAGTTGCAACTCCACCGTTTTTGGCCCCCTGGACATACACCACAGCTCTGGTGTATATTTGCTATGTTCCTCGTACACTTTATGGCTGTGTGCTGTGTTCATGCTAGTCTTTCCGTGATGGTTCCTGTTGTTTTTTGAGTTTTCCTTCCTTTTTTGACCCGTGGTCCATTGTTTGGACCTTTGGTTGCGCGGAAATCTTCCCTATGTTGGCGTGTGATTGTTCTTATTCTCTACCATCCTCTATTTCTGTCTTATTGCTCCAGTTTAGTGTCTTCACACGGATGACAAAATCTCCTGGATTGGGTACGAGGCCTTTAGATTCGCACCCCTTGTTGATTACCACTGTCAAGTTGGATGGTAATAATTATTTGCAATGGGCTGAGTCTGTGAAATTATTTTTGGTGAAATTATTGATTACCCTTGTTGATTACCCTTGTTGATCACCATATGAAATTATTTGCAACGGACTTAAACATGTGCGTGTGTTTATTACGCATGAAGCCAACTAGATGGACCTAATATCCGATATGATCATGTCTGATGTAGTTGTATATACGGTCCTTTATGTGTCTTTTCTTGTTTGTGCATGTTTAGTGTTTGGTACTCCTGTGGAGTATTCTATTATAACTTTATTAGTATAATAAAAGTGGTGTGTGGTGTGGTAACCCAACCCTAATACACCAAGCACGTTTTAATCCAAACTCTCTCTCTCTCTCTCTCTCTCTCTCTCTCTCTCTCTCCATCTCTTGTTTCTCCTCAAATCTTCACTCTACTTGGTATCAGAGCCCCAGGACCTCACGTTGATTGAAGCTGCAAGGGTTTGCTGACGTCAACAATCGTACGACTGACATTAGCAAGTGTATGTACAGTACATATGGTTTTGCATTGGGAAGAACATGATTTGATGAAGCTTGATTTTAGAAGAATTATGGTGATTTTTACAGGATTTTTGGAGCTGATCTAAGTTGTGTTTAGGCCATTTTTCAAGTCCAACGAAAAACCCTCGATTCTTCAATTTTTCGCGATTTTTCCCGAATCGGTAATAGTTTTTTGAGAATATCTCTATAGGGTTGGTCGGTTTTACCTTATTAAGGCATCCATGGGAGTTATATATATATATATATCTTAGGGAGGTTTTTTTGTGTGTTTTCTGCCCCTTTTAGAGTTGCGACTCTACCGTTTTTGGCCCCCTGGACATACACCACAGCTTTGGTGTATATTCGCTATGTTCCTCATACACTTTATGGCTGTGTGCTGTGTTCATGCTAGTCTTTCCGTGATGGTTCCTGTTGTTTTTTGAGTTTTCCTTCCTTTTGGGACCCGTGGTCCATTGTTTGGACCTTTGGTTGCGCGGAAATCTTCCCTATGTTGGCGTGTGATTGTTCTTATTCTCTACCATCCTCTATTTCTGTCTTCTTGCTCCAGTTTAGTGTCTTCGCACCATATGGATGACAAAATCTCCTGGATTGGGTACGAGGCCTTTGGATTCGCTCCCCTTGTTGATTACCACTGTCAAGTTGGATGGTAATAATCATTTGCAATGGGCTCAGTTTGTGAAATTATTTTTGAGAGGAAGAGATAGACTCACCTACATATTGGATGGTGCTCCAGACCCTACAGATGGAAATTACAATTTGTGGACCAAGGAGAACTACCAAGTCATGGCTTGGTTACTTGACAATATGGATCTGTCTGTCAGTAATTCTGTTATGTTTTTATCATATGCAAAATAGATATGGGATACTCTACATGACATGTATTCAGAAGTAAGGAATTTATCAAGGGTCTTTAAGTTGATTTCATAGATTGGCAGGTTCCAACAAGATTTTCGATACTTAAAGGAGTACTTTTCTACCCTTCAAGGTATGTGGGATGAGTTAGATCTCTATCATCCTTTTTCATCCGAGAGCAAGAAAGATTACGATCTTATTCGTAAACAACGAGAAGAAACCTGAAGCATGCAGTTCCTTTCCAGCCTTAGCCTTGAATATAAAGGTGTTCGTGAGCAGATTGTTGTGATGGATCCTCTCCCTCTTTTGACTATAATTTATGCTATGGTTCTATGTGTTGCTACCTCAACCACATCAACCTTGGTTTCATCTGATAACTCTGCATACACAGTTGGTGATCGGCCTTCTCTCATTCCTGCATCTAGAGTACCTTGGCGTGGCTGTGACGCTAGTTACAATAATCAAGGCTGGGGTCGTGCTATGGATCGTGGTGGCTACCGTGGTTGAAGTGGACATGGACGCAACCATGATTCATCTCGCAGTTGCACACATTGTGGGGGGCGGGGGACAAACCATTCTGTTGATCGGTGTTGGAAACTTATGGGTCGTCCGTCCTTGGCGATCGCATCTTTGACTAGTTGTGCACCTCCTGATACTGATCCAGCCGTGCAACCTACACGTGGATAACCTCAAGGGAAGTCTCCTTCAGGTGACATCATTCTCGTCTCTCGAGAGATCTATGATGCCTTCATGTGAGATTCCATGTTCGTGATAATCATGAGGTTTCGAGAGCCGTCGTTGCCCAATCAAGTACTGGTCTCCATGTGTCATCTTCTCCTTCGTCCCAGGTCATTGACTTTGGAGCCACCTCTCACATGACTGGTAAGCCTCACCTGTTTAACTCTTACCTCCCTTCTAATCAGCCACATTTTGTCACTGTTGCGGATGGAAACCAAACCCTGTCTCTGGGACCGGTAGCATTAAACTTTCTCCCTCACATTTGTCGTCGGTTCTAGATGTTCCTAGTTTTCCTTTCAATCTATTATCAGTTAGTTCTCTTACGAAATCCTTGAATTGTTCAGTAACATTCTTTCCCTCACATTGTGTTTTAGGACCTCCAGACGAAGTAAATGATTGGTGGGCCCATGAATGTGGCGGCATTTACTTCCTAGATGATGCTTCTGTCTTAGGAACTAATGCTTTATCCTAAGATAGGGAGTTCGTCCCTAAGGTGGCATTTGCCGCTTAGGGCACCCATCCTTGTCTAGATTAAAGCTCTTATGTCCTTCAAATCTTGTATCGAAACCCTTATGCTGTGAGACGTGTGAGTTCTCCAAACATTACCAGACTGTTTTTCTTCCTAGTTTATCTGACAAGAAACCTAAACCTTCTGAGCTTGTCAACTTTGATGTTTGGGACCCTGTTTTGGTTACCTCTCTTTTTGGATATGAATATTTTGTCACGTTTATTGATGATTGTACTCGAATGACATGGTTGTATCTTCTAAAGTCTAAACATGAAGTGTTCGATATGTTTGAAGTATTTTACAATGAGGTGGTTACCCAATTTCAATATCCTATCAATGTTCTTCACTCTGACAATGGGGGCGAGTACTTGTCGCATGCCTTTTTGTCTTCTTATAGGACCATGGTATTTTGTCTCGCATTTCGTGTCCATAGATTCAACAAAATGGTGTGGCTGAGCGAAATAACATCATTTTCTTGAAGTCACTTATGCCCTCTTACTTGGTATGAGTTTGCCTAAATGTTTTTGGGATGATGCTTTGCTTACTGCTGTATTTCTACTTGATCACATTCTATCTCGAATTGTCTTATAAGTCTTAATTTGAAATTTCGCATCCACACGATAAACCCTCTTCTTTACCTCCTAAAGTTTTTGGATGTACATGCTATGTTCAAATTTTCGACGGAACTAATGACAGGCTAAGTCCACAGGCCACCAAGTGCATCTTCTTAGGTTACTCTTGATCACAAAAGGGGTACAAATGTTATGACCCTCGGACAGGTAAGAGATTTGTGTATGCTGATGTGACGTTCTTTAAAGACATTCCATACTTCTCTGATAAATAGGGATCTTTACATAGTCCTCTTCTAAGTTAATGGGAGCATGTGCAATCTACCTCCATTCCTCTTCATGTCTCTTGTCTTGATGATGATCCTACTCCATCTGTCTCAAAGCCCATTCTTGTATATCATCGACGAACTAAATCCTCTATTGCTCAGCCACCCCTCATCTCATCTACTTCCGTTGGTGGTTCAAGTATACTTTCTTTACCTCATGATGATGATCTTCCTATTACCTTGCGCAAGCCTGCTTGCTCATGCACTAAGCATCCCATTAGCAATTTTGTTTCATATCACCATCTTTCACCTTCATTCCAATCTTTTGCAACTTCCATATCCTCTACTATTATCCCGCGTAACTTGAAGGAAGCTATGAGTAGTCTTGACTGGACTAAGGCTATGATGGACGAAATGCATGCGTTGGAAAAGAACAAGACGTGGGAGTTAGTTCCTTTATGTGAAGGCAAACAAACAGTTGGTTGTTGGTGGGTCCATACCATCAAGTACCTTCTCGATGGTTTTATTAATTGGTATGAGGCCCGACTAGTTGCAAAGGGTTATACTCAGACATATGGCATAAACTACTTTGAGGTATTCTCCTGTGGCCAAGCTTAACTCGGTTCGTGTGCTTATCTCCTCGGCGGTCAATTTATCTTGGTTGAATGCTTTCTTGCATGGCAATCTCGCCGATGAGGTTTATATGGATCAATCCCCAGGCTTCTCTATGGCTTCTAACAAACGCCATGTGTGTCGCTTAAAGAAGTCCATTTATGGCCTTAAGCAGTCCCCATATGCCTGGTTTGATAATTTCAGCCATGCTCTCCTGGATTTCGGATTTATTCTCAGCCAAGCCAATCACTTCCTCTTCATCTCTCGTTGGCTTACTAGGATCATGGTGCTGATTGTTTATGTAGATGGATGACATCGTGTTTTCTGGTGATGATACTGAGGGGATGGTGCAAATTAATCTTTTCTCAAGTCTCGATTTGAGATCAAAGACCTAGGCACTCTATGGTATTTTTTGGGCATAGAAGTTGCTCGATCTAAAGCTGGGATTGTACTCTCCCAAAGGAAATGTGCTCTTGATCTTCTTTTTGAAATTGAGATGTTGGGATGTAAGCCTACTTCCACGCCTATGGATCTTAGTTACAAAATTAGTCCTAATCAGTGTTCAAAATATCGATACTATCGGCCGATATATCGGCCGATATTATCGGTATCGCACCCCTGCGAGACGATACACTCGCGATAACCCCCGGAAGATACCAAAAAACCCAAAATCAAGATATCGGCCGATATATCGTCGATATCGCACGATATTTTGACGATATCGCGCGATTTCTTCTCCATTATTGTCGATATCGACGTCATCATCCAAAAAATCGAGAAAAAAAAAAATAGAAGGTGGATTTCGGTACCTGTAGAAGAGATCGCCATGATCGGAAGCTTCCATTTGGTGGGCGAAGCGTCATTCCTAGATTGCCGCAAACAAAATCTCCGATTTTGGAGAGAAATCCGGAGACATCGGCGATGCTATTTGGGAGTTAGGGTTCCGGAATTTTTGGGTTCCGGAAGCTTAAAAAAGGCCGTTCAAGCCTTTTATTCGGACGCGGTTTAGCTACTGACAGGTTTAGTAGCGAGATCGCTATTGAAGTGACATCACCAAGTTACGTGGGTCCCACCATGATGAATATGTTATATCGACACGGTCCATCCATTTGGAGATATCATCTTAGGACATGCGTAAAAAACGAGGCAGATAATAATCTGTAATGGACCCACTACAGAAAACAGTGGAGAAAATGACATCCACCGTTGAAACCTTCCTAAGGTCCACCGTGATGTTTATTTGAGATCCAACCCGTTAATAAGTTAAAAAAGATATTATAAAAGGGAAAAATATATATATCAGCTTAATCAAAAACTTTTGTGGCCCTCAAAAGTTTTTAATGGTGGTCGTCACTCTCTACTACTTTCTGCGGTGGGGTCCACTGGAGCTTTGAATCTTGGCCATTCTTATGCTAATGGTATAAAATGTTCTCTTCAAATGGATGGATGGTGTGGATACAAAACATACATCACGGTGGAGCCCATGGAACTCGGTGACGTCAATTCAGTAGCGTGTCTTGCTACTCAACCTGTCGGTAGCTAATCCGCGGACGCGGATTGCGTCCTACCCCCGTTACCGTCCGGGCAGGACTCTGTGGAGCCCACCATAATGTAACTGTTTTATCCTGCCGTCCAACAATGTTTTCAGAAAATTTTAATACGTGAACCAAAAAATGAGGTAGGTCCAAGGCTTGAATGGACCACAAAGTGGGGATTGAACGTCCACCATTAAAAGCTTCTTGGGAGCCAGCGAAGTTATGGATCAAGCTGATATTTGTGTTTTCACTTCATCCACGTCTACGTGATCTTATGAATAGGTTTTATGGTAAAAAAAACATCATGTGGGCCCTTTGAAAGGTTTCAACGGTGGATGTTATATCAGTGCAGGTTTCTTTGGTGTGGTCCACTCAGTCCTTAGACCTGCCTCATTTTTTGGTTCATATATTAAAATTTTCTGAAAAAATCATTGGACGGCGGGATAAAACAGTTACATCACGGTGGGCTCTACAGAGCCCTGCCCGGATGGATTACCGTCCGGGCGGGGGTACGACGCAATCTGCGTCCGTAGTAAGTTCCTGCGCTTGAAACTTTAGTAGGGCCTACCATGATGTTTGTAAGAAATCCACTCCGTTCATCCATTTTGTGAGATTATTTTAGGACATAGAATAAAAAATGAGTAGCATCTAATACTCAAGTGTGCCAAAAAAACTATTATTAGCTTGATCCAAAACTTTTGTGGCCCACTAATGGTCAATCACCATTGTTTCCTATGGTATGGTCTACCTAATTATTGGATCTATTTTATTTTTTAGATAATGTCCTGAAATGATATGGAAAAACGGATGGACGGGGTTGATACTGAATATAGTTATCTTAGTTCAATCGGACAACGCATAACTTAAGACCCTATACAAAGGAAATCTATTATGTATACTTCTTTTTTGAAACTTTATGACTTAAAAGTGTGTATTAAGGGCCTTTTTAACAATCCCCAAAGTTTTATTAAAAAAAAATCAACCATTTTCCCAATGTTTCCACATGTTTCCCAAAAAGTGCGATAAACTATGCGATACAAACGATATATCCCGTGCGATAACCGATACGTATCTGTATCCCAAGGGTGCGATACATTGTGCGATACCGATATTTCGAACACTGGTCCTAATGATGGTGAGCTCCTTCTTGATCTTGGATGTATAGGCGGTTGGTTGGGAGACTCATCTATTTCACTATTACTCGGCTAGATCTCTCGTATCCTATGGGAGTTAGTCAATTCATGCATTGTATTTGGACCACAGATCTGACTACTGTATATCGTATTCTCTGGTATCTCAAGTTCTCCTTCGGCAAATGTTTACTTTTTCAACCACGTAGCCATTATCATCTGCCTGGTTATTCTAATGCCAACTGTGCTGGAAGTTCTCATGATCGGCGTTCTACGTCTGGGTATTGTATGTTCATAGGTGGCAACCTTGTCACTTGGAAGAGCAAGAAACAATCCATTGTGGCGAGATCTTCTGTTGAGGTTGAGTATTGGGCAATGGCCCATGCAACATGTGAACTAATTTGGCTTCACACCCTCTTACAGGAACTTGGTTATCCTCCCTCGACTCCTATTCCTTTGCATTGTGACAACCATATTGCCATTCATATTGCTAGCAATCCGATGTTCCATGAGCGCAGGAAGCACACTGAGATTGATTGTCATTTCATTCGGGAGAAAGTTGCTGTGAAGGAAATTTCTACTCCTTTTGTTTGTTCCAGGGACTAGTTGGCTGACTTCTTACCAAATCTCTTAGTAGGGATGCTCTTCTCAGTATCACTGCCAAGTTGGGCATGATCAATATCTATGCTCCAACTTGAGGGGGAGTATAGAGAATTTGGAGGTGATGTAGGTGGATATGGTCCTTTATGTGTCTTCTCTTGTTTGTGCATGTTCAGTGTTTGGTACTCTTGCGGAGTACTCTATTTAACTTTAGTAGTATAATAAAAGCGCTGTGTGTGGTGTGGTAGCCCTAATAGACCAAGCACATTTTTCTCCAAACCTTTTCTCCTCTTCTCTTTTCTTCTCTTCTCTCTCTCTCTCTCTCTCCATCTCTTCTTTCTCCTCAAATCTTCACTCCTCTACTATGACCCACTTTGTTTTCCATCAATGATGGGCATTTCTGCTCATGGGTGTTATTGGAATGATCAAACCATCTTGATTGATATTGTTGGCTTGTTGAATAGTTTGGTGAAGGGACACTTATGATTTCAGTGAGCTTGATCAGACTATCTTTGTTGATGTTGTTGGCTTGTTGAGTAGTCTAGCATCAACTTACCCAAAAAAAGGATAGTCTAACGGTAGGGACATTTTTTATTCCAACGAGCTTTATGATTACCTTTAAAAAAACAAAATAATAATAATAATAATAATAATAGTAATAATTTGTCGCATTTGTTCCAATGTATCCATTTACTCTGCATTTTGGCGACTGATGGTTACTTTTCTCATGTCGCAACTTCGATTTGTGTTGCTCAAATTTGGTCTGTTTCTGGGTCGATACCACCAAATTGATGTGTTTGATGTTTTTTTTTCCTGGTAAATTCCTCTTAAACAATGCCTTACTCTTTTTTTTTTATTATTTTTTTTAATGATCTGTAATAATTCATGCTTATGTGAATATTAAAGTGGAACTTATTCATAATACATTAGTGAAAGGATGCTTCTCAATAAGTGAACCTGATTGCAAAGTAATTAAAAATTTTGTTTGAATTGGGCAGCATCTTTAACAGCCTTGTTTCACCATGTTGAGGCCGGTGAAGAACGAATTCGTGAAAAGGTTCTCAATTTTATTAAGGATAAGGTGCGGAGCATGTTATTTTTCTTGCTTTCATTTACAGTGCTGCATCTGTCTTCTATTACCTAGTTTGATCTAAAAATTATGCCACCTGCCAGGTGTTTCCTCTCAAAGTTGAGATCTTGAAGCCTCAAGAGCAAATGGAAAGACATATAACTGATTTGGTGAAGAAGGTAGGTTTGTTATATACTTCAAGGAATTCTAGCTGTCTGTTTTTTGTTGCATTGTCTTGCATGCAGAGTTGTTTCAAACCTGTATATATTTCGCTTGTACTTTCTTTTCATTTCTTATCAACACAAGCATGTCAAAGCTTTACATTTCTTTACATTATTTGTGATCGTGCTAAAAGAGTCGAACAATTTGGTTGCATGTTATTGCAGAGTTTACAAGACGTAACTGGTGCAGAATTTAAAATGTTTATGGATTTCCTCAGTAGTTTGAGCATATTTGGAGCTAGTGCTCCTCCAGAGCGTGTACAAGAACTTGTTGAAATTATTGAAGGACAGGCAGATCTAGATGCACAATTTAATGTAAGTGCTCATGTTTTGGTAATGATATGCTGGAATGGGGATGATAATAGGTTGTTTGTTATGTTGCAGATTTGCTGAAGGCTGAAGTGATTAGTCATTTTCCATTGTGATGCATTTTTTCTGCTTGCTTTGATCCATGTTATTGGTTCCCTGTTTTATCTATGTGATGTGACATATGCATGCATTAATGATGATGCTATTTGCTTTAACAATGAAAAATGATGCCAAATGCTTCTGCTTCATGCATACTCTTGGCAAGTATCCTCTCTGTGTTGGAAAAGAAGTGATTTTCAATATACAGCCCAGGTGATGAAAATGCTATAAGAGGAGGGCCAGGGAAAGGCACAAAAGGATGTGGGGGGAGGTAGTAAGAAAACACTTGATGACCTACCGTTTAACTGAGGATAGGGTCCTTGATAGAGTGGAATGGCAGAACAGGATAAAGTTTACGATATTGATGATGAGCCCAGGTGATGAAAGCAGGTAATGTAGGAACCACCAACCTTTGTATGGGCCACAATGCTATATCAGCAGCAGTTCATTTTGACCTTTGCAATATATGGCTTCCACATCCTGGGGAAATGAATCATCCAAATGGTCTGGCTTCCGTATCCTAGGGAAATGAATCACCCAGACGGTCCACCAATTAACAAATTACCTCCTATTGAATTGTCTTACCCCCCATAGAAAATCACACATAAAAATTATAAACGGAGGTTGGCAAGTAGAGAATGGATCCATAGAATCACTTTATAAGTAGTAGATATGGCTAAACACTCAATTTGTGTGTTACCTCTCTGTTTCTTACTTCTCCATGAGATCAAAGGATTTGAGGGTGAGAAGAAACCATCCAAAGATCATAAAGTAATGGAAACCTGGAGCATAATCCATACCCATCAGTTATGCAATGCTGTCTAATTCAATTTATTGATTACCAGTTAATGGGCCAGCTTCTGTTATCCTCTTCAAGAAGCCCTAGTCATAGCAGGAGAAACAGAGGCAATATTCTTCTCTGGCCCTTCAAAATTTGGCCGTGACCTTGTTGACAAGCTGCTACCACTTCTTTTTGGCTTGAAAGTGTTAATGCGTGCTAAACTTGCCATGTGCGAATTGAAATGTGTTTTAGTGGAAGAGAATGTAAAATTATAAGACTGTTCAAGGGGGGGGTGGGGGGGGGGGGGGGGGTGGTTATGATTCTGTTAGTTCTTATTTCCATTCTTCCTTAAAATTCCTTTATTTGACCCTGCAGGTTATGGATATTGTTCTTATTTCCAATCTTGCTTAGAATTCCTTTATTTGACCCCCTGCAGGTTATGGATATCGATCACATTGACAGACTGATATCATGCCTGCATATGGCTCTTCCTTTTTTTCTGGTATGGACTCGGTTTTTATTTGTTTCCTTTTCTGGGTAATTCTGTCTTAACATATGCAATTTTATATCTGCTATTAACTTGCAAACTGTCTTCTTTAGAGAGGTGCATCAAATGCCAAGTTTCTCAACTACTTGAACAAACACATTATACCTGTTTTTGATAAGGTAATTTTATTCTTCCTTCTTGTTTTTTATTTTATTTTAAACCATGAAAGCTTCGAAACATAGCTGTGAATTTGTTTTCTGTGTGTTGCTTTATGCTGGTGGGTTACTCCATTCAATGTTGTGCTGAATGTCCGCATACAATGTACATCTCTACTCTGAAAAATGTACACATCTTTATGATGGAGATCTTCTTTCCTTGCACTTTAGTGAAATCTCATATTCAGAGCGCACATTATCTATTGTTTCTTATCTATTCCTTTCCAATAATCTCTCGTAGAGCTATACATAAAGTGGATGCTGAATTGCTGATATGGTTGCTTGATATGAATACTTTTGTTTGGTAAACTAGTCTTCACCTCTTTTATATGTTCCATTAGTTAGCGAGTCTTGTAAATTATGGTATGCATCGTTAATGATGTTATGCATGCATGCATGCAATTTTTAGATCTTATTTATATAGAATAACTAATGCCTGATAAAATGACAAGCTGCAGAGATGATTGAAACTTGTGTATTGTTTTAAAAGACATTCCCTGCAGTCATCCTTAAATTCCTTAGTTATTGTTTTTGTCATTTTCGTTCCACATTGTTCCTGAAAATGCTATAATAAGAAGGAGATGGATGCATCAAAGAACTTGTCTTCTCATGTAGTACGTCTTTGGAGTTTCATTAGGTTAGGGCATGTTTGTTTGTCACATTTACATATGTAAATTCCGGTTATTTCTTCTTCTTTTTTTAAGGGCCATATGTAAACCTGATCTCCACATCTGTTGGCAGCATCCTTCCTACGTACACCTTTTCAAACCCGCCCCTTTCTCTGCATAAATGGCCACAAAATTTCCATACCTCTCCCATGAGGAAGCACTTTCCTATGTAAATTGCCCACATTGGTTTTATATCTCTCGTTTACTCAATATAGATTTTCCATTTCCTATATCACTAATCGGATGGTTGGGGTCATTCAACCAAGTGATTTGAGAGGGATAGGCAATCAAAGGTGGGCTCACATGATAGAGGGTTCACTTCAATGCTTAGACCTCACTGTTATACTCAATAGTCAATGTGGATCGTCCATTTCTAAAACCACTAATCAGATGGCTAGGATCATCTAACGAAAGTGATTTGAGATGGATGGACAATCGAAGGTGGACCTGGCATGATGGATGGTCTACATCAATGCTCAGACGTCTCCATGATACTCAATATGGCATTCTATTTCCCAAATTGCTAATTTGGTGGTTAGGATTATTTGATCAAATTGATTCAAAGGTGGGATGCACATGATGAATGGCGCACATAAATGCTCTAACTTCTTGATTATTCTCAATATGGACCGGCCATTTCCCAAACCACTCATGCAATGGTTAGGATCATCCAATCAAAGTGACTTGATGAGGATGGGCAATCAAAGATGAGCGCCACATTATGGACGGTCCACATCAATACTATATTTATTTTGGACATAGTTTGAATACAAATAGATTTTCACACTTGAAGAAGAGATTTTCTTTGGCATAACAAAGGGGAGAAGAATAAATTTCATCTTGTGAATTGGAATACCGTGTGCAAGCAGTACAATCAAGGTGGGGCAGGTATAAAAAGTCTGAAGCTCATGAACAGGGCGCTGCTAGGCAAATGGATTTGGCGGTTAGGAACCGAAGACTACAGTTTGTGGAACAAAGTTATCAAAGGTAAATACGGTCAATCAGTTGGTGGCTGGTGGTCTAATGACTCTTCTTGGTACAAGGTGTCAGCGGTTTGGAGAGGAATCATTTCCACTAAAGATCAGGTCCTGCGAGGTGTGGAATTTCAGCTCAGAAGAGGCTCAAAAATCCGGTTTTGGAAAGATTTCTGGATAGAGAAAATTCCGCTTAGAGACAAGTTCCCCTTAATTTTCTCCCTTGCTCCAAACCCAGATATTTTGGTCGCCGATTGCTATTCTGTTATTGCTGGAAAGTTGGTGTGGTCAGTGGGTTGTAGAAGAAACCTTCAAGATTGGGAGGTTCAACAGTTTGTGGACCTTCTTGAGTGTATCTATAGGGCTAATCCAAATTCTCAAATCGATGATGCGTTGCTCTGGACAGTGGATAAATCCAGCAGATTTACAGTCCGTTCTCTCTATGCGCAACTGGACCACTCTCCCAACTCCGCTGACCATCTCTGCGCGCCGATATGGAAATTCCTGGCCCCTCCAAAGTTCATTGCGTTTGGCTGGCTGGTTATTTTGAAAAAAATTCTGACGGTCGATAATCTTAGAAAGAGAGGCATGTGTTTGGTAAACATTTGTTTATGTTGCATGAAGGCGGAGGAATCAGTGGATCATTTGTTGCTTCATTGTCCCTTCATCTCTCCTATCTGGGCTGATTTTCGCCTTCGTTTTCAAGTCAATTGGTGCTCCCCTGCTTATGTTTCTTCTCTTTTCTCCGATTGGAATGGGGTAAAGCTTGGCAAGAATCGATCCATTTTGTGGAGAATGGCCCTTCTTGCTACTTGGTGGAGCGTCTGGGAGGAAAGAAATGGAAGATGTTTTCACGACATTTCCAATTCCTCTGTTTCGGTTCTTTATAGAGCAAAAGCGTTAATCTTTGAATGGGCTACCCATGTTGAATCCATGAAAGATTGTGATCTCCTGTTTCTTGGTTTATAGCCTGTGGCTGCTATCTCAGCACTCTCGGCTGCTGTTTTTGGTTTCTGTTTCTTTTTCTTTGTATCTTTTCTTTTAATGAAATCCGTTATCTTTCAAAAAAAAAAGAAAAAGATTTTCACACTTGTATGTAATAATGTGAAAAACTTAGGAAAATGACAGATGGAAAAATAGACCAAAAACACAAATGTGGTAAACTATGTTTATGTTTTGTTAGTTGAGCTGGTAGAAACAGTGGCGTACGTGTAAGTTATCCAGTGTTCAATCCCTGGTCGTCTTGCCTTACTGCCTTGGAAACATCCAAGCTACCAACACACACCCGCCGCCCCCCCCCCACCCAATGCCACACACACCACCAAAAATGCAAATGCGGTAAACTACTTACACAGTAAAGCATTTGCATATGTTAATGGATTCCTAGTAAAATATGTTACTGTGTAAAGCAATCACGTGTAAATTGTTTGCAGACAAACACACCTTAGGTGTACATCTAAACAAGTTCAATAAATATCAAATGTTGCCTGATTCATTGCTTTGATTAAAACAATTGGAGATTTCACATTATTTGTTACAAACCTACCCTCATTGATTTGACTAGGATTTAGAGGCAATCAAGTAGAACGTAGTGTCACTCAAGTAGAACCTATTAATTCTCACAATCTTTATCTAATAGTTCCGTCTATAAACTATGAAGATTATGGGGGGAGTCCAAGGCCCTGTTTGGTAAATGCCTAAAAATGAGTTCATCTCATTTTAGTTAACGGTGATTATGTATTAGAGATCAAGATCCCTATTACTGAATTACAGGCAAGTAAAATGAGATGAACATATTTTTAGGCATCTACCAAACATGGCCTAAGTTCATGTAGATGTAATGCGATTTTTTTTTCTACAAGATTTCAATTGTAGCATTTAGAGGCAAGGAAAGACTGCAAGTTTTGAGGGATTCCTTTCGGCATTCAAGTAGAACTGACAATCTTTATCTAGTAGTTCTATGTTGGATTAACAATGAGGATTATGGGAGAGTCATAGTTCATGTAGATGCAATTTGAATTGTTTATACAAGATTTAATCAGCAATTATGATATTTGCAAGTTCTCTGCATTTTTATTTTGGTCTGCTGATACTTCTTCTCTGTCAGCTGCCTGAAGAACGGAAACTAGACTTGCTAAAGAGCCTTGCGGAATGTTCACCTTATACAACACCACAGGATTCACGTCAGCTGCTTCCATCTGTTGTTCAGCTGTTAAAGGTACATATTTGCACACAGTCTAGATTGCGGTTGAGCGGAAGCATCTGTTTTCAGTAGTTTGGGTTCATACTCTTCTTAGTATTCAGCTACATTTCTACAGCTATTTCATATTCCTTCATTTCCTGCTGCTATGTAAATGGGACACTTGCATCTTTGTTGGTGTCAAAAACACATTTGGGGTGTCCGAAACTGGGGCTGTTAGAAGTAAGGCTAAAACAAAATGTCACAATGCCCGTTACAAAGGGAACATCTACTCTACGTGGTGTTATGCTATGAAAAATGCTAGCTGAATAGTGGCTATTGTTTTCTCGACGATGGCTTTTATATAATGGATTAACAGCTGTTATCAACACCAGGATATATGGCTTTAAGTTGTGATATGTGATGCCTTTCAGCAAATCGACCGTTATTTTCTCGTCTGCACTACATCTTCCGCTTATCCTTTTTACTGTTTTTTGTTTTATGATGGCTGTTATTACCACTACATTATAGCAATGTCAGTCAGCTGTTACAACTTATAAGGTCATAAGACCTTTTTTTGCCAACACATCAACTTTTTAAATCATCATCAGCATCCAAGCCATCCCAACTAATTGGGGTTGGCTACATGAATCCTGTTTGGCCATTCCAGTCTATCAAGGGCCATAACTTTAGCTTTTTAAATAATAAAAAATATATTTTAGCAGTTTTTTGTAATTATTTCATCACCATCATCATATCCTTGCCTTAGCGACTGGTATCACTTTCATTATCATGGTAGCTTGGCAAAAGTTTGACGACCAGCTGCCAACCTGACATCTACTGACCTCCTTTCCTCGGGCTGGGAATTAGTAGGTGCAACTACTACCAGGCGGAATTAGTATATTGTAATTATTTACATGCAAGAAAAAACCCAAAAATGGATAAGAACTATAAACCTAGAAGATAATTGCTTTGACTCAAAATCCTTTGTCAAGTCCTACTCAGAGGAATATGGTATGGTCTTTTGCAATAAAGTGATAGATGCAATTGCCATGAAATGACCTATTAGCAGATTAATAGATCACTTCAGAATGGCATATACATTGGACGTCCTTGGTTTGCAGCAACCTACATCCATTTCGTTAGGAATTGATTATCTATGTAAAATGGAGTCCCAAAGAAAAGGATATCACAATAAACACAAATATGGTCTTTTCTATGAGTTGTATCTAGGAGTCTTGGACATGCGGACACGACGTAGCACAATTTCAGAAAAAAAAAGTGATTTGCCATTTTATATATCTGCTCTGTCAGTGGTGTTAGGTTTGTTTCACCTGTTACCTACCTCTTTAGCTAGGAATTCGTACTTTAACATATCTCTGACAAGATTAATCAGTCCTTGTGATGGGTCTGCTTCTATTTAAGATATTGTGCCCCAGCTCTGTTACTTGTATAAAGTTTGTATCAAATGAGCATTGCATCCGTAAGACTGAGTTGTTCTGTAATGAATTCATTATTTTGGATGTACTCTTTGCCTGACCAACAACTTTGGTTCTTGTTTTTTTTTTTTTCCTAGAAGTACATGCCGCGGAGAAAAACTGGAGAAGAAACGAACTTTACTTACGTTGAATGTTTGTTGTACACGTTTCACCATTTAGCTCACAAGGTTAGTGAAACCTTTTCAATCTATTGACTTATTTTATGTTTGTCCGGTTGTCCTTGCTGAATTGGTACAAAATCTGACGCAGACTCCTAATGCCACGAATAGTCTATGCGGTTACAAGATAGTGACTGGCCAACCATCTGACAGGCTCGGGGAGGATTTTTCAGACCAGTATAAGGACTTCACTGAGAGGTAAAACCGTTATCAAAATAATTTGATCACTATTTCCTATTTTATATAGGGCGGACATTAATGCTTCACTTTTCTGAACATCTACCAATGATAAGTTTGTAAAAAAGAGAGGAAAAGATGGTAGCTCTTGCTGACCTTATGGGATGTGCTTTGGGATCCCTCCCAACTGTTTTCGTCGGTCTCCCTTTATGCATTGGTCAGCCCAATAACCTTCAGTGGGAGAAAGTTCTCCAGAGATTTCGCTCCCGTTTAGCAGGGTGGAAGGGGCGTTTTCTTTCCATCGGTGGGAGACTCACGCTAATCAAAGCAGCGTTGTCCAGCCTCCCCACCTTTTTCATGTCTCTTTTTCGATGCCCAACCACGGTCCTTAACTCCATCGACGGGCTCATACGTAATTTCCTATGGAGCGGTTCGGAAGACAGGAACAAGTTCAATCTTATGAAATGGGGGGAAGTCAGTAAGCAATATAAAGGAGGAGCTGGTATCAAAGATCTCAAATTGATGAATCGAGACCTTTTAGGTAAATGGATCTGGAGACTTGGCGTTGAGAAGGATAGCTTATGGAATATTATCATTAAAGGAAAATATGGGAGCCCGACAGGTGGATGGTGGACGAATGATTATACTCTTCACAGGGCCTCAGCGATCTGGAGAGGAATTAGTCGGTTTAAAGAAGAGGTCATCCACCTGGTCGGTTTTGAAGTGGGAAGGGGAGACTGCATTCGGTTTTGGCACGACATTTGGCTTGGGGACACGCCTCTGAAGGACAAATTTCCTCCAATATTCCAGGTGGCAAATAATAACAACAATTTCATAGCTGAAAACTACTCCCTGGTTGCTGACAAGGTTATTTGGAATATCCCCTGTAAAAGGAACCTTCACGATTGGGAAATAGATCACTACATTGATCTGATGCAGCTTCTTCAGTCTGTATCCCTTAATCAGGATCGCAACGACATCATTACGTGGAAAGCAGACAAATCTTCCGTCTTCACGGTGAGGTCTTTTTTCAAATCTTTATCAGCCGACAACGGTTCCGCCCCTTCTCATCATCCCCATTTCATCTGGAAATACGCTGCTCCTCCAAAACTTCACGTATTTGGCTGGTTGGTGGGGAACAACCGAATTCTCACCATCGATAACCTCAGGAAAAAAGGAATGATTCTACCCAATGCCTACTTATGCTGCATGGTGTCTGAAGAATCGGTGAACTATTTACTGATCCATTGCCCCTTTGCCTACTCTATCTGGTCTGCTTTTCTGTCTTCTTTTAAAATTAGCTGGTGTTTTCCGAGGGACGTGGACACTTCTTAAAGCCTGG
The DNA here is from genome assembly GCA_021015155.1 of Magnolia officinalis. Lineage (NCBI taxonomy): Eukaryota > Viridiplantae > Streptophyta > Magnoliopsida > Magnoliales > Magnoliaceae > Magnolia > Magnolia officinalis. The sequence goes on from JAJHSJ010000005.1 coordinate 6,907,822, forward strand.
CATGGGGTCAGATTAGGTAAGTTTAAATCCAGGATTTGGCGGACTGGTATATTGGCAGTTTGGTGGGCCATCTGGTTAGAAAGGAACAACATATGTTTTCAGAATGACGCGAAACCCTCCCACTTAGTCTTTTCCAAGGTCCTGTGTTTCATTGCTGAATGGATATCCCTTACGGAAGGGACCAATGTAGATCTTTCTTTTCTTTTCTCTTAAGGGACTGCCATCTCAGCAGGTCCCCTCTTGTGTTTTTTTTTTTTTTTTCTTATCAATGCAAGTTGCCTTTCAAAAACATAAAAAATAAAAAGAGGAAAAGATTCTTAGCTTTGGTGTTCTTACCATAAGAAATGTTTTTTTAATTATAATTTTTTAATTCCTTTTTCGTTTCTTGTGTTTCATTTGCAAGTCATTGCTTAGAGGTTAAGTCTCTGTATTGGTATATGAAGTAATAGGAAGTAATAGTACCCTCTTCTAGAATGTCTCATCATGAATGTGCATGCTATAATCTGCCCTTGCCTGTGCACATGCAAGTGTCCGTAGAAGTAACGCTGTAAATGGTATGTATTGGACGTGACACATTTTTTTCCCTTTTAGTTGCAAAAAGAGTTTCTTGTCCCAAACCAAAACTTCGATTGAAATAGCTTGATTACAGAGGAACTAACCAATAGGGATTATGTAGGTCTTGTGGTCTTTTCTTCCTTTCTAACAAAATTTCAACATGGCCAAGAAAAAGAGGTCCATGATACTCTTTAGCTGATTATTGTTCGAGTAAATATGTCATCCCTCTACAGGTTCATAGTTTGTCAGCCCTATATATTAGAAATTCGGATCTAATACCACTGTTAATCTTGCACTTTTACAGAAGCACGTTCAACAAAGATAGAACAATCAAAACTAGAAACAACCAATCAAGCAATCACAAACACACGATTTTACGTGGAAAACCCTTGTGGGAAAAACCACGGTAGAAAGCGATAGAGATCTCCACTATAATCGAAACCTTGAGTTGCACCACTCATCTTCTCCGATTACAAAAGCAACCTGATCTTCCCTTGCAATGCACACCCCAGAAAAAGCCCTAGCTCTTGAGAAAAATTCATTCCCAAGCTCTTACAAGTGTAGAAAACCCTCTCAACCTGCAAAATCCTTGCCTTATGAGTGAAAACACTTGTCTTTCTAAGCCCTAATCGAAACATGACTTGAATACCCCAACTTGCGCAAAACTGTGTAACAGAGTTGGCGTCCGTTGGTCGGATCGAACGCACCTTCAATCAGACCGATAGTCACCTTCAGTTAGACCAACACAATCTTGCTCTGCTCATGAGAAATCCTACATTCTGTAGGTCGGACTGACACCCAATTCAGTCCTACCGACAGAGCCTTGCTTCAACTCCCAGACCGCGCAGAATCCAAGGCATCCACACAACAATCTTCACCTTGACTTGTATTCTGCCAAGTCACCCTGAAGATCTCTTGTGCTAGCCTCCACCTTGAGCATAGACCGCTCCCTGCATCCTCCTCTTGGAAGGCAACTCCATCCGCACCCCTGTGCAAGGGTGCCCAATCTCATCAATGGATGGTGAGATTGATCAAGCTCAAGCAGTGCTTGAACTTGTCTGTGGTCACTGTCTCCATCAACATGTCCACGGCATTTTCGTCCATGTGAATCTTTTGAAACTGTATCTCTCCTGAAGCAACGAGTTCTTGTATTTTATGGAACCTCACGTCGATTTGCTTGGCTTGCACATGATATACTTGATTCAACACTAGATGGATGCGCGCTTACTATCGCAATGCAATCGAATCACCTCTTGCTTCAACCCGAGTTCTTCAATCAGACCCTTTAACCATAATGCCTCCTTTGACGCCTTCGTCGCAACCATATATTCCGCCTCTGTTGTAGACAACGCTATCATAGACTGTAGCGTAAATCTCCAACAAATCGGTCTACTTGCTATTGTGAAAACATATCCCGTAGTGGACCTCCTATTGTCCAGATTTCTTGTATAATCTTTATCCATGTAGCCTACAACTCCTCCTGAAGCTCCATGTCCCCCGAACATGATCTCAGTGTCAATTGTGCCTCTGAGATACTTGAGTATCCACTTAACTACATTTCAATGCTCTTTTTCTGGATGCACCATATATCTGTTGACTACGCCTTTAAAAAATAAAATAAAAAATAAAATAAAAAAAATCTGCTGATTACACTAACTTCCTGTGAGATATCCGGCCTTGTGCAAGCCATCACATACATGAGACTCCACTGCACTCACGTACGATACTCGTGACATGTCTGAAATCTCATCTTTTGTGCTTGGACATGACTTGACTGACAACTGAAAGTAACCTGCTAGAGGCGTGATAATTGTCTTAGCACCTTCCATGTGGAACCTCTCTAGCACTTTCTGCACATCCCTTTTGAGACAGTCACAGCTTCGACTCTCCATCTCTGTGAATCTCCATACATAGGATATTCATCGTAATGCCCAAATCCTTCATATTAAACTTTTTGCTCAACAAAGACTTAAGCAAGAGTATCTCCTTCTTGCCCTTCGCAATCGAACCGCTTATACCACTGCCTCGAAGATTGCTTCAGCCTATACAATGACTTCTTCAACCTACACGCGCAGTGTTTGAAGTATCAGTATCGCTGAAAGTTTTGTTGGCCAAGGATACGAAAACAATATCGATATCGCCGATAATATCGCTAATAACCGAAAATGCATGGAAACATGGAAAAAACGGTGGAATTTTCAGCAAAACTTCAGGAGATGTTAAAACGTACATATTTGCATATTTAGAAATTAAAAAAATTGCAAAAAGAATGTATACATAACAAGTTTACATTTAATGGGGCCTTAAAAGCATGTGATGTTATAAGAAATAAGTCCAACCATCCCATCCGGCCTAATTAACCATTCAACCTTCCATCCAAACATCCATCGATATTGCAAAATATCAACAACATGTGATATTTCATCAAGAAATCATCAACAATTGGAAAGGAGATGAAAGATTGTGGTCTCAATATTGTTATGTTGCGATATCGATAATATCGAGATATTATCAATATTATCAATGACAAGTTGAACATTACATACAACCATGTGCCTATGAAAGAAAATCGAAATAAAAAAATTTCTAATAAACAAAATTTTGATGATATCAATACGTTGGCGATACTATTAAAATATCGTTGATTCACTTATGATACAATCATTATGTAGAATTTATATAGTCGAAAATATTGGCAATACATTTGCGATATTGATGCATTGGCAATGCAAGCGACACCTAGAATTTACATAGTTGAAAATATTAGCGATTACATTAGCGATATTAATACGTTGGCAATACTTAGTGATACATTGCTGATACTTGAAATTTCTGATACTACCAGTGTTATCGGTATCGCTTAGTTGGAGATGAAGATAATATCGGAGATATTTTAATAATATCAGAGATAATTCGAACACTGCACACCTGATCTTCCTTACCAATCTCCTCAAATCCTTTTGACTGCTTCATGTAAATAACTTCAAGTTCCCGTGAAGGAATGTCGTCTTCACATCGAGCTACTCTAATTCCAAGTTGGATTCTGCTATCATAGCCAGTAACACCCCGATTGACGTATGTTTCACAACCAGAGAGAAAACTTCATTACTATTTACTCCTTCCCTCTGCAAGTGCCCTTTTGCCACAAGTTGTGCCTTAGATTTTTCGTCCTCTTTTTCTATTAATCTTTCCTTTTTTTGAACACCCACTTGCACCCTATAGCTCTCTGACCTTTTGGAAGTGCCATCAACTCCCATGTTTGATTCCTGTGTAGTGATTTCATTTCCTCCACCATGGCCGACATTCACTTGTCGCCATCCTTTCCAGACTTAGCCTATTCGTATTATATGTACTCGAGTAGGACTTGTAGGTATCGAACCAAGTCCTATTTCGTCACATATGATACACACATCTCGAATTGAGTATCCATATATCCATAAGATGACTCGTACCCGAGGAGACCAAGATGAGGTCTCCTTTTGAGCTCTCTTATGCTAAGTTAGCCGATTTGCCCGTGTTCTTTTTATTTTTTGCTTTCTAGCTCATCCTTTTGTTTGTGGTAATCTCTCTCTCTCTCTCTCTCTCTCTCTCTCTCTCTAAGTGCCTCTTCACGCCACAGTAGAAGCATCCGTCCTTAATCTTCGATTTCAATCTAGACTTCTTCTTCCGGTCAGACCGAGATTGCTCCATGGATCTCCCATGTCTTTTACCTCCTTTCGCAACTAATCCCTTCGCATGGGAATTCTCATTGCTGGATTTCTTCCTCAACTTGTTAGACACGAGAGCCGCGGTGACTTCCTCCGTTTTTAGAGTACTCTTCCCATAGAGCAGAGTAGTAACGAAATTATCGTATGATGTGGGAAGCGATACTAGAAGTAGTAACGCTTTATCTTCATCCTTGATTGTCTCCCCGAGCCTTAATAACTCACTACATATCTTCGTAAACGAGTTCATATCCTCCAGAAGATCAGATCCTTCACAAACAATATGTTAGTGAGGGATTTCGTCACGTATAGATCTTCTAGTTTCTTCCACATATTCAGGGCTGATTCCTCGTCCAGAACATTGTACAGGACTTCATCCGATAAACACAGACGGATGACGCTCATAGCCTTCTCCCCGAGTTCACTCCAGTCGTCTTCCGATATCTTATTCAGTTTAGTCTCCAACAACACCTTGCTCAACCCTTGTGACACTAGAATATCCTTAACCTTCTACTGCCGCAAACTAAAATCATTCTTCCCATTGAATTTATGTATATCAAACTTCGACCATGACATCTTTGCTGATTCCCGAACATACTTAACCTGACACTCTGATACCACTTTGTTGTAATTCCAAGCCCACAACTCACCCGGATCAACCCTTACATATTAGAAATTTGGATTTAATACCACTGTCAATCCTACACTTTTACGGAAGCACGTTCAACGAAGATAGACTGATCAAAACTAGAAACAACCAATCAAGCAATCACAAACACATGATTTTATGTGGAAAAACCATGGTGCTAAGTGACAGAGATTTCCACTATAAGTGAAACCTTAGAGTTACACCACTCACCTTCTCTGATTACAGAAGCAACCCAATCTCCCCTTGCAATACACACCCGGGGAAAAACCCTAGTCCTTACATGTGTAGAAAACCCTTTCAACTTGCAAAGCCTGTCCTATGAGAGAAAACACTTGTCTCTCTAAGTCCTAATCGAAACAGGACTTAAATACCCTAACTTATGCAAAACCACGTAACATAGTCGGCGTCCGTTGGTCCGACCGACAGTCACCTTCGGTCCGACCGACTCAGACCGACAAAATCTTGCTCTGCTCAATCCGACCGATAGAGCCCTGCTTCAACTCCTAGACTGCGCAAAATCCAAGGCATCTGCACAACAATTTGTTAGGTGAGAGCACTACCACATCAATGTATACTTCTCATTATATTGGCACAGTTGCTTGTTCCACCACCATGCGCAAATGCAAAGTACTTCTAGTAAGGTTAGCAATGGGCTAGGCCCAAAATCAAAATTTTAATAAGGGCCGACCTGACCAATTCTAAGTCCAGGCCCGAAGGCAGCCCATTGCCAGGCCATTTTAAACATGTCATCTCATTGCTTTGAACCACACTCTGATGAAACCACAACCTATTACAATTTACATGTCAATGGACGAACTTCATAGAGGCACGGATCATACTGAACCTAAACCTGTGGCTTTGATGCATCATTATCATCATCGAAGCCTTATCCCAGCTAATTGGGGCTGTCTACACAAACCCTGTTCCAGCTGACACTGTCAAAGACCATGTCTTCAGTTAAACCACAGGTAATTGGATATTTTCTTACTACCTCCATCCACATCCTTTTGGACCTTCTCATTGCCCTTTTAGAGCCTTCAACTTGAACCAACTCCTAACCGATGCAGTTTTTGGTTTCCGTTGCACATGGCCAAACAATCCAAGTCTATTGCACCTTAGTTTCCCCAAAACATTCAGGTTGATCCTTGACAGCCCAACATTCTGTCCCATAAAGCATGGTTGGTCTTATAGCCATCCTATAAAAATTTCCCTTCAGCTTGATTAGTATGCAACAGTCACATAAAACTCCAGAGCCACAAATCTCCATTTCATCCACCTAACTCTAATTCTATAAGCAACATCCTTGATCCTTCCCAACTACTCTGCCCATGAATTATGGACCCAAGATATTAAAGGCTTTGATACATCTGGTGTACCAAATTATACATGTTGGCACCCAACGAGGTTTGGGCGAATGGTCTTCACCATAGGTTTGTTCCCTATAGGTGAGGGTTCGATTCCTCTCCTTGGATTTACCCGATACACGTGGTTGTGGGTGATTGCGTGTATCCACAGGAATTAATCTCACTTCAAAAAAGAGGTGGGGACACCCCGTGTCTTCAAATAAATAAAAATAAATAAAATTATACATGTTGGCTGTCCATGCAAACAATGGTCGTGGATGGAGAGTGGCTTTGACAGTTTTCTTTTTTCTTTTTCTTTTTTTATTGGTTCTCTCCTGAAATGCACATCTCTTTAAAGATTTGAGAATTTATCTAGTTGGCCTTGAGACGGAGAATCTTGGGATTATAGCTCTGATCTTAGTTGCACAAGTGTGAGGGAAAGTGGCAGTGGATTCAAGTGCTATGAGTGAGAGAAGCTTCTGTTTCAAAATATTAGCAAGCATGAATGCCTAGGAGCTGGTGCAGTGGCATGACTGCATGAGTTTGAAGTGCATGCTGCACCTTGATAGTAGGTTCCCGCAACAAAGGTATGTGATAAAATTTGGGAATAATCAACTACAGCTGCTAATAAAATTAGGATGTCAAATTTCCAGATTGAGCAGTGTGTTCTGGACAGGTATAGATTACAGAACAAACCATGCTCTAACCTTCTACAATGTGCAGTCCACATCAATGCAGTCATTGGCATTAATGTTTTTGAGCTGCAATTTTAAGACCAGATCAAATGAACAATGTCTGTCCTCGTGCTTTGTGTGTGTGTGTAGGGAGGACCCTATATATATATATATATATATATATATATATATATATATATTTGGAGGATAATTCATAAATTTATTCACCGCAGCTTGAAATGAAGCAAGCCACACAATAACAAGAATGATCTAATTACAATCCAAAATAGAACATGCATCCTGAATATCTACATTACAGCAATTATATGCCCATTCTATTAGAGAGGACCCTGTTCACAGTGTTAACTACTAGAGGTCAAAAAAAAAAAGAAGAACAAGAAAAAGAAAGAAAGAAAGTGGCAATGACAACATAATGGATGATGGCAGGACATTGTTGATACATATGCCACTCAGTGCCATCTGTTGTGGTTTGGTAGCTATTTTTAAGAATGACATCAACATCATGGTTTGTGATGTAGGTTAACTAATGTTGAGGACCTAGCTAGGGGTGCTATGAAGAAACTAACTCAAGGGATGGCGGAGCACAACAAGGCAATGGCTGCTGCTAAGACTGATGAGGCAAAGGGTGGCATTGTGAGTTTTCTTTGAAACTGGCAGCGTATTTTCTCACTAAACTAGCTGCTTGTTACATTTTACAAATATTCTCCTCATGCCCTGCAGAAGATAAAGAAGCAGAATACTACTACAGGGTTGCGGACCTGCAATAACATACTAGCAATGACTCAGGTGAAAGGAAAATCCACAAATTGGCCATACTGGCATAGTTGGGAGATCTGCTAATTTTGCCTGTGTAGATCCCAGCATCTCTACACGCCACCACAAATGCACATGTGCACTATGCATTGTGTCCATGTGTACAGCAGAAATGGACAGTTCAATAGAGTTTCGCGAAGCGTTCACAGAAAAAATGTGCCCCACCTCTGGTGAGTTGACTGGCCCAATTTGTGGGGGGGGGGGGGGGGGGGGGGGGGGGGCGGAGCACAAACAATGGGTTCCACTTGATGGGCAGATAGGATATTGCATAGTTGCCACATTTTTATGCATGGGGGCGTGTTGGTTTGGCTGGAATCTGCATGCAGGTTCATTAAGCTACCTCCATAATTGGGTTCAAGCCGGTAGCTCAATGGTAGACAGCCAGTTTGAGCCTAACCTTGCTACCAAAAAATGTTAATAAACAAATATGTAATCTGGAGTATATATGCACTTTTAACCAGTTTCACTCTGTTCTCTATACAGCCACTGCATTCAAAATCCCCATCGTTTATTGGTGATAAGAAAATCAGTCTTTCGTGGAAAGAAGCAGCAAAACCTTCACCGTCTTCAACAACGGCTTCCGTAGGGTAGGAGTGCCTCTCTTCTTCTTTTTCTTTTGTTATTTTTTTGTTCTTTTTCTTTTTCTTTTTTTGGTTTTTGGTCTCAGTTCATTATGTTTATGCTTTAATGACTTAACTTCATATGCACTTGGTTTCCAGAGGCAAGCGAACTGCGCCTGCAGCCAATGGTTCGGGCATTGCTGCGACGGCAACCAAAAAGGGACGTGGCATGGGCGGTGTACAGAGCCAGCTTGTTAACAGAGCATTGGAAGGCTTATCTCATGGCAGAAGTGGTGCAAGAAATAGGGGTTGGGGTGGTGGCCGTGGAAGAGGAAGGGGCTACCGTTAGCTTCAGCATGCTTCTTTCTAAGATGTACTCTTTCACCAAGAACTGCCAAGTGTACAAGCTGGCTCATTTGCTCCAGTCAGGGCGACAGGCAGATTTTAGATTTCTATGGAGAGGGCCGCTGAGAGATTGAAATCCGGTCAAACTAGGTTAGTTTTTTAAATTAAATTCTTCATGAAGCATTTCTTACTACAATAGATAGGGGATTGTGCCTTTGACCTGCATCACCCGATCTAATTTTAGCTGATTCCAGCACTGTAAAAATTGGGTTAATTCTGGATTGGATTTGGCGGGCCACTGCTATGCATTCAATCTCACAGTACAGTTCCTTCTTTATGGCCCGCCATTATATTTTGTTGTATTTCTCACATTTGGGAATATTTTGGTGCATTTTATCAGCTCTAAAAGTGATTCAATCAAGCATTGGACATTCTTGTTGTTGTGTCGGGTGGGCCATGCCATGTCGGTCCCTGGCTCAAAAATCATTTCCGTGTTCCGAGTGGCTATTCCAAGTAGCCGTATCTGTACAGTACATGTGGGCCTGTGGCCACGTGAACGATCACTCAGCACTGCCCCATCTAGTTGCTACGACAGTGGAAATGGTGAATGGTTCAAAAATCCACAGATCAGATTTTTCAAGCAATTTGAAAGTGACAGGAGAAAACAAAAAATACCTAGGATTTTTGTGTCGGCATGATTTATGAAACACCTACCACCATATGTGCTGTGGTGATCCACCCCCCCCCCCCCCCCCCCCCCCATCTACTTGCTACGACAGTGGGCCTTTGGCCACGTGAACGATCACTCAGCACTGCCCCATCTAGTTGCTACGACAGTGGAAATGGTGAATGGTTCAAAAATCCACAGATCAGATTTTTCAAGCAATTTGAAAGTGACAGGAGAAAACAAAAAATACCTAGGATTTTTGTGTCGGCATGATTTATGAAACACCTACCACCATATGTGCTGTGGTGATCCTCCCCCCCCCCCCCCCCCCCCCTCCTTTAACCTGCACATGATCGTCCTCCAGAACATCCAGTCTCATCTGGGCGAACGAAATTTGTCCTCCAACTTTCCAATACTGTACTTTGGCATGTGTGTGATGATCCAAACCATTCATCCATCGGTAACAACTAACAATCGGTCATGCACCATCAGAAAAGGGGATAACATGAATGGCTAAATTCCAGTTTTTAATGATTTTTAACATTTGTTACAGATGATTTCAAATGTGTTTTTTCTTATAAAGTCTTGTGATGAGTAAATGGATAGGATCACGTGCGCATGCACCATTTTCACGGTCAAATATGGGAGGACCATATTGTGCTGGAGCCCCTTCTCTCCACCCCTTTTTTCCTTTTTCCTTGCTTGTTCTAATCAGTTGTAGAGATCGTGTCGATGTTGAGGATTGGACTTGAGATGTTAAGGCCCATTGGATCAATGGCTAAAAATGGATGGTCCTGGTTGATCCTATTGGCAAATCCAATCATCGAGTCAGATTCTCCGTCATGTGGCCTTCTCTTTGGCAACCTATCATTTACAAAATCAATTTGGTAGAATGATCCTAACCATCCATCAATGGATAAGGGGGCAAAAGAAGAAAGAGAGGCATTTCTGTATTCATTATATTGGAAAAGGGTTCGTCCATTATGTACGACCGGCTTGTGAAAACACGTTGTGACGTTAGGTCCATCCCAACCATCGTATACGACAAGGAAAATCGATGGCTCCAATGGATTATGGTGTAACCATCATGCTTTTTCCACTAACCATTTATCATGACTTTCAAGAATTACTTTCACACAGAAGGCTTCCATATAGAATGATCAATTAACAAACAGTTTGAATCATTGATTTTAGGCCATCCATCATGTAGCCCTACCTTTGATGGCAGTTACATCTTAAAAACACTATGATTGGATGATCTGAACCATCTGATCAATGGCTAAAAAAGTGGACCGAGAGTATCAATCATATGAAAAATAGCTGAATAGACTGATCGGCTGGAGCATTTCATGGCCCTGATTGAGCCTTATCTAATGAGTGACTATCCGATGTTTCAGTTCTTGCTGGTACCCAAACGCCAGCCCTGGCCAGTAAGAGAGCATTACTATTGCGAGAATTTAATTTGATACTCTGCACAAGGGTCCATATGCATGCAGTAGATATTATATTAGACGCATGGTGCAAGTGTAATATCAGCCACTCCCGCTCAACTGGCACACATGAGGTGCATCTGGGCCGCGCATAAGCTACCAACCTTTTAGATGCATTCCGCTACAATGGCCCACCTGTGGAATGACCATAATCAGAACCGTCCATAGGTGCTAACTGTAAATGAGCCATCTTCCAGTAATGATGCTGAGTGAACGAGTCTTTTGAGTCTCAAAACATGATGCTTGGTGCTGCCCACTCGGAAATTGCACAAGTGCCAATACATTGCCCCATTTAAACCGTCCACGTTGTGGGAACCACTGATCATCATCCAAAAATCATATCGGTTGAAGAACCTAACCTCTTAGTGGACACGTGTTTGCTCATTTCAGCCGTCCATTAAATGTCCACCAATCCGCTAGTTGGGTGACCAAATCCGTATAATTCCAGTCTTATAGTCCATCTAGATTGTGAAACACAATTTGAATGGTTTATTTTGAGTTCCACGTAAGCAATATGTACAGTTTCCCAGTGCCTACGTATCAACCATCAGACTCTGCCAGAGTATCAAAGTCTTAGTCTAACAAAAATTGGATGTGACAATGTTCAAACATTCACATTACATTCAAACATTGGACTTTCACGTGTTTGAAGATGCAACTCCACCAGTCCTGATCCGTCCTGATTCATGAACCTTTGATCTACTCAAGTTCAAGAAGAAGAAGAAGAGGAGGAATCCTCTGCAACACCTGCATACAAAATGTACAGCAACGAGCTGTGGGGCCCACCTTCAGGTGTGCGTGCGTGACATCCGTGTCATGCATCAGGTAAGCTCAGTCATGTTCGCCGTTCATCTCTCAATTCAGTCCGAAGCTCGGGTTGGCCAGAGATCAGGGGGAATGTAAAACAACATCTAATGCCTCTTTAAGTAACGAGTCAGCACACGCAGCTAACCATGTTGGCCTCCACAAACAAAAATTAGTTAAGACTCCCCTCCCCCTTTTTCCCTGTGGTGTGGTCCACCTGACTTGTAGATCAGGCTGATCCTTTGCTGCAGGGCCTAACATTAGGACGCATATATGATAGATGGACCAGATGTCTTGTGTACAACAGTTTTAGAGAATTTGGGTGCCAGATTCAGTGCTTAGCTGCAAGTTTGGAAGTTCTATTTGAAAGAAAAAAGGGCATTTAAAAATTAAGCAAAGATTTTATTTATTTATTTTTAATGATAGGGTGTCCTGTCCCTTTTTAAGGCGAGACTAATCCCTGCATATGCAAGCAATCACCCATAAAGCACGTGCATCGGCTAAAGATTTGCAAGCAATCACCCACAAACCACGTCCATCGGCTAAAGATTATGCAAGCAATCACCCACAAACAGGGAAGGGTCCCATTCAGTTTATCCAAGCCATTGATTAGATGGCCCAATGGCCCCAATCATAGATAGCCTGTGCCAAAAAATTATCCTCTTAACTGGTGAGCTTTCCATCGCTGTGGCATGCAAATACATGGTTAGGAAGTAATGCACCAACAAGCCACATTTCAATGAAAGGAAGGCGAAGGATTCCATCACTGTGATCTTCCAATGTCAGAAATATGGGGGCATGGTCATCCATGATGAGGGACATCGAATCAACGGCTTGGATAAACCATGGACCCCACAAGTACAAACCTGGTGCACAATACGGTAAGTTCTCTATTCATTACAAACAAGTAACTCGGCCTCGACAGAGAGAATTGGACTAGAGATGCAATACAAATAATTTGATAAATAACCAAAATCATAACCAGCATAAACAGACTAGTTTCATCTATTTTTCACTGCTGCAAAGCCAAACAGATTGTTTCATTCGGACAGGGTTCATGCCGGAACTCACCAAATGCCGGAACAGATTATTGAACTGGAGTTTGAACAACTCCCAGTCTTCCAAAATGCAATGCAATGAAAATGCTTTTGGATTGGGGCATTCGGTGTGGGAGTGGGGAAGTCTGTTTCAAAATGCAATGCTTTCAAGTGTAGGTAGGAAGCAGGTACAGGAGGACAATTTTGAGCAGGAGTGGTCCCCAGTTAGAAGGATCATGCAACTAGGGCTCATGTGGTTACAGGACTCTGAGACTCAGAACTAACTTGTTCGATCCTGATTCGAGTTGGGACCCACCCGAGTCAGGGCTGAATCAGCACAACTCACCAGAGTCAGGGGCGAATGGGGGGTGGTTGTTGGTGTCGAACTGGATCGGGTGCTACTGAGTGTGAGTCAACCCATCCAAGTCTTAAAACCATGCATGGACTAACCACAGCAGCAGGCTCCAATGAGGTATGAATGGCAAATCTGATGTCTACTCCTGAGGCATATGAAGGATTTGGATTTATCGCCTGAGAGAAACTGGTCTTAAGTGCTCAGAGAAGGGTACTCTTCACCCCTATGTAATGAATGTTTTAAAAGAGACGTCTTTTTTTCTGTAGATATCAGATGATGCTTGATAAACACTAAAATGCCACCTCATCCGAGACTCAAATTATTCCAATGTTGTGGTGTGTGTCCATGCTGCATGCACGTGTTACCTGTGCCAAATGGAATTTACACTTGCTAAACTTGGAAAAATGGACTCAGCAAAAAAGCCTAGCAAAAATAAGGATTCATAGATGTGCCTGCATACAATGTTCAATAAAAATCTTCTATGGTGTGTAAGCAATTTGACCACTAAAGGATACTGGAATAAGCAAAATATTGACTAGACCATCCACTCTATCAAACAAAGTTCATGGCTGACTGACAGATATCATCACCACCAAATCGGCAACCACAGATTAAGTTTTTATTGTCATTTCTCGTATGTACAGAACTCACTTTTGAATAGGGCATGGTGTAAAAGAGATTTGAGCAGGAGAACAACCAGGCCAGGTCCACCTAGTGGTATGAACCTTCTATCAAGGTGTTGCCCTATTTGGAACATGCAGTTCAGACTCGCATTCCCACTCACACTTCCTAGAGTTTTAAACTAGATAACATTTCTGAATAGAAGTTTCCCCACTCCCACACCATCTTCCCCACCCACTTTGTTCAACTAATATTTTACTATTGATGCATGATTGAAAAATATGTGACATCCCAAACTTATGTTCCGGGGGCGAAATTATGTTTAAGGGGGGTAGATTGTAACACCCCGAACTTTTCAATGCCCGAGTATTAAAAGTTCTCGAGTGTTACCATGAAGTTTAACTTAATATGCACATGTGCACGATACCAACCTAACTATCCTAACCTTACATCTATTCAAAAGTAAAAGCAAAACAAGACAAACAAGAACAGATAAAGAAGGGCATAATACTGCAACAAACTGAAAGAAAATAAAGGCAAGTTCTGAAATAGTGAATATTATTGAAGAGATGCTAAGAGAACTTGTAGTCATCAAGACATCTGTGATCCTGCCAAAAAGGGTATTGAATGACAAGTTTCGCAGAAGAGTGGATACAAAGGAGGTTTTTTTTTTAAAAAAAAAAAAAACAGAGTAAAAACTTTATAATTTTTTACTTTGACCATAGCTTGAGGTGCTTTCGACTATACAAATTGAGAAAATACTTTGACGCTGACAGAGTATGATGGATGATATGCAGGCAGTTAAAAATTACTGAGAAATTGTATACATGGCATATATGGAATTCAAAATAAACTGTCCAAATTATGGCACCAGTACAGATGTATGATGAACAAAATATTACTCTTATATGGTTATCTAATTATTAAATTGTTGGATGTTTGTAAGATGGTTAAAAATGAAAAAAAAAAAACCCAATGGTCTTTCAAAAAACAAGTTTTTATGAAAACTTGGCTGAAGATGGGCATACAACATAAAATACCTACCCAATGGCTCCATTGAATGCTCAAAGGCAAATTTGGTAGCTAAGGGCTAAACTCAAACAGCTGGGCTGGATTATGAGGATGCCTTTTCTCCTGTCGCTAAACTTCTATACGAGTTTTGCTTTCTATGGCGGCTAACAAGTCATGGCCTCTTTATCAATTAAATGTTTTTTTTTTTTTTTTTAAATTGCATTTCTCAACAGTGACCTTAAAGAGGAAGTATACATGGAGCAACCTCCTAGGTATGTTACTCAGGGGGGAAATGCATGTAAACCCAAGAATGCAAGCTCCAGACTCAAGCAGTCTCCGTGAGCATAGTTCGAGAAGTTTAGTCATGTGTTAATCGCCTTCGGATTTCACAGATGTCTTGTGGATCACTCTGTGCTGGTAAAACGGAAGTCTAGATGGATAGCGGTTTTAGTTGTTTGTGTAAACGACATAATTATCACCTGTGATCATACAGATGGTATATCAAAAGTCAAGAACCATATCAAAGAAACGTTTTAGAAAAAAGACCTTGGTCTTTTAAGGTATTTTCTGGGAATTGAGATGACCCGATCTGCAACTGGAATAAACTTGTCTCAAAGGAAGCATGTGCTGGACTTGTTGGAAGAAGCAAGATTATCGGGAAGCAAGCTTTGTGATACCCCCAATGGATCCAAGCAAGAAAATGTCTGATGAAGGAGAATTACTTGAAAGACGCAGAGAAGTACAGGAGACTGGTCGACAAAATTATGTATCTGACTGCCACTCACCCCAACATTTCAATCGTTGTTGGAGTAATGAGCTGATTTATGCTCCAGCCAGAAGTACGACACTGGGATGCTGCCATATGTATCCTTCGTTGTCTGAAAAATGCCCCAGGTCGTGGCCTTCTCTACAAATCCAATGAACATAGCAGAGTAGAATCCTATGCAAATGCTAATTGGGCAGGATCCGTATCAAATGGAAAGTCTACATCATAATATTGTACCTTCATAGGAGGAAATCTGGTTACGTGGAGAAGCAAGAAGCAGAATGTGGTTGCCAGATCAAGTGAAGAAGCTAAGTATCGTGCTATGGGTCATGCTGTTTGCAAGCTACTATGGATAGGATCCTTCCTCCAGGAACTTATAATCTTTAATGGAGAACCTGTAACTCTCTACTGGGACAATCAAGCAGCATCACACATAGCCAACAATCTTGTCTTTCATGAACATACAAAGCACATAGAAGTAGATTATCATTTCGTTTGGGAGCAGGCTGTCTTCAAAGAAGTTGTCACAAAACATGTTCCATCGAAAGTACAATTAGCAGATATCTTCACCAGGGCATTGGGACACTTACAAGGTTTACACATTTGTAACAAGTTGAGCATGGTTTATACATACACACACACACTCCACCTTGAGGGGGAGTGTTAAAACATGTTTTCTGTACCCAATTGAATAGGCAATACACTCAGATGAATAAGTTATCATGGACAGTTGAATAGGTAGGTCCTTTGCCACCCAGCCCACATTGTAGGGCCCGACAGGCCTACCACATGTGTTGTATACAGTATAAGGGAATATAAATAAAGAAGGTTGTTAAGGTCTGGAAAGCAATGCCCACGTTGTAGCGCCCATGAATTGGGTGGCCCAATGAACATGCCCTATCCTAAAAATCAACCTAGTAGCAGGTCAGCTTTCAACGAGAAACCCAACAACAAAGTATGATAAAAGGGAGAAGTACTAGACAATTTGTGCAAGGAGAGGTTGAAGAGGTTGTTCATAGCACATGTGCAAGATCACAGCCATTCATCAAGTGCATCCCACCTAGAACATGCTCAAGCCAGAGTGTCAGGCCCACTGACCATCATGTGGGATACATATGAAAAAAATGGACTAATGTGGTCCAATATGAGTGGGCTGGCATGTGGCATGATTTTTGAACCAAGGTGCATTCACAATAGTCCCCACTTCATGAGTGCACCAGATCTTTTACATATGTACCACATTGGGTTGTCCATGAACTTGCGTGCAAGATCAAGTTCATTTATTAGGTGGGGCTTTCCATGAATATGGTTTGACTTAAAAATAGGCCGGTCCATCATCAAGTGGGCCACAAATGTTTGAGAAAAAAAATGGAAGGTCTAGAAAAATGATAAACAGTCTATGTCCAGCCTACAAATGCAGCCCACTTGATGGATGGACTGGCCTGATTTTTAAGCCAGGGACTATCTGCAGAGAGCACTGCCTAATGATGTATTGGAGCTCTCACACATTTGCCACTTTGGCATAAGTGAGATTAATTGGCATGTTATGCCTTGACCTAAGAATTGTGCCGGTCCACTCGTCAAGTGGGGCACAGGTGTTTGAGAAAAAATAAAATGGAAAGTTCAGAAAAATGACCAATGGTCTATGTCTAACCTACAAATGTAGACTGCTAGATTAAATGAACTAGTCTGAATTTTAAGCTAGGGAATATACATAGCGAGCACCACCTAATGATATCTCGGACCTTTCACATGTTTGCCACTTTGGTATGTGGGGTGCCTTGCCTCTTCAATCTATCCTCACATAAATCTCCTTGGGTGCCACCCAAAGAAGTTCTAATGAGTTTTCTCCTAACAAGCAATGACAATGACATGTGTCAGCAGCTGTTGGAAGTGCCATCAAGGTATTCCATAATGTTAATGGTGGCCCTTTTTTTTTTTGGAAAGATGTGGTAATGGTGGCAGTTACGGCTTTCGAGAAAGAAAAAAATGTTTCGGCCTCATTACGGACCATCACAGGCCATTTTTTTCCGTTACAGCAATCACACTCCATAACACATAATGGTGGTAACCATTACAGCTGTTATGTAACCATTTTGGAATACCTTGAGTGCCAGATTGTTTGGTTTCAAGTGAAGATTGTGGCCCCTCCAGGCATCAAACAAGCCTGGAATTTCATCAGAGGTCCTTTCTCATGATAGCCAGTCAGTGAAACAGTTCGGATTTTGGATACGTGGCACACATTTACATATGAATGGGAGTTGGAAAATGCCACAGACCATTGGAGATATAATGAAGAATGAAAATGAGTGGACCCCAAACATGCCCTTTCCATTTATCAAATTAGAAAAGAAAAACGGACAGTTGTGATGGTTCACATGCAGGCACTTAGGAATTGTAAACAGAGAACACATTAACTCATTTTTTTATTTTTTATTTTGAGAAGAACATACATTAACTCACATGAAACTGTCCAAAATGAGGGACATGTCAATAAGTAATCATCCCAAAGTCTGATTGAGTGATTCCCACGTCAGATCTCAGACATTGGTTGGTTGACTATTTTCATCTCAACCAGCAATGCTATGTCCACCAATCGGCCAGTTCAAAGACTAAACTGTTGTAACTTTTGCTTTATGATCTATTTAATACTGCTTGCGATTTTTATCGTGTAATTTGAGATGCTAGTATGCCGCATGTACAATTTCTTACTGCATGCATGCATGCATGGCTTTAAATATTGTCCAAAAAAGACAACTCGGCCGAGTCAACCATTTACCAAACAAGTCAACAAAATGAGACTGCTCAGAAATAGGAAGGAACAAATCACGACATGCCGTACTAATTTTGGTTCCCAAGTGAGTCACTCCACAACCACTACTTAAGAGTTAAGACCATGCCTGCATATCAACCATCAGAGTATAAAGTTTTTTTTTTTTTTGTTTTTGAAATATAACATTGATAAGTCCGCAGAGGCGGCTACCAATCATCTACTAATTCTGTTAACAAATGGCTTACAGAGCTCTATCATCTCCCAATGCGTCCATTCTGTTAGTTCGACCATATCATCTACTAATGTCATAAACTTCATCATCATCCAATCTTATTGGCTACCAATACGAAAACTTGAGCGAAATAATTTGAAAGATGGGTTATAAAGGGCATTTTCTTCATTTCCTCCATGAAATAGTTTTGACCTTACTTTATTTTACTAAAAAACTGAGTTTGCAGGTAAAGGACCTATTGTCGTGAATATAGGGGTGTTTATCCAAAATAGACCTAAAATAGCGCCATTTCTCTACTCTTCCCTAGATAATAATAAGTCAGTAACAAACAAAATTTCTGTGGCATATGATAACACCAAAGATAAAATAATAATGATAATCAATAACAAATAGAATTTTAAGAGGCAGAAGGTGTCCACAGTAGATATTCCTCACCACCAGTGGGGACTGACACAGATCCAATCAAAACATGCAACGCCCAAAAGAAAAACGAACAAACAAACAGATCACCAGGAATAAAGAGGCCAGCAATTTTATCAAAGGGATTTCTTCCAATCCTTAAATTAGTATCCATCATTCACATTAGGATGGAATGGATAACTCAGCAACATAATGGCAGAAACAGCAGAGAAGTTCAGTAGATACTTCTAATTAAACAAGACAACTTCCTATCTAATCCTCACAAAACGTCGCATCTCAAACTCCCATTTTTAATGTCCAGAGGACTTACCCTTGCTTCTGATATCTCATCATGTCTTGTGATTTTCCTTGAGGAGCTTGATTTCTTCCTCTGCTTCCAGTAACTTCTTGTTGAACAAATCAACCTGTCTAAGATGCATGTCAAACTTACCAAGCCAGTCTTGCTCAAAACCATTGACCTTTTCTTCTATTGCAAGACGCAGGCTCCTCTCTTCTTCCTCTTTCTCCAAGCGCTGCTTTTCCAACTCCATGCTACTAAGAACAAAGCCGCCAGTACCAACAACATCCTTGTAGATCGGTTCATCAGGGACCTGACAACGTTCTCTGTACTCGGCAAAGGCACTGCGGGTGTTCTTCAAAGCCATCTTGTAACCATGTAAGAGCTGGGTCATGACACAGAGCTCTCGCTCGAGCCGATAAATCTCCATTTCCTTTTTATGCTGCATTTCCATAACAGCTTTCTCCATGGAACAAATCATGCTATTCCGCTGATCCAGCTCCGAATTCAAGTACTGTATATTCATGCGTGCCTGCGAACACTCCTGCACTTTCTCCTCATACATTACTGCTGCTTTATCCATCCCGCTTTGCACTTCTCCAATGCACATGCGGAAGTTCAACAATGAATGGCCCCAGGAACCATCGTTCCTCATCTTCCTCTGATGATCGTCCTGGGATAGATGGTGGACATCATCCTCGTCATCACTTTCTTCCTTGCAACCGCTACTGAACATAGACAAACCACCAGGATTCAGCGGAAGGGTGCTCTTATGCATGTCAGCCCTCATCAACCCTCCAGAAGAAGGGTCAAGAAGGTCAGCATGCATACCGTAAGAAGCATTTGTTGTCTCCATGTCTTGAATTAGGTCAGCAGAAGCTAATCTAGACAGATTACTGAATCTTGAAGATGGACCATACCCATCTTCTTCATCTTCTCTACTCGTACGCCCGAAATCTGAACTCCGAACATCATTCAGATTACAGTGCCGCAGGGATTGCTCATTGCCGTTGCTCCTTCCATCCAAAAACCATTGCCCATGCTCCTCCTTGCACTCTTGGAAGTCCATGACGTTGTCCTCCCCAGCGTGCTCTCCTTCACTCCTATCATGCCCTAGGCTCAATTCCACCCGTTGATTATCTAGATCATGTTCCTGCATAGTAACTGCTGCCACTGCATCATCTTCCTCTTCGACCGAGACCTCTTCCACACCCTCCTCATCTTCTATAAAGAGCTCTGGTATCTGCATCTTAATCAGTTGCTGTAAATGTGAGGCATAATAACAAGACCCAGATTCCAGTGCCTGCGAAATCTCTTTCTCTACCATAAACCAGATCAGGCTGGCCCAATCGATCTTGTGCAGCTGGCCCTCTTTAAGAAGCCGCTCCGATGCCAGGATCTCGTCGGGCATCATCCACATGTCCTCGTGCAGAAGAACATAGTTTGACATGAACTCACCAACAATCGAGATGGATTCCTCGGAGAAGCCTTGCTGCTCAGATGGCGGAAGGTCAGGGAGTGCAGTTTTGTCCTTTTTGCCTGGGAGTTTGAGGGCGCGGGCAAGATCGGCCCGGTTGACCATGATCCGGAAGTCTTTGACAAAGCTGCAGCGGCTCGTGGATTGGTAGTTGGCAATGAGATGGGAAAGGAGGTCAGATCGGATCGGGTGGTCGAACTCGAGGTGGGCGAAGTCCCAGAGACCTAGGGTTTTGAAGAGGGGTTCGTGGGCGGAGAAATCTAGGGTTTTGTTGGGGGTGAAAGGGATGGGCTGGAGGTTTTCTCTCAGGAGACGAAGCTTCTTCTGCATGGCAAGGCGTTGTTTGTGCTGGATGGGTTTCTTCCGCTTGCTTGGTTTTCGAGTGAGGACGGAGAGGGAGGGAGGGTTTCTATCGTGCGCAGTGGGTGCAGGTATCGGAGGGGGATTGGGAGGAGGAGAGGGAGACATGGCTTGCACTTCGTCTTCCTGCTGTTTTTGTTCCTGGTTGTGAGAAAGTGATTCGCTATCGTGCGCCGGAGGCACAGCGATAGGAGAAGGTGGAGGAGATGTATCCATACCTTGGGGTTCTTCTTCCGGCTGTTGGGAGGGGGAATTGCCATCGTGAGCAGCGGGGAGAGTGGGAGGGGAGGCAGGCACAGGTTGCGGTTCCTCCTGTTTCTGTTGTGAGGGGGGATCGCTATCGTGCGCCGGGGGGTCGCCATCATGCGAGGGGGGGTCGCTATCGTGGACGGGGGGGTCAGCCATGGCCGAATCTTCTTCTTCTTCTCCTTCTCCTTCTTCTAGCTGGGGTTGGATACCTTGCTGTTGATTTTCATGGAGGACAGCAGAGTCTTGGGATTGAGATTCCTCTTCTCCTTCGGGCATTACGCTAGGGTTTTCAGGCTGCGAATCTGCGTCTTGTGAAACAGGGCGGGGTTTTCTCCCTTTTTTCTTCCCCATGAGAGCAGTGGCTTTTTTATTTCGGCTTGGTTCCTGCTCCGTAGTATCCCCGAAAGATCAGTTTTATCTGACGAAATATTTTAATTACGCGAGCCGCGCCATTTTCCAGAATACTTCTGTCTTTATTTTGACAAATAGGGCCCATGAATCATGATTCACCAATCCAGGCCACGGATCGTGGTGGGCCATGCAACAAAAATACTTCCGGACTGGACTACAGCAGCTACCAATCATAGTCAGATTTCATGGACCTTTGACACACCAATTTCTCTAAAAGCTTTGAGCCGTCAGAGGACGGTGTCTAATGTATATCGAGGGACTTTAACACTGCCTTCCTGGATTTGAAGACAATACTAGAGGGTTGTGTATCAATATACATTGAGGGACTTCAACCCTCTCCTTCCAGCACCCCCAAATCTGTTTATTTATTTATTTATTTATTATTTTTTAAGTTCCATTTTGAATCATGTGATTTGTGTGGGCGTGATAGAATTTAATGTGAACTCAAGCACTGAGGTAGGCTGATATGTATGTGACCGGAATAAGTTCGGTTGCCTATTCAGCGACTTTCACAGCATTGCTTAACATGATCATACGATTATTAGACAATGAAGTTTGTCCTTTAGAATTTGGTTACACCTCTACCTTTTATACTAAAAGACTTGTTTCAATACAAATAAAGCAAAAAAGAAAATTCTTATGATCGGCCATAAAGAATAATTGCAGAGCACATTTTTAGATAAAGAATTTTCTCAATACTCGAATTGAATATAACGTATGAGTATAGACTTGAATTACATTTAAAGTTAACAACTACTTGGTTACTGCTGTATATTACACTATGAAATGTAAATGACTAATAGTGTCAATTACACTAAGGAATATAAAGGGCGTAAGATAATTGAAAGATAAATTTGTTTTAGTTTTGTTTAGAATGAGACGCCTTCTTCTATTGAATTTTTTTGTTATTTATAGATATAAAGTAATTATTTGGATGCTTTGTCATGTTCTTATAGTTGTTATAACCGTTTCGACATTACTGACCTTTTAGAGCTCTCTTAATCCTATCATTCATCCTATCACCATTCCAAGCTTCCTTATTGACTTAACCATGTTTCACTCGCCTACCCTTGCTTTGTGCATAATGTGGCATCGCTCAACAAACATCAGTTGTATCACCGCAAAATCATCTTCGTGTATCTCCACATATCTCAAATACACCACGCAACTCTCGTAAAATTATATGTCCCTCTCCGATTGGCCTTCATAGAAACGAACAGAAATAGGGTAGAACAACAGTAGTCGAAAGGCTTTTCTAAATTCTTCTCCTTTACATATCATTTTTTTAGTACGTTTCTTCTTCTTAACTATTCTTCTTCTCCTTGTTACGCTTTTTTCTTCACGATGTTCCTTTTCTCTCGACCAAGCTGTATTTTTTGTTGTTAATCGATTATCGGACACATATCGGCTACATATCTTTTATCGGTCACTCGTTCGTGCTCCACTCAATTGCTCTTCGCATATTTTCTGTTTTGTCTACTCGGCCAAGCTTTTCTGCCGTATTATATTTCTTAGCTTCCCTCGACCGCTCAATCTTGCTTTTGGACGCTTATCGATTGCTCTTTCTACTTCCGTATAGCTATCGACTGCTTACTTTGTCAACCATGGTTCTGTCTTGAATACCCTCTCAGACGAACTTCTGAATGCCTCTCAGTCACTTGAACTTTGGTTGTCCGGTGATCCGTACGCATGCACTCATAAGAGGGTGAAACTAGAGTCCATCAGGACGGGTGCGGTCAAGCTGGACTAGGTTTGGCAGGGCCGGGCCAAAAATTCTTAAGTTGCTTCGGTTCAGGTTGAAAAGTGGAATGGTTGATCAGGTGGTCTGTATGATAGATCCGGGATGTCCAATAGTCTGCTAAGCTAAAAGACCCCAACTATGCAATTCAGAGACTCTTTTCAAGTGTTAAGTTGTGTTAATTTACCATTTGCTAGCCTGGCCAAACGCAGTCTAACTCGATCAGACGCAAATTGCATTAGGGTTGAGTGTTGGATGTCTTGAGTTGGATAGCCCGGGTGCGGTTGGGCCTTGGGTTGAGTCCCCTCGAGAGTATAACTTGAATTGTGCCCATAATCGAAATTGAATTTATCCCCGTGAATCATGGGCACAATTTGGATACTTTCATGTATGCAATGATGTAACATGGTTGGCATCTTAAGACAACTAATGAAAATTTCAATAATCAGACTTGGAAATCGTTGAGTAATCTTATCTTGAGTTTATGATTTACCGAGTGTAGACCCACTATTTTTTTTTATTTTTTTTTTTTAAAAGAACTTTTCGTTTGAATTCCATATCCAGTCTCGGAGTGAATGCATGTGTGCCATGAGACTTCATCATATCATTCTCAAACTCCCCTGGTCCTTTATTTATTTTTTATCTTTATCCAGAAGATTGCCTTTTACTCTCAAAAGCTGTAGCATGTGGCCCACCTGACCTTTGGGTGTTTCATTGACGTGACAGACTTACCTGATGAACGGCTTTGATTTTCAATGCGCAGGCAAGCCTGAGGCCCTGTTTGTTAAAACTGAAGTCTAAAGCCTGAATCTGAAATCTGAAGCCTGAATCTGAAATCCGAAGTCAAAAAACATGTTTGGTAATTATGGTTGACGTCTGAAAATTAAGTACGAAATTTGAAATAATTTGTTTGGTAACAAACATATGAAATATCTAAAATATGTTAATTTGACACATTTGCCCCTATCTACTGTTTGAAAAAAATAAATGTGAAGTGGTGCTACACCGTATGCAGATTCTCCCCCACCAACTTTAATCTACTTTAAATCGTTCGTACAACTCAGAGCTCAACGAGCCTACAGAATATCGGTGGGATAATGATTTTCACCTATAAAAAATTTGTAGGGCCCGCTATAATATTTATTTTCCATCTAATCTATTCATAAGATCAAAAATATTTGGATGAAGAGGAAAAAAAAATAAATTCATATTGATCCGAAACTTCCGTGACCCCAAGAGGGTTTCAATGGTAGACATTCAATCCCCCACTACTTTTTTGCATTGTGGTCCAGTTTATCTTTAGATCTATCTTATTTTTCGGATCAAGCCTTATGACGAGCTCGCAAAGTGGATGAACGATTTGGATATAACAATTTAGTCATGACAGGAAATTCCTACCATTGAATCCTCCCTGATTCGACATTGTTGTTTACATGCCATCCATACAGTTCATCACGTCATTCGTACTGGAATGAACTGAAAACACAAATATTAGCATGATTCAAAACTTCAGTGGCCCATGAATATTTCAACCGCAGACGTTTAGTTATCATGTTTTTGGCCCACTTGAGCATTGGATACTGTTCATCTTTTGCCTCGTGTCTTAAATTAGGCGGCTCTTAACATGCCAGGCACTGCGGTGGTTTAAAAAATAAAAAATAAAATAAATTCCTCTCCTCTCCAGGTGTGGTGATTCATGAGGTATATATAAGCTTCCGATCCAAACCATCCAACTCACGCAACCCACTATAAATTGGGCGTCTCTTATCTCATCTATTCTCTCCTGATCATTTCTTTATAAAAAGAAGGGAACATATTTCAATATTGAGAGGAACACATCTCAATATAGAGAGTTTCTAAGAGAAAACAGGGAAAAATAATAAACTAATATCTTAGCTATCAATCTGACCTAATCTGTCAGCAATGTAAGTCATTAATCATAAGTCGAGAGGCATCTTAACCATAGAATCAGATAAGTGATAATAAGTGATAAGACCCCTTCTACTTCTGTAGTAATTAAGTAAACCTCTAGTCGTTTACCATCCATCTTCAACTTTTGTGAAGTTCCAAGATCGTGTAGGCTATTAGATTCTGCAGGCTCACCCATCCGGGTCGCCCTACAATGGTATCAAACAAACTGAATGATCATGCAACAGCTTATCATTTGATAATTACCCTTGATCTTGGACAATTTTTTTTGTCCTAATTCCAATTAAATGTTCATTCAATTGCCTCTAATGGTCCGTCCACATCATCCATTCAACATAATTTTGGGAGATAGCCCATCTAGAAAGTTGTCCAATGTTTATGCGGTTCAATCTGAGGTACCTATATGATATTTCGAATATGTGCTCTCCTGGGTTGATCACCTTCATGTCCAAGAAACCATCATTTCTCCTTGTTATGTGTTGAGTTGTGGCCAAGTCGACCCACCAGCCTCGAAGTCCATGTCCATCAAGAGGCATTTGGAACACACAACCCATGACCTATATTCATATATTATTGTTATTGATGTTGTTTGGTTTTCTTTCAAAATATTTCTTTTGAAGGGTATAACTTTTTTGCATTTGAAGCAGCCTTTAAAAAAAAATAAAAATTCATTTTGTTTTATGTAAGGATGTTTTTTGTTGATTGTGTTTTCAAAGTGATTATTATCATTGGGAGACCTTTATAATTTTTACCTGACTTGTTATGTTATGCTATTAACAATTTTGCTTTCTTTTCCATTTTCATATTCTCTTATTCTATGACCAACAAAGAAGGTAGGTTACTCATAGTTAAAGATTTTTTAGAGCACCTACGAGCCGTAATCACAAATTTTCATGATGGTGGAAGATTGTTAAGGATATAAGAGACTTGCATACGTTTGAGAATGATAGTCCCGACAACAATAAAGTCTTTTATCACCACACAATCATATTATCTTATTCCCTCATTTTACAGGAATTATATCTTTTTATTAGGAGTTATAGGTTTGTGTCAGTAACAAAATCATGCTTTTTAGCTAATTGATCATCTGTCATGTCCTTGACTATTTTACCGTTTTGGACGATCTTGATGACGTGCTCTTTAATGAACACCAACATAATGGTTTTAGCCACTTCATCATTCTTCCACTAATTTTTCTTGTTTGCCATAATTGTCACTTGATTTCCTTCTAAGCTTGGCTTCTCATATTTTAGCACATAACTTAGATTTTATAACAAAATCACTTAACTCATCTTCTGTTTCCACACATTAAAATTCAAACCGTTGATATTTTCTACCTTAAATAATTCATTTGTCACTATCTTAGATGCAATTTTTCTAAAGTAGAAATTTGAAAAAAGAAAGAAAGAAAGAAAACAAAGAACTTTTATGGGTTCAGTGTAACTGACCATGTGTTGTCTCAGTCAGAGACCACTAATTTTATTTACTTAGAAATGTGTAGTTTGGGGATCCTGATGTGTACTCTTTCACTTCAACATGCTACTTAAACGAATTTCGAATTGGAGCCCTTGTAAGTCAAAACAAATAGATGATTTGCAATGGGCCTGAGCAGCCATGGCCGTGGGCGTGGGTATTATGTACCTGGATCTTAAAATGGGCTGTTATTGGGACTGTGCTTGACTTTGGATAGTGACTTGTGCTTACTAACGTCCAAGCTTGGATGGAAAACCAAACCCATCTTAAAATAAATGGCCTTGATCAATCCTTGGTGGGCAGGATGGGTTTGATGCAATGGACCATATGAGCGAACTATTGTTGCAGAGGAGCTAAGATGGTTTTTGTTTTCCACGTGAGCAATGGTAATGTTAACCCATCATTCCACCGAAAAAGGGACCACTGAAGTGAAAATAAGTAAAAAAGCATTCCATATCTTCTCCCGCAAGCAACTTCTACCAATGGCCTATATTTTCAACTTGTACCCGACTCCTGTGAGAGAAAGGGAACACTGATTTGAAAGAAAGCGTTGCTATTGACTCAAAACCGCAATGCACGGTAAGGAATAGGATTGGCTTTTGCAGCATATAGCACTCATGAATTGTGGGGCGTGGATTAGCTACTAACAGGTTGAGTAGCGACACTCGCTACTCAAGTGACGTCACCAAGTTCTGTGGCCCCACCATGATGTATGTTTTATATTCACGCCGTCCACCCATTTGGAGAGATCATTTTAGGGCAAGATCCAAAGAATGAGGCAGCTAGAAAGCTGTAGTGTACCCACCACGCCGTCCATCCATTTGGAAAGATCATTTTGCAGCAAGATCCAAAGAATGAGGCAGATAAAAAGCTGTAGTGTACCCACTACAGAAAACAGTGGGGATGGTGATTCCCACCGTTGAAACCATCCTAAGTCCCACCGTGATGTTTATTTGAAATCCAACCTTTTCAAAAGTTAAAAAAGACAAAAAATAAAGGAAAACACAAATATCAGCTTCATCTAAAACTTTTGTAGCCTTTAGAAATTTTTAATGGTGGGCATCACTGTCACCACTGTTTTCTATGCTGGGTCCACTGGAGCTTTGGATTTAACTAATTCTTTGGATCTTGCCCTACAATGATCTCTCAAAATGGATGGACGGCGTGGATACAAAACATACATCATGGTGGGCCTATGGAACTTGTGACGTCACTTCAGTAGAGCCTCGCTACTCTAACCTGTCAGTAGCTAATCCGCGCCCTGAATTGTGATACTCCGATGAGAATGATCAAAGAAATCCGTGCGGTGAAGCCGGTGGGTGTAGAAGTAAAATGAGTTTATCAAAAAATGAAATTTCTAAGAGTTAAAATTCAAATGTCCCACCATCAATTTTCAATTGCCCCACAAGTGCGGGCATATATGCCAAACTAGGTAATTTCCATCTTCATCGTACCCCACACGTACCACCATGCCACGTGTGCCATTCCTACTTTCTCTTGTGCTGTGCAAAGCATTCACTTGTGTTAATGTGCCACATGTGCCACTATGCATTTTCTCTTGTGCCCTGCATATGCAAAGCATCCCATACATACCACTATTCATCTTCTCTTGCACCTCACTTGCGCCAATGTACCACATGCCATCATCCATCTTCAATTTTTGCAAATATGCCATGTGTGCTACTCTCCCATGCGCACAAATGCTCCATCTAGCTTCAAGTTATGACAATGCTAGTCATATGCCACGTGCCATCATATATCTTCAAACACTTCACACACGCCACAATTTAGTTTTAAACTCTCTACATGTGCTGCATATGCCGCTTATGCTATTATCCATTTTTAAGCATTCATTTATTGGGCACATGCTAGTGACTAATTATAATTTTTTCTTATATATTTTTTTTCTCTCTTTATTTTGCCAAATGCCTAATTTGAAAATTAGATGTTAAAGTTTTGCCAAATGCCTAATTTGAAAATTAGATGTTAAAGTTTTAGAAAAAATCTCATTGAAAAATAAATAAAGAAAACACTGTTTTATTTCCACAATTTCTTAAAAATAAAATTTTCTAAGAAACACTATTCCATTTCCTTATTTATGAATCCTAACAGCCCCTTCTAAACCA
Organism: Magnolia officinalis; assembly: GCA_021015155.1. Classification (NCBI taxonomy): domain Eukaryota; kingdom Viridiplantae; phylum Streptophyta; class Magnoliopsida; order Magnoliales; family Magnoliaceae; genus Magnolia; species Magnolia officinalis. Next base: position 6,936,702 of record JAJHSJ010000005.1, read on the forward strand.
TATTTTCAAAATTGCAGATTTGATTACAAAATATATGTGCCTTGTTTGGATGGGAAGAATCCAAAACTTGGTTATGAAAAACCCACATCAAATCCACAACATGTTATTAATATTAGATGCCGGGTTTCATGAAGCTGTTGAAAGATCAATTATTCGGCCCTTTTTTGACATGTAGAATCAACGAAAATGAAATGAAAAAGCAACAATTATCATCTGACAATTTCCATGAGAACTATTAAAGAATGGACAAATTGAGTTCCTATTTAGATGCCAAGTGAAAGTCTATATTCCTCTTACAATGCTCACATGGTTTTTTGTGCCAAGAATTCCAAACATGGAAAAATGCAATGATTGTTAGGTGAAATCCATCGTAGAAATAAATATATAGTTTTTGACAATTTTCCAGCCAAATTTTCTTTTAGGAGATTTTCCAAATATGAGGGTTTTCTTTTTGTTGGGAGACAAAATAAAATTATTTAACATATCTATATCTATTCTGGTATTTGGTAGTAAATGGAGTTGGTTCCTCCTTTTTTTTTTTTTTTGTGTGTGTTTTGAAGTCCAAGTAAAAAGTTATGATTTTGGTGTAATCCAAATGAAATGTCTTTTTTAAACTCATTTTCAAATGCTGGACTATAACAAATGTGTTGCTAGGCTACTAATCCACTATACACATGGCACACCGATGATACATCAAAGTAATTCGAGTATAAGATGCGACGCTAAAATTACATCTATGGAATGATCCAAACCATAAAAACATTGGACATTTAGATTGATGGTTAGAAAACGTGTGAGTTGCTTGTATGTGATCCTTACATCCGTGGCCCATGCAAGGTTCAAAATTTATTCTCTCTTTTTTTTTTTGCCAAAGTATATATTTTAATTGACTTATTACAATCATCCTATCAAATATCACACACGCATACAATAAATTTGGTATATGAAAGCTGATTTAGTTAATCAAATATAGGTATTGTGAATATACCTAATAATTTCAATGCACTCTAAATACAATCTCCCAAAGATTTAGATTCTAGTGCATTTCAATCAAACATAACTTAGGATTAAGAAGCACATTAATTCCAATGTAACTGTGATTTAGATTCCACTGCCTTCTAAATCCAAACTCCCCAATTGACCACTAGAATAAAAAAAAAAAAAAAAAAAAGGAAGATATTGTAAAATCTATTGATATTTTAAAAATATTGGGATAATAGATTGCAACATCTCAAGGTGTATAGTGTATTTTCCACTACATCATTGTGATATTTTCAAAATCTTGGCGATTTGCAACATTGGAAAGTAAAACCCTTAAGGGATGCCTGTAATTATTTTAGTTGTAAACACCTTACACCTAAAAATAGTTGTATGTGTAATCGATTCACATTCTAGTCTGTTTAGCTTTTATGTGGTAATCTGTTTACAAGTAGACCGATTGTGTTGGGTTAGCATGTAAAGTGTTTACAATGAATAAGGTACATATTCATACAAAGAGCTTGAGTAATGAACCTTCCAAAATCAGGAAAATTTACATAAAAAAGACATTGCTTTTTTTTTTTTTTTTCTAGGCCCTGGGACGGCATTAAAGCATGTGCATATAATGAATTAGATGTCTTGCACCTATCCTAGTGGGTCCTAAATGTAATTTAGAAGTTTTTAATAGCAGATGTCACATCCTTCCCTAGTGTGGTTGATTTGATAATGGATTTTTTCATAGTTACAAAAGAGCATCAAGAGAATTACATGATATATAGATTGAATGTACCATATACGTTGTGGTGAGCCCCACATATCATAAGTGTATATTAACCATTTTGTTCTGATGTATATAATGCATTCTTAATGGTAGAAACTTGCAACATGAAATATTCATGGCTTTTTATATGTTTTAGATTACAACTAAAAGATGTAATTTGTTTACGTCTAAGGCATTTACATCCAAATACATGCATCTAAACAACCTTAAATTCCTTTACAACTTTTAATGACTTTACGGGCATGTTTGGATGCGTTGGAGAGAAATCAATTCACTCATTTATGTGGAAAATCACCACATCTATCGCAAGGGAAAATCTCATTCACCTAGGGTCATCTTCCCGTTATTACGTATCATATACCGAATCAGTTCGTCGATGGGCCATATTCCCAGGAGATGAATGGTCTGGATCATCACGCTGCGGGACAGCAGAATCAATAAAACCAAGAAACCAAACACACTCCACATCTCATACTCTCTCCAAAACCCCCAAGCCATCAGAATTTATATATAAAAAACAAAAAAGGAAGAGGAAGGAAGCAAGAAGCATGGCTGAGTTCTGGAAGCCAGGGTCGGAGAAGCCTCGTATCCTCGAAGACGAAGAAGGCGGAGTGCTCTTCTTCTCTTCTCCTTATTCATCTTCTTCTTCAGGGTATTTCCTCCCTTCCTTCACCCGCTTCTCTTCTATACCTGATTTCCCTCTTTATTCCCATTATACTCCCTCTCCCTATCTCATTTGTTTCTATGGTTTGGATCGTCAGTTTTGGGTATTCGAGCATAGAGAAGCAGAGGCAGAGGCTTCCAGTCTTCAAGTACCGGACCGCCATTCTCTACCTAGTCGAGAATCATGCCACCACCATCGTCGTTGGTGAGACTGGCAGCGGAAAAACCACACAGATTCCCCAGGTCCCATTCTTTTCTTGCCATGATCCTTTCCATTTCCCGCTTCACTTCTGTTGGAGCATGTCCAGTTTTCTGTGTAATTATGTGAATATTGGGGCATTCTTTTAATTCATGGATGGATTAGAATCTTCTCTCCAATACATACTCAATGGTTTGTGTGCAAAATCTCAGAAATAAAATGCAAAAGAAATAAATAAAGAAAGAATGGAATAATTGGTTATTTGAGTGAAGAACGACCTCCTAATTTTGGGAGCATGGAATTGAATTCTGGTTGTAATGAGTTCTGTTTGACAGCATGAATTTTGAAAATCCTGGATTTCAGAAATTGTGTTTGGAAGCTTGGATTTTGACTCTCGGATTCCTAGGATTATTGTGTTGTATATTCTCAAGACAATGAATGTGATGGATTAAGGGGTCGTTTGGATGCTGAAACTTCTGTAAAATGTTACTTACCTGTAAGTCAAATACAGGTGGTGTTTGGGGGAGGAAACTTATAAGTCAGTTTCAAATTGTAAGCAAGTTACAGGCAAATGTTACAAGAAACTTACATGGCTTGGAGCTATGTTTCCATTTACCTGTAAGTTATAGGTCAGCAGATGGATTTTCAATTTCAAAAGTCGGAAGGGGAAACACAGTTGGAAGCAGTGAAGAAGGTCATTGATGGGTACCTACCTGGACAGGAAGCAGGTCCTCCCCCATTGAAGCTCTCTCCCTCTATAAAAGAGGTCCTCCCTCCCTCTCTCACCAGCAGATAACAAAATGCAAACCCTGAAAGGGGAAGCAACTAGATCAAAGAAAAGAAGAAAGAGATTATTGAAAAAAGACCCAACAATCTTCTAGCCAAATGCTAGAGACTGCAAATGCAAGACTATGAGCTAGCTCAATAGTCCTCTAGTCTTGAACTATAAATCACTTTCCCTCATTCAACAACTATTGTAGAGAAATAGAGAATTACTCAAAGAAAATATCAATCAACTTGTCTTATTCCATAGGTCATAGGCCTTATTTATAATTAGTCATTACAATCTACAATAAAAGCTATGGAATATAAAGATAGAATTCCTAGCTAGCCAAGATTTGAGAAAATAGGAAACTAGCTAAATAAGAAATTACTTAAATAAGAAGAATATAGGATTACTTCTTGCCTAATATAAAGATATCAAAGGAAATTGCCCAATGTAGAGATTTAAAAGAAATAAAAAGTGAGGATATTTTCCAATGTAGAAATTTGCCTAAAAATAAAAAGTAGAGATGAGCTAAAAAAGGAAAGTGTGCATTTTCTTATGCACAAGTGTGGAGTGTGCACACATGAGATGTGGGTCTTTTCTTCAAATCTTGTTCAATAAGCTTGTGTGGCCATTTGGTTGCATCATAACATCTCTCTCTCTCTCTCTCTAATTGCGTGCGGGCCTCTCTCTCTCTTTGTAGTCGTCCAGTAGTGTTTCACATCCTTTTTTTTTTTTTTGGTTATTTGCATTGAAAACGGGATGGGCCCCGATTCGGTGAGGCTGTGACAGTGGGATCCACCATCATCTATTGTATGGTCGATCCACACCGTCCATCAGTTTTCTAGCTCATTTTAGGGCTTGGGCCAAAAAATTAGGGCGGTCCACTCATCATATGGGTCAGTGTACAAAATAAAGTGGACCAATTTTTATCATTCCATTTATTTTGTACAATGTTGCACACTGATGAGCAGACCTGCTTGATATTTGGGACAGGGAATCCACACAGTGGCTGGGGGGCCCACTCGACGGCAACTCAAATTTCCTACACATTTGCCAAATTTGGAGGTTTGTATGGGGGCTTTCATGTGTTTCTTCTTTTGAAAAATTGTAGGGCTTGGTGGTCCTAACAATGGTCCTCTGGACGGTTCATCTGATGGGCCCCATTGTTGATGGTCCTTGGCCCAAGAATAGCATCCCATAAGAAGATCCTCCAATTGGATGGCTAGAGTTACTTGTCGGTTGGGATTTTTTCAACTCGTGGCCCAATTGGTGAGTCTTGCTAAATGGATGTTCCAGATAATACGTGGGCCCACTTTTATGGCCAACTTGATGATTGGTTTATCCTAATAATTGACTCAACTATTCATCTAGATGGGCTTAGGAAAATAGTGTACGTTTTGCTAAGCTTTCTTATGTGTCAATCAGGTGTTGGATTAATTCCCTACTCCAAGCTCTGCTTGGTGTGAATATACAACTTCTTACCTGTAACTAACTTATAGGTTATCCAAACACAAAAACCAACTTACTTGTAAGTGATTTACAACTTACATCTAAACAGGATTACTTGTAAGTCACTTATAATTTAAAGAACTTAAGGCATCTAAACGTGCCCTAAATGCTTTTGAATATTCTAAACATGACATATGTGTCAACATAAGACTATTATTGCACCGAGCCTATTGTAACTATGCAAGGTAACCTTGGCCCAAAAATAGGTAATTCCAAGATTTTTGTGGCCAATAAAAGTAGGCCAACTAATTTTATAATTGAAACAAAATCCTATATTATTTTGTGGGTGGTTGTCAATTTTTATTTTCGATGGCCTACACTTATTATTATTATATTATTATTATTATTATTATTATTATTATTATTTTGGCTATTTTGGCCTTCTTTGATTGATAAATTCATAATCTTTAATTTTTTTGGTTCCCATGGCTTGGCCCATGTAATGATTGTATGGGCTTGATTTTCATCATCATGGTGTGAATGTAAGTAAAAACATCCAATTGTGTGGATGAATGTGAATAACTTAAGAGAGGAGAAAATGGTAGTTGTGTCAGTTGGAGATGACCTCAAAATCTGCAAGCTAAGAGTCTCCCTAGGAATTAAAAAAGAGTGAAAATCCTGGATTTTGTACCATCTTGGAATTGAAATCCAGGATTTTCAGGGGTGCCAAACAACCCCATTTTTATAAATCCTGGATTTCAATTCTCAACTACCCAAAATCTAGGATTTTGGGGGGTTGCTAAATGGCCCCTTATTTCTTTTTGATTTTCAGGGGGGCGTGTCTCTACTTAGCATATTGAAATCTCTAGCTCGATGAAATGTTCTTTTGTTGACTATGGGTCATTTGAATAATAACTGTGAAGTTAGAGCTTTGCCAAGCCCACATGTGTGTACAACACAGCTTATGTACGCACTGCATATGTGCCATCATGGCACATTGGTACTAGATCCAATGTATTCATTATAGGGTACCACCATGTAGATCCTCTTGAGCAAGAATCAGCTTAGTCAACTTGTCAGGTGGGCCACATTTAATGAAACAAATGTACAACTGACAAGAATTGGCTGAAATCTGCCTGCCCATCTAACTGTTTTTAAAATCGTGGCCAACCCACTTAATGTACCAATTTGTGTGTGTGTGTGAATATCTACACTGCCAGACCACCTGATGGACAGCTTTGATAACGCTGTTGCTATCACATGTGGTGGCATGTACATGAGCTACCTTTGCACATGTGTAGGGGCTTAGGAAAACCCATGAAGTTATATTGAAAAGAAGAGTTGTATGATTAATCAAATGCCTGTGATAAGATTCATTATACCTTCAAAGACAAACTCTGGCAAATTCACATTTTAGTTTCAACTTGTCTTTCAGTACCTAAAGGAAGCAGGTTGGGCTGAGGGCGGGCGGGTAATAGCTTGCACCCAGCCAAGACGGTTGGCCGTTCAGGTGTTTTCCTCTTCCATGTTACTTCTCTTGAATCATATCCGCTTGTTGTTCAATTCCTGTAATCCATAATACCTATATATGCGAGGATATGGGTAGGACACCTTAGTTCAGTATTTTAAATGAAGAAAAAACCATTTTGATATGGATCAACATCCACTAAAGAAATGCACTATAATATTATCTTTGGGGATGAGGCTGACAGGTGCATCTCTTTATTTTTCTAATTAGAGCGTGTATCCAGTACAAAGCTTTGTATGTTAAGCTTAATGTACAAAGTGCATCTAAGTTCGTCTAAGGGCATTAAGTGCATTTTTCTAAGTTAATCTAAGTACATTAAGCTCATCTAAGTGCATCTAAGGGCTTCGATTTAACGTACATTTAACGTCATGGGCTTCGACAAGCTTAAATGCACTTAGATGGACTTAGACGCACTGAGATGCGCCTAAATGACCTCTGCGCTCTGTATGTTCACTTAAGGTGCAAAGCTTTGTATTGGATCTAGGCTCTTATGAATATGTTGGATGAAATTTTCCTTCTATTGATGACTCTAATTCATTGAGAATTCAACTAAATGCTTATTTTCCGAACATTGGTGTGTGAATATTGAGTCAGTTATGCAACCCAAGTAATTTAAGATCTTCAATAAAGTTCTACTTGAGCTCTTTTCTTTCTTAGTATTCATGGTTCTATTTATGCCCAGTCAGTTGCTTCGAGGGTAGCTGAAGAGATGGGTGTCAAGCTTGGAGAAGAAGTTGGGTATACAATTCGTTTTGAAAATCTTACAAATCCGGTCGAACCTCTCTCTCTCTGTGTCTATTTTTCTTCAGTTTCCGGGCATTCTTTGAGATGGCATTATAGACAGTCTGAGACTTTCTATTTATTCAATGCCGCATGGGCATATAATTTAATAGTTTCTTTCAATTGATTGGGATTGGATCAAAGTAACGACCCTTTCTTGTGTTTAATGCTTTTAGCATGTCTTAAGTTTTGGAATTATCTTCTGTTTGGCATTGCAGGGTGTAACTATGATCAAATTTCTCACAGATGGTGTGCTACTTAGAGAAATGATGGATGATCCTCTTTTGACCAAGTATAGGTACTAGTAGCAGTTTACATTTGGAAGCCAGTAATCTCTAGCACCCTTTGTTTTTATATGATTGCCATCTATTCATACCTACTTCTATTAATGCTGGCATCTCATCCTCATCATCTAAGCCTTGACCCCACTAATTGGGGTCAGCTAAACGGATCCTATTCCTCCATTCCACTCTTTCAAGGACAAGAATGCCCTGGCATGAGCTTGAAATGTCGGATGGTCAGGATTCATGATAAAAGTTGGTGAATTTTGATGCTGGCTGCCAACCTGACACAACTATCCTCCTCTATCCAAGCTTCAGATTGGCAATGAGAATACAAAACACTGCTACAATCCCGAGATTGCACACCCAAGTGCAGGTAGCGAAGTAATAAAGTACTCAGTAAGACCAAGGTCGATCCATTGACGAGAAGGTTGGACACTACTAGAACTAAAAAATCTGAATTTTCCTATTAGGGCGAATTTCAAGTTGTGTAAAAACAATAAACGAACACTAAGGCGCTAGGGATGCACTTTTAATAAATCATTACTGTAATTTGTCAATTTAACATGATAACTCAATTGGAATCGAATAAGGATTCCTTCCAATCGGAAGTTAAAACAGTTAAATCAATCTATAATTCGAAAACAAGGTACGAATCTCAATTTATCGATCTCTCATGAATAACTAAGTAATTGATCGCAGGTAATTCTAAGCATCTATTGTATATGGAGTTAACAATAGATCAATGGATTTTACAGATCAATACTTTCACTAATACTAAGAATTTAATCAAAACAATTTTAATTAATCAATCAAACCATAATCCTTAAATTAAAAATAAATTAACAATAAGAATTCATCAAAAGGTTCACCCCTTAGCCTTGGCTAAGAGATTAGCCAACCATAGCTAATAGAAGACTAATATCAAAAATAGAAAAACATAAAAAACAACTAAAACTGATGGATTGAAGAAGTATAATGACATCAAAGACACACACACACACACACTCTCTCTCTCTCTCTCTCTCTCTCTTTCTCCCCTTAATTCCCCAGGTATGCTAATTCGTGTTTATAGACCATCCTTAAATAGCTTTGCTTCCTCCGACTTTGAAAATTCTGCACTTATGCAAAACCGCGTGCATCGTCGATTGATGTCTTTGATCGATTGAGTGCAATCGATGGACTGTCTATCGAATCGAAACCTCCTTCTCGATCGAATCGAATCGAAACCTCCTCGATCAATCGAACATGTCCAAAAACGTTCAGCAAGTTGTTTCAAAATTCCTATTTTTCTCAATCGATCGAACCCTTTGATCGAATCGAAGGTTCAAAAAGTGTCTAGTAAGTTTTCTCTCAATTTCGGAATTTCTTCGACCAATTGACTTCTGATCGACTCCAATTGAAGGTCTCTCGATCGATCAAAGTTTATGATCGATTGATTGAAATCTCTGATCTCTTCACTTTACTTCAATGCACTTGATCGACTATTTCCTCCATATAAAATGGTTGATTCTCTTGATCTTCAACACTTGGGTTCTTCAACTCCTCAAATCTCCATCTTCATCTTTTTTGGGCTTCTAATTCTTCACAAATGGCTCAGATTATCTCGAACTTCCAAATTCTTCTGCACATTGAAAAATCACCCAATCAGACCAGTTTACCATTCATATGCAAGGGACAAGGATGCAAAATTGAGGATAAATATGTAATATTTAACAGTCATCAAACTCCTGCTGGTGGAGTTTATCATACCTACTTTTATGGACAAAGAAATATTCTTATTATAATTTTTTCTGACACACACTGGTGGTTGACATGTTTATGGTGATATGGATAATCGACAATACATTGTATGTATTACTAGAAAGTTACAATCTCAAACATTTGAGATTTAATCATCAACGGTACTGCTCATCCTTTATTTTCACCTGACACACTCTAGTGGTTGACATGTTTCCGGTGATATAGATAATTGACAATACAGTGTATTTATTACTAGAAAGTTACAATCTCAAGCATTTGAGATTTAATCATCAATGGTGCTGCCCATCATTTATTTTCACGTACTAAATTGGTCTTTGTGAATGTTTGGGCCCCCATCATCACTGCCCTTTATTCATATGCGAGTATGAACCACCTAGTAAATGCTTAGGTGGCTTGATATCCACATCCTCGCAGGGACACTTCTCTCATGTCATCTGTACACTCCTCGGAGCTTGACTGAAGCTAAGCTTGCCTGTGAGTACCTTCTCCTCACAAAATGGTGGTGATTGGTGAACGTAAATATGATATCTGCAATCACAACGTTATCACACCTGAGGTGCCATTGAATAATCAATGGTCTGCATCATATGCCCTGTGAGTCACATGGCCAGAAGATTATCACACCAAAACACGATTATATAATTAACAGTCTTCATCAAATCCCAATAAGTTGTATCAATTGCATTGCCTTACTAACTTTTGAGGTAGCTGCAGGGTACTCTATCTCATTGTGTGTGCGTGCATATGTGCGTTCCATTTTGACAATTAGTTGAAACCTATTTTGATTTCTTGAGATGAGGATGACCTGCCCAGTCTATTGCCAAATACTTTGTCCAGTTGATATTTGGTCCCCATAAAGTATACAATGGTCTATCATTCCTTTAAGTACTTGAGATTCTGGGTTGAAGAGGCTAACACTACTCGCAATGCTTACCCTTTGTTCGGTCAATATGATCTCTCGGAGAACTTTTTGGTTTTGATTACTGGACCTTTGGAACTACTCTTATTTGGCATAGATGTATTACTTCTAATTTCTCCCCTATTTGGTTGGGACACAACTGGATAATCTTTTCTTCTCCTTTTTCCTTTTGTCTACCTTCCAGTGTTATAATGGTGGATGAGGCCCATGAAAGATCTCTTTCGACAGATATGTTGTTGGGCCTCCTCAAAAAGGTATTTTATTCAAACAACTCTGATAATAAGTTGTGTTTTTGTTGTCATTAATGACAGCTTCGATATATATATATATATATATATATTATAATATATAATATATATATATAATATATATATATATATATATATATATATATATATATATATTGTCATTAATGACAGTTAGAATATTTCATATGCAAGCTAATTTACTAGCATGGATGTTCCAGATCCAGCGCTGTAGACCCGAGTTACGTCTAATCATTTCATCTGCAACAATTGAAGCAAAATCCATGTCCTCTTTTTTCAGTTCCAGGTTTTGTTCTCATCAATTCATAGCAGTTAGATACTGATCTCTGTTACTTTAAGTTGGTGTTAGGGTTTTGTTGGATTTTATTTTTATTTCTATAAGCAGTTTGTTATGAGGCTTTTTGAAGATGGATATGTTTAGATCAATTTGAATTGCTTACCTAAGCCTGATAACAATCATAGCTGTCATGCCCATTAGCAATTCTCTTTCTTGTGCTCCTCGTGCTAATATCCGATGACGTTAGATGTATCAGCAAAGTCATGTAGTGGTCGTTTCTAGCTGGGATGTAAATGGCTTGCTTTGCGAATTGAGCTTTTTGCTCCCTTTAATAAAAACTCTTCACCTTTCAAAAATAAATAAAAAATCAGCCAAGTCATGTAGGTTCTCTATGAGTTGCAAGTTAAACAGGACTGGTGTTGGTTACCTTTAAAAGAGAGTTGACTTGGCCCAGTCATGTCTCAGCTGAGAATCCAAACCATGCCAGAGATGGCAATTTAGTAATTTAAGTTGTGAGGATGGAAGTGCCAGTTGGGAAGTTATTAATTTTAGTTGCTACAATGGAAGTGTTAGTAATTTTAGTAAATTTTGGTGACTGTTCTCTCTTCTGATTCTTGGGTTTCTTTGTAATTCTTTTGGCTACTTTCGCCTTCTTGATCAATAAATTTGTTACTCCCTGATGGAAGTGTTAGGGTGCAAGTACAATATTGCTTTCTTGGAATGACTGTATCAAGGCTGCACCTATTTTTTGGAACACATATTTCTCAGTAATCACAGAATAGTCACGAATGTATGCTCTTGTTTGATTGAGAGTTTGAGACCACTGTTGTTTACTCTGTGTGTGCGCGCGCGCGCACATGTGCGCGCATGAGATTTAAATACTGTGATTTAGTCTTTGGCAGAGCCTTTGTAGTAGGTCCCCTAGAATATTGATCTAAACTTTGTGTTTTCCTTCTGTTGACCAGCAGAAAGCGTCAACAGGACACAGGTGAAGATTGTATACCTAGAATGCTGCCGGCCATACTCTCTGTTGAAGTAAGAGTTGGGATAATATTTGTACTTTCATCCATTGTTTCTTGTAAAGTTTCCCATCCTTTTCTTGGCATTTTGGTGGCCTTTTACATCTTTATCTTGCATTATAACAAAATCAGGATGACCTAAGTTTAAATCTAAGCTACTAACTTGTTTTCTTGATATGTCAGGGTAGAGGGTTCAATGTACAAATTCATTATCTTGAGGAACCTGCCCCTGATTATTTGCAAGCTGCTGTTTCAACTGTGTTGGCAATCCAGGATGAGGTGTGGCAGCTTGTTGTACTTATTTATTTATTTATTTTTTAAATGTGTTAGAGCCTAAAAGCAAAGCATATCTAGACCAAACGTTCCTGACATCTGATACAGTTAACAGAAATAGCCTAACAGTTAGCTGTTCACATCACTTCATATTGTATATGTTTTACTATTTCAAGATATGCTAAATATTGTACTGTTCAGCACCAGTAACACATGATGGGGATCTTTAAGTTTGAAAGAGTGTGCACCTTTTCATTTTAGTGTTATTTATATTCCCGAGTGCATCCTCTTTCTTCTTCTTCTTCTTTTTTTCCATTTCTTGTAGGTTATATTGTTTAAGAGTGGGATCTTTTCTGTGGTTGTAGCTTGATTGTTAGAGTTAGTAAAGATTTTGAAGGATTTTATTGGGAGTCCAAAATAAGGTCTCTTTGGTAAGAGTTTGCAAGTACGAGGAGTCCTATCGGTCATTGGTGCATTAGTAGTTTTCCGTTTTAGGATATTTGTGTCTTGAAGGGTGTTTAAAGTTTAAACGAATATTAAGTCATTAATGGTTTTCTATTTTGAAAGATTTAACTCTCAGAAGATATCTCGGGGATCCTTATTATGATAAGAAAGAGATAGACATAAGAGAATAAAAAGAATGGAGAGATTTAGGTGAATATATGTTTGGTAGTTTAGGATTCTTTTCTTAATTTATAATAATTGGGTTTGTGTGTGTAGATGCCCTGTAGTGATGAGATTGGAATAGAAAAAAGTGTGATTTTTGGGGCAAATTATTCTCTTGCAAAGGGAGAAAACCATAAAAAAAATCAACAGTGTGTACTAAAAAAAATCTGATTTTCCTCTTCTTTTCTTTTCTCCTCATTTAGATCCCCATGTCAAATTTGTATTAAAGCAAGTTGATCTATGGGCTTATTTGAGGAAAATATGAAATTAGGGCTAAATTGGGTGAATTTGGTTAAGGGGATTGATGGATTTAGGTATTGGTAGAGGGGAATTAAGGTTTTGGATGAAGGGAAGTTAGAGATTTTGGGTCAATTAAGGAAATTAGAGATTTATTGTATGAAAATTTGGAGAAATTAAGGAATTAGAGAATCTAGGGTTAGGGTTTATAGGTAGAGTTAGGGATGAAGAATCAAAGGGTTTTGATGGGGGAAGCAAGGGGAAATCAATGAATTGACGGGTTGTTCGTACAGTCATCTTAGGGGCTCGCACATGTGGCCGTACGGTTTTGGGGTCCTCAATGGTTGATTTGGGGTCGTTGGCTACGGTTTTGGGGTCCTCAATGGTTGATTTCGATTGGGATTTAATTTGGATGATGAAAAGTTGAAGAAAAAGATGATTTGGATAGTTTTGGATAGGAAGCGAAGAAAGATGAAGTTTTTGGGAAAATACCTCTTTTTAATTTTTTTTTTATTATAGAAAGGAAGATATAAGGAAGATGATAGATAGAAGCTTCGTGCATCCGTTGAATGGGGAATGGAATCACACCACACCCAAGCTCCAAATCACATGGAGTATTCTTCAAATCGCATGAAGAAGATAAAACACTTCGATAAAAAGACCTTTTAAGATGTAGTTGGGTCACCCCCCCCCCCCCCCCCCCCCCCCCCCCCCCCCCCTTCTTTCTATTTTATAGTCTCAGAAAAGACCTTTTAAGAAAATCGCTCTTAGATAAGATTCTCAACATAAAAGACACTTAATAAATTAAAAGTTATTCCTAACTCCATAATCTCAACACAAATATAAGCTATGCAAAAATAACGAAGCATGTAAACAATCTAAACAACTAAACTATTTTGTGGCCCATGAGAGTCCATGATTAAGATGTCCGATGATGATGATCCAATGGTCTGATCAACGTGTCCACTCGATCTAATGGTCCAATGTGTCTATCAAGTTCCTATATGCAGCCTACGTGCATCTTCCCAGTGTAGGGTCTTCGAAGATGCATCAAATGCATGTGGAGTCTTCAATGTGGTTAGGAATGTGAATTAGGGCAAGTGGGTCCCTTGTAATGGTCGTTTAGCTATAAAGAGACTGGCTAAGCCCTCCTCCGGTATGGTGCTCAGATGTCCTCATCAAAGAGACAATAGATATAACAAGCTAGGGCGTCGAGGGGGTGACCCAACTACATCTCAAGAAAATCCAAATTACATTCCTTTAGCTTTGCCATGGAAGAAGCCCATTCAATGATCAACATTTTAGCTCTTTGGGAAGTTCCTTCCACCGTCTTCTTGGTATTGTCAAAACACCTAGTGTTCCTTTCTTCCCAAACCATGCATTATATAGCAAGAAGAGCCATTCTCCAAAGCACTTTCTTTGGATTTCCAAGCCTTGCTCCATGCCAAGCAAATAATAGCCAATTCACCAATTTTGGATTAGACCATTCCATTTGGAAGCAACCTAAAATATCCACAGGAAATTTTTGCTGCGTAATTGGAAAAGGTAATTAAGCGCCTTGATCTTGTAAAATTTTCCCTACTAGGCAAATGGGTTTGGCACTTCAGCTCTGAGGAGTCCATATTGTGGAGATTTGTCTTATTTACTTGGTACGACTTGTCCCATATGGGTCAGTGGACCAAGGACTCTTTCCTTTATTGTTCCTCTGCCTTGTGGAAGGAGGTTGCCCATGTGGCTGCTAAGGCTTTCCAAGGTGGTTTGGGTTTTTTGTTGGCAATGGTGAGAGAATTAGGTTTTGGGATGATATTTGGGGTGGAGAATCGTCCTTCAGATAATCGTTTCCGACCCTAGCTAACTTCTGCCTCGTGGTGAACAATTATGTTGTTTATTGTTTCTCGGGTCTTGGTTCCAATGGGATTTGGATTCCTCCATCTAGGAAGAATCTTTTGGACTATGAAATAGATGGTCTAATCAGTCCCCTTTTTCAATTGCAAGGGATCGTGCTGTCTCTTGGGGTCGAAGATCCGTTGTTTTGGAGATATTACAAATTGGGAGCTTTTTCAGTGCGATTGTTTTACAGAGTTTTGTCGCATCCTGAGTCCCTTGGTAGCTCTTGCCACACCATGCCGGTCTGGTCGTAAGGAGCCCCTTCGAAAATACCGACATCCACTTGGTTGGCAGGAGGGAACCGTGTCCTCACAATTGATAATCTATGGAAAGGAGGCCTCATGCTTCCTAACGTTTGTTTGCTTTGCCTTGTCGATGGGGAGTCTGCCGATCATCTTTTCCTTCATTGCCCTTTCTCTTCGGTTATCTAGGCCGGTTTCTTATCCTTGACAGAGGTCTTGTGGGTTTTGCCTTCTTCTATCAATGAACATTTTTGGTCTTGGCACATAGGAGGAAGGGGGAAAGCTTTGGTAAAAGGAGATAGAGGCTTGCTCTTTTAGCAGCCCTTTGGGCCATTTGGGAAGAAAGAAACAATAGTCGTTTTTGCGGTAAGTGTTTCTTCTGCGGGGTTCTTTAGTTGTGCTTCTTAGTTTCTCATGGACTAGGTTCCTTGAGGGTTTGTATTGTTGGGTGGGGTCTTCCAACCGTGGGGCTATTTTGTTACCGTTGTATTTTTTTCTTTCTTCTCTTTCTGCTTTGTGTTCTTATTCTTCTTCTTTTTTTTCTTTCCCGACTTCAGCCTAATAAAGTGCTTCATCTTTTAGAAAATAATTCCATCACTTCCAATAGAAATTTGAGGTTTGGAACAACCTTAGAATGATTGCAAGAAGTGTCAGATGAAGACGTGGGCCCCAAGAGCCCAATTTGTAGGTCTTATGAGTTGCCTCATGGAAAATTTTAGTAGTTGTGGATCCTTTGTGTGGTTCTAGCTTGATTATTTGGAGTCTTTATTTGGTGAAGATTTTGTGGGCTTTTATCAGAGGTCCACAAAATTTGTTCTCCTTGGTTGTCTTTGGTAATACTTTCCAAGTATAGTGCCTTTTGTGTCATTAATCAATAGTAGTTCTAATCTTCAAAAATAAAAATAAAAATAAATAAATAAAATCAATAGTAGTTTTCAATTTTAGGAGATTTGTGTCTTAAGGGATCTTTAAAGAGATCTTTATTGGTTTTCTATTTTAAGAGATTTTATACCTTAGAAGATCTTTAGAAAGATATATTAAGACCTTGGGGGATCTTTATTACCATAAGAAAGAGATGAGCATTAGGGAATAGACCGTGTTCTTATTCACATCCTACATTAGTATTGCTTCATAGGCATGGTATTGTTGACAAATTGGAACAACTTTGGTCAGTGATGTTCCTAATGTCTAGGCATGTTTAGGTAATGCTCCCACCCCCCATTTTCTCTCTTAAAGCATGCCAAACATGGAAAAGGCTATTGATCGAAAGAGGCGTCACCCAAGAGATATTGGCTAACTGAAAGATTCCAGACCTCGCCACTCTTGAGATACCAGCCAAACACAATAGACAAGCGTTGGGAAGCACCATATTTCTTTTACACAGATTGTCTATTGTTAAGATCTAGATCTTCCAAGCAAGCCAAGCAAATGCTGTAACCTTTGGAAGGGTCCATAGGACGAAACAAAAGCCGTATGATGACAGTCCTCCATCTGCTCCAGCTGAGATAATCGTAGATACAAGAACTGAATTGAGAATCTACCAAATTTTCCAAGACACCACATTGGAGAGTCTGAGACGTTTGGAGAGAGCATGAGATCCCGCAAACGGGCCAAGAGACAAAGCAAGTCATTGAATTTAGAATCGTTAAGGTCCCTATGGTAAGGGGGAACTTGGAATCACCCCACCCCCCCCCCCCCCCCCCCCCCCAAAAAAAAAAAAAAAAAAAAAAAAAACACTACTGACTAGAGAAGAAATTGGCGAAGCGAGGAATCCTCAAACCAAACATCTTCCCAAAACCCAACTCTAGCTCCTTCCCCAACCGAGTAAGCAATCCCTTCAAACACAACAGGACCCATCCTGGCAATCCCTTTCCACGTGAAGGAATATTGGTACAGAGAAGAGTCTTTAGTTCACCATCCCACAGGAGATAGACCATACTTAACAAAAATGATCTTCCTCCAAATAATCATCTTCCCAACCTTCACACGTACTCCACCCCCCCCCCCCCCCCCCCCCCCCCCCCCCATAGTAGGCCAACAAACCTCTTTCGAACTAAGGAGGTGAAGTTCCTACTCGACGCGCTCGACCTTGCCAGAGAAAGTTTCTCTCAAGAAAATTTCAAATTTTGAGGTTTTTCTTGGGAAAATATTGCCTAAAATAAAATATTTAATATACACATGCCCGCACACACACAAAATTCCTCAATTTTTACCATTTGTCGTGTTGCCAACGTGATACTATCTCAATAAAAACATGATATTTTAAAATACAAGATCTTGAAAACATTGCAATAATATCGCCTATAGTGTATTTCTTGCAATATTATCACAAGATTTTCAAAATCTCGGTGATATTTGTTACTAGGGGTGTACATCGAGTCGAACCAAGTCGAGCTGGCTTCAGCTTGACTCGGCTCGGCCACTAGCTGACCTCAGCTCGAACTCGGCTCAGCTCAGTCCTCGAGCTTGACTGGCCAGCTCGGCTCGGTTCGGTCAACAGCTCGGGCAAGTTCGAGCCGAGTTTGAGCCAAGATCGAGCCGAGTTCGCCTGTGCAGCATTTCCACAAACACCTGGACTGCAACTTCAAAATCCCACCTTCAAAAGCTTTTCCGTGTTTTCCAGAAAGGTGGTTTTACAGGTATTTTATCAAACACCTTCTAAGCAACATAAAAACCAAGAAAAAAAGGGTATTGTTTCATGTACATTCCTCCCTTGCCACCAGCCACACTTCGTTGAGTCATTTCATCAAACACTTGGTGAGCGACATCAATATCAAAGTAACCAAGTCACCGAACTGGTTCGATCCGAGTTTGATTCAAGCTGGGCTTGATCTGAGTCGAGTCGATCTGGGGCCAGCTCGAACTTGGCTCGAACTCATTTTCGAGCTAAAAAAATCAGCTCGACTCGGCTCGAACTCAGCTTTGAACCGAGTCGAATCGAGCTTTTTCAAGTCGAGTCGAGCAAGCTAACCGAGCTAGCTCGGTTCATGTACACCTCTATTTGTTACCCTGTTATTAACTATAGCAAACATGATTTTCTCTCCCATTGATTCCCCACATTTCATTGGTGATGTAGGAACCTATTGGTGATATCTTGGTATTCCTTACAGGTCAAGATGATATTGATGCTGCTGTTCAGTTACTTGCTGAAAATGCTCAAAACCGTGGAAGACATTCTTCAGGTGGTTTGCATTTAGCATCCTTCATCTTTTGCTTCACCCCCAACACCCCACCCATATTCTACCATGCATTTGTGAGCTGAAGCTGTTGTAATTTAAATGCCATGTTTCTTCTTTGAATGTTTTTCCTCCTCCATTGTTTTACTGACATGGTCAGATCCTTTACTTCATGTCTGATGCATGATTCATTTTCAGGCTTGATTGTTTTGCCGTTGTACTCAGGGCTTTCGCGTGCAGATCAGGTTAGTGATATATCATATAATTGCTGTGCGTAGTGAAGGCCATGCCCAAAAGGTTTGGTTGGTGGTTGCTTACCTATTCTACAACCCATTTTCTTTGATCTCAGGACCTTGTGTTTTCTCCCACGCCTAAAGGAAAGAGGAAAGTTGTGCTATCAACTAACATTGCAGAGACATCATTGACTTTAGAGGTAACCTATTAGCATTCTTGAACATTCTTCCTAAAATATTATATTTAATGTCTGCATCTAGGTGACATTTTATGTTCGCACCTTCTCATTTTATATTGTCAACTATGCAGGGTGTGGTTTATGTTGTGGATAGTGGGTTTTCAAAGCAGCGGTTCTATAATCCGGTATTTCCTAGTACATTTGTTGTGTGTTTTCATGTGATGGATTAGTTAATGCAATCCTTTGGATCCCTTTACACATGGAAGTTTGTTTTTAATATTTATGATCTTACTACTTTACTATTCAGCCCTCTTGCCTATTTCTGATGTCCATCTTTCCTACATTGTTCTTAGAAGCTTGTGCATTTTTTTACATCATATTGTTTTGGGGAAATTAACAATTGTCAATTTCAAATATACCACATCATCACCACCATAGCCCTGTCACAACTACGTGGGGTTGGCTTTGTGAATCTTGTGTTGTCAATCATTCCCAAGTCCCTATTCTCGCCTTGTTGGTAAGTGAAAAAGCCTTCGTATTTATCATGATTCGAAACCGGAATTCTCGTGATTGCTTGGCAAGAGTTCAATGAACGACTTTTGTAATATTAAATCATAAATAACTGCATGCCATTATTCTTTGGACAAGGAAAGGTAGAAAAGTTTGGAAATCTCATAAACCATGTGACACTTCAAAAAAAAAAAAAAAAGAAAGAAAGAAAGAAAGAAAGAGAAAACAAAGAAAAAAGAAAAAAGAAAAAAATGTGACTGTTGAAAATCATACCGCTGGCAAAAGATTCCTGGCAAATTTGATTATCGTTTAATGGGAAATCCTACAGGCATCTTTAAACCTTTGGTTTATTATGTAGAATCTGTTTTAAAAAAGAAATTATAGTGTAAAATCTGATATGGGTGCCCCAAATGTATGCTTCACAGCCCATTTTTGTTTATCAATACCCCCCTCTTTGCAGTAGTTGTTTAATGCACGGCAGTCTTGGTTGTTAGGTCTCTTATGCAAGGTTTTCCTTAGCGCATGTTTGAATTCACTGAAATAAAAATTGAGGAAATTCCATTTACATGAAAATAGCATTTTGTTGTTTGTTTCTCTAAATTTCCTGGAATGTCATTTCCATTTCCCTCTAATTTCCTAGAAATCGCATCATTTTATTCTGTGATCATACTTAGAACGTAATTTCCATGAAATTGAGGAAAAGGTGATGGGGACATCATGCGCATGCGCACGCCCTCCACCCTAGGCACGTACTCAAGGAGGAGAAAGGCCCCACTATCGATCTGGATTGACGATGACATCTATGGAGGACCTCTTAGATAGGGGGCCGTGCTATGGAGCATTGGAGTGAATCCGATCATCATAGGGATTCCACCATTGGATCTCATGATCGTGGCCCACTACCCTAGATGATCTAGGATTTTGAGTTTTAGTTATTATCGTTATTAGAAACATCATGAACGGTTTCGATTGCGTTGATTAGTTGTTATTTATTTCGTTTCTAAGTAATAGAGTGCACACATGGCGCAACTTTTGGGGTTTAGGGTTTTCTTATAAATAAGCAACCCCATGTAGGTTTTTTTTTTTTTTTTTTTTTTTTTTTTTTTTTTTTTTTTTGCATTGAAGTTTATGAATAAAATTTTGCATTTTTTCTTCTCTATTCCTCGGAGTTGAAGAAGCTAATTGGGTACGAAACCCTCCCTTCCTCGAAGGGCTAACCACCGTGGTGCGAAGCCACAACCATCCCAAATCGTCCCCACCTCCTACACCCCACATCTATCATCTTCCACAGCCTTTCAATCTTCAGATTTATCTTTTCTTTGCACCCAAATTCTCCTTTACAACAAATTTTCAGATTCTGGCCCACCAGGGGGCCGAAACTTCAGCGGAGCACCACGCACACACCGGACCGCAGATCGACGTGAAACTTGGTGTGAGGGTGGACCTGCCCCGGCTGACCAACCCCTAGCTGGCCGTTTCCAGTTTCGTGAGCCCCACACACGTGCGGACAGGAACCCACGCACGTTCATCTTGGCCGGGCTGTTGTCCACACGTGTGGACTATCTCAGGTTATTCTCTCCCCTATTTCACTCCTCTCTCGCCTTAAATTGTTAACCCTAACCCTAGATAATCCCAAATTCCAAGTTTTTCTAACTTTTGCAAACCCTAGACTTTCCCCGAATTGAAATATGGTGAATCTCTTGAATTTGGGAACAATCCTTTGTAAGAGTGGATGAATCTTACACTCCTTTGGGCATTGTTTGGTTTATAATTTTATTTGATCCAACCCTAAACGTGTGTAGGCTTGGACCCCCGTAGATTCCTCTTGTTGAATGTTTGATCGTATATGGGACGTTGAATTTTGTGATTGTTTAAAATTGATATGATCTAAAGCTTGAAATCTTGCATGTCATATTTAATTTCATGTCCTACATCAAAAGGCCCCTCCACAAAGTGCCCCACATGTGCTACTGATCATCTTCTAGTGCTCCACATGTCCAAGTGTCCATCTCACATGTGCCAATGTGCACGTGCAACATGTACCATCATCCATCTTAAAGCATCGTACATGTGCCAATGTGCCACCACCCATCTTTTGAGCTCCCCGTGTTTCAATTTGTCACACATCCCAATGCGTTGCTTGTGCTACATGCGCCTCCTGTTGAAGTGATAAAGTCCTTTGATATACATTGATACACCATACTCTGACAGCTTAAGCTTTTGGAGTAAATGGTTGTTTGACATGGTATCAGAGAGGAAGGTCCTATGTTTGAATCTCAAGAGCAGCAAATATGCCTCGCTAATATATTATTCTCCCACGGGGGGTCAGGAAAATCAGATCCGTCCCAGGGACCGGGAAATTAAGCCCGGCCTATTTATGGTGTGAGTGTCCTTCCACCCTCGTCAGTATGTTCTCATGCGGAGTTCCCACCCTGTGCGTGCGGGGGGTGTTGAAGTGATAAAGTCCTTTGATATACATTGATTCGCCATACTCTGACAACTTAAGCTTTTGGAGTAAATGGTTGTTTGACACCTCCATCATCTTCAAGTTTCTCGCATGTCCAACACGTGCCGCCACCCATTTGTAAGTGCCTTGTGTGTCCATATGTCACATTCCCAATGCGCCATGTGCTGCCATCATCTTCAAATGGACCACATATGCCAATGTGCCACATATGCTATTGTGCGATGTGCCAAATGCACTGCCCTCCATCTTCAAGCTTTCCACATGTGCTTTATGTTCCACATGTGCCCATGGATGACATGTGCAATATATGCCACTGACCATCTTCGAGTACCGCACATGTGCCATGTGCTATGTGTGTCACCATCCATCTTGAAGCGCCCATATATGCCAATGTGCTATCTGCACCATCATCCATCTTCAAGTATCTCACATGCCAACTTGACACATTCGCAACACGTGCTACTGTCCATCCTCAAGCTTCCCACATGTGTGAATGTGTCACTGTCCGTCCAAGCTGCCCACATGTGCAAATGTGCTACATTTGACAATTTGATACATGTTCCAATGTCCTTCATGTGCTGAAGACAATGCAACATGTGCGATGTGTCAGAATCCATCTTCAATGCCACACATGTTACCTTCTTCAAGGGAAATTTTCATGAAAAGTTCCTCTTCTCCAAACAACAAATTCGGAAATAGAGGAAAACTTTCCAAGAAAATTTTGTTGAAAAAGAATCAAGGAAAACAACTTTTCCTTTCTCATCATTTCTTAGAAATGTTATTTTTGCGAAACATTGTTTCCTCCCCTTGTTTTTCCATGGATCCAAACAGGCCCTCAAGAGAAACATCCAAACAATGAAATTCTTTACCATAATCACATGGTTACCTCAGATTATAGTAACCAAGCATGTTCAAAGGGCCCAATGCAACACTATCAGGAAATTAACTAAACAAATCGGGAAAGTTTCAAGACTAGCCTCAAGGTGCTGCTAGAACAAGGTCTAAAAACTGCTAGAAGCACATTGGAAAAAATTGAACCTGATCGGTAAGAGAACAGCTGAAGAAAGGTTCCATCTTGTAGAACACTGAAAGACCTCTTGGGAATGGGGTCATTGTGTGGATTTACTTGGAGAATGAAGAAAGAATAAGAAGTTAAGAGGAGGGAGGGACCATCTTTATCTCCTTTTTTTTTTTCTTTCTTTCTGGAGGTCACTATCTTGGTATATTTAACTGTTAGTGTTAAATAGTTATCTTGTTCATTTGATTCATTCATCATCATCGAGCATTGTCTCAGCCATTTGAGGTTGGCTTTACGAACCCTGTTTCACAATCAATCCTATTTGCGGCGCCATCCTCTCCATTTGTTTTTAAATGGTGGGTGCTTACCATCTCATTCGAATTACAAATGATACTGGTGCTGATCAAGAATCAAATTACTTGAAGATGGCAAGTGACCATCAGGAACAATGTTTCTTTTGATCATTATGATGCACTAGGTTCCTGGGCTGACTTTTTGGCAAAAGACGGTGTAATGAGACAATCTTTGTTTGTTAGCACACTTATCTATTTCCTTACTGGCTTGGATTCCTGTTCTTATATTTTTGTAAATCATTATAACTCATCCAAAAAAAGAAAAAAAGAAAAAGAAAAAAATTGCACAGACGTCCGTTTCATTCTTTACTTGAGGTTGAATTTTTCTTTCTTGAATTTCCTTCAAGAAACAACGAACTTTAAATTCTATGAGTTTAATGATTTGTTTCACATTTCTCATATAGATTTCCGATATTGAAAGCTTGGTAGTGGCACCAATTTCCAAGGCATCTGCAAGACAAAGGGCTGGAAGAGCTGGAAGAGTACGACCTGGGAAGTGTTATAGGTATATAATAGATTGCTGATTTACATGAGCTATGTTTGCTAATGTATTTCCTTAAAACCTACTACCCAAAATGATTAGTAGCTGGTTAATTGTTTAGAGGTTCAAACATAATAATCTTGCATCATTATTAAAACATTCTCTTTTGATTGTTTTCATGTTGTGACTATGGAAACATGGGTTGGGGCATCTACCCAAAATGAGCTTCATGAAGTTTAAAATTTAGATTGAGGTTTACCTTTATACTTGAAACTTGAAACTTGGGCAATCATGTTCTTTCATTTGGAAAGTTTGGAAAGTAAAAATTTTAATTGCATTTTCCATTGTTGAACATCGTCTGAGCACTCTGCTTTCTTTGTAACGAAGGATTTTAACTGTCACAAATAAGGTTAAGACCACTAACTACAAATTTTCACAGCTTCCCAAGTATACAACAACTCATGAAAATTGGCGTTTGCACAAGTAAATGAACCTGATGATTAGAGGTAGGACAAGTCTCATAATGAGGCAACTTTGTCTTGTTGCATTGATCCCTTGTTAGAATACATGAATATGAATGTTGGATGCAAGAATCGGTCCTGGCCAAAAAAGAAAAGAAAAAGAAGACACATGCAAGCCAAGTGAAGCAACCACCTTCTCAGTACCTGCTAAGTGATGCAAGCCAACTTTGTCTTGTCGCTTTGATCCCTTGTTAGAATACATGAATATGAATGTTGGATGCAAGAATCGGTCCTGGCCAAAAAAGAAAAGAAAAGAAAAGACAAGGATGCAAGCCAAGTGAAGCAAACACCTTCCTAGGGGGAAAAAAAGAAAAAAGAAAAGAAAAAGAAGACAAAGATTCACGCCAAGTGAAGCAACCACCTTCTTAGTACCTGCTAATGATGATTTCCAGTAGACCAGCGCCATCATTGCTAGTATCCCTCTCTACTGTGGAGTAGATGAGTACAAATCTCCATCCTAAGACAAAATGCAAGTTGACCACCATAGAACTCAGTTGCAAGACTATCCTATGTGAATTACCCATGACCTGTAATCCTGTTCTATCATTTTGAAAACTTAATTCGCAATAACTAATAACCTCACCGAACATCCTACACGAAATGACTATCCTCTGGGGAGAGCTATAGATAGACCTCCCTTCACCTAACCCCTAAGTTGAAGACACCTCCATCCTGGATTTTATATGTAATAATCTGGCTCCCATCCATTACATTCCAAACACCAACCTCCAAGTCCTCGTCTGCAGTTTTTTCTCATTTTTTCTTCCTTTGTTTTTTAATGTGCATACTGCATATGCATAGTACTCAAAAGCTAGTTATTTCGTGCTTGGCAATATGTTATGCAAATCAAGTTGACCGGTCAAAGTGGCATGCGATTTTTCAGTTCTCTACGTAGATACTTCGTTATTCTAAAATTCATAGTGCATCACAGTGCCTGCAACTTAGTACACACGTCTCTCTCTCTCTCTCTCTCTCTCTCTCTCTCTCTCTGTCTCTGTCTCTGGCTTAGCATCAGCTGACATGGAACTCCACAGATTCCATTGGATGATGCCGCGGGACCCCCCTTCATTTGCATGGGTCCTCAATTATTGTTATTTTGATAAGTAAAGAGCTCTCTGTCAGTCAATTGGTCTCCTAATTACTCCAGTATGCAACCTCCAATTGCACAGCTCATTTAGCTGGTTCTCATTTATAACAGTTTGACCGGTTGATTATTGGCCTTTATGTTGTTCTTTTACAGTAGACTTGTATGTGTAACAGGCTATATACTGAAGAATATTTTGTCAAGGAAATGGCTGCAGAAGGGATACCGGAGATGCAAAGATCAAACCTTGTTTCTTGTGTAATTCAAGTGCGTGCTTTTGTTGCAAAAATTGATTTTTTGTTAATTTTCAGGTCATTATCATTGGCCATTCCTTTTTCTATGGCATATGTGTAGTCCGAGTTAGTATCCAGTGCATTTTCATTTTCTAGTTTATCACTAAAATTTGTTGATTGGATGGCTGGATCTATTCAGCATACATAGTGGTTCTTTTGTGCATATGACCCCACTTGTATGTGATTACTTTGTAATTGCTCCAGAAAGAAGTCACATGCTTTGTGTTTATGCAATTGATTGTTTAGTTTGTTCCAAGTCCTTTCAAGACTATCCTTGCATTTAGTAACCAGCTATTCTCCCTCTAATTTTTTAGCGTACTCTTGAAATTGCCATTACCATGACCTTCATATCACATAAAAAATCAAAGCTCCCATTTATCCTCACATAGAATGATGATGTCTTAGATATCTTAAGTTTTAACTGAACATAATGTGAAGGGGTTGCTGAGTCAGGTCAGGCACCGCAAGGCTATGACAGGAGTGGGGTTACCTCCTTCCTCTCCCCGATCGCTCCGCTCTCCCTCCCCTCTCCCCGCCTGTCTCCTCTCCTGCGGGCAGCCCTGGCTGCTCATTTACTCCAGCTGTCCCGTCGCCCCGTTCCCTGCTCCGGCCGTCCCCCGGTCAGCTCTGGCTCGCTACTTCGGTTTTGATGGTTGCACTCGGCCGGCGTCTCTTTAGTTTTGCTTTTCTGCTTAGGGTATATGATAGTCGGGGCCCGATATATATTTTGTTCGTCGTGGTCCCGCCCGAATGGATGTAAATTCGTCTTCATCAATACAATGCTGGTGGCAAGTGCCCACCTTTTTCAGGAAAAAAAGGAAAAGAAGGGGTAGCTGAGCCAGCATACAGTTACTATTGAAATGTGAGGATCTGAAGTTAGAGCTTCCATTTTTTGACGGATAACTTTCTTTTCTGAAATATAAAAAAAGTCAGATTGTGGAAATAGAAAGCTATGACAAAATCAAATTTGGCAATGCTTTAACAATGGATCATTGGAATTGTTTGCTTAAAATGGATTTGTAACAGTAAATTGGTAACCCACAACTTATCAGTTTCAAGATATGCAAATGTTTCTGTTGGACAGAGGCATGGCTGTGCTCCTTACATAAATCTATTTCCATTTATTTATTCCCACAAGTTGTTACATGCTCATCCTGCTGAAACGTTCTCCTTTTAATGATGTATATGTCCCAGATATTAGAAGTTTAGATCCACGGTGGCCAACAATCATTTCTCTTGTGGCTGAGCATGTGGTTTTGGGTCCATTGGACCACTGCATGTGATGACATGGACTTGGGCATACAATCAGGTGTGACTTGAGCAGTCCCAATTATTAGAATATGAGATCCATGGTGGGCCAACAATCATGTCTCTTGTGGCTGAGCACGTGATTTTGGGTTCATTGGACCACTGCATGTGAGGACATGGACTAGGGAATACAACCAGGTGTGACTTGAGTGTTGGGCACCTCTTAGGCAGCCTTTGTAATTATGATAGTATGTTGTATTTGGATCCTTCAAATACCTAGGGTTTCCCATGTTGAGAATGACAAGACACGAGTACAGTTATAGGAATCCATGTTTTATATGGCTTAGCCATACCTTAATATCTTTTATTTGAAAGGTTATAATACATTACATATATAGCTGTGTCCCATTGTCCACATACCTCCGATTTGGGAGCCAAGAGAGTCTAACTGACACTTAAGAGTTGTACCCATACTTGAGAAACATAGAGTTCATGGTTCTAGAAGCTAGGAGATCCAATGAAAGCAAGTTAAATGTTCTGGACCATCCAATTTTGGATTTCATTTTAAATATTTTCCTAGGATTCATTTGTGGCCATTAGGTGTATGGAACAGACAGAACTATGGTCTTTGAGAGTGATGAGTGTCCATGTTGAGCCCTACCAAATAAGGCTCAATGATCGTCAAAATTGCTCAAGGGCTAATTTGAGAACATTGAAAAGTTCTTCGAAAATTTTGCTTTATCTGAAATACCTTTTTTACATAAATATTGGGAAATGCGATGTTTGGGAGCTCTTCCATTTCCTTGTAAAAACTGATATGGTTAGGACTTCTCCTGACATCATACCCATTAAATCTATTTGCAAGATTTACTGAAAATACCTATCAGTTGGTAAGAAAGCCTTGATGACACCCAACGCATTTCCAAAACGGAAATGCAAATTGATTTATTAGGTTTCTGGCAGAAATCTAAAGAATGCTTTTTTGTTGAAATGACATGCAATGGAAATTAAGTTTCATTGAAGTAGGACATTTCCACCAACTCTAAAATGGCTATATCCAGTTTCTGCCAGGATGTATGTCTATAGAAAGATTACAACACTCCCAAACTGACCATAAGGGAATGATAGGGAATTATTAAATTACCTCCAATCTAGCATGTCATGTTCTTAGCTATGGTGCACAACATAGTGCTAAAGCTTGTCGATTTAATCTGTACCTTGGCTGCATCAACTGAACTCGAATTTCAAGCCCAATCCAGCACTAACTGGGTTTATTCAAGACTCAATGATCAGGTTGGAAAACTCATCAAGTCAACTCAGAGACTCAATCTAAATCTACTCAAATTGAGTTTTTCAGGGTATTTTTGTCATAATGGTGTTTCATATATACACAACTTATAATCAGTGTTCGAAATATCGGTATCGTGTTACGTATCGCATTCGTGGGATATGGATACGTATCGGTTATCGCATGGGATATATCGATTGTATCGTGTAATGTATCGTTGTTGTTCGAAACATGGGGAAATTAGTTGAATTTTTTGATGAAACTTCGGTGATTGTTTAAAAGACATCAATACACACTTATAAATCAAAACATTACAAAAAACAAGTACACATAATAGGTTTTCTTTGTACGGGGTCCTAATCTATGCGTTGTCTAACTAAATTGATGCAAGTATATTCAATGTCTATTCATATAATTTATAAATGTAAGAAGACGTGTGGAAACACAAGCAATGCATTCAAAAGCAAAAGAAGAATCACTAAATTAGGTTACAAACATTTTTAACGTGATGTTTCAACACAAAGACAGCAAATGATTTGCAAGATATTGGGAAATTTTGTTTTTGTTTTTTTTTTTTTTTTTTCAATTTTTCGCAACTTGACCCATCTCCTCCAAATCTCGAAATAGAAGCTCCCAATCCATGATTTTTCATGCAGAAAATGAAAAATCATGAATTTGTAACAATTTGACACTAATTAAACATGAATTACAGAAAATAAGAGCATCGAAATTTGAAAATGCTCACTAGATCGAACATGTGGAGTATATCACACTACTTGTGCGTTTCGTATCGCACAGGTGGGATACAAGATATATCATCCGATATCGTCGATATTTAAAATAGTGCTTATAAGTTATAACCTTTAATTTCATTTCCCCTTTCCCCTTTGCTCTTCCTCTCTTCCTACTCTTCTATCCTTGTTTATGGCCTGGCATGGTGTGGGAGTTGGGAAGGATAGGATTGATCTATGGCGGCTATGTTTGTTGGCAAGTCTTTGGCGATTTGGGAAGAAAGGAATGGAAGGTGCTTCTGTAATGCTAGCCATAGCGTCGATTGGGTTGTTGGAAGGGTTTAGTGTTTCGCTCAGGTATGGGGCTGATGTTTTTTTGGAATACTTTCTAAGTGTGGGTAGCTTTTTTTCTTTTTCTTTTTTGTTCTTGTGGGGCTTCTTTATTTTATTTTATTTTATTTTATTTTTTCGTTTTTGTCGCTTGTTGGTGCCCTTTTAATAAATTTCCTGTCAACTTTCAAAAAAAAAAAGATAAAAAAAGAAGACAAGGATTCATAATCCAATGGCTAGGGACAGATCCAGACATGATGTTAGCCAAGATGAAGGACCCAAGTTTCTCTTGCGAAAATTCACCTTAAAACTGCTCTCACTGTCTGATGGCCAAGCCTACCTTATTTTTTTCGGTTTTGATTAGTGGGAGGAGAGTTCAAACTCTCTCTCTCTCTCTCTCTCTCTCTCTCTCTCTCTCGGTTTTGATTAGTGGGAGGAGAGTTCTCTCTCTCTCTCTCTCTCTCTCTCTCTCTCTCCTCTCTCTCTCTCTCTCTCTCAAGGACTTATTTTGCCCGTCAGGTCCTCCCCATTATTTGTTGAATAATCTGCGTCCCTTTTGACTTGGAACTGAAATAAGTTTTATGTTGTAATTGCTTTCTCATGATAATTATATTTCCGTGACCGTCCATGATTTTCTATTTTTTTTTTTTTCTAATTTTCTCTCTTAATAATTTTAGATTAATTATAATAAAATTTATAGTTAATTATTAAACACCAGGTGAGCCACACAGACTCAACCAAGCCTTCCAGTTGACCCAACTCAACTGGAAAGTGAGTTGCATTAGAGTAACATGTTCTTGAATGCTGCTGTACAATAACAAAGTACCACAATGAAATTTGACATTGGGCGTCTTTTTGCAATCTTCCAATCTTTTCGTTATAATGAAATACATTTGACTGTTTTTCATTATATTAAATGAGTCAATGACCAATTGAATGTTGGGGTTAACTTATGTCACTCAAGTTTTGTGAATAAACAGGGTACCAGTACAAAGAATTTGAGCATGATAAGGATTGTTTTGTTTACTATAGGCCTTTTATGTATGATAATCTTAAAGTATTTCCTTGAGAATATTTAAATGTTAGACTGGTTGACCACTTGGTATGGTTCATTAAAAAATTCTTAATAACTCTTTACTCTTGAGCTCAAACTGTGAGTGTGTCTGAAGTTTAAGTCTCCAAGAACAGGCATCCCTTGTCATATCCGAGTATGTGAAGTGAGGTACTCCTAGATTCTAAAGGATCCTGATATCTTATTCATGCAACTAGTTTCTTACTGAGGACCAGATTTTGGAAATAATTGGAGTATTCAAGTCCCTTCGTGCTGTAAAGATGGACTTAGTAAACAATATAAATATGTTGGTGAAACAAAAATTTATTTTGTAGTGTTGTGTAATTACAGTACATTATGGTTGAATAATACAGTTATCATTGTGATAACTCTGTACCAATCATTTGTGATTGGCAGATGGTTAAATGTATAGTGCATAATGTAACAATTTATCTTGAATAAGTCAAGTATATGTATTTTACTACCATATCTGAGCCTTTCCATGGACGGTTCTAGAGCCTAAACATAAAAGAGGAAGATTGATATGTCATCGGGATTTGTCACTGTATTCCTTTTACATTAATATTTCACAGGGTTTTGACCGTACTATATTACCGATGGTTAGCTTAAGTCTACTATCCAAGTTGTTTGAGACTTGAGTATTCTTTTTTGGCTAACAATATGCTTTGTACAACATGTCACACTGTAGATGGCTAAATGTTTAAACAAATTTAAAACATGTGCCATCTTTAAATTATGATATGTATAAAAGATATTCCATCTTAAGATGATACTGTTTTGCATCAACAGTTTCTTATGGCTGAAACAGAAGATGCTTTTATGATGAAAGTATTCTTATCTTATCATCCTGCATGTACTTTGAATGCTTCCATCTTACCAATAAATTATGGGATTATGTAAAATTTTCTTGAGTACATGTTCCTTTGTATGATCCTTTTGCTTATGCAGTTTAATATTCAGAGGCCTGATTCTAATGCTTCAATGGAACAGTTAAAGGCATTAGGTGTTGATAATATCTTAGGCTTTGATTGGTTGGCATCTCCAGCTCCAGAGGCAATGATTAGAGCACTCGAAGTTCTTTACTCACTTGGAATTCTCGACGATGATGCCAAACTTACATCCCCAACTGGATTTCAAGTTTCTGAGATTCCATTAGTATGTTCCCTGTCTCTTTCTCTTTCTAAATATTCATTAACCCGAGTTTGTTTTGTGTATTGTTGGTGCTGTATCTTATATTTTTGTAAATCAATATTATTCCCTGGGAGAATATGGTAGGATGCATGGCTGAATCCAAGTCAAGATGATTATGATCTGAAAATCAAAGTTGTATGGTCAAGAAGGGGAATGCATTATAATTCTTTCCAGCTCTTTTGTGGTTTATCTTGAATAAGAAATATGCATAAAATGACATCTCTGTTTTGATTGGTGAACCTAAGACTTTACTGTCATGCATATGTGATGTCCATGCACGATAACAATCTTGTTTCTAACTTCCAAGTTCCCTTACTAGAAACCCTTGTGTAACTTTGCTATTGAAAGATTGTAGCAGAAAATAATCATCACAAAACGGTACTCTGTACATTGGAGGATCTTTCAGTTGATCAGTATCAATTGTTGTTTCGACATCAATTATCTGTTTTGTCCTATTAATTAATGATTAAAAAAAGGCAATTCTTGTGTCTTTTGGTGGGTCAATCGTGGACTGAACTTCCATGGGAGGTGGTGATGCTTGTCAGATCTTAATACAAACTTCTGATCTCCTTGCTTTATTTATTGCCTTTTTTCTTTTTAATCAGTAAGTTACCTGGGTCACAGGTTGCTACAGTATGTGCTGTGGGAACAGAAAAAAAGGGTATTCATCCAATAGATGGTAGGCTATTTGTTATACTCGAAATAATAAATATTATGATAGCATATATTATGTGCATGGTATTATGTTATACCTTCATAAATCAAAGTATTACTCTCTACATTCTAATTAGAAATTTAAAATACAACTTAATCGACAATAATGGATGGAACCATAATTTTGGGTTGGTAAAACTAGCGAAATGGATCACTAATGGCCCATAATCCAGATCGCACCATTCAAAATGGAAGAGTAACGGGGTTTGGTGATCTAGGCAATATAGAATACATGCTGGATAAATTTTCCTTAGGAATTTCTGATACAAGAATCTCACTAATTGAAGAACTATGACCATGATGATCAAGCGGTCCAGTGCTAGGTCCATATTTTTGGGGATTTCTCGCATTTGGATATTCTGGATGAGTGGAAGGAGCAGAATAGGGAGGCAGGTTTGGGGATGAAGGGCCTGACAAAGAGAAAAAAAGTCAGGTGGGAATCACTGTAGCACAGATGCAAGTTAATCTATGACGGGTGCTCCATGGGTAACCATGGTCCTGCCAGGATTGGAGGAGTTCTAAGGAATGATTTTGGTAATGCGGTGGCGGCTTCCTCTGGACCTTAAGGCCCTCACGCTAAGAGGACTCTGGATCTTTTCAGCTTCATATGATGGAAGGCTTATTATTGAAGGAGACTGTCGAGATATCTGTCAGTGACTGTTGGGTTAAGCCAGGCCCCAGATGTGTTGTTTCTTGTATCACAAGTATAACGTTCTATTAGCCAATTCTTGAGCAGCATACTTTGTTGTTCTGAAGGTTCCTACAGCTGCCCAAAGATGGAGTGACGAGAATTTCACTTGTCATTGCTCTCTCTCTCTCTCTCTCTCTCTCTCTCTCTCTCTCTCTCTCTCTCTCTCATTATTATCGAGAGATGCATGTTTGCACCCTAGAGACTCTAGTGGATGCCTCTATTAGTGGGAGTTGACATATACGTTATCATGAATTGTTCACTCATTTGCATATTTCATATCTTAATACTTTTAACTCGTATTTTCTAGGATCCAATGATCTCGAAAATGATATTGTCAGCAAATGCTCTTGGATGTTCTGAGGAGATAATTACTATAGCTGCAATTCTCTCTATTCAGGTAATTGTTATGCCTTTGGCGCACATTCGGTGGCCTTATTTAAGTTATCGCTTTCTTATCGGAGGTTTAAGATCCATTGTGCATCCAATAGCATTTAGCAAAATGGTACCAACCTTAAACTGCTTACTTCTCAATTAATGAACCACCTTTTTTTAATTACTGGACCACCTCCTGGATGAGCCATAGCCCAAAATTGCGGCAATTGGGGAGTTCATAATAATCTGGTCTATCACCCATTTTTTGGACATTCAAGGAATTTTAGAAAAAGTCGATTGAATGATTAGAAATAGTCAATGGCTGCTTATAAAAGACCAAAAAAGAAAAGAAACAAGCAATTGCTGCAGTTTCTTTTCCATTGGCCCATCCATGAATTGGCCAGTCTGGCCTATCATTTGACCAGTTTAATTAATTGAAACATTCCCCAAATCTTATCAGTAATGGATCTAATGAGATTTACTAAATTGAATTGGACACACTGGATCTGTCTGCCTGCTAAATTATTTAAATCACTCTGGTTCCATAGCCTTGTATATGATATTGCTTTGTGTCATATCAATCATGCAATTACTCTCTCCAAACTCTCTCCAAATTGTAGTTGCCATGATCACGTCTTTGTTGCAGTCTATCTGGGTTTCTGGCAGAGGGGCACAAAAGGAGTTGGATGAAGTCAAACTGCGATTCGCTGTTGCTGAGGTTCTTGAATGAAAACCTAACTCATGTTCGATTTACTGTTGCTTGTTTGCTGAGGATCTTGTCTTCAATACCTAATTGATACACACATAAATCAATGTTTCATCTTCAGTCATTTATTTTTGTTGTTAATGATGTTATATTGTGATTAATATGTTTCCCAATTTCCTTTCTCACTCTTCTGGCTGTAATATATAATCCCACTTGGAACTTGGGACCTACTTTTGGCGTTTCTAAATTATAGCTTTCAACTATCAATCCTTTGTTCCCCTCTAATCAGTGGGGCCTTTTCTGAAGAAAGCTCATATTGAACAGTTCAAAGCTGCCTATTTTATCAAATTAAATTCTCAGAAAAATGGTTACTTAGCGTTTAGGGAGTTTTCTATGGTTCACTTTTTCAGTTCAGTTTAATGTGATCTTTTGTGATATGCAGGGTGATCACGTGACTTACCTGAATGTGTATAAAGGATTCCTTCATTCTGGAAAATCTTCTCAGTGGTGTCACAAGAACTTCATAAATTACCATGCTATGGTGGGTACCTCTGTTTCTGTGGCTTTGCACTGGGATAAGAAGAGAAATACCTTGATAGTGTGATGGATGATATGCAGGCAGTTGGAAATTACTCAGAAACTGCTTGCTTGGCATACAATTAATTCAAACTAAACTGTCCAAATTATGGGCACCAGTCTAGATGTATCATGGACAGAAAGTTACTGTTATTTACCTATCGAAATATTAGATTGCTGGACATTTATTGGATGGTTAGAAATGAAAAATATCCAATGGTCTTATTTAAAAACACAAGCGTGTACAAATCAGAGGTTTGGATTGTTCAACCAACCTAATTTTTGTATCGTGACTTAACGACAATGGGTTCCACAATTTAACCACTTTAATTTGGGTTAATATATGGCACGTGTACCATCTCTAATTGCCAGTGTTGCAAGCATCATATGTAGCCGGAGTATCAAATAACTCCCTGGGATAAGAAATGGTTAATGCTGTCGTTTTCTATTTCCACTCTAATTTTTAACATGTCTCTTTAGCATAGATCTCCTTGCTTCCTGAGGTTCTCTGTCTCCTGCAGTTTGTGGATATCTTGTTAATGCTAATATAGTGAATGTAATTCCCGTGCAGAAGAAGGTTGTTGAAATTAGAGAACAACTCAGGAAACTAGCGCAGCGGCTGGGACTAGCCATAAAATCTTGTGAAGGTGATACACAGGTGAGTTTTTATGCTTTTACTATTAATCATTGGCACCAACTAATGTTTTGTGCTTTTGTCCTCATTTCATGGTTGCATGACTGATCAAAATGCACATAATAAAATATGCCAAATGGAAGACCCTCAAATATCCCATTTACTAGTTCTGAGTTTCAGGGCTTGGTTTAATTTTAACAACTTTGGCATTGGCTGGTAGAAACTTCTGTTTTCCAGTAGTTGCCTGTTTAAAGGACTGAATATTGGACATTTTGCCACAATATATGTATATTTTTTTGTCTTGACCACAAGAGATTACCATGAAAATTTGTGTAGAAAATTTTGCAGTAGTTCCATTGTTTGTCTCATCAAGATATGGTTGCAGTACTTTTGAAACTGTTAAAACACAGAAGACTTCGCGAACGCAGCTAAGAAACTGAGTGGTACCATGATATTGGTGTGTTTTTGTTTGAGCAATGGGTCATATATCTTATAATAATGGAGTGGAAACATTCATCTATTATATATTATTTTGTATTTGCAGCTCCTCTCTTCAGAAAGGAGTCATGAAGTCACATCTGTGACTGGAATCTATAGCAAGTGCCTCAGCCTTTTTTAGACAATTTTCAGAACTTCCACTTTATATTTTTCTCCCAAGTTTTATTTCAGTTTTACTCCCATTGCTTCATGTAGAGCTAATTTGTACTTCTTTCAGGTAGTAAGGAAGGCAGTTACTGCTGGATTTTTTACCCATGCCTGTCGCTTGGAAGTAAGTAGCCTATGCTGGCATTTATCAATGCATGAAACTTTCCCTTTGTGAGCCAGCTTATGTTATGCATATTAATCATTTCAGTCTCCTCATTCCCACTTTCGAGAGTACATGATTACTGCAAGGAACAAGGAAAATCATTTGAATAGAAAAATGATCCAATATATTTTCATCAAAATGAGTGAAAGGTTAGGACTACATATATGCAGAAAATAAGTGGCTGCTACTTTGATTATAAAAGAAGAAGAAGAAGAAGAAGATGGTATCAAAATAAGCATATATGTTAATACAGTCATACCAGAGATTGTATAAGGGTTAAGGTTGTCTCCATACAATCGCATCTGTCCATGCATATGAATTTGCTACTGCTAATGACCAGAAACAGAGGCGTTATCTTGTTGCTCATATCTTGCAACGACTGCTGTTGGTTAGAGACCACTCCAAAATCTGGAATTCTGAACTGACGAAAGGAATTTATCGTTTAGACTTTGAAGCTGCTATAGATCATCTTCTGAGAGAGATCGCAGTAATGATTTCTATTCAAAATCACATCAGTGGATTTGGTTTGATTGTTCACTTGTATTGTGCACTGTCTATGTTGCCTGGGACTCCCATCCAATTCAAGGTTTGACTTTTGTGCCTCTTCAGGCAATGCTATTTATACTATTTCCAATGGAA
The DNA here is from genome assembly GCA_021015155.1 of Magnolia officinalis. Classification (NCBI taxonomy): domain Eukaryota; kingdom Viridiplantae; phylum Streptophyta; class Magnoliopsida; order Magnoliales; family Magnoliaceae; genus Magnolia; species Magnolia officinalis. The sequence goes on from JAJHSJ010000005.1 coordinate 6,972,995, forward strand.
TTTACATTTCACTATGTGATTTCTTGTGTTTTCTAGGGAAAATAAAAGTTTCTTATTTGATGAACATCCAATAAATTACTTATTTAACTCCGCCCGGTAATGATGTGCCAGCCGGTCCCAAGCCCCAATAGAGGTTTGTAGTGGCCAGTTAGCCATCAAGGTTTTGCCAGCAAATCATGAAAGGTGGACCCAAATAGCAGGGAGAATGCTATCTGATGATGGTGGTGGTGGTGATGCTTATTTGATGATGGTGGTTATGATGATGATTTGTGAATGTCTAGTAGATTCTTGTTCTTTTTCCCCTCTTGGGCAGTTGTGGATATTTATCTGCTTTGTAAAACACCATATAATATCATGTCTTCATGGTATATTTCTGTTTATGTTTATTGTATTCTACAAGCATTGTAACTATGATCAAATTAATGTCCAGTTCTTTAGTTATCCTCTATCTCACTGCCATTGGTAGTTTACTAATGCAATAACATGATCATTTGTCAAAGGCATTCAGTCAGGGCGGAATGTACAAGACCATCCGGAGTTCACAAGAAGTATATATCCATCCATCATCCATACTATTCAGGTTAGTCTACAAGAAAATCTCAGTTTACTTTTTCGAGTTATGTTGGTTTCATTTTATACTCCACATACAATGCTTATGTCGATAAACAACTTTCGAACCGGAGAATGTAGCACGCCATTTTCACTTCCTGTTTCTGCTGAAATTATCAGTTATCATCTGCACATATTACAAACTTGTACAAGATCCAAACCTATCATCAGGTTGTCTCTATACTCAATGGGCTATACCCTAAGCATCATGCTTATCAGATAATCCTAACCATTCCGTCAGAGGCCTTTCGGTGAAATAAAGACTGTGAATGGATTGTTGTCAACTTTGATAGTCCATTTTTTCCTAAAACGAAATCCAATACAATGGTTAAGATTACTATCAGCGTGACTTTAGGGATATTATGATCCATCCAAGATAGGGCCAGTGTGATGACTGGTTCAGATCCCTTGCACTTTTGTGACTTGTATGAAAATCAAGTCAGTGATAAGTCAAGGGAAAGAAAAAAAGTCACAAGCAATCTAGATTGATGTGACTAGATGAGTGATATGCTAAAACCGTTGCACCCAAACAACTTCGCCACTTCCTTGCAGAGTTAATCCGAAGTGGGTGATCTACTATTCTCTCATCTCCACTGACCGGCACTACATGCGCAATGTCATTGCCATTGATCCCTCCTGGCTATTAGAGGCGGCGCCCCACTTTTACCAACAGCAGAAGCCCATCCAAGCAGCACATGGTCTCATTTGAAGCCTAGATTTTCAGTTTTTCTCATAGGGCTGGAGGGTGCAGTGTGGGCCATAAAATGCTGTTTTTTTTTTTTTTTTGTTGTTGGTACACTAATATGGGCTATAGAGGTTTGCTAGAATACATCCTGATGTGTTGCATTATGATACCCTAGGACTTTTAGCTGTTTAAATCATGGCCCTCACCTTGGATAGTGGATATCCAAAAACATCGAATCACTTAGATTGGAATATTTTAACCCTTTCATCATTTGACTTTCTCCTTTGAACATGAACGGTCTCCATGAACTTTGAAATTACCTGAAGGGTTGAAATACTCTTGGCTCAGTGATTTTGGGCCTCCCATCTGCAGTGAGGCTCACCACATTAACAGTTCAAGCAATCAAAAAGGACCCAATCCAACAGCTAAGGTCCTGAGGTATCATCCTATTGCAATACGTTCTAGCAGTACCTCTCAAGATAGGAATCCCAGAAATCAGATTGGGTGGCTTGCACAGTGAGGGTTTCCTGCATCTGAGTGCAGAAGGAAACGCTGATATGAACCCACCCTATTCACCTAACATTTGGGAGGATCCCAAAGAGTTGTCTTTTGCACATTGGTGAGTCATAATATAGTTTTCTGTAGAGCTTGCTGTTGACCTACGGAATATGTATTGGCATTGATCATGTTTTTAAAAGATTTGGGTCCCTTCTTGAAGGGAGAAGGTAAAGGTCCGAAATCTGTTTCTGTCTGCATCCTTGAATTTACTACGTTTTAAAGGCATTCAATATTTTAGTCCTCTTTCAGCATGACGTTCTGAAGGCCCCTTCAATATTTTAATCCTCTTTCAGCATGCATGTGTAGATTTCTAGACAGGACATCAGAAAAGGCTCTATTCTCTTTTGGCTTTTGATTCTACATGTGTTTTTGCATGTGGAGGTTGTGTTTTTGCATGTGGAGGTTTCTTTGCAAGTTCCCTTAAGATGACTTCATTTCTGGGGCTAGACTCCTATCTTCTGCACCATTTAAAGAATGGGAGTGACTCTTCAAGCATGCATATGCCAGAGTTATACAGCGATCCAGCCTGTCCAAATTGGTTACCCAACAGTGGTTGGGGCATAGCTGAAAATTTGCACTGAGAAGATAATATAGTAACTATCAAATTTCAATTTGAATCTGGACCACGCTCTCTTAAATGATGCGCAAGTAACATGGGAGTCTAACCCTCGTATAAAGTATGCATCCATCGTCCATTTGCTCGTCACAAGGCACCACTGAAAAAACCTAGATTTTTTAGATGTTCCCTTAAGCATGTGCGTGGTGATCCTGATGCCTGGTCTGATTAAGAGGTGGGTCTGATCGTGAAGATCATCTTGCTCAAAGAACTGGCTGTTCCCACGTGTACAATGATTCAGACAGTTGATGGGCCTGACTTAAACGTCCATTTATGCTGAACTGGATCGCCTTCCTGATGAGTGGTCTGGCCTCTTTTTCGCTTGGCTGATTGTTGTGTGGCCCACCTTTTCCTTTACTTTGATGTGCTGACTCATGCATGGTGATACGGGCTGTACTTAACCGTTGAATAGACAATCAGCTAACTGATCACCGAGAGGCACCTGCACTGCTATTTGCTGTGCAGCGCATTTCTAACCATAAGATGCATTAAAATAATTTTAAAACAGTTTATTATTATTATTATTATTATTTATCTCTGGCTAAAAAGAAAAGGCCCTGTAACTCAAATAGTGGTACAGACTCTTGTAGGTGATCATTTCTCATTTGCCGCTGATGCCTTGAGTTCTGTCCCGAATTTGAGAAGAAATGTATTGCGAAGCTCTAGCTTCAGTATCATAGATGCATGATTTATTTATTTATTTATTATTATTTTTTTAAATGCCTTCTGGGAACTGATGCGCAGTAAGTGAGCTCAGCTCTAATATCTCCAACCGCTGGGAGATGGTTAGGGCCTAGGTGGTATCTAGCAGCCCTTTCCAAATGCAAATTTTCAAAGAACTGAGATTTTTTTTTTTGACTAAAAAATTCCTCAAGAAATTGGATTTTTACCAAATAACGCGTCTATGAATTGAAATTCTCACGGCGCCTTTCAAGCGGAGAAACTGCCACAATATTATCACATAACAGACAGACATAAAGTATATATAACTGTTAAAGTGGGGAGTCGTGGGACCCACATGATGTGTATGAGATCTAGACTGGCCATGATACAATGATTAAATGAACCAAAAATTTGATCGAAATCATTAGATCTAGCTACACGTATTTGTTTTTTTCCTTCTTAATTTTGTTTTTTATCTATAAAGTTTCTATGGTAAGGTCCACCTACATGACTGTATTCGCCAGATTCTTGGTGTCTAATCAACATCGTTGGGTTTATCTGTCGGACTGCTTGGATATCATGCACATCATGGGGTTTATCCGTTGGATACTGTCTCCCTTCACCACGTAAAACTCTAAAGTTTGTGCGCCCCATCAAGTTGTATATGTATAATGGACGCGGATTGCGTCCTACCCCTGCGAACGGGCAGTTCTGTGGGCGGGCCCACCGTGATGTACCTTTTTATCCACGCCGTCCATCCTTTCTCTGAGATGATGGCAGATCCAACGCTCAAGTGGACCACACCAAATGATAAGCCTGGGCTGCATTAAATGCAAGTTGCACTGAATGCAAGAGTCATCTTTGGTGTGGTCCACTTGAGCGTTGGATCTGCCTCATTTTTGTGTATATACTTTAAAATGATCCGAGAGAAGGGATGGACCGCGTTGATGAACAGATACATCCGGCTCGCCCACAGAACTGCCCGTTCGTGGCCAGAGACGTGCGTAAAATCCACTGTCTATCAGCTTTTATACTTGTAGTTAGGCCCTTAGGCCAAAATTCAGCTAAATGAACAACCCAGGTGGGCGGCCAGATGGAATAATGGGGATGGGAGCCCTTCATGCTGTTTATCTTTCGTCAGACCTGTTAGTCAGGTGATGAACAGCCTGATACAAAATCACGTGAGTCATACCTTGTGAAATTATCAATTTTACAACGATTTTACAATTTCTCCATAGGCTCGGCCCATATCAGCTTTTACTCAGGCTTGTTTTATGTTCGTACGGTCCAAATAATGCTTCTCACCTAATGAACTGGAGTTGATTTTTTATATATATACAGTATGATGGGCCCCACAGAGCGTGGGTGTTTTAACCGCTCCCCTAACACGTGTTGTATACGATTCCGGTCCGTTGCCACGCAGGGTGCCTGTGGTTGATGAGTTCTCATTTTAAAAAGCAAGCGCTCTTGGAATGCGTGTTGATAATCCCGCCCACCACAATGGATGGTGGGATAGGCGTGTCCGTACCTACTTCCTGTTTCCCTATCTCCTCATGTTTGTGGTGTGGGAACTAAAAACGTGGAACACCATCGCTCATAAGTGGAAGGATAGTCGCTCCAGATTTCCCTGATAAATAATCGTCATGGTGATTGATATCTACACCCCCACGACTGATAAATACACCCTTTTCCTTTACTTGTAGTAAAGATAATGATACAAGTTCCCTGCGGATGTGTTATACGATACTATGGCTGTGTACTACGCTTGATACGCAGGCACACAGAAAGTATACATGGTACGTTAACTCATAATAAACCGACTAATTTTTGTAAGCCGCTGACGTTAAGTCACATCCATTAAGATCAGATTTTTTGAACAATTCTAACCATTGATTGATAGACATTTCTTTGTTGAAGTAGGTCCATTGGATTTCTTCAATTTTTGACCGTCCAATCAATGTCCACCCATCTGATAGTAACATGATCAAGTAATCTTAATTTTAGGTTCATGACATGTCTACACTGGGACACATAAATTGGACAGTTTGATTTGAATTAAGTGTATTCCACTTATGCTATTTTAAAGTGGTTTGTAAATACCTGCATGTCATCCGTCACACGCTGCTGAGTATCAAAGGGTGTGGTTGTATGCGTGGCGCATGCGGCTGCAAGATGATGTGGGTTAGGTGGCACTCTTTAAAAAATAATATACATATATGGGAAAAGGTACTATGCGCTCGAGCTGATGGGAACGTCCCATGAGGTCGAGCTGTGTGGGCCCCACCGTGATGTGGTTCGAACATCTACCCCATCAGTCAGATGCATCATTCCATCTTGGGCCTAAGTCTCAAAAATCAAGTCAATCCGTGACTTTTGTGGGCCACACCACATACAGAATTTGAGAGGGGCCGTGCACCATTAACATATTCATAATCATTTTTTGGGCCCACAGAGATGTGGTTTGCAAATCCAGACCATCCATTATGTGTGTCCCACTTGGATGAGGGTTCAGACCAAGTTTCAGACGCATAAAATCTTCAGGTGGGCCCCACCAAGTGCTTTTATATGTTTTTGGCATGTCTTCACATGATTTTAGATGGTATGGCCCACCTGAGTTCCGTATACGGCTGATTTTTGGGGGACCCATCAAATGCACGGTGTTAATGGTCGACACGCATCACGGTGGGGCCCACGCAGCTCGGCCTCACGGGAGCTTATCGTGAGGTCGAACGCATAGTACCTTTTCCCTATATATATATATATATATATATAATAATATATATATATATATATACGCACACACACTCTCACACACTCACACATCCTGAGAGTCTACCACGGGAGCAAGAGTAAGGATATTAAATAAATAAATAAAATGCCGAAAAATAATAATTTCTGAACGAGGATCGACGACTCAGTTTATAGTGTTTTAAATGCCGAAAAACAGAAATAAGAATCATGTGGTTACACTTGGACGGCAGATGATATGGTGGTTGAGCTATAATGGATAGATCACACGTATGCATAGATTGAAAATTTCTCATCGGATCCATTTCTCATGAGAACCTTTTGATAACTCATCCCCGTTATGTGTGCACGATATCCAATCCATCCACCACACGTGTCACATCATGAAATCCTATCAGCTAGATTCAAAAATCAGGTGGGCCTTAGCAAAGTCGGAGTAGGGTTCACCTGAGTAGCAAAACAGGGTGATGTTTTGCCGGAACCCTTGTGTGTGGCCTGGATATCATATGGGATGAGTTCTCAAAAGGTCATGAAAACCGGTTGGTATGTCCATCTACTGGGCATGTGAGGCCACCAAGGTGTTTGTATGTCATCTTGCCCATTCACCAAGGTTGTCTTACCATGAAAATGGGACACCGGCCAACAGTTAGGCAGAACTAAATATTAGGGAAGTCACATCAAGAAAAATAATGAACAACCACTTAAAAAACTCTTCATTCATTCACGTGGGGGCACATGTAATACTTGGATTGATTTGAATTCTGAGGCGTCCAATTTTCCATTGATATTTGTTTTTAAAATGCCATCAACTGCCCTGCGGCCACGTGGATGGCCCACATGCCCAAAGGGAAAGGAGGTAGCTGTCAGGTCAGTTGCCTGAGAAAGGAACAGTTAAAAAAAGCAGTTCACATTCAACCAAAATAACTATGTTAGCTTTAGCTGCATGTGTTTGGATACGTGGAATACAATCCAAAAAGAAATTGATTTCCCACTTTGGATGCCTCTAATTTTTTTTTTTAGCTATAAATATGTTACATATTGTAATCAATTTATATGTTATTCCGTTTGACTTAAGTGGTAAAACGTATAACGTGTTTGGCTGTAAAGTGTTTACAATAAATAAAAGAGGTATTATACCGTAGAGCTTGGGCAGTGATCCTTCCAAAACCTACAAATCACAAAAGAAATATCCTATTTTTTTTTAATCTTAAAAGAGCATTAAAGCATGCACATAATAAACGGATTTTATGTCTTCCACCCATCATAATAGGCCCCTAATGCATTTTAAACGTTTTTAATGGTGGTAGTCTCATCCTTCCCTCACGTGGTCTCTTTGACAGTGGACGAGCTATTTTTTAAGGCCCTACGAAAACATCAAGAAAAGTACATGGTGGATGGATTAGAGGTACCATAAGCAATGCGTTGTGCAAGCCCCACATATGGTAAGTGTATACTAACCATTGTATGATCAGTGTATATTAACCATTTTGTTCCAGTATCTACGATGACTTTTTACCGGTGAAGACTTTACCTATTATTTGAAACCTAGGTTTTTATTTAGTTTCAAATTATAGCTAAAAGTTATAATCTACTGACGGCTTGCAAAAGCTTTTACAGGCAAATAATGCATCCAAACAGCACTTGTAATTATATTACTTGTTGTTGATGCAGAACATTAGTTAGTCTTCCTCAAACCCCTACACAAGAAATAGACAAAGGAAATCCTGGTTTAAATAGGGGACTCTATGATGCCTAAGTTAGGTCAATAATTTTAGGTGCATGTACTTGAGAATTGGGTTTAAGGCTTAGAATTGTGTGTACCTTTCATTATTAGAGATGTCTCTATTTATAGTTGAGGAGAGGTTGTAACATAGAGGGGATCTTCCTTATTTAGTAGGCACGTTTTATAGAGAGATTCGAGTCCCGAGTATGTCGTAGATATTCTCCAAGATCTTCAGCTAAGATCTCAAAGGGATCCGTGTTGTGGTGGTCTTCCGAGATTTTCAGTTGGGATCTCAGGTAAGGCCGGTTTGGAGTAAGGTCGGAACTTTCGAGGGCAATAATGAACCAAGCTAGGGTTGTGCCTACCTGAGGTTGTTGTCCCTTTGGGGTTGTGTTGTCATGGGGTGGTGCTGACCTGGCTGCTTTGCAAAGGACGGTCAAGGCCTAGCCAACCTTAGGCCTCCTGACCTATCCTTGATGGTAGTCATGGGGCTGAGTTTGAGCCGATTCCTCAGTAAAAAAAATGGTCTTTAACCGAGGTTGCTGTTTGATTGGACTTGCTTAACCCCTCCGAGTTCACCTTTTGTTGGCCAGCCCATTTTTCTTTAACACTTTTAAACCATTTACAGGTTAAAAGAACTATAAAGGTATCCAAATGACCCATTACCAAAGAGGATTTGATTAGATCGACGAAAAACTGTGAACCATGCAATGTAATTATAACGCTTGTCTCTACAATAGCAATTTCGTAATACCAGATAGAAATAGAATTGCCTATTAGTTACTCCCCTTTATCGTACTCAACAAACATCATTGGGTTAACCGTGAGTGCATGTGGTTTATCCACACTTTCCATTCATTTATAAAGCTTATTTTAAGGGTTGACCCTAAAATTTAAGCACATCCAAAGCTCAAGTGGACCACACCAAGGAAAACGTGGGAATAATGATTTCCACCGTTGAAACCTTCATAAGGCCCACAGTGATGTTTATTTGTCATCCAACCTGTTCATAAGATCACAGGTGAAGGGAATACACAAGTATCAGCTTGACCTAAAACCTCTGTAGTTCCCAATAAATTTTCAATGATATATGCTCAATTCACACTTTTTCCTGTGGTGTGATCCACTTGAGCTTTAGATATGCTTCATTTTTTGGCTTAATCCCTAAAAGCATATGGTAAAATGGATAGACGGAGTGGATAAAATAAATAAATTATGGTGGGCCCACAGAGTTTACTCCCTGCACAATCCATGGTATTTTCTAATTTTAAAATCCTACTTTCTACAAGGAAAGATTGAGACGATCATCACTTTCTCCGGTCAAGATTGATTATACATTATTCATATCCACACCTTGAAATTCCTCAATCAAAACAGGGTTGAGGGTTTTTAAGTGGAGAGCCAATCCACAAGGGAGTCGGATACGGATTGCCGGACGCGGATTTCCCACTAAAGCCTTTCGCATGAAGTTCCCGCGCAAGGATTTTGGGTGGGGCCTACTCCGATGTTTGTTAGAATCAAATCCGTCCATCCGTTTTTCGACCTCATTTTAAGACATGCTACCAAAAATGAGAAGGATTCAAAACTCAAGTGGGCCATAGGAGATGAAACAGTGGGGAAAGGAATGCCCACCGTTGAAACCTTCCTAAGCTCCACCTTGCTGTTTATATGCCATCTAAACCGTTTATAAGGTCATTTTCACTCAGCTAAACTGAAAACACCAGAAACGTGGACCGTTACAAAACTTTTATGGCCATATAAATGTTTCAACGGTGGTCACTAAATCTTCACTTTTTCCTCTTGTGTGGCACACTTAAGTTTTGAATCCTCCTCATTTTTAGCCTCGAGTCATAAAATGATCTTAAAAAACAGATAGAGGGGTTGGATTTCTCACAAACATCTAAGTGGCCCCACATAGAAACCTTACGCAGGAACTTCGTGCAAAAGGCTTTCGCAGGAAATCCGCGTCCCCGATTGCCTACAGCACTCGGGGTGCAGGGAATTCTTGCAGACAGGGTAGGGTATGTGTTATATCTGCTCTTTTCATATTTTTGTTCAGCTCATTTTTTGACATACCATCCCCTTTGTTGTGGTGTACCTGGGCTTTGGATCGGACTTATTATTATCGTTATTTTTACAAGCGCACATACCACATACTCAGGCAGTAGTGGGATTTCACCGCCTATGGGTGTTCGAACCCTTGATCTGGTGTTGAAACTCTTGTGAGTCTACCACCAGGGTTAGAGTAAGGACCCACAATTTGCCTTATTTTGGAGCTTGGATTGCCTCTTCTGTTCTCTTGAGCTTGCTAAATGGGAGGCTAGGTGGGGCTTACTACTATATTTTTCATAAATCCAGCTTTAAAATGAGGTAGATCCAAAACTCAAATAGGCCGCGTGACAGAAAATAGTCAGGATTGAACATCCGGTACAGTTGAAACATTGGTGGTACAAATGAACTTCTGAATGCTATGGATGGTATATAAACATCACAGGAACCAGCGATTGCATGATGACCCCAGCACAACCTATGTGGATGGTGTTAATTAAGATGAGTTGGGTTTTGAGGGCTCGCATCAATCGATTGGACGTTGATTGCATCCAACGCGTCTCACCAGATCTGTGTTGGAGCCCACCATGACGTATCTATTTATCCGGGCTTTCCATCCCTTTTTTTAATATCATGTTAAGATACAGGTTGAAAATTAGGGGGATCCAAAGCTCTAGTGGATCACACGAAATGGTAATCCTGGGGTGCATTAAATGCAAGAGTTATCTTTAGTATTGAGCGGATTGGATACTGAACGCTTCAGTAGCCGAAACGCTACTGAAGTGATGTGGCAAAACACCATTGGTTAGATACCAATGGCATGTTCCCTGGGTATAAATGCTACTCCCTTAGATCCGTTAAAGGATCTTTCTCCGTTTCCACCGTGCACCATTCGGCCATGAAATCGGATTGTCATACTGCGAAAATTCAGTTGAGCCCACGGTGAATTTATGTGATTTATCCACACCTTCCATCTGTTTTTCCATCTAATTTTAGGAGTTGAGCCCAAAATTGAAGCTTATAAAAATCTCAAGTGGACCATAACACAGGAAACAGTGGAAATAATTATTTCCACCGTTGAAACCTTTCCAGGCCCCACAGTGATATTTATTTTTCATCCAAACTGTTCAAAGGATCAAAAAACATGGATGAAGGTAAAAAATATGTATATATATAATCTTGATCCAAAACTTTTGTGGCCCCCAATAATTTTTCATCGGTATTAATTCAATTGATATTGTTTCCTTTGGTGTGGTTGATTTTAGCCTTTCATATGCTTGGGTTTTGACCTAAGGCCCTAAAATTATCTTATAAAATCAATGGACAGAATGGATAAAATACATAAATCAAAGTGGACCCTACAGAGTTTACTTAGTACAATCCGCTTCCCTTGGCCACGTACCGGTAAACTCCGCATATATTTTGGGGCCACATACCTAACCTGGGTATTTATACATACCCAAGTGGTGCCCACTGTAATGTTTGTTAGAAATCCTCTCCTTCCATCCATTTTTTGAGTTCATTTCAGGATACGATGCTAAAAATGAACGGTATCCAAAGCTCAAGTGGGCCGTACTAAAGAAAATGTGGTTAGGAAAATTCCTACAGTTAAAATTTACCTGGGTTTGACAGTGATGTTTACAAGCCATCCGTACCGTCAATAACTTCATTCCTACTGGGATGAACTGAAATAAAAAATATTAGCATGACTCAAAACTTCTGTGACACACGAATATTTCAACTGTGGACGTTCAATTATCACGTTTTTGGTCCACTTAAGCTCTAAAAAAGGTTCATTTTTGCTTCATGTCCTGAATTGAACTCAAAAAACAAATGCACGGTAAGATTTCTCAAAAACATCACAGTAAACCCCACCTGGTTCCCAGCGCAGGAACTTCCTGCTAAAGTCTTTGGCAAGAAATCTACGTCCTCTTTTTCTTAAGATAAACAATTACCTGTGCGTAGGCGAGTGCGTTCACGACCTACATGGAAAACATCCGCTAACGGATCGCCATTGGAAGAGCATTTATTGGAAGGGGACATGGATTGCGTCGTACCCCTCCCGGACGGTAATCCGTCCGGGAAGGGCTCTATGGGGCCTACCGTGATGTAATTGTTTCATCCTGCCGTCCAACAATTTTTTCAGAAAATTTTAATATATGAACCAAAAAATGAGGCAGGTCCAAGGCTTGAGTAGACTACAAAGTGGGGATTGAACGTCCACCATTAAAAGCTTCTTAGGAGCTAGAGAAGTTTCAGATCAAGCCAATATTTGTGTTTTCACTTCATCCACGTCTACGTGACCTTATGAATAGGTTTTATGGTAAAAAACATCATGTGGGCTCTTAGAAAGGTTTCAATGGTGGGTATCATAGCAGTGCAGGTTCCTTTGGTGTGGTCCACTCAAGCCTTGGACCTGCTTCATTTTTTGGTTCACATATTCAAATTTTCTGAAAAAATCGTTGGACGGTGGGATAAAACAGTTACATCACGGTGGGCTCCATAGAGCCCTTCCCGGACGGGGTTAGGACGCAATCGGCATCCTATTGGAAGGAAACAGCCGATTGATATCCACTAATGCCATTTTGTGACGTCACTTCAGTGGCCTCTTGGCTACTGAAGCGTTCAGTATCCAATCCGCTCCCTGCATAATAGGGCCCGTTTGATTTTCTAATTATGGAGGTAATTCGAGGTAAATGGGTAATAAATATTTTCCATTGGATTTCCAAGGTGATGTTGACCGCCACCTTTCCTTTACAGCACTCCTTATCTACAACGATAAAAATATTAAATCGTGGTCCCCCATGATGTTTGTGTCTTATCCACACCGTCAATCACTTTAGCCAACTCATTTTAGGGCATGAGCCGAAAAATGAGGTAGATCCAAAGATCAAGTGGACCACACCACAAGAAACAATGGGAATTGAACTCCTACCATTGAAAGCTTCTTGAGGATTGCAGAAGTTTTGGATCAAACTGATATTTTTGTTTCTACTTTATCAATGTGTGACCTTATGAATAGGTTGGATGACAAATAAACATCAATGTGGGCCATAGGGAGAAAACAACTTTCAACCATTGACATCTTAATGATCATTGTTTCCTAAGGTGTGGTCCACTTGAGCTTTTGATTTTCCTTATTTTTGGGCTCATGCCTTAAAATGTATTTTTTAAGAGAATGGATGGTTTGGATAACTCACATATATTATGGTGGAGCCCACATATTTAAATTAATAATAACAAGGTTTGTATGAACCGATTTTTGAAATATAATTCCCGGCGAATTTTAAACAGGTAGTGAAGCAATAATAAGTACTTATTACATGATATTTACTAGAGAAATTAAAAATTAAAAGTCATAAAAGTGTTAGATCAGCCTTATCTTTTAGCCCATATCTTTACATAATCTTAAAAAAGAAACGGACAGTGTAAATAAATTAGTACATAACGATGAGAGCCGCACAGATATGGTGGGACGATTAAAAATCTATCCAGCCTTATCTGCATCCCCCATCATGTACCTTACCTAATAGCTTCGTACGGATGCAAGACTAGGTGCGAGGCACTCACCGCCGTCAGTATGGTAATGTGGTGAGATGTGATTAGTAGGGCGTACGTTTGTCAGGATTGGCTTAACATCTTTTAAGGTTCTTTGGCCGTACTTGGCCTCACTCTGTGAGTACGACTCACCTGTCAAATCTCACCGCATTACTGCTGAGAGTGATGAGGGCTTTACATATATTTTATAATATTCTTCATTTTCGTGTCAAAAAGATAAGTGGTCGAATCAGATAAGATATAAATACATGGAAAGTAATTATTATCTTCCTACGGGGCATTTACCATTTCACCGCAGAATCAAACACGCCCTAAAAATCTTTCTACGGAAACGACCGATGTGTTGGAATAGGTGGATTCTAACGGACACGAACGCTGTTTTGCAAGGCGTGGATTGGGTACTACCCGCCTGGCAGCACAACAGGAGTTCAGAGGGTCCACTATGATGGGTGGGTTTTATCCACACCATTCATCTATTTTGCCATGTCATTTCAGGTTTTAAAATAAAAACTGAAGTAAATCCAAACCTCAAACGTAACACACGGCCGGAATCAGTGGTTTACAAGGACAGTTGAAATCTTCCCGGGACCCACCATAATGCTTCTTTCTCATCCAACCTGTTTATAAGGTCATGTAGGAAAAAGGAAAGCAGCAATACAGTGCGATACAAAACTTCTTTGGCTACCAATAAGTTTTCCACAACAGTCGAAGCTCCTTTCAAACATGCTTTGGGAGACTCATCTCTGACAATGATACAGGCTCAGTGAAATCCTGTCATATCTCAACACTATTAATTAAAATACCTGATGTTGGGGTTGGGGTGAAATAATTATATGTAGAAGCGTTTTTTCCGGCTAATATTTCGTGGTAGATTATAAAAGGTAGGTTGGGCCATAATTACTATTTTACATGAAAATCAAGTTGATCCACTCATTCCAAGACCATGCTAGCTAGTATACTAGTCATACCATTGGCTGTCCAACTTCTTTTTTTTTTTTAAATGCTTTTTTCTGTGCTGACAAATGCAACAGCCTGATTTTGATTTTTGTTCCAAGAGATCATCGTGATATGGCCCACATTTTCCAAAAAATGGATTTTCCACACATGTGGCCAATTGATTGGAGAAAAGATGCTTGTATTATAATTTATTATACAACCACTATATCTAATCATTTCTCCTACCAAGCCAGCTGTTTGGTCCATCAAACCATGATTACAACAAGGAAATTGGATTATTGGAATGTTTGATTGCTGAAGATCAGTGCCTGTGCATTTTGATCTTTGTTTTTAGTGCATATGGGCTGACTTGTACTAATGATAGTTGACTTGGAGTTGCTACTAGTCAATTAACTCAAAATTTTACAGAGTTGGTTAAACATTATAGAATTTATGAAAGTTAGAGAATCCAAGGACTTCCTTTTTAAAAGCGACTCTTGATCTGCGACATTGGATTTCAAGGGATCACGGTTATGAAATTGAAGGTGTTAAGCACCATCTCTGTTCGTACGATTTGTACGGTCTCTACTTCGTCGTTTTGTTAATTAATCTTAGAGGATTTGATGCTTAAATGCAAAATACTAAAAACAAGATTAAGCAAGCTTGAATTTCTGATGCGACGAGATTCAAAATTTCAGTAAGCCGAATAGTAAATGTCCATAAAATGTTTAGAAAAGTAAGAAGGTTAAAAGGAGATGTGATTATATTAAAATAATATGCAAAAAGACTAAGCAACCATGAGTTTCTCATATAACAAGATCCACGCTTGATGGGAGCCTGAAAAGCAGGGGGGTTGAGAAGGAAAATGATAATGCGATCAATGAAGTATGCGTGTAAATGGTGGCGGCTCAATCTTTGCTTTGCAATGCAAAGCAGCTTTGGACTTATAGTCTGAAGTGCACCTAGGCTCAAATGGGTTAACCCAAGTGGGCTAGATGGCTAGTAAAGGGATGAATGAGGCTAAAGAGGGGGCTGGAATGGATAGAAGCTTGGAGACCTAAGCTCTCCCTCTTACTCTCACTCACCTTTTCTCTCTTTCTCTCACTCTCCCTCTCTTTGATTTTTGGTTGGTGAAAATGAGAAGAGGATAGGGTATTTTTAGACCCCTTAGATGATTTTCTTGTAAATGTTAGGACTTTGGTGGGCAAAAAATGATATGGAGGCTTGCGATTGGTGGAGGGGAAGGAGGTGCTATATGACACTTTCTTATGAGTTAAAAAGGTTGGTAAAATGGTAAATAGTGCCCACTCCAAGGGCAATATGGGGTCCACTATAGTTTTCTCTCAAGGAGAGAAATAGTTGTGGTTCTGGCACAACTCTCGAGAGGAAGCGGTAATTGACTTACTGCTAGTAGTAGTCAAACTACCTCCACCCTCTTGCTTTGTTCCAAAATTTAGTCAGTTGGCCCCATATTTTTCAAATGAGCTATGGTTATGGATTGGGGTGGTCGCTAGTAAGTATTAAATATATTTTGGGTTTTTCTGCATTTGGTTTAAGTTTGGCTTAAATCTGTTTTGAATCTATCCTAATTTGGGGTTTTGGCTTAGGCTGAGTTTGGTTTAAGTTTTGGCTAAGGCTTGAAAATGGCTTAAGTTTGGGTAAGGCATGAAATGGCTTGGGGGGTGGCTAAGGCTTGCAAACGGTTCAACGGATGGTTATGGCTTGGGTATCGCTTGGTTGTGGTTTAGTGTTTAGGTATGGTTTGATTATGGTTTAGGAAATAACTGTCAGACCCGTGTCCTAGTCCGTACTGTTCCGTAGGCTTCCGCGATCATACTGGTCAAATTCTGGCAACCCTCGACCCGTTACTGACGTTTACGTGTGATCCTAAGCTGAGTCCTGCATACCGAAGTCGGTTCGAACCTAAACCTATACCTTGGCGACCGCATCGTCGCCGTGGTTCCAACGCCGCGACTCGCGCACCGAACCGATACCCAGGGTAGAAGATGTCGGCCCGCGCTCATTTCGAAAAAACGCCGCGCGTTGCGAACTTTGAGGGAATCTCTACAACATGTCTCATCAATTAATCAATCACTCATGTCAAGTACAAGTTAAGTCACCCCATACCCAAGTACAACACTCATACATTTCTCTTACACAAGCAAGCCCAAAGTCAACCCTCACATCATTTCATCTCTCTCTTCACCCATCCCTTCTTACAACCCATCACTTTACCCATCACCCATCACACCTCACCCATCCTTTTCACCCATCACTTCTCTCTCCTCCTCATTTCTCAAAAACTTCTCCCAAGCAAGAATCACCATACGTCCAAGCTCTCTCTCTCCCAAGCCAAGTGTGGCCCACTTTCCCCACCCTCTCATCTCTCATCCACACCATCAAAACTTCATCAACCTCCATCAAAAGGCAAGGCAAGGAGCTAAGGAGCCTAAGGGAGCAAGAAGAAGGCTTAGAGGTGGGTGATCCACCGTTGAAATCTTATTTTAGGGCCCACTTGTTGGTGGGACCCATTATGATGTATGAGTTGTACATGCGGGGCCCATAGTGGCGGGGCCCCTCCATCGCCGTTTCTCTCATTTTCTCTCTCACTCTCTCTCTCTCCCTTTCCTCTCCCTAGGATGTTGTGGGCCCCACCGAATTGTGTTGAATCTACTCCATCCATTAGACGGAGTGGCCCACCACATTTGAGGAAGATCTCAATTCTTATATATATATATATATATATATATATATATATATATATATATATATATATATATATATATATATACACACACACTATACTATACACACACATGCATGGTGGCCACGATCATGTGGGACCCACCTTGATGAACGTGGGCTACCTACGTGTGGGACCCAGCCATGATGCCTGTGTTATATCCCGGCCGTCCAGCGTCCCTGGACGCTGGACATGCTACTAACA
Source organism: Magnolia officinalis (assembly GCA_021015155.1). Lineage (NCBI taxonomy): Eukaryota > Viridiplantae > Streptophyta > Magnoliopsida > Magnoliales > Magnoliaceae > Magnolia > Magnolia officinalis. The sequence goes on from JAJHSJ010000005.1 coordinate 6,990,087, forward strand.
TGGAGTGCGTGTATTGACATGGATGTGCACTGACAAGCTTTTTTTTTAACAAAAGAGAGGAAATGGTGGGCCACTCATGCAAGCCCCACCTTGATGGATGTGCGTAATCCAAGCCATCCATCCTTTTCTTCAGACCATTTAAGGCGTTGAACCGAAAAATGAGATCAATTTGATGATCAAGTGGGCCATACCATAGAAAATAGTAGTGTATACCGTTAAAACCCGCCTTGATGTTTTTATTCGCTGAAATATACCCAATATTGGGCTTGATAGGCTTGTATTGGGCCACGGTGATCAATGGACGGGACGGATTTCCCAGATGTGGACCCCACCCAGGAAATTTCGTAGATAATAAGAATTTTTTTTAAAAAAAGGAGAAGCAGCAACGCTGCTGCTGCTCTGACAGAAGCAGGCAGCGCCTGCGCTGGCTTCCTGGCGGACCGACGGGTTGGGCCTCACGGCCCAGCCGTGGGCCCCACCGTGATACGTTTCGAACATCAGCACCGTACATTTGGTGCGTCCCCTTTATATTATGGGGTATCCCAAAAATCAGCCATATACGGAACTCAGGTGGGCCATACCATCTAAAATCATGTGAAGACATGCTTAAAACATATGAAAACACTTGGTGGGGCCTACCTGAAGTTTGGATGTGGCTGAAACTTGGTCTGGACCCTCAGCCAGGTGGGACACATATAATGAGTGGGCTGGATTGTGAACCACATTACCGTGGGCCCCTGGTCCATGTGACCATATGAACAGTGGGGTGACAAATAAATATCACGGTGGGCTCCAGGCCCACCCTAGGTCCAGGTGACCTTATAAACAGTTTGGGTGGCAAATAAACATTCCAGTGGGCCCCACGGTCATGTGACCTTATCAATAAGTTGTATGGAAAATAAATAATATGGTGGGCCCCACGGTCATGTGACCCTATCAACATGTTGCATGGAAAAAATATACATTTCAGCGGGCCCCATGGCCGTGTGACCTTATCTCAGGTTGGGCGAAAAATAAGCATTCTGGTGGCCCTTGATAATTTATATATATTATATTATAATATATTATGAAGGGTGGGCCACGTATGTGGGACCCACCGCCGATGTATGTGTTCTAATTCCACCATCCAGACGGAACGATGACCCACCATGATAAGCAAGCGACTCCACCATGGGGTATGTATTTCATCAATGCCGTCCATATGTTTTATATCCACGTAGTCCACCTTATATGAGGCCCATCTTGATTGGTTTAAGGCCCATTGTTGGAGCCCGCCTTTATATATATATTTGAAGCCCATGTTACAAGGCCCATTATGATGTATGCAAGGCCCGTATGATTAGGCCCGCCTTGATGTATTTGTGGCCTGCCCACTAAGGCCCACTTTGATATATATATGAGACCATGATAAAAGACCCATTTGATGTATTGAAGGCCCACGGGTCGAGGCCCAACGGAATGTACATAAGGCCCATTGTAATGTGATTCCACCATGGTTTATATGTTGATATTTTATAGCAGGCTATGCCTTGGGAGCAAATGTTGGTTTGACGTCCACATTGTGTGAATAATGTTGGTTAAATGTCCGCATTATACTCTCCCTAGCGCCCATTGTTAGTCCATACTTGTAATGTACAGGCCGTCTAAGCCCATCTTCGTTCTGATCAGGGCCCATCACCACATAACATGTTTAGTATAGATCCATGATTCATGATCATACGCATCATATGTATGTTTGATATGACGAGTGACTGATCATAACATATGCCTTCGGATAGATTTGTTTATGGGCTCCCTAATAGGCGGAGTTGCCCTACATGAGCGCGGGACGCGTGCAGGATTGTTGCATGTTTGATAGGGTGATTCATGCACTTGCATTTGTGTGATCATGATTATTGTATGCCCTAGTGACATCAGGGCCAAAGCCTCCACAGACACATCGTGGGTGGCTGGATTGGATACTGAAAATGTTTGGTTCTAGCATACGGGCGCCATAGATGTCCCTAGGTGAAAATTTCTAAATCCGATGGTACCAGAGGATGACTCCAACGTCGAGACCGAGTAGATACACGAGCGCGTGAGGGCCGTATACCAATAGGCCGCGTCACCCACTCTGTCGTGGTCGGTTGAAAAGGGGTGTGACCTTACCCGCCTAAGTGAGGGGGCAATTTCTAGGTTGAGTTTGACCAACTTGAGGAATAGGTCCACTATCGACGAGCCGGGCCCGATATTGGAAGGCGGATAGTGAGGTCTCTTCCGCTCTCCCAGTTGTGCGTTCCGATAGGGATGGCAAGCTGGCGTAGAGTGTACTAGACCCCGGTGATTATTCAGACTGAGAACCGTACTGATTTGATGCTCTAGTGAGGAGCTGCATTGATATGAGGAGGTGGATTGACATGCTTGATTTGCATTATGCATCGTATGGCCTTGACATGGCCGATAGTATTCATATCTTGCATCGCATAGCCTTGGTACGACTGACTGCATTCATGTACTCATCAGCATGTTTCCGCATTACTCTGACCTTGCATTCTGAGCACGCTCATATTGCGCACACACTTACATCACCCTCTAAGCTTTCTATAAGCTTATGCACGATTGATGCGTGCAGGTGACGCCAGGACGCAGCCGTAGTCTCGCCGCAGTTGGAGCGTGCAGCCGAGCTTTTAGAGTTTTTGTCATTTTCAGTATATTGTATTTCCCTTTCATACGCCTTGTACTCAAAAGTTTTTGATTATAGTGGATTTTGTGATGGTGTTTTTGTGGTTATTGTTCGTGAGTTATGCTCATTATAAATCGAATCATGATTGAAATCCTTCTTGTAGCATCCCAGTATCGGAACCTGGTATATGGGTGCCGGGAGCCGAGAATGGGGTACTACGGAGGCTGTTGGCGCCGGATTCGGCAATCGAGAATTTTGTGAGTCCGGTTTTCGAGTTCGGGGCGTGACAATAGCTCTTAAGGACCATCTATGCTTCATCAAGTTGCTAGCCTGGGTAGGACACTTACAGAATGATGAATAAACAATGAACCGCAACACTCACAATAGCATGGAATCGAACCTAACTTAATGGACAGGCCCAACCAATTTCAGGTTTAAACGGCCAACAATGTTTAAAACCAGTCAAAATCGATCACCCCAATCGCACTGCTTGGTGATCGAGATTTATATCTTATTTTGTGTTTGGTTGCACCGAATTTCACAAACCAAACCAAATTTGCCTAATCAATTATGACATTTCATGATATCTGGTGCAATCAAATGTACCCTTAATAATAGATCGCAATAATGCTTACCTTCAAAATAATGTTTTACCTAATAGTTTTCTACATATTTCTTTTTTCTCCTTTTATTTTAATGGTCTGCTGGTATATATATATCTCAACATATTACAATGCAATACTCTTGAAACTTGAAACTTTATCAGTTAGATTTGGATCCTCTTCATTCACCCAACCCATTTATTGATGGGAAACCTCTTAATTGGGCGATGACAAAAAATAAAAATAAAAATTGATCATTATGAATATTTTAATCTTTTGATCATACAATGGTTTCCATGGTTGTCCACATTCAAACTTGAGTCAAATGCAAAAGGATTGAAATTATCCCACTTAGAGATTTTATTTATTGGCATCCACTGTACAAAGTGAGAAATGATGACGTGTTATAGGTTATAATGGTCCTGGTCGGACAGGTTTACTTCAATAGTTCAATAATCAATATAACTTTCCATTAAGCTCAAACCACGGCCTGTCTTGCAAAAGCATGACTGATTGGATAATCTTATGCATCCTATGGCCCTCCTTTAGCGAAGCCATGGATGTAATGTTTATGCTTGAATGAATTTTTATTTTATTTTAGAAGTATAGGTTATCATCTGTGATCTCCCAACAAATAGATTGATCCAAGGGTTTATTGGACCTATATATTTTGTGTAGTGATTTTGACCCTTCATGTTTAAGGTCATTTATCAAATGGTTAATATTCATCACATTAGTGCAATGTTTCCATTGTAGCCCATGTGTGCATCGAGTCTAATCAACTGTCTAAGATCAATGAGCTAGGAGCATAATGACTTACAGTGCTTTGAGAGCGTTAGGATGTGTAGTGCCTAATTATCAAAGATGTACTGTTCATCATGCTAGTAAATTAGCAAGTAGAAAACAACTTTATAATTTCACATAAAATTTTATGTAAACCCTAATTTATTTAGGCTAATATATATTTTATCCATAGAGAGAAAGCCATCACTATAATGAGAGTTACTTTTTCATTTTTTAGTCATTGAGCATAATTGACCGATCTAGCTTTGTGAATGTATTAAAGTGAAAACCCCGTGAATCTTTATACCGTGATTTGCATTTTTTTAAATCAATGCGTGTGATAAAAAAATTTAAAAAAAGAAAAAAAAAAAAAAAAAAAAAAAGAGAAGAAGAAGTAATCTTTCTGCCAGCTGAGTGGGGAGCATTTTACCTCAGTCATAAACAACTGGAGTAGCTAGAGCCTAGAGGCAATTTCCCCTAACAATTTAATTTCCATGGAGTCGTACTTGAAAACTTTGAATTTTCTGTTGAGAGGGGGAGACAGTACCATTATTACCATTTGCAGTGAAAATTGGAACATCCTACTAATCAGGTAGGCTACACACATACAGAGAGTCAAACCATTCTCTTTACATCGATTTCAACGGCTAAGCCTTACTTATCAATGGACCATCCTAATTTTCATATCGACTGATCTTTTCTGTTTGGACCACGATTTCTACGGATCAGATGTTATAAAAGTGTCCCAAGTCAGCCAAGAAAGTAAAAAAAGAAAAGAAAAGAAAAGAAACGTATGTTAAGATCACACAGACCGTTGTACACGATCATTTCCGTTACCGTGGGCGCTGATACCGGTTTTTTAAGAGGAATGCTAAACGATTTGCAAGGAGATCAAAGAAGTGATTCGCGTTATACATGCTAAATTGGAATATAAGTAAGAGATCCATTCCATTCATTAGATTATATACATTCCGTTATATATATATATATATATATATATGTATAAAAATTTTCGCCTAAGACTTATTAGGTGGACACATTTATATTAAATATAGACCGTTGGTGATTATACAAACTTCTGTTTTATCGTACGTGTGCCACCCACATGATGAATGGATAGGAATTATTTCTATAAGCTCATGATGAGTGTGGGACCCAATTGAATACTGGATCCAATATCTCACACGTGTGGTACTTTGCCGCCTGTTGCTGGAAGTCACCAATTCGGTATCTCCTTCCGCGAATCCTTTACCATTCGTTTCCTGAAATCACTTTTTAACGGTTACAGAGAATATAATATATATATATATATATATATATATAGCTTATTAGTACACCTAGGGAATCTTGGTAGGGAATCGACACCGAGACCTAAATGGATTCATCTGGTTCCGTGCCAATTCCACTCCATGTTTGGAAAAGCTTGGAATTAGATCGGATGGAATTGCATTGGGTCCCGTGCCAATTTCACTCAATGCTAGCAACTTGTGTAGGTCCCACCCTGATGTGTGGGCTATATCCACACCGTCCACCCGTTTTTTGAGATTATTTTAGAGCATGGGCCAAAAATCAGGTAATTCTAGAGCTCAAGTGGACCCACCACTGAAAGCAACGGGGATTGAATACTTACCGTTGAAAACTTCTTTGGGGCTACATAAGTTTTGGATCTATCTCATTTTTCGGCCCATACCATAAAATGAGGTTACAAAACAAATGAACGGTTTAGATATAATACATGTGTGTTATTCTGGTAATTTCAAATAATGGTGGGTATATCCATTCAATGTACCACCGTATTACCAACAAAGCATAGCGTTAATCTAATCCCATGGAATCATGGGACAATCCCTGCAACGGGTATTAATGATGTTTTTTTTAATCCAATCCCACCTAATCCCTTCTAATCCCGTTGTCCAAACAGGGCCTAAAAGTGTTGAAATGAGGTATCTTTCACTCGGTATACCACTTGATCAAGGATAAGAGTGTGATGTCTTATTTATATAAGATCCCCTTTAGATCTCCATTTGTGGAAGCAATGTGCGGTGTTTGGTTGGATCCCGGACCACTGTGATGTATGTGACTTACATCCACACTCTCAAATCAATTTTGACAGCTCAGATATGCCACAAGAAACAGTCTTGATTGAATCGCCACCTTTGAAAACTTCATGGGGGCCACTGGAATGGTCATTTTCCATCCAACCTGTTGATAAGGTTAAAAAGATCTGGATGAAGAGACAACAGCTTGATCCAATTAAAAATTGGCCCACAATAAGTCTTTAACGGTCGATTATCACTTTTTCCTGTATTATGGTACACCTGAGATTTGAATCTGCTTCAATTTTTTGGAATCATACACTAAAATGAGTTTTCATCACGGATGGACGACGTGGATGTAAGTCACATACATCAAGATGCGCCCCACGGTCAGGGATCCCACCCACCTCGGTGGATCCGCGTATACACCGAAGCCGTGGCCCGAAGCGATCCCGTCGCCGCACACGCTACGTGTTTGACTAAAGGACAACCTCAGATTCTCCCCGGGAACAGTATGATCCTCGACCTAGGACACGTGAAGTGTCCTCGACCCCTGATTTTCTACAAGTATGGTCCAAGGATTAATGATCAAGACCGTCAATCTGAAAGGTCCCATCGTACTCGCACATCCTTTTCAGTTTTAATTTTGCATGACTCCGGTTAAAGGACTTAGGTTGTCCCGCTGTCCATCTACGGAAGAGAACGCAAAATGACGGCTGGGCCACCAAACATGAGCCACAATTGTAGAAGATCACGGCTGGAGGATTCTGAACGTTATCCTATCCTTTGCCCGAGGACCAACTAATTCTGATTTGAAATTGAAACGGTGTCTACAGGTCGACAACTACATATCCGCGTTGAATAGCCTATTCAACAAGTGCTGCCGGTGGGGTCCAACAGGGTGTGTGCATTTAATCCAATCTATTCATCAGCGTCCACTCATCATGAAAATTTGAGGCACAAAAAATCAGTCTGATCCAACCATCATGTTGGATTTAAGCTGAATTCTGAAGGTTTTTTGATGATTGTCCATTATTTTCCTTAGTAGTTGTGTCAACCTTATTTTATATATTACATCCAACCCGTGAATTATGTGATTTCCACTATTAATATGGTATGGATCAAAAATAAATTTATATTAATTTTATATGGACCACAAAATGGAAACAAATAGTGAAGCATCCAAAAACCGCCCAATTCATTTGGTGAACTAATTTATGGTTGGATCGGTCTGAGATGGGACTCCAATTTTCTATGGATCTACCATGTGGACAGATTGGATGCCACATAGACACCTAAGTGGGCCCAATTTAAAGCGGTTGTATGGTAAACCTATCCAACAAGGCATTGTAGCTACAGATGAACCGACCTCGCTAGAGTGGGTCTGACTGTACTGATTGTCCATTTGTACTTGCCGACAAGGGACGCGGATTAGATACAGACAGGTTGAGTGGCGAATCTGTCACGGAAGCGAAGTCACCAAGTGGGCCACTATGATGTATGTGTTGTATCCACACCGTCCATCGCTTTTGAGATATCCTTTAGGGTATAGAGACAAAGAATGAGGCAGATAAAATTCTGTAGTCAGCCCTACCCTATAAAATAGTGGGAGAGTGATTTTCACCATTAAAACCATTCTAAGGCCCACCTTAATGTTTATTTGCAACCCAACCTATTCAAAAGTTAAAAATGACATGAAATAAGCGAAAATACAGATATCATTTTGATCTAATACTTTTGTGTGGCCTTAGGAAGTTTTAAATGGTGGGCGCCACTGTCCTCACTAGTTTCTATGCTAGGTGTACTGGAGTGTTGGGTTTAACTCATTCTTTGGATTTAATTTATTTTTTGAATATTGCCTCGAAAACGATCTCTGAAAATGGATGGAAGGTATGGATACAGAACATACATTGTGGTGGGGCCATGAAACTTGGTGACGTGACGTCAGTAGAGAGTCTCGCTGGTCAACCTGTGAGAGAATGAAAGTTTGGAGAACGTTTGGCGCGTGGTATTAAATGGGATTTAAGAAGACGGGAAAGCTTTAAATTAGATTAGGTGGAGTTGCATGGGTCCGGTGCCTCCACTCAATGTTAGTAAGTTGTGTAGGTCCTACAATGATGCATGGACTATATCCATGCCGTCCACCTATTTTTTAAGATCATTTTAAAGCACGGACCCAAAAAATCAAGTAGATCTAAAGCTCAAGTGGACCCCACAATAAAAAGCAGCTGGGATTGAATACCTATTGTTGAAAACTTTTTTGGATCCATATAAGTTTTGGATCTGCCTCATTTTTAGGCCCATGCAATAAAATGAGGTTACAAAACAGATGAACTGTTTGGATATAACAAATATTTGTTATTCTAAATAGTTTCAAATGATGGTGAGTATATCCATTCAATGTACCACCATATTACAAGTATATCACGGAATTAAGCGTACTCGCTCGCTTTAGACATGCAAGGTACTTCTCAGAACACGTGTCAACTTGAAAGGATTTTGACAGATCTATTCCACACACCAGGTATCCGAATAATTGAAATATTCTTTTAAATAAAGATAATGTCGGTACATTCGTCAAGTGGGGCACATATGCACTTTGAATATGAACAGTCGGCCATTTAACTAACTTTTTTTTTTCTTGTTTTTATTCAAGTACTGGACCAAAATGATTTTGTTGACCCGCCAAATATCTCAATGAGTGGCCCGGATCTCGCACAGGTGACCATGTTGTCACATTCTCCACCACTCTCCTGTGCACCGATTGTGACGTACACGTTCATTTCCCCATCGGCCGACCTTACCGTGTGGCCCACCTTGATGTATTTATATATTCTTTATCCATGCCTTTGATGTATGTAATGTTGATCGTGACATCCGTGCGGCCTCACCCACGATGGTGCCGACCATACGTGTGGCCCACTTTGATTTATGTATTCTTTATCTATGCCATCAATTCATTTTTTATATCATTTTAAATCATGAGCCTAAAACTGAAGCAAATTTAAATCTAAGTGGACCATATTATATGAAAAGTAGTGTTTATACACCCATGGCTAAAAAAATGAAGATTAAAAATAATTCAAAACTTTTGTAGCCCGTAAGAAGCTTTTAATGGTCAATTACCACTGTTTCCTATAATATAGTCTACTTGAATTTTGAATTTACTTCATTTTTTTTTATCACACCATAAAATAATTAGGCAAAACAGATGGATGGCATAAATAGAGTATATCTCCATCAATGTCAGTAAAATAAGTCATTTTACTAATTATTATTTTATATTGAAGTGACACAATCAAGGTGATTGAACCAGAATCATTTTATTAATGGGCAAAATATCTCAATGGGTGGCCTGGATTGTGCAAAGGTAACCATGTCGTCACTTGTTCATTTCCACATCTGCCAACTAGAGTGGTGATATTAAGTCAGACTTGTTGCTAATGGATTGGATTGGGTGTGGCCGGCTTCACCTAACAAGGCGCCAACTTTATTGTGCGCGCGGCCCACCTTCAAGTATTTATTTTTTATTATGTGTATTTTAACATATCTATGAAAATTTGAAAAAGCTAATGTCTTAATTAAGTTTTGTTTTCTTTTGTGTTTTTCTTTAGTTTCATATTAGATGGTATGTGAGAATAATATGAATTTATATATCTTTGTTCAACATAGACTTTCGACAAATATATTGAACTATATCCAAGCCTATATGTACAAAACTTATTGATAATGTCAAACAAACTTAAATGAAGAGAAAGAAATAAATATTAGCTTGATCTATAACTTCTGTGCCCCACTGATGGTGTGGATTCGCTTGCTCACCACCCTATATATACAAAATTGAAGCATATCTAGAGCCCAAGTACCCTATACAAAACTGAAGTTATGGTGGCACGAAAGTGCTGGATCAAACTCAATATTAATGCATTTGGATGGTGGTGTGTATTCACTCACCACCCTATACAAAATTGAAACATATCCAAAGCTCAAGTGGAAACACAACAGAAACAGTAGGTATTGAAACACCTATCTTTATGGGGGCACAAAAGTATTGGATTAAGTTAATATTTGTGTTTTTCCTATATAGGTTCATTCGACCTTATGAACAAGTTTGAACAAATAAACATCACTGTAGGCCCTAGGAAGATGAACCTTATGAACAGGTTTGGACTCATAAACATCACTGCAGGCCGGCCCTAGAAAGGTTTCAACCGTAAGCATAATCATCCCCACTGTTTTCTACGTGTGGTCCACTTTAGCTTTGGATTTGTCTCAATTTTGGGCGCACACCCTTTAATGAATAGGAAAATTGCAGCATGAATAAAACACATACATCACAGCGGCCCCTCGGAGAATGAACACCATGCATATGGATAAAACACATACATCATAGTGAACCCCACAGAAAATCTAAACCACGCATGTATAAATATAAATTACATTGGAATGGGCCTCATAGACAATCCACACCACACATGGATAAAACACAGACATCACAGTGGGCCCCACAGAGAATCCACACCATGTGGGATAAAACACAATCAGTGGCCTCACACACTCACGTGTTTTATCCATGTATATTTAGAATAAAACATATACATCACGCGTGGGCCCACACATATTCCACACCATGCTAAAGCGGACACAAATTGAAAACGGACACTTTTTGGCAATTTGTAAGTAATTTCTAGGTGCCTGCTTACCAGCCCTGTCCGCAAGAGACACTGGCAAATTAATGAAGGTATGGTAGACGCTTGTTTTGCATCCGTCTTACCTCAGTGGGAATGTGATGTGTGGGGCATCCAATCCATTCATTATTCCGAGTATTTCGTCATTCTAGGGATTTTATGATAGGACGAAACAGAAAAATCAGATCGATTCAAAACTAAAATGGACTACTCCACATGGAATAAATTAAGATGAAGATGCCCACCATTGATATCATCCATTGCTATCTTCGACATCCTCTTAGGATGCAGCTTGATGTTTATTTCCATCCAACCCATTTACAAAGATATCCCGTGATCAAGGGAAATCCTTTCTTCTTCTTCTTCTTCTTCTTCTTGTTGTTGTTTTTTTTTTTTTTTTTTTTTTTTTTTGGGTTAGCTTGTTAGTACACACCCATGTCAGTACACACTCCATGTTACCCACCCCCGCTAGGGATCGATACCAAGACCTCAAGTGTTGAAACGAGGTATCTCCACTCAGTCTGCCAGTTGAGCTATGGATCTGGGTGTGATCAAGGGAAACCCTAGACATCATCTTGTCCAAGGCCTTACTAGCAGTACAAAGATGTTTTCAATTGTAGGCCTTCCACTCCTACCTTTCCCATGGCATGGTCAGATAATTTTGTAAACTTATGTTCTAATACGAGCCAGCGCAAACAATGGAAGAAGTGAATGTCTCGTGCACGTCTTGGTGGGTGTGTTGGGATGCCTTGCACAAACCTTAGGATCTAGCCTCCCGAAACAAACCAGAATTATGGATAATAAAAGCAATGAAATAAATCAAAGCATCAATCACACACCACACAAGAGATTTTTACGTGGAAAACCCTCAAAGAGGTAAAAACCACGGGACCTCGTCCAGATCAACAATCCACTATGAAGTAGAACGTTTACAACCTTCTTCACTCACGCAGGAGTGGATAAACAATAAGAGAAATAGAGAAAACGGAGAGATCTAACCGATTACGAGGACATAGAAGCGCTGAGATGTAGATTGCAAAGTAGAGAACCTCCACGAGCAGAACCTCCCTTCTATAAGCTTCCTCTCTCTCTTTCTCCCTCTCTCTCACCTTTGATAGCCCTAAACCCTTTAGCAAATACCTTGTAAAGCTTTAGGAAACCCTCTTGCTATTTTGTGATACCTAGAAAAACCCTAGGCAACCCCTTTTATAGTTTTGGAAAACTCCTTTCCGCATCCCAGTTGCGAAAGGACTCAAATCCGCAGTTTCGCGCAAAATCGCGGAACAAACTGCGTAACCTACGACCGGTCCTGGATTTCCTACGACCGGTCGTAGCCACCCTCGACCAGTCCTAACTCACCCTCGACCAGTCCTAGCTACAGTAAAAAACAGCAAAGTTACTCGCTGGACTTTGAGTCGTGCCAGGGCTCGAACCTACGACCGGTCGAGCGCCTCCCACGACCGGTCGAGCGGGGCTCAGGACCGGTCGAAGACGGGGAAAAAACCCCATCAAATCTCCCCCTTTTTGACCCAGGAGGGATCCACCTTCTTCAAGCCAGCCAGGTTTCTACAAACCTCAAACTTGCCCTTGAGCAAAGCCTTGGTCATCATGTCTGACCCATTATCGTCCGTGTGGACTTTCTCAAGCTGTAACACCTTCTGTTCCAAAGTATCCCTGATCCAGTGATACCGAATCTCTATGTGTTTCGACTTGGAATGCTGACTTGGATTCTTGCTCAAGTGTATAGCACTTTGACTATCGCAATAGACCACGTGCTCCTCCTGCTTTAGGCTAAGTTCCTGTAGGAACCTTTTCATCCAAAGCATCTCTTTACATGCTTCTGTGACTGCGATGTATTCGGCTCTGTCGTCGACAATGCTACGACCTTCTGTAGCTTGCTCTGCCAAGAAACCGCTCCCCCTGCAAACGTGAACATGAACCCCGATGTAGACTTCCTGGAATCTATGTCACCTGCCATATCTGCATCTGTGTAGCCCTCTAACACAGGTTTACCGTCACCATAGCATAGGCTCAACCTGGATGAGCCTCTTAGATACCTCAGTATCCACTTTACCGCTGCCCAATGCTCTTTGCCAGGATTGGCAAGATACCGGCTGATAACACCAACCGCATATGCTATGTCTGGGCGTGTACACACCATAGCATACATCAAACTTCCTACAGCTGACGCGTAGGGTATCTTCTGCATCTCTTCCACCTCTGTCTTCGTCTTGAGACACTGCCTGTCGCTCAATCTGAAGTGACCATCCAGTGGAATACTGACCGGCTTCGCTGCATTCATATTGAACCGCTCTAGGACTTTCTCAATATACCGCTCTTGTGACAGCCAAAGCTTCCTGCTACTTCTGTCACGGGTTATCTCCATTCCTAGGATCTGTCTAGCCGGGCCCAAGTCTTTCATCGCAAAAGACTTGCCCAACTCCTGTTTCAGCCTGTCAATCTTTTTGATGTCTTTTCCCATGATGAGCATGTCATCAACATATAACAGCAGAACTAAGAAATCACCGTCTGAGAACTTACGCGTGAACACACAGTGGTCCGACTCCGTTCTGTCATACCCATGTTGTAACATGAACGAATCGAACTTCTTGTACCATTGCCGTGGAGCTTGTTTCAGCCCATACAAGCTCTTCTTCAGCCTACACACCATATGCTCCTTGCCCTTGACTTCGAACCCCTCTGGTTGGTGCATGTAGATCTCTTCTTCCAGGTCACCATGGAGAAAGACAGTTTTAACATCTAACTGCTCTATCTCCAGATCCATGCTAGCCGCCAACCCAAGCAACACCCGTATGGATGTCATCTTCACCACTGGTGAGAATATCTCCTCGAAGTCTATGCCTTTCCTCTGACCAAACCCTTTCACCACAAGTCTGGCCTTAAACCTCGTCTGTGAATTCTTCTGCTCAACCTTTTTTCTGAACACCCACTTGTTGCTCAAAGCTTTCTTGCCCTTAGGCAATTTCGCCATGTCATAGGTGTGGTTCTTATGCAAGGATTCCATCTCCTCTTGCATAGCTTTCAACCACTCCTCCTTATGCTCGTCGGCTAGGGCCTCAGAATAATCTTCTGGCTCTCCCCCATCGGTTAGCATAATGTACTCATGCGGCGAGTACCTCTTGGACGGCTGTCTGTCCCTAGATGACCTCCTCACCTGTGGCTCAACAGGTGGATCAAGTGGGGGCTGCTCCCCTGGTCCATCTTCTGAAGGAACTCCCTCGTCCTCTGCACCTTGCTGTACTCCCCCGTCATCAGGCACCACGGGAGGAGTAATCGGATCCATGTCCTCTAGCTCACCTGAACTAGGCTGGTTCTTCTCTGGCTTACCAATGTCTTCGATACACTGATCTTCAAAGAAAACCACATCTCTGCTCCTGACGAGCTTCTTCTCGGTCGGATCCCATAACTTGTAACCGAATTTTTCATCACCGTACCCCAAGAACACACACTGCCTGATCTTCATATCGAGCTTGGACCTCTCGTCCTTTGGTACATGAACGGATGCCCTGCATCCAAACACCCTGAGATGACTGTACGATGGATCCTGTCCAGTCCACACCTTCTCAGGTACTTCTCCATTCAACGGGGCTGATGGAGACCTGTTTATCAAATACACCGCCGTGCGCATTGCTTCTCCCCAGAACGTCTTGGGCAACTTCGCATGGGATAACATGCATCTGATTCTCTCAACAATGGTGCGATTCATTCGCTCAGCTACACCATTATGCTGGGGGGTCTTGGGAACCGTCTGTTCATGCCGTATACCCTGGGACTTGCAGTACTCATGAAAGTCGCCAATGTATTCACCACCATTGTCAGTGCGGATGCACTTCAATGGTCTACCTGTCTCTCTCTCGACCATAGCATGAAACAATTTAAACACACCAAAGACCTCGTCCTTGGATTTCAAAGCATAAACCCAAACCCTCCTAGATGCATCATCTATAAAAGTAACAAAATACAATGCCCCACCCAAGGTTTTTGTCCTCATAGGACCACAAACATCAGAATAAACCAAATCTAATGCATGCACTTTATTAACATGAGAAGCAGTTTTAACGAATGAAACTCTATGTTGTTTCCCTGATAAACAATCAAGACAGGTTTTAAGAGGCATACCTGTCACGTCTGGAAGGAGCTGCTTCTTTGCTAGTACCTGAAGCCCTTTTTCACTCATGTGGCCTAGACGCCTGTGCCACATGTCAATAGCTGAATCTTCCGCTGCGTTCAACCCACCCTTGCATACACTGACACTTGCCTTGTACAGGGTGCAACACTTCTTTCCTCTGGCTGCGATCAACGAACCCTTGATGAGCTTCCAACGCCCACCAGCGAACCGGCTTTCATAGCCATCATCATCCAACCTTCCCGTCGACATCAAGTTGAGGCGAAGGTCTGGGATATGCCTCACATCCCTGAGAACCAATGTGCAGCCCACATCAGTTTTCACACAAATATCACCAACTCCCACGATCTTTGATACGCCAGAATTTCCCATCTCACGGTCCCTAAGTCGCCTGACTTGTAGCTTGTGAAGAAGTCCCTGTGCGGAGTCGCATGAAAAGAAGCTCCCGAGTCAATCACCCAATCGGTGTACTGACTCGTATCTGTGAGACACACATCATGATCTGCTGAAAGAATAATAACAACGTCGCCATCTGAAGCGACCGCAGTGGAATCTGATTCATCTTCCTTCCCTTTTCCTTTCTTGTCGTTCTTACGACATTCATGCTTATAGTGGCCCTTCTTGCCACAATTCCAGCATTCAACATCTTTTCTGTTGCTTGACTTGCCTCTTGATTTATCTCGGGCCTTCCCGCCCTTCCTGTTCTTTCCTCTCCCCCGTTCCTGTGTCACAAGGGCCTCTTGCTGAGTAGACCCCTGAGACTTCCTCCTTGTCTCTTCATTAAAGAGACAGCTAGTTACCTGTTCCATGGATATCTTTCCGTCTGGCGCGGAGTTACTTAGAGACACCACCAATGTCTCCCAACTGTCAGGCAATGAACTAAGCAATAGTAAAGCCTGCAATTCGTCATCCAGGACCATCTTCATAGAGGTGAGTTGGTTCACTATATTGCTGACCTCATCATCATGTGCTCGGCCACAGAACCACCATCCTTGAACTTGAGATTCACAAGTCGCCTTATCAGAAATATCTTATTACCGGCTGTCTTCCTCTCATACAACCCTTGTAATTTTAGCCATAGGCTTTCGGCTGAGGTTTCCGTAGACACATGGTGGAACACAGAATCATCCAACCATTGTCTAATAAACCCCACCGCCTTTCGGTCCGTCTTCTTCCAATCATCATCAGTCATATCCTTGGATTTTGCTGATATGCCTCTGAGATTGGAGAATATAGGTCCTTGCAATAAAGCAAGTCCTCCATCTTAGCCTTCCATATGGTCCAGTTAGAACCATTGAGGCTGATCATCCTTGAGCCACCTTCCATAATTCAAAACCGATCCTACCCGTTCAATGAACTTAGCTTTGATACCACTTTGTTGGGATGCCTTGCACAAACCTTAGGATCTAGCCTCCCGAAACAAACCAGAATTATGGATAATAAAAGCAATGAAATAAATCAAAGCATCAATCACACACCACACAAGAGATTTTTACGTGGAAAACCCTCAAAGAGGTAAAAACCACGGGACCTCGTCCAGATCAACAATCCACTATGAAGTAGAACGTTTACAACCTTCTTCACTCACGCAGGAGTGGATAAACAATAAGAGAAATAGAGAAAACGGAGAGATCTAACCGATTACGAGGACATAGAAGCGCTGAGATGTAGATTGCAAAGTAGAGAACCTCCACGAGCAGAACCTCCCTTCTATAAGCTTCCTCTCTCTCTTTCTCCCTCTCTCTCACCTTTGATAGCCCTAAACCCTTTAGCAAATACCTTGTAAAGCTTTAGGAAACCCTCTTGCTATTTTGTGATACCTAGAAAAACCCTAGGCAACCCCTTTTATAGTTTTGGAAAACTCCTTTCCGCATCCCAGTTGCGAAAGGACTCAAATCCGCAGTTTCGCGCAAAATCGCGGAACAAACTGCGTAACCTACGACCGGTCCTGGATTTCCTACGACCGGTCGTAGCCACCCTCGACCAGTCCTAACTCACCCTCGACCAGTCCTAGCTACAGTAAAAAACAGCAAAGTTACTCGCTGGACTTTGAGTCGTGCCAGGGCTCGAACCTACGACCGGTCGAGCGCCTCCCACGACCGGTCGAGCGGGGCTCAGGACCGGTCGAAGACGGGGAAAAAACCCCATCAGGGTGATGTCGAATATTATTATTATTATTATTTAACATATGCTCCCTACAAAATTCACTCCCTAAGAGCAGGATGACGTGTTACATGAGCTCGAAGAATTGGAATACGGAATGGCTATCTACATTCATTTGAATGGTCATCCTTCCTTCCAGGGGCAGCTCAACATTTTTTTGGGTGCCTTAGGCAAGTCATAAAAATGAGGCTTTAAAAAAAAATGAAGTTAAATTTTAATTTAGAACAATGATATTAGAATTTAATTTTTTGAGAACTTAATTAGTAATAAAGTAAATAGTTGTGGTCCTAAGTTTTAGGAGAAGAATTTATTGGGAATGATGCTAATATTTTAATAAACTTTAAGGAACTTCACTTAACTTCAATGGAATTCAACAAAATTTGACTCACTTCAACAAACTTTGTTGCACTTCGATACACTTTTGACAGAAATTATCTACTCCGACAAAGTATGTCGAAGTCTACCTAAGTATATCAATGTGTTGAAATACATCAAAATGGGTTAAAGTGTCTCAAAGTGGGTTGAAGTGCATCAAAGTCTGTTGAAAATTGTTGGAGTTTGTTAGAGCGTGTCAAAGTGCATGTAAGTCTATACAATTAGGCTAAGGATGAATGGCTCGGTTTGGTTGATATTGTAGAAAAACAGTGCAATATTTATACAAATATCAAACAGATACAACCTAGTTCCATTAATATTGAAGATGAATATTTGAAATAGGCCTAAAATGAAGATCAACTTGTTTACAAATATAGCAGGTCAGTTTTGGATTGGCCTAATGAATGCTCAGTCATCCTAGTGAGTGTATGTTCTGAAGTTGTCGTCCATCATGTGTGGCCACTTATATACTCGTTGGCTCCTAATTTAGTTATTCATCAACACCCTGATCCATAGCTCAAGTGGTAGACTGAGTGAAGAAAACCTCATTTCAACACAGGTGTTAGTATTGATTCCCTAGTGGGGGTGGCTAATAGTGGAGTGTGTATTGACATTGGGGTGTGTACTAACAAGCTAACCCAAAAAAAAAAGAATAAGTTATTCATCATAAACATCGGCCTAATTAATACATTCATTTTCAGTATTAGTATAATTGGAATGTTTATCTTCAACATTAGCTTAATCAATTTGTTAATAATCATCATGAGTATCTTAGGACTAATGATTTTCAATCGTCATTATGAGCCTCTTGGGATCCACCATGATGCGTATCTACATCCATTCATCTAATGTGGCATGCCAAGATGAATGGATTCATAAAAAATTAGGTCAATTTGTGACTCATGTGAGCCACGCCATGTGAATTTAAAGTTTATAGGTATGTTTTTTAGCATTCTCTACGTGTGGCTAACCTAAGTTTTTTATTTGAAGATGAAAAGCCATATTCATCTGGTCGAGATGCAACGTGTAGCGTACTTAAATAACATTTAGACATACTTCGGCGGACTTCAAAGGACTCCAATAGTCTTTTAAGCTAGACATGCTTTAATAGGTTTTGGTAGACTTCGGTAAACTTTGACATATTTTGATCAGCTTTGGCAGATTTTGGTTGAGTTTAATATGCTTATGCATACTTTAACCAACTTAGATAAACTTTTTGTTGGGATTTTTGGCCTGCGGAATCACACAGATCTAGATCTAGGATGGTAATCCAATGGCACCAAGCACATACACAAGAAAAGAGAACACACAGATTTAACGTGGAAAACCCTTGCAGGAAAAAATCACGGCACAAAGCGACAGATCACCACTATGAAAGCATCAATTACAAAGAGAAAGGACTTACCCGATTCAAACAACCTCGAATCTCACCCTTGCTACACCCTTTGATAACCCTAGAACCCTTTAGAATACCTTTAGGAAGTCTTAGGATAATCAAAGGATAGCCCTAGGGACCCCAATTTATAGTTTTGGCAACTTCCCTTTCGTATCCCAGTTGCGAAAGGACTTGCGTCACAAAATCCGCGAAACTCCTTTCGCATCCCAGTTGCGAAAGGACTTGCGTCACAAAATCCGCGAAACTCCTTTCGCATCCCAGTTGCGAAAGGACTTGCGTCACAAAATCCGCGAAACTCCTTTCGCATCCCAGTTGCGAAAGGACTCAGATTTAAGACATCTCGCAACAATCTCCACCATGTCTTCAATCTTCAACCGTGTAGCTTCTTGACCTCTTTTCTTATTTCTGCATCACATCATAGCTCAAGATCACATTGGCCAACCAGCGCCAATCACGGATCTGATAGATACCTGCTATACCGTCGGCGCGAATATCTCTGAGAAGCCGATCTCTTCTCTCTGAGAATAACTCCTCGCTACCAACCTCGCCTTGTATCTATACTGTATCCTCTTGAAGGTCCACCTACATCCAACCGCTCACCGGCCCACTGGAAGCTCCACCAGCTCCCATATGTCGGTCTGGTACAACGAATCCATCACATCGCCCATAGTCACCTTCCACTTCTCAGCACCAGGCTCACCTAGAGCCATCAGAATAGAAGATGAATCCCCTGCAATATTGGAGTCGTCCATGTACCTTGCCGATATCCTGCAATCATGCCATGTGGTTCTTCTCACAGGTGGCTGCTCCACCTGCTCTGTATCCCTGTCCGCACGTCTCAGCCTTCCTGCCCTGCCCGCTCATGTGGCCATGCCCATCATGCCACACACGTGCAGAGGTGGAATTCGCTACATCCACTGTAGCTCCACCTTTTGAAGTGCTCCCGATCAACCTGTAAACATGATCGAGTCGTTGCGCTTTCATGACTACCCGTGCCCCCTTGGATACCTTAAGAGCACCATCAATACCTGTGTACTTGCATCCCTTTGCCTCAAGCACACCAAGAGAAATCAGATTTTGTTTCAAATCAGGAACGTGCCTGACATCAGTCAAAGTACGCTCCACTCCATCAAACATCCTGATGCGTACCGTACCAATAGCCACAACATTACAGGCAATGTCATTGCCCATAAATACCTGTCCACCATCGCACTCCCTATAGCTGGTGAACCAACTCCGATGAGGAGTCATGTGAAAAGATGCCCCTGTGTCTAGCATCCACTCGTCCTTACGATCATCGTATGACCGTCTGAGCGAAGACACAGACAAAACATCACCATCACATCCACTCGATTCATCTGACGTGGCAGTGTTAGCCTCCCTGCATGAAGCCTCAGAATCTTCCCTCTTAGATTTAGGATTTTCACAATCCCTTTTCACATGTCCTTCCTTTCCACAATTCCAGCACTTTACCTTTCCTTTGCCCTTGCCCTTGGATTTGGATCTAGAACCTGAAGAACCTGTACTGTGTTCAGAATTCCTACCCACTGTAAACAGTGCATCAGAAGATGTCCCTATGTTGCTGTCTAGCTGTCTCATAGCCTTCCCTTGAAGGGCTGAGATAACAGTGTCGACACTCAGGGTTTTGTTCATGCTGCACATAGTATCCTTGAATGACTCATAGGACGCCGGGAGAGAATTCAGCAACATACATGCTTGTTCTTCATCTTTCATCACTTCATCCATATCGAGCAATTTGCAAACCAATTTATTAAAATTGCTGATGTGAGCCTCCATATCTCCACCCTCTGCCATCTCGAAGTTATACCACTGCCGCTTCAAGTGCAAACGATTTTCAGAGGATTTCTTCGCATAAACATCCTCCAACTTCGCCCATAAATTAGCCGCAGTTTTCTCCCTCATGACGTTGTAGAGAACCTCATCCGTGAGACATAAACGGATCGATGATAAGGCTTTCTTATCAAGAGTATTCCAATCATCATCTTTCATGGTGGACTTCCGCTCCTCAAGAGCACCATCTTCGCCTTGCTTAATTAAGGAACTCATCATCTTGATCTTCCATAACTCAAAATTATTTTTCTCTGAGTACTTCTCAATCTCATACCTGGCGCTCGCCATTATTACTAATCCCTCAGATTCAGATCTGTGTCCCAACCGATTGCTCTGATACCACTTGTTGGAATTTTTGGCCTGCGGAATCACACAGATCTAGATCTAGGATGGTAATCCAATGGCACCAAGCACATACACAAGAAAAGAGAACACACAGATTTAACGTGGAAAACCCTTGCAGGAAAAAATCACGGCACAAAGCGACAGATCACCACTATGAAAGCATCAATTACAAAGAGAAAGGACTTACCCGATTCGAACAACCTCGAATCTCACCCTTGCTACACCCTTTGATAACCCTAGAACCCTTTAGAATACCTTTAGGAAGTCTTAGGATAATCAAAGGATAGCCCTAGGGACCCCAATTTATAGTTTTGGCAACTTCCCTTTCGTATCCCAGTTGCGAAAGGACTTGCGTCACAAAATCCGCGAAACTCCTTTCGCATCCCAGTTGCGAAAGGACTTGCGTCACAAAATCCGCGAAACTCCTTTCGCATCCCAGTTGCGAAAGGACTTGCGTCACAAAATCCGCGAAACTCCTTTCGCATCCCAGTTGCGAAAGGACTCAGATTTAAGACATCTCGCAACACTTTTAACAAGTACTTAGACATAGTTTAGCAGATTTTAGTAAACTTCAATGGATTTTGGCAGACTTTGATAGATTTTAACAAATTTTCACTAAATTAGATTTCAGTGAACTTCGGCAAAATTCATGGGCTTCAATGGACTTTGGTTTGTTAAATTCTATCAAAACTTTTTTTAAAAAAAAAAATAAAAAAAAAACCCAAAATCTTAAGTGAGACTAAGCTCGTTGAAGTTCACTCAAGTTTGTCAAAGTCACCGAAGTATGCAAAAGTCCATTAAAGTCTATCAAAATTCATTGGAGTATGACAAAGGCTATCAAAGTCAATCAATGATATTTAAGCCCACCAAATTCAAATAATAGTCACATGCATTAATGTCCAGCAAAATCTATTCAATTAAACTTATATAAAAGTTTAATGATTTATGTCGACATTTAGGATGAAAAAGTTCAATTAGTTTGATATTGAGATGAGAAGTGTGGACAAATATTGAAAAATAACAGTCTAAATCATCCATTTTTTGGTCCAAATAAGACAAATATTGAAAACTAACGGTCTAAATCATCCATTATTTGGTCCAAATAAACCAATAATCAATATCAATGGTTTGATTAGACAATGTTAAAGCTAAGAAGCTGAAAATTATATTTGGGACTATCTTGAAGACTGTAGCATCTCATTTACTAACATATGCCTCTAAAATTAAACTGTTGAATAAGAAACTTAATTAGCTTCCATCATATGTGAATAATCAACCATTTAAGCCACCACTTTATCATCATTATTCTTTCATAGAACATCTAAAGTGGGGCATGTTATATGGACGGTTACATCCAAGTAACACATATGCCACATGTGCAATATCTAGTTGCCTTCGTACCATCCATCACACTCTTAAAGAGCAAATGAGCTTTTCCCTTGAGACCAGGTTCATCACTAGAAAGCTAAAATCATGTGGGCCCTACTATGTTGTTTTAACAGCATCCAATCCATCCATCATGTGTGCCATTTCCTATTCTCCCTGAATTGCAAACCTCATGTAAATCCAAAACTCAGGTTGGACCACTTTATAAAATCATGCCTAAAGCATTTAAAATCACGTGTTTTGCCCCTTTTTTAATCCATTCAACATCTTGTGAATTGATTTAGATGTAACATACAGGGCTCTTTTGGTTGGTTGTATTTAGAATGCATTGACTTTCAAATTCCAAGAACACTGGAATTCAATATATTTGAATCTTCGATTGTATTTGGCATCTTATAATTGGAATGCACTGGAATCAAAGTTTACAATTAATAGCGTGTATTCTAAAATCATAGAAATCCTATAATATATTTGCATAAACTAAATCATCCACAATAACCACAAATAATTGAGGTGAGCTACACTAAGGAAAACAATTTGGAGGATCTGTATTAACTTGTACACCGTTTTCAATCATGTGATCTATTTAAATTACTATTGCAGCTGATTTTTGGGCCCTACGTCTAACATATGGTGAAGCACCTAATGGTCAGAGTGGATTACATATAAAATTCACAGTGAGACCCACCTATGCTGTTAACCCATTTCACCATCTAGACGGTACCACACACTTTGGGTCTGCTTTTATCTTCTATTGCTGGAATGAAGCTAGAGAGATGGTGGTGAAGTTGCCATTACCTTTTTATATTTTCAGGTTTCCAACGGTTGTAAAGGAAGCAGTTACAGACAATTCATCAGAAATCATTACTTTGATGTGTGATTTCAAACCACAGCAGCTTCCGAGGATTTGGAAAACATCAAATCCTCCCTTCTCGTTTTGCTGGCAAACGGATGCCCCCTAGATGTCGCTAGCCACGGACGGACAGATCCGTGGGTCCCACAGTGATGTATCTGCTTATCCACGCAGTCCATCCCTTTTCTCAAATTATTTTTAGGAGCTTAAAATGAAGTAGATCAAAGCCTTAAGTTACCCCACCAAATAATAAGCTAGGGTTACATTAAGGGCCTGTTTGGGCTGTGGGATTAGGTGGGATGGGATTCATCCCTGTGCCAATTCCACTCCATGTTTGGGAAGAACGGAAAAGCTTGGAATTACGTTAAATGGAATTGCATTGGGTCCTGTGACAATTTAGGTCCCACCATTATGTGTGGGCTATATCCACACCGTCCACCCATTTATTGAGATTATTTTAGAGCATAAACCAAAAAATCAAGTAAATCTAAAGCTCAAGTGGACCCCACCATAGAAAGCAACGGGGATTGAATACTTATTGTTAAAAACTTCTTTGAAGCCACATAAGTTTTGGATCTACTTCATTTTTAGGCCCATGCCATAAAATGAGGTTACAAAACAATTGAACAATTTAGATATAACAGATGTGTGTTATTCTCATTACTTTCAAAAGATGGTAGGTATATCCATTCAATATACTACCGTATTAACAACAAAGCATGACATTAATCTTATCCCATGGCAACAGGGGACAATCCCTGCCATGGGTAATAATTATGTTTTTTGAATTCCATCCCACCTAATCCCTTCTAATCAAGATTCGTGGTCCTGTGCCAATTCCTCTTCATGTTTGGGAAGAATGGAAAAGCTTGGAATTACATTAAATGGAATTGTATTAGGTTTTGTGCCAATTTTACTCAATGTTAGCAAGTTGTGTAGGTCTCACCATGATGTGTGGGCTATATCTACATCGTCCACCCATTTATCGAGATTATTTTAGGGCATGGGGCAAAAAATTAGATAAATCTAAAGCTCAAGTGGATCTCACCATAGAAAGCAACAGGGATTAAATACTTACCGTTGAAAACTTCTTTGGGCCACATTCATTTTGGATCTACTTCATTTTTAGGCCCAGGCCAGAAAATGGGGTTACAAAACAAATGAACGATTTTGGATATAACACGTGTTATTCTCAATAATTTCAAATAATGATGCATATATCCATCCAATGTACCACCTGTTATCAACAAAGCATGGCATTAATCGGGGGACAATCCCTGCCATGGGTAATAATTATGTTTTTGGAATCCCATCCCACCTAATCCCTTCTAATCGCACGGCCCAAACGGCCCTAAATGTAAGTTGCAATAATTGCAAGAGTTATATGTGATCTGAATCACTTGAGCATTAGATCTGCTTTACTTTTGTTCTCATACCTTAAAATGATCTAAAAAGGAGATGACGGTGTGGATAAACAGATACATAAGGGTGGCCCCCCATAGGTATGCTCGTTCAGAGACCAGCAGAGATGGGATGCAATCAGCGTCCCACGAGTTGCCTTTTGAATTTCAAATGCACTCAAATTTACGTTGACAAACCGGCTGTAAACACATTAACTCCATATATGATATATAATAAGAAGGTTTTTTAATGATCGGCATCTCCATCCCAGCCGTTCCTTGTAGCGTGCCCTACCTCAATTTTGGAATGGCCTGATTTTTTTTGGTGCTAAGAAGAAAAATAAGGAACATACATGATGGCCAACTGGATATGATTAAAACATCATGGCGGGCCCCACATATCCATATGAACGTTAGTCTTAAAGGTGGGGATCCCCATCCCGACCGAACCTTGTGTTGTGGCCCACCGAAATTTTGGACCGGCCTGATTTTCGAGCACTCGGAAGAAAATTAGGACGCTCATGATGCGCATATTGAATATCATTAAAAATCATGGTGGGCCCGACAGGTAGATTTTCACCCTAAGCTTAGGTGCGAGTTACCGGGACAAAAATGCCCCTGTTTATACATACAAAGCTTTGTATTGGAAAATGCCCACCGAAACAGGGACAAAAATGCCCCTGTTTGTACATACAAAGCTTTGTATTGAAAAAATGCCCACCGAAACGGGGACAAAAATACCCCTGTTTGTACATACAAAGCTTTGTATTGAAAAATACCCAAATTTTGGACCGGCCTGATTTTCAAGCACTCGGAAGAAAATTAGGACGCTCATGATGCGCACATTGAATATCATTAAAAATCATGGTGGGCCCGACAGGTAGATTTTCACCCTAAGCTTAGGTGCGAGTTACCGGGACAAAAATGCCCCTGTTTGTACATACAAAAATGCCCCTCTTTGTACATACAAAGCAATATAATATAATAATAAGCAATATAATATAATATAATAATAAGCAATATAAGGTTGGAATATAAGCAATATAAGCAATATAAGGTTGGATCTATAAGATGGATGGTTTAAGATGATTACTAGACTTGTTTCCTTTATTTGATTAATCACAGCATGTGAAAGCTGGGAGATCACCCACGCTAGTTTTAATTTGGTAACGGGGTGATCGGGCTTGATTTGGATTGATGATGCAATAGATTTGGAATCGCCACTAACCACTTAACTAAAAATTCTGCCATCGGCTAAAACCCGCAGAACATATAAAGCTAGAGAATCCAAAGACTCCCTTACTTTAAATTGGCTCATTATATGCGATTTTAGAAATTCTAAGTAAAGGACCTTGCTTACAAAGAGGGAAGGTGTTAGGCACCCCATCTTCCTATATAGATGGACAGTCTTTACTTCGTGTGATAAAATAGTCTCAAGGGATAGGATGATGAGATTGAAATAAGATTAGGCAAATTAACTCGGATTACTGATGTGGCGAGATCCGGAATTCCAACAAGCCGCAGGGCATACTTCCGAGGAATATCTAGAAGAGCTTTTGAATAAATATGGTAATGATAAATGTTATTGAAAATGGATTAGGGTACCATGAGTTTCTAATGTGACAGGATCCAAAGTTTTGGCAAGTTACAGAGCACACATTCAAAGGAGACCTAAATAAACAGGGGGGTTGAGAAGGGAAATAATGATGCGATGAATGCTAGTGGTGATAATATGATACTTGACTTGCATTTGGAGTAGCTAGGATATTGGATGCACCATGGTTGAGAGTGATTAACCCGGGTGGGATTATTAGAGCTGAGGATGGCTTGGAGGAGGCTAAAAGATGGAGCTTAAGAACTCAAGTGCTCTCTCTCACTCTCACTCTCACTCTCTTACTTTCTCTCACTCTTACTCTCTTATTGGTGTTGATGTATTTCTTAGGTCTTAGTTGTGAAATGAAGAGAGGTGGAGGCTATTTATAACTTTTTAGGATGATATTTTGATAATTATAGGTTTTACGAATGGTAAATGTTGACATGGCAGCTTGTGAGTAGTTGAAGGGAGAGTAATGTCATGTGACACTTTCTTATTGGTTTTTAGGTTTTGGTAAGATGGTAAATAGGATGAAAACTTGGAGGTAATTCTGTAGAAGAGTTGACTTTTGGAGGGGAAACAACTGTGTGTTCAGAGGATACACCTGTTGAGAGAGGACAATAATCTGATTACCGCCGGCCGTAGTCAGACTACCGCTCGGATATAGTTTTTCTTATGGTTTGGGTCAATGGGCCTATTTCAAGCCCTTAGATTGGCCTGAAGCCTGTTTTTAGATATTTGGCTTAAAATGACTCGAAATTGGTTTGGAAATAGCTTGAAAATGGTTCGAGAAATGGATCGACTTTTGGGCATGTTCTGGTTTGGATGATGGATCGAGTTAGGGTTTATGGTAATCTAATGGCTCAAGTTCGACTAGGGTTTGGATCAAGTTTGGAAAATGGCTGCGATTGAGGTTTAGGTTCAGTTCTTAAGGGTCATCCATGCCTTATCAAGTTGCTAGTCTGAGTGGGGTGTGTACATAGTTATATATTTTTCATGTTATTGATCAGATATACTTAGAATAATTTGATTAATATGACTTTTGTATCATGTCTTGTCTATAGTTGTGTGAATGAATAGATAGTCCAAATTAACTATGGGAGGCCCCACTCGTCAGTCAAAAGCTTTGGAGACTATAACTAACAACCTTATGAAAGATGGGGGCGTTAGCCTATCTAATGTGGGTCCGGCTCCGTCCAGTTCCATGGCTCAGTGGTAGGTAGCCTGCATTTTGTTTAGAGTGCCCATGAGATGGGGGTGAGGGTGTGTGTTAAAAAAAGAGTTTTAGGCAATATAATTGATGTAGAACGTGTCATATATACGTTCCTAGCATGGTTGGGCCAAAAGAAGGTGAACCGTAAATTGACCGTAACTTTTTATATGCATATTGTTACTAGACATATAACCTATCAATCTTTATTGAAACGGGCCATCAGAGTTGAACTTACCCACATAGTGGGTCACGTCTGTCTGTTTCGTCAAAAAATGCACGCCTTCAACTCAAAAAAGAAAATTTTAGAAAAAAAATTACTGTTGAGGGTCAAATATTGCATATTAGACCCTAGTTATTACCTGCATTTACGAACATGATTTTGTTTAACAGCCTATTTTACTTGTGTTTGTGTTGCAAGGTGACTCTACGAGCTTGAACTGAAAAAGGATGCTAAATGCATGGATTTGACGCTCCGAATTCACCAAAGCATGAGACGGACCCCAGGAGACCATGATCAATGCTAGAGATATAAGAAAACCGAGAAACTGAAGCTCGAGTGGCCTGAAAGACGTCCAGAATGCAAGATCATAGGGTTTCCACCGTCCGTTTGACTAGCAACTTAATATGAAGCCTGAGAACCCTAAATTAACCGTACACGTAAAAAAATCCATTGGATCTCTGTGTAAGTGATCCAACGGTCAGAACGGCCAATAAATTATCAATTTGGGGCCCACCTGATCACTAGATACGCTTCAATTTTGGAATCAACGTCTTAAATAAGCTGAAAAAACGGATGGACGGAGCGGATTTCTCACACGCATCACATTGGATCCCACATGTACATGTGGGAGTGCACAGCCTGTGCACTCCCGCTCCCAGACCGATGAGATCGGTCAGCGAGCGCTGACCCGATCCGATTTTCACGTAAACAGCGTCTGCAAGGTGCAGACGCTGATTTGAGTTGTGGGTCCCACCCATCAACCGTATCAACGATCTGAACCGTTCATTCGTCACGTGAGGTGGCAACAACCCATGCCTAGGTGGTATAATTGCAAAAGATCGCGAATATGGGTTTTCAGCCTTCAAACGCAATTCAGACGGTAGTATAAGAAATCCCGTGGGCCACACCGAAGTCAATCAAGAACCAGCCATGCCCGATGGGTTTTTCGAGGAGAAGACAATGGACGTTCTGGATTTCGTAGACACCGAATGGAGTGGGCCCCACCGACAGCCAGCACAAGAAGCGCTGACACTTCGCAGTCTGGAGGCTGTCCGTGATTTGCGTGCAGTTGTGGGCCACCCATCATAGGCCATGTCATTGATCCAAACCATCCATCGTGTAGGGCGCTCAAAAATGTCCCAGGGGACATTCTTCTTTTCAACAAAAAGTGAGGGAAGACGGAGTATCTGCCGGTGTTTTCGGTGTGAAAACTGTACGCGTAACTGCGTAGCTTTTTCCAGAAACGGAAACTCCTGCTGCAAATTGCACTGCGAAAGTCTCCACCGACTCCCCCTCTATCGCCTTTGGCAGCTATAAAACAGAGAGAGAAAGAACGTGAATGGGGATCTTGGCTTGAACGTGCAGGAGAGTGAGAGAAAGATAGTAGTGTTTGTTTTCTTTTCTTTTTCTTTTTATTTTGCTTTTGTTTAAGGGATCCAGCCCATTCATGTTGGGCTGAACCTCTTAGCTAGGGCTAATAGGTGAAGCTTGTGGCCTGATGGGACTGATTCTACGGCTCTGATTCATGTTGATGAACCTTCTGTTTGATTCTAGTTTAATTATATGGAATGCTTTCAGTTTTTAATGGTTTGTTGTGACTGCAATTACAATAGATTTGCGACAGCTTTGAGCATGTTCTTAGCATTATAGGATTTATGTTGGGACTACATTGCATTCATGTCGGGTTGAACCTCTTAGCTAGGGTTAAGAGGTGAAGCTTGTGGCCTGATGGGACTGATTCTACGGCTCTGATTCACATTGATGAACCTTCTGTTTGATTCTAGTTTAATTATATGGAATGCTTTCAGTTTTTAATGGTTTGTTGTGACTGCAATTACAATAGATTTGCAATAGCTTTGAGCATGTTCTTAGCATTATAGGATTTATGAATTTGAGAACCCTGTTGTTCACTATCGTCTCATGGGCATGGTTGGATGACAGAATCCTTCTTAACATTCATACATCTCTTAGATTAGTTGTGGATCGGTTTAATTCTGTTGTTTATCTTGTCTCATGGGCATGGTTTGGTGATGGAATCCATTCTAATTTACATCCATCTTATCTCTTAAAAACTAAATCAAAAGAAGTTCAGATTTGATTTTCATGTTATATCTTCCAACTAGATGAAGATGAGACTTGAAGTCCAGTTGAGTTCATGAATCGAACGTAGATCTCCCTGATTTCTACAAGTGGATCCTTGGCACCCTAGTTTCCTACCTTTGAATTCTACAGTTTTAGATTAATTATTTCCATCATTATTCCTTTATTTTTCCTGATTTAGATTTCATCTTAGTCTAGTTCTAGTTCTACTTAATTTCAGATTACGTACAGGTATTAGTCCCTTAGGATTCGACCTCGGTCTTACCGAGTTTATTACTACATCACAACCCTATATTTGAGAAGTGAATATTTACTATATTTAATAATGATAAATTTTTTAATATAATTTTTTAATTTTTAAAGTTATAGAATTGGGCTTTAGAAGAGTTTTAGTAGAATTAAGATTTTTATTAGAGTTAAAAATTTGCTATTTTTTATTATTACGGATTGGGAATTTTTTTTTTCTATATCAATGATGTAAGGTACATGTATATTTAACAATCATCAACCAAATTATAAATTTAATAGAATTTATTTTTGAGTTTCCTTACTTTTTTCTCACGGAGTCTAGAGAAGTTCCATATATTTGGATTAGTTATCCTTGAGAAAGATAGTGATCAATCTTATCACGTTCCTCCCCACATCAATAATCTATTTATCTGGTGGCTGCATCTATATAAATGGTCTTATATATCTTAATTCTCGATATTACCCGGTAAGTTCTCAAATCCAATTGGATCTGGATCTGGATCTGGGTACTAGGAACCAGACTAAAACGTGAAGGGCCACCCCATTTCAGGACCCAAACTGGTTAGCCTGGGTGCTAGTACTATACGAACCCACCCGGACCCTACAGGTTAACAGCCACAAGCTGGTCCATTGTCAGCGTTAAATCAGTGTCAGATTTGGCATATGATACAGCTGTATTGGCCCCACCAATTAAATTGTATGATACTTGTCAACTATAACGCCGTGTCAGAATATCAGAGTTTTTCTATTTGTAAATAACATTTAAATAAAAAAAGGGACAGCCGGCTCAGCAGTCCGCATCTTGCACACATAATCCACGCGCCACGTATGAGAGCCGAGTCCGGGATAAAGTGGAAGTATTCGTCGTGATCACTCAATTCCTACAGCGTAGATCCCGCGTCCACGAAGAAAAATATCAAAAAGAGGTCTTTTCCTTTTATTTCTTTATTTCCCATCATGGGAGGCGGATCGGCTGGTGTAGCTGACGCCAGCAATATACCTACTATTTTCTGTGGGTCTGATCACGAGGTATGTGTTACATTTAAACCGTTCATCCACTGGTGTAGCTGACGCCAGCAATATACCTGCTATTTCTGTGGGTCTGACCATGAGGTATGCCTATCATTGAAACCTTTTTGGATCATAGAAGTCTTCGGTTTTGTGAAATTTGTTTTTTCTCTTCATTCGTACAGGACTTCGTGGCCTTATGAATGGAATGGATGGAAAATAAATGTTATGGTAGACCCTACAGTTTGTTTAACGGTGAAAATTATAATCTCTATAGCTATTTGTGGGTAGTCTAAATGATGTGATTCATATTTTGAATAATGTTTTAAAATAATTTATAAAGACAGATAAACAGTATAAATATAATAAATATATCGCTGCAGGGCTTATGGAACTTTGATGACCTTTGAACCATTTGTATAACTTAAGCTCGAGGAAACTCGAGGAGCATCAGTGCTCGCCTTCGCACGACACGTAGCTACAACAGCTATATTGCTGGTGTGAGGTACACCGGCCAATCCACTTCCACCATCATGATATGCGGTGCGGATCTCTACATTGTACTATGCGGGTTTTTAAATCGGACGAGTGAGACCCACAAATCTGAGAAGTGGATTGGCTGGTGTACAACACACCAGGTGTATAGCTACAGTAGGTAGGTGTCGTGCCAGGACAGCGCTTGCGTTCCTTGAGATCTGAGTTGTACGAACGGTTCAAAGGAGATCAAAGTTACATAGCCCCTGGTGATGTATTTATTATATCTACTCCGTTCATTAATTTTAGAGATCATTTCAAAGCATTGTCGAAAAAATGAATCATATAAAAAATCATTTGGACCACACTACAAAAGCAGTGGAGATAGTAATTTATACTGTTAAAAAATTTGTAAGGCCCACCAAAACGTTTATTCTCCATCCAACCAATTCATAAGGTCACGAAGACGTGAATTAAAAGGAAAAAATTTTTCATATTGATCCAAAACTTCCGTGATCCCAACAAGGGTTTCAATGGTAGCCGTTCAATCTTACACTGCTTTTTGCAATGTGGTCCACTTGGTAGTTAAATACATCTTATTTTTCTTTGGGCTCCCCAAATGGATGGGCGGTTTGGATATAACACAGTTCATAATCAGAACCACAGAACTTGGCTGACTTTGATTCAGCATTTATATAACGATCTGAATTGCGTACTGAGTTACTCAATAAGTTTTTATGGTACTGAGTAAACTCAGTTGGGCCCATCGTGAATGTATGTGATCTATCCACGCTGCCCATCCGTTTTTTCATTTTATTTTAGCGTTTGAGCCTAAAATTTAATCATACCCAATGAGCAAATGAACCATACCATAGGAAACGGTTAGAATAATGATTTCCGCGGTTAAAACCTTTTTAGGGCCCACAATGATTTTTATTTCTCGTCAAACCTATTCATTCGATCACACAGACATGGATGAAGAGAAAAAAAATAAATACAAGCTTGATCCAACGCTTCCATGGCCCTTAAGAAATTTTCAACGGTAGATATTCAATTCACACTGTTTCTGTGGTGTGGTTCATTTGAACTTTATATATACTTCATTTTAATGCTCAAGCCCTAAAATTATCTGGTAAAATGGATGGATGGAGTGGATAAAATACATAAATCACCGTGGACCTCACGTAATTTACTCGGTAAACTTAGGGTACTGAGTTACTCAGTACGCTATCCGCTTCCCTTATATATAGCTGGTGTGAGTTACAATAGCCATTCCACTTCCGGGATAAAGTGCAAGTATTCGTCCTGATCACTCAATTCCTACCGCTTAGATCCACACGAATAAAAATATCAAAAGAGGTCTTATTTTTTATATTTCTTTATTCACCATCGTGATACGCGGTACGGGTCTCTGCATTGTACTACGCGGGTTTTTAAATCTGATGAGTGAGGCCCACAAATCTGACAAGTGAGGCCCATGTCCCTGTAATCCTGATCATTGTACAGGCGCATGCAACAGGACGTGGGTCATATTCCGTTAAAATCTACCACATTCAAAAACCCAACTCACCGTGGTTTAGATCTGAGACACATTTCATTTGAATTAGACCTAGATACGAGACATATGCAAGTGATGTATGAATGGCATCCCGTCCATCATATGCTTAAGCGGATCTTACTCGATCCAACACTAGGTGGGTCACATTGAACAAGATTGAAGGGCAGCTCCCGGCTTTGATTTTCACTCGGGCTAATATGAGTTGCAAAACATCCTGATTTTGGGCCTGACCTTCATCCACCCCAGATGAACGGACTGAGTGGCCGGGATTGCAGATACACTGTACAGTAGCTCCCTTTTATATTCAAAGGTATGCGTCATTCTCAACTTTTTCTTTTTTTATCCATGTGGTGTGGTCCATCTGAGTTTTCGATCAGGCTGATTTACTTCCAAACAAGGTAACCTGAAGTGACTCGTCTGATTAACCATTCAGATGTCATGGATACATCAAGTAGGGCCCACTTCTGTCAGATATCAGAAGCGGCGTTGTACTGACCATTTCCGGGTCATTTTCGGAAATAGAGCATGGCGTATGAATGATATGTCCTCCGCCCCGCATTAGCTGCACCCCCAGCGTTCTCTCCCGAGAAGATTAAAAAAAAAAATGGCAAGAGCTACGTTTCCCCTACTCCTCCTCGTATTACTCTCCGTACAAGGCCAGAGCCGTCTGATAACGGACCACTCCTCTCCAGATCTGATATCGGACGGCATCCGTCATGTCGGCCAACATTCTCTTCTACTCCTCGAGCGCCTGTCCTCCAATTCCTCCGAGGCCTGTGAGCAGACGTACGGATTCCTCCCCTGCACGACCACCGTTTTGGGTAACCTCTTCCTGGTGCTGGTGTACGGTTGCCTCATGTTCCTCGCCGCAAAGTTCCTCTCGACCGGCAGCGAGCTCCTCCTCGAGCTACTCGGCCCCGGCATCGTTGGCGGACTCTTCCTTCCCATCCTCGGCGCGCTTCCAGATGCACTTCTCATCCTCGGTGAGTTCTTTTCCGCGTCCTTGACGGCAACTGAAATCTATGCTCTTCATCTGTGATCGTAAACGTGTCATGTTTGGAAGTGATCCGAACCGTTCATCGTGGCCCGCGCTGCCATGGATGGTTTGCTTTTTGGAAGCGGGTTGGGCGGTAACCCCAACTCCACCCATATCCCTGGTGACTGAACTCTGTGGGGTCCACCGTGATGTGTGTGGTTTATCCACGCCGTCCATCCGTTTTGCCAGCTTCTTTTTAAGCACGATCCTAATATTGAAGCATATCCAATGCTCAAGTGGACCACACCACAGGAAACAATGGGGATAATGACTTCCACCGTTGAAACCTTCCTAGGGCCCACCCTGATATTTATTTGCCATCCAACCTGTTGATAAGGCCACGCAGACATGGATGAAGGGAAAACACAAATATCAGCTTGATCCAAAACTTCTGTGGCCCCCATTAAGTTTTCAACGGTAGACGTTCAATCCCGACTGTTTCCTGTGGTGTGGTCCACTTGAGGATATGCTTCAATTTTGGGAACATGCCCTAAAATGAACTGGCAACATGGTGGACGGCGTGGATAAAACACGTACATCATGGTGGGCCTCACAGAACCCGGTTACCAGGATATGGGTGGTGTTGTGTTCACCACCCAATCCGCTTCCGATTTTAGTCCAGCGATTTTCTCTTCAGCGGGTTTTCTGTGTTCTTGACGGACACAGAACTCTTATGTGCTTTGTTGAAAGTACCATGGACGTAAAATACTTGGACGAGATCTGGAACGTTCGTTGGGTGGGCCCTATCATGGGAGGTCCATTGTTAGGAGATCATATATGTTGGATGGATGGTTATAGTTATCTGATCATTTTCCTATTACATAAAACTCAAAGATGAAAATAAGTGGATCTTTTGAGATCCATCGATGAAGATCCTGTAATCTGACGGCTAGGATATACAATCAGTTGATTGCTGTATTTTTTGTGCTATGGCCCTCTGTGGTAGGGGCCATCTGATGAACGGTCTGGAACATATCTACATGCATGGTGTGTTTATTTGCAGAACAAGGGCAGGATGACTGAAGGCTAGTTCAATTCTCTGCCATACTCAGTCCATATGGAATACGATTCTCTGTTTTAAATAATTTCAAAGAAGTTCAACTGCTCTTTTGAAGTTGTTTATGTGCTGTCTTTGAACTCGTTGGGGTATTCGATCATGGTATACATGTCAGTCTGACCAATCTCCGTGGTCATGCTCTACCTGTTGGATTCCGTTCCTTTTTGAAAGAACATGAGTGGTTGTCGAAGTTTCCCACCACTCGCCAATTTCGAAAGTTATCTGATCTTTGTTTCGTGGGTGAAGAAGGATTTCCTGATCTTGAATTTTGACAAGCTGATGATGTGATTTGCTGCACCGGTTCGCTAGGGATTTATGTTATGTTTGTTAGCATAGAAACTACCCCGACACGTCACTCATCTTATGGCTTGGAATTTACCAAACCGCTTCACCAGATTTTTGGGTAAGGACCAACCCAATGCAGTGAGTGTGACCCTCAATAGTTTTTGGTCTTCACCTCTGACTATTACATCTCCAAAGAATTATATGCCTGTGCATTTCCTAACCAACAAGTCCCTTCAGGGGGCGGGAGAAGGTTACTGCGCTGATTTGGCTGGTTACTGGGAACTGCAAGGTTCTGAGGAAATGTATCTGATTAGAATCATTGCAGTTTTCTGTACTTAGGGAGTATTGATACTCGTCTGTTTTTAGGGCTGTAAAAGTCAATATGTTTCTCAAGAAATGAGGTTTCCTAATAATTTTTAATGGAGGAAAAAGAAAGAAATCAAAAGTCTTTACATGTTTGTTTTAGTGGCAAAATGAATCTCTATTTTACCAAAAGATGGGTTCTTGATAATAAGGACTAAAATCATGGTTCAGAATGCAGGCTGATATGTATTGTTGTTTTTTGAAGAAACCAACATGTAATTATTGAATTCCCATTCGATGTTGGCATTTGCCTTTTCCAAATCTACCTTGCTTGAAATTCCAATTGAAGACAAACCTCATTTAAGAATGTCTGCATTCTTCAGTGAATGCCATCTAGAATATGTAGTTCCTGGCAAAGGAGAGCTCATTCTTTTATTAAATCTTATGCAATTATTTGTAGCTGTTATTTTGCATATTATCAAATGAATTGAGCCACGGATGGTTTAAACAATCGGTGTGTGAAGTCATGATTCTGAACTACCTTTATAAGTTTTGTGAGTCCTGAAAGATGGTGTTTGAAGTACATGAAGTGCCAGTTTGTGTCAGTTATTCATTTCTCTCTGCATTCTGTTTTACTATATTGTCAATTGAAAATTTTCTGAGGTTAGCCAAATCAAAAATCTTTGTTACGTCGAATAACTTTTCTCACATTGTCTCCAGTGGATGGGATTGGGATTACTGCCGCCCCAATCCCACCATCTAATTACTGCATCTAATCTAATCTAAATTTCACATGCCTGTGCAGTATCTGGACTTTCTGGAAGTAAAGAGACTGCTCAACATCAAGTCTTGATTGGGATGGGCTTGCTTGCTGGGTCAACTGTCATGCTTTTGACATTGTTATGGGGTTCTTGCGTCATTGTTGGCAAGTGTGATCTTCTGGATCATTCAACTTCAATAGATTCTCAAAATACCAAACGGTGCAGCCTAACTGGTGTGTTCCTTTTCTGATAATGTTTTTTGAGCATAGAGTCATCATTTAGGCAAAAATACACTTCTCGTTTATTTATTCATGCCCGGAAACTATTTATACCTTGCAATGCCTAAGCACCGATTCTCAAATTCTGCACATTAATTTACTCACTTTCTTGCGGCCCTGTCATTTGTTCAACAAGTATATTGAAGCCACAAGCCTCTTACATTCCATAGAAGTGGGGAGATCTTTAGATGGAGTTCTTTTATATAGCTATCATGGGGGTTTGGTGCAAACACCATCATCTAAGCCTTATCCCAGGGATCAGCGGTTAGGCGCAAACATGATGCTCTTAAATAGTTCATCATTTTAGATTTATCACATGAAACTGTAAGTGGCATCATGTTTCATCAACGATTGATCCTAAGGCCAGTTGAAATCTTGCTACCAAAGCAACAAAAGGATAGTAGGGTGCAGTTCTTCATTGTGTTTGTACCCATAAACTGAAACATCGAGGGTTTAAAATACTGATTCCCCTCTTGTCCATCTCCTAGATTGATGTGACTTTGCTAAGTTCGTACTGGATTTATACAATTTGGATGACTTATTGCTTATATTTTTCCTTAGCATTTGTCAAAAGCTAGCTTGTATCAGTTTGTACATGTTGAACAACCTGGTTATCGAGTCAATGAGATCACGGTATTTCATAACGGTAATGGTTGTTGTAACGGCCGTTATGACACTTTTTTTTTTTTTGAAAAAAAACCTGTATTGGCTCAATAATGGGCCGTTATGGGTTGTTTTTTCTGTGAAGTCCATTATAGCCATTACAACTTACAACCTTATGACGGGTAATGGTTGCCAATGTTACCGTTACATAACGGCTGTTATGGCACATCTTGAATAAGATCTTAATACCTGAATTGCAAAGAAATGGACAAGAGTACACCTACAAGAATAGTTGAGTAAGGAGGGATAAATAACTTTGTACCTCCCACACCACCCCTCCTTTTATAGACCCTAAACGAATATTTAATGAGGATTCCCCCAACAAAGAGATTGATTTCAAATCAATTATAGTTGATTCAAATCAATCTTATCTACCTAAGATGGTAAAAGCCTAATAATAGTAAAAACAAATCTTGGAAATATTTCTATAAATCTTTAATCACATTTTCAATCACATCTTTAAATTGGCCCCATATCATCGATCTCATCCCCCTATATATCCCATAAATAGTAAATTGTGACTCTTGCTATTTAGGCCTCAAATCTGTAAGGGCTCGTTTGGCAGCTTGCAAATGGAGGTAAATGGGAAATGTAATTGGAGGTAAATGAATTGGGAGTGAATGGCTTACTTGGTTGTGTTTGGATGGGAGTAAATGAAATGCATTTGAAATCCAAATATTCTGTTTGGGTGGGAGTAAATGGGAGGAATTGGATTACATTGGAAAATTTGAATATATTCATAGGAACATATGTGATATCCCAAATTAGCTTTAATATCCCAAATTGGTATACATAACCGATATGTAACAAAATGATTCTAATAGGCCCATTGAAATATAGACTTTTGCCAAAAATGAGGAAATTTTGAGCCTCAGGTGGGCCATACACATAAGGATCACAAACAAGCAACTTGCCAACATTTTTTAACCGTCCATTTAGATGGCCAACCTTTGGACAGTTTGGATCATTTTATTGGTGTGTTTTAAGTGATGTAGCCGATAATTGGATTATTTTGGAGTATAATAAGCATGCCATGTGTATGGCGGACATGTGCATAGCGGCACCTATGTTTATTCTTGCAACTCTCTAAGGGAGCTCAAAAAGGCATTTTACCCAATTTACTTCCAAATCCTCTCTCAGAGAGAGGATTTCATTTACAGGCCCATTTACTCCATTTTCATTTTATTTCCATTTCATTTCCATTCATTTACTCCCATCCAAACACACCTTAAATGCCATTCACCTCCATTCACTCCCAATTCTTCCCCATTTACCTCAATTTACTCCCCATTTACCTCCATTTGTTCGGGTTGCATGTCACATGCACTAGCATTGGTTCCTTCTAAATGAGTTGGTTTAGAATTCCCATGATTTTAAACCTTGGAACTATTAACTTAAGCCAGCTACTGGATACATTTTCAGCAAATAATATATCTTTTTTTTTTTTTTTTTTTGAAAAAGAAAATTGTAGCTCACAATCCAAGGAAAGATGTTAATTGTTATCGAATGTGAATGTGGGCTGTTATATGGCCCATTCTTAGGCCCATCTAGGTTTATGACGTAATGGGTATTTTTGCATTTCTTATTATTGGAATTCTTGTAAAGATTGGACACTATATTTATAGACATGAGAGAGGTGGGGACGTTTGAACTGTTATTGTTATTATCTCTCTCTCTCATTCTTTTTCTCCTCTCTCTCTCTCTCTCTCTCTCTCTCTCTCTCTCTTCTCCTTTCTCTTTTCTCAATCTGTCCACATGGTATTAGAGCTAAATTAATCCAGTATGGTGGGCCACGTAATTGTGTCCATGAATGTGTCTGAGGCCCACTTTCATATAGATCCATCGTGATGGATAAAAGTGGGGTATCGTGTGTTTATGACCAGTTTTGTGATCAGATTGGAGAT
The DNA here is from genome assembly GCA_021015155.1 of Magnolia officinalis. Classification (NCBI taxonomy): domain Eukaryota; kingdom Viridiplantae; phylum Streptophyta; class Magnoliopsida; order Magnoliales; family Magnoliaceae; genus Magnolia; species Magnolia officinalis. The sequence goes on from JAJHSJ010000005.1 coordinate 7,029,477, forward strand.
TGAAAATATGTGTTGAAGGCAGGGTGTCCCGTATCGGCCGTTACGTATCGGTAACGGCCATGTCCGTTACGCGATACGGGGCCGTAATGGGCACCCCACCGATTTTGTAGCCGTTACTGCCCAGTAACGGTCCGAAAATGGTCTTTTTTTTTTCTTTTTTTTCTTGACTTTTTAAGGTCCGTTTTTTCACTTTTTTTGAAACTTCTTTCTTCCAAACTCTTCCTAAATCATTCTATTGCTATTTTCGACCAATCTTAGCTTGATATTTCAGATAAAAACAACTTATATTAAGGATTTTCTTGATTCGAAGCTCCGTGGGCCATTTTTCAGAAATTCCTAAAAAATAGGTATTTATACTTTTTATTGAATGTTTTACTGTTTTAATGGTAGAATATGATGTGTTAATCATAATAGAAGATATTAATGTCCATTTTACAGTTTGTTGGTGTCATTTTATATTTTTTAATAATTTTTTTTCTATTTACGCACTATTTTTGGCCCTTTTTTTTTTAAATTCAAAAAATCAATTTTTATTGAATGTTTTACTGTTTTAATGGTAGAATATGATGTGTTAATCATAGTAGAACATGTTAATGTGCATTTTACAGATTGTTGTTGTCATTTTATTTTTTTTTATAATTTTTTTCAATTTACGCACTATTTTCGGCCCTTTTTTTTTAATTGGAAAAATCATTTTTTATTGAATGTTTTGTTGTTTTAATGGTAGAATATGATGTGTTAATTACAGTAGAACATGTTAATGTGCATTTTACAGATTGTTGATGTCATTTTATATTTTTTAATAATTTTTTTCTATTTATGCACTATTTTCGGCCTTTTTTTTTTTAAATTCGAAAAATAATTTTTTATTGAATGTTTTGCTGTTTTAATGATAGAATTTGATGTGTTAATCATAGTAGAACATGTTAATGTGCATTTTACAGATTGTAGATTAGATTCTGAAATTGTATATAAAATCATCAGACAATCTGATACAACTTCTCACCAAAGAGTGGACCGTTACACTACCATAAACATGTTCCAATTTATAAATGATTGCATATTTGGAATGCTTAGAATATTTCGGATTTAATTCATATTTTTTTGACATTTTTTTTTTTTTCAACGTAATGGGCCGTTACGCCCCCGTATCCGTATCGGTATCGGAGGGCACCGTTACGCCAACCGATACCAATACGGGATACCTTGGTTGAAGGTGAGTATTGCAAAAGGTTTAAGAATCAATGCACGTGTGAAGGTGTTGAAACAAGAACTATTAAGTGACTGTGTTCGTTGATATACGTCGATTTCTCAAATACATGCGGGATAAGTTAAATTTATTAGTTCCTCCTTGGGTGTTTGATTTCTCCTAAATCAATGGGTGTTAGTAATAAGCCAAGAGTCATTTGTCTGCATTTGAGACGATGAACTTTCAGACTGCATTGGCTAAACTCAGTGGGGTATACATCCGTAGAGGTATTCCTTATTGGTAAAAGGAAGTTAAAATATTTGACTTCTCCCAAACCTAATGAAAGTTCAATGCAGTAGGCCACACCTGATGGTATGATCTAGTTGCCACTCTACTCATCTGAAGATTCAAAAACTCAAAATATTATTAAAATGTCAAATTAAAATGCTAAAATTCTTTTATGTTAGTAATAAGCCAAGAGTCATTTGTCTGCATTTGAGACGATGAACTTTCAGACTATATTGGCTAAATTGAGTGGGGCAAATTACTTACAGTAGGCTACATTAGTAGAGGTATTCCTTGTGTGATGGGGACATCTCGCGCACATGCACATCCCCCTCTGCACGTACGCAAGGAGGAGGGCCCCACCATCGATCTGGATTGATGATGATGTCCAGGGAGGGCCTCCTAGTTAGAGGGCTGCGTTTTGATTCGTTGGAGTGGACCCGATAGTCATGTGAATCCCACCATGGGTTCTCATGATCATGACCCACTATTCTAATTAATCTAGTACTTTGGGTTTTGCTTATTATTGTTATTAGGAATATCATGGACGGTTTAGATTGTTTCGATTACTTGTTATTTTTTATTACTTCGTCGCCAAGTAATAGGTTGCACACACGGCGCGAGTTTTGGGGTATAGGGTTTTATTATAAATAGGCACCCCTTGTAGTCCTTTTAATTCATTGAAGTTTAATAAAAATTCTGCGTGTTCATACTCCTTTGAGTTCTTGAGTTGTGGAAATCCAATTGGGTCCGAAGCCCTCCCTTCATCGAAGGACTAACTGCCGTGGTGTGAAGCCACATCTATCCCGATTCGCCCCCATCCTCTATCATCTCTACTTCTCATCTCCTACCACCATTCGTGCTTCAAATCTGTCATTTATTGCAACAGTTTTCCTCTTTACAGCAAAATTTCAGATTCTGTCCCCGCAGGAGGGTTGAAACTTCGGCGGAGCACCACGCACAGCCCGTAGCTCGGATTGACTCGAAACTTGGGGGTTTTGGAGCCCACCCCTGGGCGACCAGACTCAAGGCGTCGGTTTCCAGGTGTAGGACCCCCCTCGCATGTGCGACCAGGCCCCTGCGCACGTGCGTCAGGCCTGGCCCGCTGTCCGCACGCGGGGACTATCTTTCGGTTCAGGTTTTCTTCCTATTTTTTCCTCTCATACCTGTTTTTCATAACCTTAACCATAGATTGCGTTATCTTTAATTTGTTTGTCCATTTTCTTACCCTAGGGTTCCCTGAATTGAAATTAGTGAATCCCTTGGATTAGGGATTGATTGCTGTGCATGTGTGGATGATTATTACTTACATTTGAGTATCATAATTTTTACTAATCCAGCCTTAGCTTGTGTAGGCCTAGACCCGTGCAGATTCCCCTTGTTTGAATGTTTGAGCTTTTGTGTGGGATGTGGAATTATTACGTGATTGTTTTTGAATTAGTATGATCTAAAGCCTGAGATCTTGCATATCATATTTAATTTTCATGTCTTGCATCATTGTGGGTAAAAGGAAGTTAAAATATTAGACTTCTCCCAAACCTAATGAAAGCTCAATACAGTAGGCCACATCTGATGGTATGATCTACTTGCCATACTCTACTCATCTGCAGATTCAAAAAATCAAAATATTATCAAAATGTCAAATCAAAATGTTAAAATTCCTACTATCTATTTTGAGAGAATCAAATACTGGTCACTGTTCTGCCAATTAGAAATAGGGAATTATCCGGTCTTGTGCCTCAGTGAAAGCATAGTTTTTTGAGGCCCATGATTTGTACATGTGGGGCTCACGGTTCAGTGGCTCAGGCTGTTGATCTAATGGGTCCCATCATGGATGTGGGATATCTTAAAGATCTCCCCCTGGGGAAGAACCTAACCCTTCAATATTTTTACTATTTTCTGTTGATTGTGGACCTTTGCTGTATGCTTTCTTAAATGTCAATTGGTAGGCTTTTGATGGTTCTTTGTAACTGGGAGACTTGTGGTGCATCTGTTATCCTGTGTGGGCCCATCTGATAAGTGGTCTGGATCACCTCATGATTGGTGACTCTTGTTCTCTGCATTGTTGGGTCTTTAGCTCTCTATACTTCCTCTTTGAAATATGCTTCTTGGCTTTTATTTTTGTGATGCATTGTCTAAGTGTTTTACAACTTGACTTTTTCATAAAGAATTTCAAGGGTTTGTAATTGGATTTTCAGAACACAGTGACTCTTGGTGGATAACAACATAATCCACAAGTTCTCTATCTTTGCAGGTTCTGGTGTTACTACTGATTTGCAAACTAGTCATTCTGCAAAGATCATGTCTATATCTGTGATACCATTTATCATTGTGCAACTACCATTAATTTTCAATTTGCAATCGGAAAGACGGCTGGGAGTCTTGGTTGGTCTCATTGTTGCCATTGCATTCCTAATTGCTTACTGCCTCTATCAGGTATTCCATTCACTTTGTAGCATTGAGTAAATCTAAAGGCTTATGTTGCTTATGATGTGTATGCATGTGTTGAACATTTTGACCACAGAAGTGCAGCCCGGGAATCTTCTTTGATCAAATCATGATGTAAGCAAAAATATCAAAGCAAAAATTTGTTTACTTTTATGGGGTTCCGGTGAAGCACACATTTAATGGCCATGTTTGTGATTCCACAACAGTTAAAATTTTGAGAACCAAGTATCCAACCCTTTCAAATCCTAAGAAAGAAAGCAGTTTTTTTGGCATATTTTTCTCTAGGGTAAGACATCCCAAATCCAAGGGTAATGGGGTCACCAACATGGTTACTCTGTGGTTTTGTTTCATAACATGCTACATCTTTATATGTTGGTACGGTTGTATTGATGTAAATATTTTTGATCTTTTCTTCTTCTTTTTTTCTCTTCCTCCTTTTCTTTAGTATTTTGTATATACCTACCCCAAAGGCACATAAACTGTAAAAGAACATTTACTTGCACTCCTTATTTTTCTTGAATGTTATGTGCAATTTATAATAAGTCAGCTAGTAGTTGTACTCGTGTTCTTTTTATCAGTTCTTTGACAATTTAAATTGGTTAACTAGGAATGTAAAGAAACTGTTAGATAGAAGATTTATTTCAAAGAAAATGGATGTAGCTAGTGTTGTGTTTCTCTGTGAGAATCAGAAGATCTGCTCCAGTGTGGCAATTGCATGCAGGTGTGCTTAGGTGCATGATATGTGCATTATTTATAAATGATCAAATTTCTGATGTGTGTTTGTGTATGTGGTATGTGTACTTTATTGATAATATACTGCAACAATTAACCATGAGATTTAGAAGATAATTAGTGTACGTGTGAAAACCGATAGAGGTAAATTCAAACAAGGTGTATGGTGACATTTTGGCATTTTTTTTTCTTCTTTTTATTTAGCTCCTACAAACACAAAATGATCTCCTTCTGTGGAAGTGGTGCAATCTGGTTACTGAACCAATGAGATTTTAGTACCCAAATTGCAAGAATGGATGAAGAACATACCGACGAGAATATTATAATGGAGAGGGATTTACAACTTTATTGAAATTGAAACTTCTTTAATTCTTACAAACACTTAAATAAGCCCTACAAAAAGAAAAATGGAATGCCATACCTCCTACAACCCCTTTTTAGAGACTGTAAAAGACACCCTAAACTCTTTATGAATCTTTAATTAAGATTTTCCAACTATTAGATTGATTTCAAACTGATCTAACAATCTAAACTATCTAAGATGTCAACAACTCTACCTACAAAGGTTTGGCCCACTTGCATTGGAATAAGATAGTAAAAATAAATTCATTGAATCATTCAAAAAGCTTCTAGAATCTTCAAAATCAACAATCATATCAGTATCCCTTTCTTTTAAAAATAAAAAATGGCAGTGGCAGTGTGTGAAATTTAGCCCCCAAAACTAGTAGCAAACAACCCAAAATTCAACACAAGTTGGGCCTTAGGCCTGCATTATTCCCCTTTGTTCGAGAGAACTCAACTCCAACGAATTTTATACTTCATAGAAATAGTAGACCTTTGGATCCAATCTTTTTAATTCATTGCTCTTGATCCATGTGTTCAGAAGAGGGCTTTCTTCAATTTCACCAAATAATGCTTGTATTGGGCTCGTCGAGTGTCGGTGATCTTCATGCACAACACTTACTCAACTTCTTTTTCTTGGGAGTTGTTTGTCGATATCAACGATAACTTCGTTTTGCATGTCAGGAGCCTTACCATGATACTCAAACAAATCAGTCATGATGAAAGTTAGAGAAATATCTAAGTCACTTGCCAACTTGATCTCACTCTTGAATTGGCATGGCCCAGTCTTCTTGGACCTAAGCTTTCTATAAATTTTTTTGTCGGAAGCCTTTCTTTGTGGAGATAAACCGTAACCATGACACCTTCTTTATAACTTCTCTAACATCGATGTTTATTTCCAGCTTCTATATACTTGGCATTGCTTTCTTCATTCTTCTTTGTCTGAGTTTAAAAGTCCTGGATGTATTTGACAAAAGCATTGGCATCTTCACTCACTCGATCTTGTACCGGCAACAGTAATAAGTCTAGTACATGTTGTGGACTTCTCCCATTTATTATTACAAATGGAGCTTTTTCCCTTAGTATGATTTATTAAGCTGATGTAGGCAAAATCGGCTTGAGGTAAAGCCAAGTTCCTTTGAGGTACGTTGTTGCCTATGATACTCTTTGCCAAGTTCCTTTGAGGTACGTTGTTGCCTATGATACTCTTCAAGAGGTTAACAAGGCTCTTGTTGACCGCCTCATTTTGATTGTCTGTTTGAGGGTAATATGCGTTAGAGAATTGAAACTTAGTCCTCAGACACTTTCATATGTGCGTTAGAAGTGCCCCACATACTATGAACCATGGTTTGAACCTTTGATGTTTGCCAAATGATGCTGGTTATTGAAGTAGTGAGATTTTGATACCTTAGTCGCAAGAATGGATGAAGAACACACATGCAAGAATATTGGAATAGAGGGATAAACAACTTCATCAATTGAAACTTATTCACTTCTTACAAGTACTTAAACCTCAAAAAACTGAGAATTGAATGCTTTACCTTCCTAGAACAGCACCCTTTTACAGACTCTAAAAGCACACCCTAAAATCCCTATGAATCTTTAATTAAGATTTTCCAACTACTAATTTTTTTTTCCAAATTAGTCTAATCCAACTAAAGATAGCAACAACTATACCCACAGAGATGTGCTCAATTTGAATAAAAGTAAATCCAGAGAATCCTTCCCAAGATAGAGAATCTTCAAGATCAACAATCATATCTTCAAAATCAGTTCTGATATTTCCCAAAAAACTGTTAATGTTGGTCTCTGAAATTTAACCTGCAAAACTAGCAGCAAACAACCCAAAAATCAGAACATGTTGGGCCATATGCCTGCATTAGGAAGGAGTGCATTGGATGCTTTCAATTGAGTCTTGGAAATTTGCAATGAGCCTCGGTGTTTAGCTTTCTTTTGGTGTGAGATTCAAGATTTATTTCAAAGGTTAAACAGTTTATTTTCCTGCTTTTGAGTGTAGCAAATGTCTGGGCCTAGTCGTTGGCTAAATAGCAGGAAAGGCATGCTGTTCTCTGTGTTGGGGACTTGATCCCTATTGCAAACTTCTTTGTTTTTTGATTGAAGCGTGCATGACATAAGGCATTTGATGAATTGGAGATGTGATTTTCATGACTTGGATTGATATATTTTTCATTGCTTTTTTATCTGGCTTTGTTGAGACTGATGGCTTTCTTCTTGACACTTGCCCAGGTCTTTCAGCCCTGGATTCAGAAGAGAAGACTAGCATATGCAAAACATAAGCATGTAATAGCAGGAATTTTAAGGCACGTGCACTCGGAAGCCGCTCTAGGAAGGCTCCTTAAAGAAAATGGTCAGCCTGACACAGACGTCATAATGAAGTTAGTTCCCACCAAATACTTTCTGCAATCTTCAACATTTTTTATTATACATGTTTGATAATTCTTTTCTTTCCTGTTGTAATTACAGATTATTTAAGAGAATCGATGAGGATAACAACAAATTTTTATCAATTCGCGAGTTAACAGCACTGATCATCGGAATCAAATTTGACGAAATAGATTTAGATAGGGATGATGCTGTGAAAAAGGTAATGGAAGAGTTTGATACGTCGAACGATAATCAACTCTCTGAAGAAGAGTTTGTGAAAGGACTCTCAAAATGGGTTGATCACGCTAAGCGTTCTGTCCCTCATGCAACTACTGATCAAAATAGATTAATTCACGACTTTCATCAGGTAAGTTGCCTCATTCTCATGGTATGTTTTCTCATACTTGTCATAAGCAGACTCTTGACATCTTCAAAATGCATATGCAGAGAACTAAGGAAGAACATGATATGCTGATTGATAGGAGCGATGAAGTTGTAGAGGGCATCGACAATCCCTATTGGATTTATGCTAAAGCAATATCACTGTTGCTTCTGGGAGCGGTTATTGCAGCTGCGTTTGCAGATCCTCTTGTAGATGCTGTCACCAATTTCTCTAACGCTACAAGCATACCCACTTTCTTCATCTCATTTATTGCGATGCCACTGGCTACCAACTCCAGTGAGGCCGTCTCCGCAATTATTTTTGCCAGCAGGAAGAAGCAAAGAACTACTTCTTTAACGTTCTCTGAGGTCGGTTTCTCTCACTTTCAATAATCTCATCTGATGTCAGGTCCTTGTGATTGCCAATATTTGTTCAGCTCAAGTGGTAGGATTCTAGCTGCAGGCTAAGTTTAAACTTTTGGCTGATAAACATCAATAGAGGTTTGTGTGGATTCATTCCGACGTATTAAAATAAGATATGTTGAGACTCTGGCAGTAGGATTTAGGCCTTTTTCAAAGACACCATCCAACAAAATCTCATATTGAATATTTTGACCCATTGATTATACAATGGTTATGATGATCGTTCATGTTCAAAGCAAAATATCCAAATTATGGAAGTGTTGAAATAATCCCATTGTGAGCTTTTATTTATAGCCTATCCACAATACAATCATGGTTCTGAATATCAATATCGGTGGGCATATTGGCCTCCCAAAAAACCGACTAAAGTATCTATACAAGAAACCCACCATGCTAAACAAAAATTTGCCCCACACTTGTTATCACCCTTGTATTGGACAAATTTTCATTTTAGGCAAAACAAAAGGGAAAAAAAAAAGAAAAGAAAAGAAAAGGAAAAATGGGATATCCAAGAATCTATATTATATATATATATATATATATATTATATATATATATATATATATATATATATATATATATATTATATTGAACATTTATTGTACGGCGCATCGAACTATTCTTTGGTAAGAATGTTGTCTGTCGGGTAAACCTGCTGTAAGTTTGTTACCTCGAAGCAGTGATGTTGAGTCTTTTGAATGTAAATTGTTGGTGTATGTTATAAATTGATATAATGTATTATTAATGAATGTGTTCATCTATCATTTCATCCGTATGTGCATTTCCCTAAATTGCTTTCTGGAGAAAAAAAAAAAAATCTAAAAAATGGTCGAAAATACATTTAAAAAAATTACATGTCATAGATGGTAGATCTATTTTTTCAAACAACAACACTTTTTTATTTTCCAAATCTGATTTTTGAAAAAAATTAAAAATTTCCAAAAATACATTAAAAATAAAATTATAGCATATAAAGTGTAGATCTATGTTCCAATAACTTAGATCTATGTTTAAACCACCTAAATCTACCATTCCCCCAAAGAGATTTTGGGGGAAAAAAAAGAATTTTTTTCAAAAAAGACTAAAATTTTGGAAAAACGGCCTCAAAATGCAAAAATAAATTAAAATCCAGCAGCAGTGGTAGATTTAGGTTCAAAAAACCTAGACATGTGTTTAAACAACCTAAATTTATCATTCACCCAAAGAAATTTTGGAAAGAAAAAGAAAAAATAGAAAAATGCCTAAAAATGGGCAGAAAGAAAAAAAATCTAACAGCAATGGTAGATCTATGGTAAAAAACATAGACTTACCCAGATCTAACATGCGTTTTTTTTTTGGAAGGCAACAAATTTTATGGAAATGAGCCAGTCAAATGGTACAAAAGCTTATAAGTTATAACCCACTAAAACATAAGAAAAAATACGACCTTTTAAATCATCTATATGAGAAAGTGGAAACCCACCATGCTAAACAAAAATTTGCCCTACACACCTCTTGAGACACCGAAGTACTCGAGTTATTAAAACTTCTCTCACTTCTTTCCCCCCCAAAAAAATTACAATTTTTTAAAGCAGTGCATCCATGAAATCTGTAGATCTATTGTATTAAAACACTCATGCATCATTACAACAATTAGTTTAAACTTTAAAGAAGTCAAAAAAAAAAAAAAAATCTGAAATTTTTCAGAAAATGCCATCGTAAATCAAGAAAAATGCAAAAATCCCCAAATTGAACAAAAACGAAGCATGATTCATTGGTTTGGGGTTATCATGCTAATTCGACTAGATTAAGGCAAGAACAAACAAAAATTGTGTTTTTTAAATAAAAAAAAAAAACATTTTTTAATGTAAATTTCTAAAATGGGTACATGGCATTCGATCCTTTGATTTGAGGAAAAACAAGCTTGTTTTGATCTTTGAAAGAGCTTTAGATTTGGTCAAAATTAGCCTTGAAACAATCCCTAACCTATAGAAATTTGAAAGGAGAAAAAAAAGAGGAAAAGTGAAAAATGGGAACCGGTTGCAGCTATTTAAGCCCACAGATACACACAAGATGTGTCAGTGCCGATACGGTCGAGTTTGTTCATAATGGTCCAATACCGACCCGTATCGCATATTCTACCAGGCCAATATGGCTGTATTGGCTGATACCATACTAATATTCAAAACATTGCATACAATGTAAGACTTGTGTCATATATGCCCTTTGGATCATTGGAAGATATCACCCAGATTTAAAGGCTAAATTCCCTACGTATCGCTCTGCAATACATTGCGATGTATTTGAGCAAAAGCTTGCATCGATGTACAAATTTTTTGGACGAGTCATTTGCTTCCATCACTTAAAATTGGTTCCCTATTTCTGCTGTAGATTACCACTGTAGTTAGCCTTTTGAACTGAGGTTGCTCCTATGGGCTTTGCTTTGTAGACGTCTTTTGAAGTTGCACTGCAGTAAGCTTTTGTGGCATTTGAAGTTAGGCTTTGTTTGGATAGGCGGAATCTATGGGATAAGGAAATGGTTTTCCTGGGTTCGACACTTTCTGTTGTTTAGATTGCAAAGAGAATGATGGATTTTGCAAAATAATCTTTATTTTTCTCCATTTTAAGACATTGGGATTACAGCTATCCAAACAGGGCCTTAATACGTCAATTATTTAAAGCTTCAAATACCTTAAATGGTTTTCGCGTGGTCATTAATAGCCTTATATGTCCGGAATGGTGTAAAGTCTCTATAAATGTAGATACACTATTACATTGGTGTATATCTTCATACCCATAGTTCCTTATCCATTTACTTGTGTTTGGTGTCTGTGATACTCTGCTGTAACATTCATTTGCTGGACAATTAGGCTATTATGCTCTGAGCAAACAGCAAACTGTATACCAGGAAAACTGTCCACTGATTACCCGACCATCAGAACTCATACTTCAGAGGAACCACACTACTATATTTAGCTCAAAATACTTGAGGAAGCATTACTCACCGTATACATTTGAAAGAAATTCTTTCTGAACAATAGATACATTTGTTCTTTGTTAGTTGTTACTAACATTTATAGAATGATAAAGGATCAAAGAGTATCAGAGTAGTCTGAAATCACGTCAAGACAAGCATGGAACCGCTGTGTGAATATATTTATGATCAATTTGTGTGGACATGGATATATGTGAACTGCAAATTGCACAAATGTTGTTTTGTACTTGAATGTTTGTCGTTATTGCTGCAGATCTATGGCGGAGTAACCATGAACAATATCCTTTGTCTTGCCGTCTTCTTGGCTCTCGTTTATGCACGGAACTTGACGTGGGACTTCTCAGCCGAAGTGCTCGTCATCCTAATCGTTACTGTCGTAATGGGTCTCTTCACCAGCTTCCGAACCACGTTCTCACTCTGGACATGTGCGGTGGCATTCATTTTGTACCCATTTTCACTTGTGCTGGTTTACCTTCTCGACTATGTTTTTGGGTGGTCGTAGACTCCTTTCGAAACAGAGATAGAAAATCCATTTGGTTTTGCAGCCTGTATGATGCGTTGAGGTTTGCTGTCCCAACGTTTTCTGTATTTTCTGGAATACTAGTTTCGTTGTGGCTTGTCGTATTTTCTGGAACATGATTTATGTAAATTTTCTTCTATACAATCAGCATTTTCCCGAGACTTGTCTGCCTCACCTGAGGTTTCAGAGGAATGTGCTGGAACTCCCAGCTGGGCTCGTCTCGCTTCTGCCGATGTGTGGAATCCAGTCCACACCACTCATCAGCGGACCCCGCTGTTTATGTGCCCAGCCCAAAAGTCTGTCTGGTTTGTTCATCAGGTGAGCTGCATGTATGCTGAATGCGGACCATTGCTAACCCTCCTGACCTAACCCATCTTTCTACATGTGTGGCCCAGCTGTTGAGTGGACCAGCTTTATTTTCCCCCAGGGCATGTTAATGGCAGCAATTACCTGATAAATGGCCCAGGTACAGAGCTCTCGTGTCATGCCGCCATGCTGTCACCGGTCATCACAAAAACCACAACCTAAACCAGTGAGGTCTGTTCTGCAGATTGCTGAATCAAGAATCTGCTCGATCGGGATTGAAAAAAAAAAAACAGAGGATCTAATCCTGTTAATGTTTTAAGTTCAAATACCAGCGAAAGAGCGGAGATCCGGTCCCCATGGATGGAAAGGTTTCAAGGCTCGGATGAGGTCCATGTGACTTGTTCAAGTGAACTCCGACCTGGCCGGACCACCCAATCTGGTTCGGTACCACGCATCAGAGTTTAAAAGTGGGGTTGAATGAGTCAGACTCAGTCCAGTCTGGGAACTGGGCTGAGTCACCCGACCCAGCCAAGTCGGGACTCGACTCAGGATCCTAAGAGTCTAAAGACCTTGCCTGGAAGCATACGGAGCTGTAGTGTCTCCCTATAATGTACCATACACGTGGCTTCAGGCTTTCGTATGATAATATGAACCATCCATCCGTAGGCTCCATCATCGATTGCCCAATCCTAACCATCCAATGAATATTTACCCCATTGGATGTATGCTCTTGTTATTTTTGCGGAAGCAGATTGCGTACTGAGTAACCTAGTACACTCTGTGGGGTCCACCGTTATTTTTTTTTATTTTATCCACTCCGTTCATTAATTTTAAGGCTTGAGACCAAAACGGAAGCATATCCAAAGCTCAAGTGGACCACACCACAGGAAACTGTGATTTTTTTATAAATGTGGGCCCTATAAAAATAAAGGGTGGAAGTCTTTGCATCAACTATTCTGACTACTTGAATCAAATATCGGCTTGATATTTTGAATCTTTAACTAAGAATGAGATTGCAAATCTGATGGTGGGAAGGGATCTTATATATACATCACACAGTGGGCCTTATAAAAAATCAATGTTAGCCTCCCTCTCACGCTGTTGGCTCCGAGAAAAGGTCCCTCCCTGCTCATCATTCTGAGAAAATGGGCATTGGCCTAAAAAAAAGAAAAAAGAAAAAAAAGAAGGGTATGGAATGGTCCTCACACAAAAGTCAGGCTGGTTGCACGGCACGCAACAGGTAAAACACACGGGCCCACCATGTTGCGTGTGTGACGTGTAGCCCACAAAAGGCCGATGCCATTACAAGTTGAGGCTTGAATATTTTTCAGACAGCCTCTATCAGCCATATATCTCATTGGATCAACGGTCTGGATCATTAAAACTTTACTCTAGATCCAACGACTATAGTCCCAAGTTATCCTTTAACATCATTTAGTCCATACGGTTGACAAGCTATACAAGTTCAACCACTGGACATCAGGACCATGAAAATAGTAGGCCCCACCGTGAAAAATCACCTGAGACTACATTCACTACGTTCTGCTTATCGGTTCATCCACACCGTTGTGAACCAACGGACGACCGATGGTCTCTGCCACCATGTAGCCCACCTAGTGAACGGATCAGCCTGCTTTTGGGGAAGTATGATCTGGCATGGTACGGATGTCCTATACAACTGGCGTGTTTGCAGGAAATATGGCAGAGTACCACGAATTATGGTACGTGTTGTTAAAGAAAAGCCATGAAGAGATACGATTCAACTCGTATATCTTGACCGTCCGTCCCTTACATCCCACACTCCATGTGTCTCTATGCAAAGTATACTGCAATCAGATAATCATATCCATCCCAAAGATGGCCTTCTCTTTTATAGCCATCCATCTTAGCATTTTCTTCACAAGGTGATTTTTTTTTTTTTTTGACCCCATAGGCCTGTGACCTGCCCCACCAAATGGATTGATCAAATACTATTTTGTACATAAATGAATCTTGATTGTCTAATTTATATGCTAGCGAGAATCCTTTGATTAATCAGATTTTTGCTGGGCTGTGGATGAAATAGGACCAATTTGAATGTCCAACTAGTTGTGTGTGAGCATATCTCTCACTATATATATACATATAAATGGTCTCGTGCGAACCATCCCGCAGGATAGCACGGTGATTCCCTCCACAAGAGGAATGCGGATTCCGAAAACCTTTGACAGGAAGTTTATGAGCAAGGATGGTAGGTGGGACCACTGCTATGTTTGTACCACTGCTATGTTTGTAAGAAATCCACTCCGTCCATCCGTTTTTCGAGTTTGTTTCATGACATGCAACAAAAAATAAGGAGGATTCAATACTCAAGTGGGTCGCACTAGAGGAAACGGTGGGTTTGCAACGAGCACCGTTAAAATATTCTACTGACCATAAAAGTATTGTATCAGCCTAAATTTACTGTTTTTTTACTTTGTCCAAGTGGGAATAACCTTATAAGAGGTTTCGATGACATATGAACACCAAGGTGGAGCCCATAAAGGTTTCAATGGTAGGAATTTCTTTCCCCAATTTTTCATCTAGTTAGACCCACTTGAGTTTTTAATTCTTCTTATTTTTGGTGGCATGTCATAAAATGAGCTCACAGAATGGATGGATAGAATGGATTTCTCACAAACATAGGGGTGGATCTCACCCACCATCCTGGCGCAGGAACTCCGCATCCGAGGCCTCTTTGCCACGCGTATTGGCTACTGACAGCGACACTGCTACCCAAGTTAGCTCACCAAATTCTGTGGCCCCACCATAAAATATGTTTTGTATCCATGCCGTCCATCCATATGGAGTGATCATTTTCGGAAAATATGCAAAGAATGAGTCACATCCAAAGCTCCAGTGGACCCCACCACAGAAAACAGTGGGGAGAGTGACGCCATCGTTAAAAACTTCTAAAGGTCACAAAAGTTTTCGATCAAGCTTATATTTGTATTTTTCTTCTTTAATGTCTTTGTTAACTCTTGACCAGGTTGGATTTAGAAAAAAAACATAATGGTGAGCCTTAGAAAGGTTTCAACAGTGGGCATCAATCTTCTAGTTGTTTTCTGTGGTGGGGTCCACTAAAGCTTTGGATCTGCCTCGTTCTCTAGCTCATAGCTTAAAATGATATCTTCAAATGGATGGACATTGTGGATACAATACATACATCATAGTGGGGTCCATATAACTCCTGACACGCACGCAAACTTACAATAGGCGTCCCCTTTCCGTTGATCCCCATTGTATGGTCCACTTGAAGCAGATGAGGCTGATTTTAGGCCCACTCAGGAGGGGCCCATCTGATGCACGGACTGGATGTCACGCACCCAACAAGGTGGCCCCTCGGAGCTGGTGTGTTTATACGTTATGCGTGAAGTAGGTGTTGCAGAGGATTTCGTTCCACAACGCAAAGCTCTCTCTCTCTCTCCAAACTATGGCTTCACCAACAACAACGAGAGCAGACATACCTACAGAGCTTCCCCTGCTTGATTTTTCCGTACAAATTGGCTACGGCTTAAATTCGGTCATTGGTGTGATGTGTAAATGTCGAGCACACCAAAGCTAAACATACTTCGAATTGAACCGAACCAAACGCCTTGTGACTCCAAATGTCAAAATAGACCTATTATTATGATTGCACAAAATCAAGTAATTTCGTGATTCTAATAAATTCTTCTTTATTTTTTATTTATTTTTATTTATTTATTATTATTATTATTATTTTTAATTTTTATTTTTACTATAGAGAAATGACTTTCAATTTAGTGTGTGATAGCTTATGATGTTCAATATTAAGACAAAATAACCTCGGAAAAAAAAAGAAGCTAAGCCAAAGCTGATAAAATTAATAATATAAATATATTCACAATTAGCTGATAAAAAGAGAGGGATAACTAACGATAATCCATTTGTCGTATGGTATATTACCAAGCTTCATAGGCATTCTTAGGCAAGAAGGTCATCGGGGAAGAAAGTTGTATAGCCTACTTAACAACATTATGGGAAGATGGTCATTGATAATGACAATTCATTCGTTGCGTAGCAAAACTTTGTTATGTGAGGCAATCTTGGTTTAACTTCATAATTGGATAATTTTTGTGGCAACCGCTTGTTCATTGCGCAAGTCTAGGTTATGTGGCAAAATAGCTTATGACGAGCAGATCTTTGATAGTTTATTTGTTGCATGGTTGGCTCTGTGACAAGACGATTGTCGGGAAATGATAGTCGGTTGGGTACTTTGCACTGTTGAGCTTCATATGTAAGTTGTTTGTGATTAGACAATCATTCATGTTTCAGCCACGTACTTCGTGGCAGGAAGGTAAATGTAGTGATAACATGTTCATCGCTTCGAGTCCTTCCTTTCTTGAAAGATAATCATGGGTATCCATTCATTGCTTGGAACCTCACTCTGTTGATAAGGTTGTCATGAAACGACCACATATTTGTTGCTCGATTAGGCTTCGTGGTGAAGCAGCCATAGTTAAGGGGTAACTTGTTCATTGCTTGAATTGAGCTTCGTAGCGAGATAGTAGATTGGAATCCCTAGGCACGTGGCAAGATGGCCCCTTTGACCATCCATTCGAAACCTAGAGATCTTCTTAGGTCCAACAATGTGATCATAGACCTATCATAGGGTGGCAAGGTAGCTAAATTCTATTCTAATTGATTCAGGTTGATTTGCAGCATGGTGTTGGCTAACAGTGGAGGAGTTAGATTGAATTATAATTATAATAAATGTTCATAGCAGAAAGGAGGATATGCAATGTTGTGTTGAAAATAGTAGCGATGCATTGTATTGGAATAGCGTACGCCTGAGCTTTTCGGTCTTTGCTGAATTTATAAAATTGTAAGGTGGTTTACTAGAGACGCGTATTGAAATCGATCTCTAAGTTAATTGGTCAATTAGTAGGCATGACCGATTATACCTCTAACTCAAGATAAATCTCCACAATCTCCTCCTGCAGATGAAATCGACGGTGAGGATCTCAACTAAATCCTCCGTACAGTGATGCTGCCACGTGTTGGTTTGCTAGTCGTTGGATTGGTCAGATGGGGTGTAAACACATTCCACACTTTCTATACTTTGATAATTTGGCAGTGTGTGATGGATGATGATGCTCGAGCAGTAAGAGAACTTCCTGAGAAATCATATTTGTGGCATACCATTAATTCGAACTGAACAATACAAATTATGGGTACTAGTTTAGATGTTTCGTGAACCAAAAATCACTCTTATTTGGGTTACGAAACTATTAGATCCCACGGTTAAATGAATAACATCAAATGGTCTTGTTTTGAGAATTTTATAAAGAATTACTTAATTAATATGAAATTTACATTTAGATACATTTTTCAAAAAGCTACCTCATTAATGCATATTATTATCATTGCATAACCTTCCATTATGCTTTAAAAAAAATAAAAAAATAAAATAAAATAATTTTATAGGTGGGAGCAAATGGGTCGGTGCAAATAAGGAGGCCACACCGTGATGTTCATGTAAAATCCATCCCAACCACCAAGTGTGTCACCTATTGTCAAGCTAAGGGCCCAAAAATCACCGCCATCCGTGATTCAGGTGAACCACATGATTGAAAATAATGTACAAGCAACAATGACCCTCCACACTTTCCCTTGGTACGACCCACCTGGATGGGCATGAAATTTAGACCCAGGCTTAAATTTTTGTGTGGCATCTAATGGTTAGAGTGGATTTCATATAATCATCATGCCGAGTTTCTTGAAAATCAATGGTGGACGTCTCTCTCCCAACTGTTTCATGTGTCCTCCTTGAATCACAGTCAGCTTCATTTTTTGGCTTGGGTCCTAAACTAGGATTAAAGCCTAGCCAAAAATCAAATTTAAGTCTAGGGGAACATAAGAGAAAAAAATTAATCCCTACAACACCACTCTTGATTTCAAGAAGACCACTCTGATATTTATGTAAGATCCAATTGGACCATTAGATATTTAGTACATCATTAGGCCCCAGACAAAATTAGGTTGAGGAATGATTCTGGTGGGCTTCCCATATGATTCACATGGACAACACTAGTGGATACATTTTGGAGGGTAAGATTGTCCTGTACACTTCTTCCAATCATGTGGTCCACTTGAATCAAAGATGGAGCTGGTTTATTATTATTATTATTATTATTATTATTATTTTTTGCTCTTGGCCTAATGTGGGGTGACGAACCTTATGGTAGAGCTGTACACAAACCAAGTTAGCTTGGTTAACTTGCTGGGCTCAACTTGTCAAGTTGATTTTTTGAGCTCGAAAAAATTTTGAGCCGAGTCCCAGCTACACTGAACTCGACTCAACTCGGTTGGGAACTTGACTCGGTTCGAATCGATTCAACTTGGGTCGGGTTCACTTAGTATAAATATTTTGTATAAATTTATATATTTAAAAAATTATTATATTATATATTATATATTATTTATATAATAATATAATATAATATAATATATAGAGCCGAACACGAGTTGAACCAAGTCGAGCTTATCACAACTCGGCCAGTAGCTAACCCCAGCTTGAACTCGGCTCGGCTCATTTCGATAAGTAGCTCTAGCCAATTCGAGCCGAGTTTGATCCTGTGCGGCATTTTCTCAAACATATAGAATGTATCTTCAATTTCTCATATAATGCAAAACAATAACAACACTTAAAAGCTATTTCATCAAACACTCGGCGAGCAACATCAAAATCAAGATATGAGGGAAGTCTTATAATGTAAAGTGTTTTTTTTAGTGATTTGTTTCATATCCATTCCTTCCTGATGTAGAGCGGGTCGCGGACAGTTTCATGGCTAAGATGGATCAGAAAAGGCCCGACCGACGACAGAAGTGATCCGAACCGTCGGACCTTAGATCGGGCAATCTCGCAATCCGGAATGAGTTACCTGACGTAAAATATATAATTTTGGGGTAGAACGAGTTGCTTTAGCCAACCAACCTGGCTATGCCGGGTTGCGACACCCGGAATTGTGAAAAACCCCTGGATCAACAGTCATTTCCCTGCTTTAATTTCGTTTTTACTATAAATAGTAAGTTTTAGTTTGATTATAACTCTTCATCTGTCGGGCTTTAGGAGTTGCGCCTAACGTGAAAAGAGCTTAGAATAATTAGGAGAATGGTTTGGTGAAGCCAAATAGGACACTTACTATTTTTGGCCGAAAACCTTGCGCACTAGTAGACATCACGACCATCTATAAATAGTAAGTTTACTATTTATAGTAAGTCGCGGATTCTAGGAGTTCTAGTTGTAGTTTGATTCTGATTTCTTTCCCATTGCTTGGTACCCCTATTTAAAGGGTTGTGAACTCGTTTTTAGTGATTAATTTAATCAATTCCGAATTTCTTAGAATTTATTTCTATTTTTTGCTTTCTTTCCTCGTGGATTCAAGAAGTCTCTGTGAGGAGTCCAGAGAAGCTCCGTGGATTCGGAGTAGTTATCCTCATCACGTTCATCCCTGCGTCACTTCCTCACCACTAGCTGATCCTGCGAAGAACGTACGCACCCGAAATAAAACTTTATTGAGTCATTTCATCAAACACTTGGCGAGCAGCATCAATATCAAAATAACCGAGTCACCGAGTTAATTCGAGTTGAGGTTCGATCCGAGTCGAGTCGAGATTGAGCAAACTCAAACTCAGCTCGAAATTTTTTTGAGCTCCAAAAACGAGCTCGACTCAGTTCAAATCCAATTTTGAGCCGAGGCGAGTCGAGCGAGCTAGCCTAGCTAAGTTGACTCGTGTGTATATATATATATATATATATATATTAAAAACTATAAAACTTAAACTAGAACTCAACTCATATGCTCGAATTCAAACTCGACCTCGGCTTGAGCTGGCCCGACTTGCTGATCGAGCCAAGCTACCTAGTCAAGCTTGGGGAACGAGCCGAGTCGAGTTTGAACTGAGGTAGCCTGCTGGCTGAGTTGAGCAAAGCTGGGACGAGCTCGACTCGGTTCAACTCGGGTATAGCTCTGCCTGATGGTTAGGCTAGAGTTTATATAAACATCACAGTGGGGCCCACCTGAAACACACCCATTTGCTCTCGAGTTGGCTGTGTGATGGAAGTGAAGTGAAATGAAATGATAGTTAAATGGATTAATGTAGTTTTTTAAAACCTTTTTGAAAAAATTAAAAAATGTAAATTCCATATTAATTAGGTAGTTTTTTTTTTTTTTTTGTTAAAATTTCCATTTTTATCAAGGAAATTTCCAACTAAATCTTATTTTCCACATTTTAGTCGGTTCAGATTGAGTTAATATTTGCGTGGTTTACTTGCGTATCAAACGTTATTATTAAATAACATCCTCTCAAAAAAAAAAAAAAAATTCAAACGACCAAACATTAAAAAAAAAAAAAAAGGAAAAAAAAGAAAAGAAAATAAAACTCATTCTCAAGGCCAGAATCTCTTTTCCATGCCTTTCCTACTCACATGGCTCATTGAGAAACATGGAAGTCATTCCATCAAGCAAATTCTCTTTCTCATATGGCCAGAATCTCTTTCCATATCCCCATCTTCTCAGACGGGCTTGATGGAGAAACATGAAGTCATTGCAGCAAGCAAATCTGCACCATTAAGACATTGAATCATGAGCAAATGGATCTCTCACATTTCTACACACTCCTTATAACTTCAGATTCAAATCAACACTATCAACTCCTCCTCTCCAATCTTTCAAGTTAGTTGACCGCTCTGCCAGAAAGCTATAGAAGGGCTGTTGTTGTTTTCCCGGCCCGCAGAAACCGAATAACGATTCTTCTTCCCTGCTCTGCTAAACAAACATCACAAGAAAATTAAACAAAAAAACACGAATCATAGAAATTTCTCTTACAATGTGGATTGAAGAATCGGATTTCTGCTCTGCTTTTGTCTTACTTTAAATTGGACTGGATTGAATTCGCCAAAATGTGCGTCCGGAATCGGTACAGATTTTTTTGATTTGGGATTCGAGGAGGCGGTTGGGGGACCCAAGGTGAGAAAATCACCATCTAAATCTCTGTTTTCTTTGATGATCTTGGTCGGGCGGTGGAAGTCATGGACGGTATGGACTGCAGTAGAGCTCCAAGGAACCTCTCTGAAGGAAGAAGATCCAACAACATGAATCAGCAACTGATAAACATGATACCGCCAAGAACACAGACAATGGAAACCGTCAGCAACCTTATTAGAGATTTCGGCGGATCGTATTTGAACAAATCGAGCCCGGTCAAGGATTCATCCCATATGTGAAATGGCATGAGTTTGCATTGTAAGGGGACAGCACCAGGTAGTTCGTCAAGAGAAAATTGCCGGGGGCGCTTCATGCCAACCATCTATACTACATTCCAATCAAATCCACTATCAGAAACAGATCCGATTTTCAATTTTAAAAGAAGAAGATGATGAAAAATCAATTGAATTACATCTTGCCGAACGTTGATGCGTGTCCTTTCTTCTTCATGCCTTGCTGGTGGTATGTAATTGCTGCAATAGCTTTGGTTTGAAGGGGGCTCCATCTGAAGATTAATGACAGATGACGAACATGACGATGACGTTGAAATATTGGCCTGTAATTCAAATCTCTCTAATCATTTCCGAAAAATAAAAATAAAAATGGAAACAGATACAAGATTAAACGATTTCCTCACCATTGAAGAAGTTTGTTGTTGTTGCGGATGCTGAACTGTTTGTTGATTTTTCTGCAAATGCCAAACTGGTTTTGATTCAATCTGCGAATCCGGATGGTATTGGAATGAAGTTTTAAATTTGGGAGTCCCATACATGTCATGAATAAATGAATACCCGCCGCAGCTGCCGCTGGCGACCTGGCTACTGCTATCATGCACGTAATGCAGAGATGGGGATGGGATGCTACTTCTATCATGCGCGTAATGCAGAGATGGGGATGGGATGCTACTTCTATCATGCGCGTAATGCAGAGATGGGGATGGGATGGGAAATTCAAATTCAAGACTCGGGACCGGGTCGGACGTCTTGAAGACGGGATTTGGTAAGCTGAGATGGAGTTGGGCGGGAGAAGGCGAGGAGAAGGGGATGGAAGGGATGGCAAACACGGCGTTCTTCTTATGCTGTTCTTCTAAACGGATCTTTTCCAACTGGGCAACGCCGAGCCCGCGCTGAGGGATCTTCTTCTGCTTCTTTTTCTTGAAAGATCGGCTGCCACTGCTGCTGCAGCGCTCCTCTTCTAGCGGCATAGTTATGATAATTGGGAAGGTTTTTGAAGGAAATTACGGTAACTGCCAAAGAAGAAGGGAGTTTTGTGGAGTAGTAGGAGTCATGGAGAGAGAGCAAAAGAAGGCGGATTTTTATGAAGACAAAAGCAAAGGCTCAAACCCCGCAAACCCAACCTTTTCTATCGAATCTTTTCTATCACTTTTCTCGCCCAAATCCTCGCTCCACCCTTTTCTTTCTATCTACCCTTCCTTCTCATCGACAACTAACGGACTAAAAATTTAAACAGATCCAAGATCAAATACATGAAGAAGCATTGTACAGTGCTCGATCCTAAGTTTATGTTCGGGTTTTCCTTTTGTACGGATGGGGAACATGGCTCTAAGATCCAAACCGATGATTAGATGGACCGGGAACGAATGAGTGGAAACGGATTGGCTACTCCCACTGCCACTAGCCAATGGCTGATGGTTGGTGCTCTGCTGGCCCCACCATGATGTATGTAATTCATCCATGCCGTCCATCTACTTTTATAGATCATGGAGTATGAGACAAAAAAGAGGTATATCCCAATCTCAAGTGGACCACATTACAGGAAATAATGTTGAATGAATGTCGACCATTAAAAACTTTTTGCTATTGTTTTCCACTGGTGTGGTCCACCTGAGATTTATATCCCTCTCATTTTTGGGATGCCCTAAAATGATATGTAAAAATGGATGAAACACATACGTCATGGTGGGCCCTATAGAGCACCAACCACCAACCCGGTGGTGGGTGGTTGGTGCTATGTGGGCCCCACTATGAAGTATGTCTTTAATCTATGCCGTTCATTAGACCTAGGCATCGAGTTGAGTTGGATCGAGTTAGGGCGCACTTGACTTGATATGGTTTTAAATAGGCTTGACCTGAACTCGATTCGACTCAATACTGAGTCCAGCATGCCTGACTTGATCCGAGTTCGGTTTGGCCTGGACTGATTCGACCGAGTCCGATCCGGCCAGAGGTACCGAGTAGGGTCGAGTTGACACCGAGTCGGATTGAGAGATGAGGGAGGGGGGGAGTGGAGAGGACAGATAGGAGGAGGAAGGTGATGGTGGTGGGTGGTTGCCAAGCTTGGAAGAGGAAGAGGAGGAGGTGGTTGCCAGGCTTGGAAGAAGAGGAGGAGGAGGATGAGGGAGGAGGAGGGAGGGAGAGGAGGAGGAGGAGGGTGATGGTGGCGGGTGGTTGCCGGGTTTAGAAGAGGAGGAGGAGGATGAGTGAGGGAGAGAGAGAGAGAGAGAGAGAGAGAGAGAGAGAGATGTTGTGATCGGGTCGGGTAGGGTTAGAGAGTCGGGTCGAGTTGGGTTTCGGATCGAGTCGAGTCTAACTGGATCAAGTCAGATCAAGTTACTGGGTAGCTCGAACTCGACTCGGTTTGAGTTCGGATTGGGCAAAGCTTGCACGATTTGGACCGACTCACCCGTTCGGTTCAAGTCGAGTCGAACTGGACCTGAGTCGGACGAGTCGAGTTAGCCAGATCGGGTTGTCCAGTGCCCACCTCTACCATTCATCCATTTTTAAAGAACATTTTAGTGCTTGATACCAAAAATGAGATGGATATAAATCTCAGGTGGACCACACCATTTGAAAACAATGGTGATTGGATATCCACCATTAAAATCCTCCTAAGGCCCAATGTACTATTTATTTGACATTCAATCTATTGATTAGGTCATACATACTTAGATGAAGGTAAAAAAACAAACATCTGCTTGATCCAAAACTTTTATAGTCCCTTTTTTTTTTTTAACGGTTGATGTTTAATAAACACTGTATCAACACTGTTTCTTGTAAATGTGGTCCACTTGAGATTGGGATATACTTAATTTTTGGACTCATACCATAAAATCACGTAGAAAAATAAATGGACGGCATGGATGAAATACATACATCATTGTGGGGCCACGGAGTACCGAATATCCGCCATAGTGGCTGGGGAGTAGCCAATCCATTTCCTGGGAAAGCGGATTCGCTGCTGATCCTGCCACCAGCCGGATTGGCTAGTGGTAGGTGCTGTGTGGTCGCTACTATAATGTATGTGTTTCATCCATGCCGTCCATTCATTTTTTCGGATCATTTTAATTTATTGTATGAATAAAAAATTTAGTTAGATCCAAATCTCAAATGAACCAGACATTGTTGATTGAACGTTCACCAGTAAAACCTCCCTGGCGGCTACAAAAGTTTTAGATCAAGCTGATATTTGTTTTTTCCATTCATCCAGGTCTTTGTGGTCTGATCAACATGTTGGACGTCAAATAAACATTATAGTGGGCCCTGGGGTGTTTTTAATGGTGGACAATCAATCACTACTGTTTTTCGGTGGTGTGGTCTACCTGAGATTTAGATCTATGTAATTTTTCGGTTCAAGACTAAAATAATCTGTGAAAATGGATGGACGGCGTGGATAAAACTCATACATCATTATGGGCCCACAGAGCACCGTCCACTAGCCACCTTACTAATGGCAGCGTCACCGAGCCTTTCGCATGAAGTTCATGCGCAAGGATGTTGAATGGGGGCCTACCGCATGTTTGTCAGAAATCTACCCCGTCCATCCGTTTTGAGAGCTCATTTTAAGACGTGCGACAAAAAATTAGGTGTATTCAACACTCAAATGGGCCAGACGAGATGAAACATTGGAAATTCAGTGAGCACTGTTGAAGCATTTTTATGGCCATAAAAGTTTTATATCAGGCTATATTTTTAGCGTTTTCACTTCATCCCATTGGGAATGACCTTATAAACGGTTTGTATAGCATATAAACCTGAAGGTGGTGCCCAGAAAGGTTTCAACGGTAGAGATTTCTTTTCTCAATTTTCCCTCTCGTGTGACCCACTTGAGTTTTTTATCCACCTAAGTTTTGGTCGTACGTCCTAAAGTGAGTTCGAAAAACGGATGGACCGAATGGATTTATCAAATACATTCCAGTGGGCCTCACACGGCATCCTTACACAAGGCTTTCGCAGGAAATCCGCGTCCCAGCGTCACTGGCCAAACCGCGTATTATGGAAGGTTGTTGGTACAGTTGATCCCGAAGAACCGTAATGTGGTAGAGCCATCTCGACACAGTACACTTGTCAGGGTGGTGTTAAAATCAGATCCGTCCATACGTAGGACCCTGTCATGGATGTTGTATTTATTGAAAATAAATACCATTAGACAAGCCTGCCCAGACGGCAGAAAACAAGAGCAATCAACGGTCGAGTATACAATTTTGTAAACGGTGGAAAAAGTAATGAACTAGATCACGTAATCCAACCTGGATAGCTTTTAGTTTTTTCTGTTTTTCTAGCTATACCGTGTCATCTCCGCGGATAAGGGGTAGATTCATAAGTTTGTTTTACCCGATTAAAAAAATGGTGGTGACTCGTATTTCTTACCTTGGACCTCACCCACAGCTATCTAGACCGTCCAAATTTTGGATCAACATTGTAGATGGAGCATATATATATATATATATATATATATATATATATATATATATATATATATATAAACTAGCACTGATAAATCAATTCAAACTATTCAATTAGTGCACGGAAAATGGATTGTTATAAGTAAATAGCTAATGATCATAATTTAAAGAGAGAAATCAAATTGTTAATATTGTCTTTTCATTGCAATATTCTGGTTATGATTCATTCGAGGTTGGCCCAGTGATTTAGACGGCGTGGATTGTACTACAATTATGCCATACGTACGTCTGCAGAGTCACCGATATTTTAAAATGGTGTTAAACTAACAGGGAATCTCTTTGCATTCACTGGAGCGGGTTTTCTGCTAGCCGCGTAACACGTACGCGGATTTCCTGAGACAAAAAGGAAGAAAGTAGTGAGTAACTGAGTACGCTCAGCGTACTGAGTAAACTATATGAGGTACACCATTATTTATATATTTCATCTGATCTGTCCATTCATTTTACCAGATAATTTTAAGCTTTAGCTAAAAATGAAGCATGTACAATGTTCAAATGGACCACACCAGAGGAAACAGTTGAATTGAATATCTACCGTTGAAAAATATCGTGAAAGTTTTGGATCAAGATTATATTTGTGTTTTCCCTTTAGCCATGTATTTATAATCTTATGAAAAGGTTGAATGACAAATAAACATTGCTGTGGGGGCTAGAAAAGTTTCAATGGTGGAAATCATTATCCCCACTGTTTTACGTAGTATATATGATCTACTTGATCTTTGGATATGCTTCAATTTTGGACTAAACCCCTTAGATTAGATGTAAAAGTGGATGGACAGCATGTATAGATCACATACATTCAAGGTGGGCTCAACTGAGTTTACACAGTACTATAAGAGTGTACTGAGTTACCCAATCCGATTTCAAGGAAATGGTGGGCAGGGTAATTCCTACCGTTGAAACCTCCCTTGGTCAACAGTGATGTTTAGATGCCATCCATACCCTCGATAAAGTCATTCCTTTAGATGCCATCCATACCCTCGATAAAGTCATTCCTACTGGAATGAACTTGAAACTGCAAATATTAGCTTGATTTAAAACTTCTACAGCCCAGTGAATATTTCAACTGTGAACATTCAATCCTCACGTTTTTGGCCCACTTGAATATTAGATTTAGGTCATTTTTTGCTTCTCTTAGTAAAATGAGCTTAAAAATTTGAATGAATGGAGTAGATTTCTTACAAACATCGCGGTGGGGCCACCTAAGTTTCCACCACAGCAACTTCATTGTAAAGGGCTTTAACATGAAATCCGCATCTTACTAAGACGTTAGTTGGTGTTGTCCTGACCGTGGGACCCACCTTGATGGGGGCCCACAGAACTTGCTGACGTCAATACATCTGGTGTGTGGTACACCAGCCAATCCGCTTCCTAGAAACTGCTACCTCCGAATGCTGCGGTACAATCTATCCGCCCCCGGATCTGCGTAGATCCAGTACATGGGTTTGGCGCCGTCTCTTAAACGGTGGTAGCTTACAACCCTATTCACGTCATGGTCATACGTCATTCTACACCGATCAATCTGGAGTTGGCATCATGTATCTTATTTCCAGACAAATCCACCGGATAATCTTAACCATCTGATCGGCGGCCACCGCATGGATGGTTAATGGGAAATGGTTCATCGTCCAATTTCAACAGGAATATCACAGGGTTAGGTATAGACATTGTTGTCAATATATTATTCAAATATCTTCGATATTATCCTTATCTCTAGCTCGGCAATATCGATAACACCGGTAGCAATATTAACAATTCAGGAGTTTGTTTGACAACTTTGTGTTTAAAATACATTGAAATTCAAATCACAATTACACTGGATTTAAGGTGATTATAAATGCCTAAATTATGATTGGTAATTGATAATTGGAATGTGCTGGAATTTTGATGTAGAGCGGGTCGCGGACAGTTTCATAGCCAAGATGAATCAGAAAAGGCCCGGTCGACGACAGAAGTGATCCGGACCATCAGACCTTAGATCGGGCGTATCTTACAATCCGGAATGAGTTATCTGACATAAACTATATGATTTTGGGGTAGAACGAGCTACTTTAGCTAATAGTCGGGTTGTGACGCCTGGAATTGCGAAAAACCCCTGGATCGACGGTCGTTTCCCTGCTTTAATTTCATTTTTACTATAAATAGTAAGTTTTAGTTTGATTAGAACTCTTCATCCGTCGAGCTTTAGGAGTTGCGCCCAACGTGAAAAGAATTTAGAATAATTAAGAGAACGGTTTGGTGAAGCCAAATAGGACACTTACTATTTTTGGCCGAAAACCTTGCACACTAGTAGGCACTTATTATTATTTATAAGTCGCGAATTCTATGAGTTTTAGTTGTAGTTTGATTTAGATTTCTTTCCCATTGCTTGGTATCCCTATTTAAAGGGTTGTGAACTCGTTTTTATTAATCAATTCGAGAAGTCTATGTGAGGAGTTTAGAGAAGCTCCGTGGATAGTATTTATCCTCATCACGTTCATCCCTGCGTCAAATTCAAACCTTGTGTTTGGGAGCTTGCATGTATTTGAAATTCATATAAATTCTTTAGCATGTTAACCAAACTTGAACTAGATTTTATATGTGATATTTGATATAATATGCCCGTTGAAATATATACTTCGGCAAAAAATAAGAAAATTCTAAGCATTAGGTGGGCCACAAATGGAGGGATCTTAAACAAGTGACTTATCAATGTTTTTTTAACGTCCATTTATATGGCTAACGTTTGGACAATTTAGATCATTCTATTAATGTGATGTTAGTGTTGCAATCGATAAAAATGAATTGTTTTGGAGTATCATTAGTGTGCCACTTGTACTACAACTTAATAGCCTAGCCACGCTTTTGTTATATGTGCAACACACCTTACTTTAAAAGGGAAGCCGAAAAGGCATTTCACTCTAACAAAAAAGTGAGGTTTTGAAATACATCAAAAGATGGTTTTGGCCCAAAACATGATTTTCACTCCAACAAAAAATGTATTTCAATTAATTCCAAGTGTAGTCACGATGCCAAAATGTGGTTTTGGCCCAAATCCTCTCAAATTTCCTTAAATACACTTAAATAGAAGGTGCCAAGTAACCTTTAAGGTTTATTTGATGAGGAGAACCATTTGACTAAATATAGACCTCTGAACATCTTATTTTTAACCATTCACTTAACAACCACAACTTGTTGGATATGATTAGCAACCACCACTTGTTGGATATGATTACCATGTAGAGCGGGCTGCAAATGCATTCTTAGCACATTTGGAGCAAACAAAGCCATCAAAATTGGGCCTAGTCCTACATAGGGCATGATGTAGTTGGGTCCCTAAGCATGTCTGATTCGAAAAGATTCATTCCGAATATGGAGAAATTATTGGCCATTGTAGACAACCTACCTGAAATGAGAAAACCTATTCCCGAGTCTCGCTACTAGATTTCAATAAAATCGCCCATCCACCTCTCAACAACCGTTGAAACCGTAGCAAAACTAAAAGACAGGACCTTCGATACATCATAAATGCAGTTATCGGATTGGATCAAGAGACTCCCGAGCCTCAAAGCCAATAGCACACGCTTGAACTCATACCCATACATTACTTTGATAAAACCACATGCATATGCTTAAAGAAAAGCGTTGAAAATTGGCTAAATAGAAAGAATTAATATAACCTAAGCATGCAATGAATGACCTAGATCAGTCAATCATAGATCTTGTGAACCTAGATCAACTACGAAACATGCTCAGAATGTTGTAGAATATCGTTGAAACAACAACAACAACAACCAAACAAAAAAAAAAAAAAAAGAAGGAAAACATACCGTCCGCCTACCACATGCCGATGGTCACCTGACATTCTTTTTACCAGCCCAATATGTAAATCCCCTCTTACGAATCTTGTAGTGGTAAAAATTAACAAATGTCCACCATTGACCCATCATAAGCTGACAGTCTACTTCCATAAATTCGGACACTGTTGTTTGGGAAAACAAATTAAGGAAAAAATGGCTGAAAAAGTGCCGAGAAAGACAATATATAAGTAGAGTGAGCTACACATACAGGCCTGGGTGGGTCCCCCTTCTTTAGGAATGTCCAGAAAATATCCCACCAATGCCAAGATTTATAATTTTTTTTTTTATTATTATATATTTAAAGCTAGCTCTTGAAAAGTCAATCCCATCCACGTAAGTCTGCTAGATTAGGAGTAGGGTTAGGTCCAGGAATGCCTGATTATCCATTTTGAATAAAAAATGCATCTAATTTTTCTTTTTCTTTTTCATATCTCAATCAAGTTCAGAATACAATCCATTCCAATTTTAATTAACTATATATAATGTGAAAATTTTCACTATAATTATATGTGAAGCATCACATTCTGCTATTGGAAAGCGCAAGTGATAGCCACATAGCTTCACCTAATTACTTAGATGGCCAATTTTTACTTTAAAACCCTACCTAATATCATTTAATAATACAAAGTCTTAGCCTTTATTTTCTGTACTTTTGTCCTGAACTCACTTGCTTTTCAGAGATAAAAATAAAATAAAATAAAATATATTGTTACTGAAGTTGTCCACAGTAAACACTTTAATTTTCTTTTGGTAATTTGGAAAGGTGCAATGGCACATGTATGTTAATATCTCTATAGCACTGGATCATACGATGGAAGGCCCAAGCACCAATAATCCCCAAAATAAGAAAAGCTAGCCCTAACCCTTAAATGAGCGGCCATAATATTTATAGTTAACAAAGAAAATACAGAAATGATTAACTTTTAATAAGGACCAACAAATTTTTTATAACTAAGATCTTTCAATTCAGGGAATGATTGGTGAATGGGCCATCTGTGGTGGACCCGCCTTACCAATAGCTCACATCGTTGTAGCATGGGCTGCTTGCATGAACTTAGAGCTCAAGCATATTGCACAAACCTTGGGCTTGGTCATTGGACAATACCTAATTAGCTATTTGGATGGGTGAAATCTTGTTTTCAATGATGAAAATGAAATCAATTTCCTTGGCTTTGATGGTTTTTTATGTTTGCAAAAGCACATTTAGCTATGGAAATTGACTTCCATTTTCGTAGTTTTTTCATGAAAAATGGGATTTCTATTTAATTAACAAAACCTGTTATACGAAAATTTTGCTTTGTTATTGTTGACCTTTTACATTAAAATCAGAAATCGCTTGTGCTACAATAACTAGGTTAGCACGTATTCTTCAATTTGGATATGGCACACATGTAAGACTCCTGTTAGGCGGGCTACATATGATCATCGGTTTTGATATGATTATTGAATTATTCAATTTAAGTGACTCAGTGGGTCCCACTACAGCCATGATCATTACATAAAGGTTTACAGTATGAATACTTGAATCGTGATCTCTATACATGGTTATTAAGATGTCTATATACATGGTTATTAAGATGAATATAAAAATTAATCTACTGTGTGGAGATTCAGAAGGAAAGAAGTTTGACGGGTAAGTCTCTTCATTTCTATTTTTATATAAATATGTCTTAATTCTCTCACCAATATAGATAGAAAACCTAATTATATTGAGATGATTTCATAAGGTTGCAAGGTGTGGTAAATCAAATATCTTTCTCAACAACATCGAGGTATTGGAAATAAGGCAGTCATGCATTTAAGATTACAGTTTGTGATTTTCATTATTGATGGATAGACGATCCATTTTGCTATTGAGATTACAACACATGGACTTCAATTTGAAGTAATATCACATATCAAAATGCACATTGAGAAAAGCTCCAAGATCACATCGATTAGACAATCTAACGTCAAATTGAAAAGGAGGGCATATGAATCAAACGGTCTGGATTGGCGGCGATGAATCTCATGTGTCCAATGGACAAGTAACAGCATGCACAGTGGCATCAGAGGATACTGCCCGAGGCTCCAAAATAGACAAACGTGAGAGTTATTTAAGCCCCACCTTGCATATAAATGCAGTCCTTAAAATCCCATTCTAGAATGGGCCACTCCACTGCAAATAGATATGGTCCCATTAGAAGGCACCTTTTGAAATATAGGTACCAGGTACAGCTTCTTGGAGAATCATTTAGAAAAAGGCTTTTTTTCATGGCATCATTTCCTCAGCTGATATTCCTGGTAATTTCATCAATGAATGTTTTTCTAATGTGGGGTGGTGTGACACAGCCACTCAATGCCAGGGACACTATTCAGGTGGGGAATTCATGCACCAGGTGATATAATCAGGACCGTCAGGCTGCTAAAAGAGGATGGTGGGCCTGACCCAACATCGAGGACAGTCCCTTTAATGGCCATGCCATGTTCTAAGAGTAGGTGCTTCACATGCAACACTAAGTGGGTGTCGGTTACAAAGCTGACCATTACTGAGATTGAAATATCAAGAGAGCCTACTAACTTTGACATTCATACACTGAGAACTCTCATCTTCAGTGGCCCACCTATAAAGAAGTGAAATATGAGAGAGGAAAAAACTCTGGCAGATCCACTTTCTACACATTGCTGCATTCTCAACGGGAACGGATTGGCTACTCCCCCTGGCACCAGCCAATGGCTGGTGTTCAGTGATGATGTATGTGTTTCATCCATGCCGTCCATCTATTTTTATAGATCATTTTATGGTATGAGAACTAAAATGAGGTATATAACAATCTCAAGTCGACCACATTAATGGAAACAGTGTTGAATGAATTTCGACCATTAAAAACTTTTTGGGGGCCATAAAAGTTTTGGATCAAGCTGATCTTTGTTTTTTTCCCTTCATATGGGTCTGTATGACCTAATCAACAGATTGGATGTCAAATAAACAGTACAGTAGGCCTTAGGAGGATTTTAATGATGGATATCCAATCACTATTGTTTCCTGTGGTGTGGTCTACTTGAGATTTATATCTCTCTCAATATTTGGGAACAAGCCCTAAAATAATCTATAAAATTGGATGAACGGAATGGATGAAACACATACATCATGGTGGAGCCCACGGTGCACCAACAACCAGCCACGGGCTGCTGGCAGGGGGAGTAGCTAATCCGTTTCCTGATTCAACAGCCTAAATTGACAGACGTGGATTGACTGTGACCCCAACCGCATGAAGTTCCTGTGATCAGAAGCTAGGTGGGGCCATTGTTATGTTTCTGAGAAATCCAACCGTTCATCTGTTATTCCAGCTCATGTTAAAGACATGAGACAAAAAATGAGGCAGATCCAAAGCTCAAGTGGGCCACACGACAGGAAAAAGCAGGGAAGGAAATGCCTACTGTTGAAGTCTTCACGGAGTTTACCGTGATGTTTATATGTCATCCAAACCGTCCATAAGGTCATTCCCACTACATGAACTGAAAACATAAAAAATTTATTAGGCTGATCCAAAACTTACTTGGCCCTATAAATATTTCAACGGTGGACGGTCACTCCCCAGTGTCCTAACGTGAGCCGGGCAAAACAGATGTAGCGGGTGGATTTCTCACAAAATCACAGTGGGCCCTACCTAGCTTCCAGCAGCCAGCTGCAAGAACTTGCTACAACTGAGGTCACAGTCCATCCGCTTCCTAAATTGACTCACATATGCCAGGTGTACGGTGGATCACTTGCCAGCATTTATGAAAGGTAGGCGGGTTGAGTTGTCAAGCTGGGCCTGCATTGTCCACCGTAGGCCGAAGCCCAATCCGGGCTCGTGATGGCCCAAAATAGACCACTTGACATGTTTATGCTAGACCCGAACCCGAATCAAAGAAGAGGGAAGACAAACATGCTGGGACGCCGTTGTTACAATGGCCAAAGGCCCCGTTGGAGTAGAGAAAGAGATGGGATCAAAGGTTGGAGGTGAGAGGGATGAAATGCATGGATTGGAGGTGAGAGAGAGAAAGAGAGCACTATGGGATGCTCCATTTATTTTTCTTTTGTTTTTGACCATTGGATTTCGCAAGTTTTGAAGATGGACGAGTAGTCTTCTCCTTCTTATACGCCATCTCTTCTTAGTTCGGTCGAGATTTCTAGGTGTTTTTTTTTTTTTTTAAATGGCCAAGAAGGGATGCAGAGACGGGAGTATTTCATTAAATAATAATAATAATAAATCCTAATGAGCTGAACTCACCCACTTGCTTTTGGATATCTACATCCAAGCCTAGTTTAATGTTTGAACCGGGCTTGATTTTTAAGCCAGCCAACTTTTATTACTAATACTCCAGCCTAAACTCAGTCGAAGGCGGGCCAAGCTGGCCCATTGGCACCCCTAATGAAAGTCACCCCCGTACCCCACAGATTTTATTAAAAGGTCACAACTCACTATCACGCATGCTACTGTAACATCGGTGATTGCGAACCGTCCATCTGGGCCATATGTAGAGACGCATAACAACTCAGTAGTCCTGGACATCGATCTCCACACACCTGGAATTTGGAAAGTTCAGAGAACTAATCACATACATGCTACGGTACCATACTACTCCTGGTACCATGCCATCCTTTCCCAGCGACATGCCACTTTTAGAGGAAATCGGTGCCGAGAAAATGGTAGACCCCACCATGAAGATCACCATTCTCTAAAACCAGTAAGATCTGCTTACAAGGTGGACCACACCTGTATATTGAGTCAAACCTTTAGTTATCCATTGATTCCAAAAGTGTGCCCAAGATGATAAGTAGAACGGACTAATTTTTATCCCATTCAATCCTCACGGTGGGCCCCACCTTTTCAATGGTCCTGATGCCTTACAAAAAAAATGTAATGTTAGCGGGAAAGATGGTACACTACCACTAGCCGTTGTAATTTGCCTGCGTGGGATCAATTCTCGAAAGTCTGATTATTTTGAGAAATTTAGGACTGTGGACCCCACCTTTTATCCAGCTGTTTTTACGAAAGAAGACAAACCTTCATCTGCAACTTAGACCTGTACATACGGACAGCAAATTTGAGAACGAAAATACCCCTCCCTTTCCAAGACCAATAGTTGTACGAAGGCTCAAAAGAGATCAAAGTTACATGGCCCCACAACTATATATTTATTATATCCACAACATTCATCCATATTTAGAGATCATTTCGGAGCATTATCAAAAAAAAAAAATCATATCCAGATCAAATGGAGCACACCACAAAGAGTAGTGGGAAAACTGATTTTCACTGTTAAAAATTTTGTAGGGCCCACCACTTGATAGTTAGATCTGTCTTATTTTACGTCTCAAGCTTAATATGAGCTCGCCAAATTGATGGACGGTTTGGATATAACACAGACCTCATGATGGGACCCACAAAAGGCGGTGGGATTACAACAGTAAAAAATAAATAAAAATAAATAAAAAAAAAAAAAAGAAAAAAAAGAATCTATAGCTACGGATTATAACCGTAGCCATATCCATAGCCTAGAAAATCAGCGAGGCAAACTAGAAAAACGGCTGGGCAAACTAGAAAACGGCGGGGCAAACTATAAAATCGGCGGGGCAAACTAGAAAACGGCGAGGCAAACTAGAAAAACGGTGGGGCAAACTAAAAAGAAAAACGGCGGGGCAAACTAGAAAAACGGCGGGGCAAACTAGAAAAATAGCAAGGCAAACTAGAAAATCGGCGGGGTAAACTAGAAAACAACGGGGCAAACTAGAAAAACGACCGGACAAACTAAAAAATTGGCGGGACAAGCATGAAAATCGGCGGGGCAAATTAGAAAATCGGCGGGGCAAGCATGAAAATCGACGGGGCAAACTAGAAAATCGGCGGAGCAAGCATGAAAATCAGCGGGGCAAACTAGAAAATCGGCAAGACAAGCATGAAAAGCATGAAAATCTGTGGGGGAAACTAGAAAATCGGCGGGGCAAGCATGAAAATCGGCGGGGGGGAAAAAAATTCCATGTAACGTCGATATATCGACAATATGTCGATATATCGATGCTTGATTTTGTCGATATATCGACATATGGTCGATAATATCGAATTAAGTCCTCATTTGTCTAGCGACTTAATCAAAAAATTCCATCTAACGTAGATATATTGACAATATGTCGATATACCGATGCTTGATTTTATCGATATATCGACATATGGTTGATAATATCGAATTAAGTCCTCATTTGTCAGCGACTTAACAAAAAAATTTCATGTAACGTCGATATATCGACATATTGTCGATATATCGATGCAGTCTGTGTTGTTTTATAATATATATATATATATATATATATATATATATATATATATATATATATATATATATATATATATATTATGTTTTTTGTTTTTGTGGGTCCCATCATGATGTCTGTATTATATTCAAACCGTCCATCTATTTGGTGAGCTCATATTAAGGCTTGAGACGAAAAATAAGAAAAATCTAACTATCAAGTGGATCACACTGTAAAATACAGTGGGGAATTGAACGTCTACCATTGAAACCCTTTTAGGGGTTACGAAAGTTTTGGATCATTATGAAATTTGTTTTTTCTCTTCATATAGGTCTTTGTGACCCTATGAATGAACTTAGACGGGGAAGATTTCTCACAAACATCACAGTGGGCCCCCAAAATGTTTTTAATGGTCGATGCTCATTCAACACTGTTTCCTGTAATGTGGTACACTTGAGATTTGCATATACCTCATTTTTTGTCGCATACCATAAAATGATGTGGAAAAATATATGGACGGCATGGATGAAAAGCATACATCATGGTGGGGCTCATAGACCACCGAACATCCACCATTGCGAGGTGGCAGGAGAGTACCCAATTCGTTTCTGTGAAAGGAGGGGTATTTTCGTCCAAAAATTCTGTCTCCGCACGTGCAGGTCTAAGTTGCAAAAGAAGGTTTGTCTTCTTTCATAAAAACAGCTGGATAAAAGGTGGGGTCCACAGTCCTAAATTTCCCGATTATTTATGTGGAATGATCATTCCAGATACTGCCTCAGCTTGATACGTTTGCCAAAGTGATTGTTTTTCGGTTGGAAAATCCGAGCCTTGTAAAAGATGGGAAGCTTCATTAAGATCATCTGGCGCAAAAAATCAGTCCGATGTACTCATCATGTGGGCCACGAGGGCGTCTTAGGTCAGATCATCATCCTTCCGTCGATTTCAAAGATGGAGCCGCGTGATCGCTGGATCATCCTAACGTTTCTGCGAGCTTATCTTTTTGATGGGGCCCACCTTTTCCTCGGGTTCGGATGTTATACAATGTGACACGTGCGGAAACGCGAGGCAACTAGCAAGCTAGTGGCTGTATTTATGGGATCAGTTATCATTTTATCGGTGCCGTTGACTGTTTGACTCCGGTAGAACCGAGTACGATCAATCAATACTCAGGAGGATTTAGATATGTAGCTACCTGCCTGGAATCTTCTGCGGTACCAGTTTAAGCAGCGCAGTAAAACACTCAAGTTCTTTGGGGTACACCAAGATGTATATGTGAAATCCACTCCGTCTATCTGGTGATAGAATTTAATTTAACTGCACCTCAAATAATCAGCCAAATAAAAAGTCATATGGACCACACCAATACGAATAATGTAGAATTGATCATAAAACCTATAAGTTCGCGCTTTGTGGCCTGCATGAGTTTTGGATTGAGATAGTTTTTGTAGTAATCCCGGTGAATAAGACATGATGAACGGTTTAGATGAAGGATATACATCATGGTGACCCCACGCTATGGTTAGCGTCTGATCCCCATTGTTCTCTCTGATGTGGCCCACATGAGTTGTGAATCTGTCCAATTTTAAATCAATGGTCTAGCATCGAGTAGAAACTTGATAGACGGAGTGGATTTCACGTACGTAAAACGGTGAACCAAGAGAGCTTGAAGACGTGTTTAGAAATGAGCCGTGATGTAGGTTGTAAGTGGTACCGTCGCTATTTTTCGGCGTTTGGTGGAAAAGGACATTCAACGAGATTTTTGAAGGCTTTTACATTAGAGGAAAAGCTTCCAATTTTGTCCCAATTCATAAGAGAAATCGGCCGTCATTCATACTGCGGGTATATGACCGTTCATACTCCATTTCGGACGTGGATTAGCTGCGACCCCGAATTCAGCGATGTGATTGCAACCTTGACTATGGGTCTCACCTTGATGTAGGGTTGTATATCCAGGCCGTCCATCCATTTTTCCAGATTATTTAGGGCATGATCCCAAAAATGAAATAGATAAAAATCTCAAGTGTACCACATAGTAGGGAATGAATTCTCACCATTGAAAGCTTCGTGGGAGCCACAAAAATTTTGAATCAAACTGCTAATTGTGTTTTTTCCTTCATCCATATTTGTGGAGGGCAAATAAACAATATGGTGTAACCTAGGGCCTGTTTGGAACATAGGATTAGGTCACATGGAATTGCATTTGGTCTCGACAATAGATATCAGTTACGAAATCTGATTCATTGATTATTATACTTCCATGGTCCACCAAACACTCACAAGTTTAACATAATATAATATTTTTTCCAAAGGAAGGATTTAATTTACAAATAAGTTTGTTCTTAATTATGGGTTTTCAATTACCACTGTTTTCACCATTCCCTAAATTAAGTTACATATATGCTGTGAATATACAATGCATACATCGAAGAAGGCCTTACAAATAGGTTCACACCACTTGGCAATGTAGGGTCATAGCTAATCCATCCACATACCTCCATCCCCTTCTTCCTTCCATTGTTCCCTTTTTTCCTTTTTAAATGGAAGTTGTTGATGCTCAAATTTGGTCAATCATGCCTTACCTTCTATAAGTCGCTGAGTACCTAAAATTTAATGGAAAATAATAGAAAACACCGGGGGCGCCGGTTAAGGCTAGGACCCTCCAATGCCTAAGTCACATGTATGGACTCATAGTACGCATAGTAGAATTGTGATAGTTTTGTATACCTATTACGCATGGCATAGAGTGTATTTGTAGACTTTTTAGGCAGTTTACGTATTTGAGTTGAATTGTTGGATATGTTGGAGGGGCTCATACTGGAGTCAGACTCTAATTTTAAAAATATATGCCTTTACCTCGATCGACATGATTTTTAGCTAAAATCTCATTGGATTGATCTTATCTTTATATACTGCAAGATTCTCTCCGAATATTTTTATTTCGAAGTCGATATTCAAAGTCAAGGTTGGTACCCGAGGTCAGGTCGAGGGCCAAAGTGATAACTGAGGCTAAGGTAGAAAGTAGTCAACACCAAAGATGGAGGTGATTTTTTGGCCTTCAAGCAATATATAATTATAAAGTCAATGTGTCTCGCTGCTTGACTCATTTGCCTGATCATACATTTGTTTAGTTCCATTTTATCGATAATAGTAGCCTCCTATTTTGGAGCTCTATACTCTATAAACTCTAGAAATAACTTTTGAACTAGTGTATGAGCTATGAGTCTTTATTCTTTAACTAGATAAGGTTAACTTGTTTCATATATGTTCATGGATTTTGTTGCCTAGTAATTAGTGCGGATAATGGAAAAGGACGACACCTGCTGCGGTGATCAAGGATGATATTACGACAGTCTCTCCCTTATTGTGTTCTTTCCTGTACGTGTCGCTATTCATCGGTCCATTTTCACCTACAACAATTAACATGAAAGAGAAGGCAGCCTCTCTCTCTCACAGGGGATCAGGAGGATAGAAAACTTATCTGGTCTTCGGTTCAGTCAGCAGATACTCGTATTTTCAGCTGTGAAAGGTGGGCCTTTCTACTGGGCAATCGAGACCATTGATAACAGTCTGCTGCCACCGCAGATGGGCCACCACCCGAAACACTTTCTAAACAGGACGATTCTAACATTTTTATTTTTGGCCTTCAAAAAGACTAGGTGACAAGGAAAATAAAGCAACGGTCTACAAGATCCGGTAACTTTTTTTTTTTTTTTTCACATTGGACATGGACGGTGGAAGGCAGCGAAAATGGTCGGCAGAGATCCAAAATGGTGGGTCCTACCTATCAAAGATGAAACCCGAGTGCACTGTACAAATCCTCGGGTCGCGGATTCTACGGTCACACGTAAATGATGTCAGTGGCTTGAGTCTGGACACTCTTCCCCCTCTTCTGGCAAACAAGCACCGCACTCTCGCCTCAACGGTAACCTGCGCACCCCCTTCGAGATCTGTTCGTTTCTCCCTTTCTTCACTATTCTATTATAAAAAATTAAAATAAAACGCAACCCCAATAGCGCTATACATTTCCAGCTCTTCCATTCTCCCCCATCTTTCAATCAAATCTTCCAATAAATCCCTCCAATGGCGACGACACAATCTCTTCTCCCTCTCTTCATCATCGTCTCCTTCTGCCACGCCACTCTCTTCCTGTCGGCGATTTCGTCGGAAGCCGTACAAAATCCTAACCCTACCTTCAATCCCTCTTCGGCAAGGGTTCCATTTCCAAAGACGACGAGGAGATCGTCTCTGGAATCGTCCAAGGCGTCGGAGCTGTGGTGCGTCGCGAAGAATAACGCGGAGGACGCGGCTTTGCAGTCGGCGCTGGATTGGGCATGTGGGGCCGGGGGCGCCGACTGTGGGCCCATCCAGCAGGGTGGGGCCTGCTTTGAGCCGCAGGACATCCAATCCCACGCTTCCTACGCTTTCAACAACTACTTCCTTAAGAACGGGGTCACCAAACAGAGCTGCGATTTCAGTGGTTCCGCTGCACTCACCTCCTTGAATCCCAGTAACGTCTCTGTCTCTTTGGATTTTGAAAACTCTCAGTATCGGCCGATACGTGTCGGATCTATTATCTGGCGTGTTGTTTGGCGTCTTTACTTTCGGTTTCTGAAATCTGATCCGCCTGTATTTGCTTTGTGTGTCGCAGGTCACGGGAGTTGCGTATTTCCGTCGAGGTACGCTTTTTGGACGAGAACTAATTTGATACTCAGGTAGACTGTGATGGATGATACGCAGGCACTCAGTAATTACTTAGAAATTGCACACGTGTCATACACGTGTCCAATTAAACCATCCAAATTATGATACTGAG
Source organism: Magnolia officinalis (assembly GCA_021015155.1). Lineage (NCBI taxonomy): Eukaryota > Viridiplantae > Streptophyta > Magnoliopsida > Magnoliales > Magnoliaceae > Magnolia > Magnolia officinalis. The sequence goes on from JAJHSJ010000005.1 coordinate 7,070,122, forward strand.
TGTAGATGTATCATGAAATAAAAGTTAAACATTATTTAATAATCTGACTAATGGATTGGTGGACATGCTTTGGACGGTTAAAAATGAAAAATATCCAACGGTCCTCTTTCGTCCATGAATCAGGGGTAAGGGTTGTTCAAACAATCTGATATTATTGTACTTGTGACTCGGCGACAGTGGGCTCGGAACCCAATTTCTGCGCACGTGCACGGCTCAGGTCAATTTCAGGCCAGGGTAATGGATGGGCTTGGGCTCATGGCCCGGTCAGATTTGAAAGCTTTTCTAGTGAGCCCTGCTAACGTGATTCGCGCGTGTGTGATCGTGAAGGGGCCTCGTCGTGCAAGTGCCAAAGCTGCACACATACACATGGGAAGCAGATTGCGCACTGAGTAAATTCCGTGGGGCCCACCGTTATTTATTTATTTTATCCACTCCGGCCATCCATTTAACCATATAATTTTAGGGCTTGAGTAAAAAAAAATAAGCATATCCAATCTCAAGTAGACCCCACCACATGAAACAGTGTGAATTGAACGTCTACCGTTGAAAATTTCTTGGAGGCAGCAGAAGTTTTGGGTGAAGCTGATATTCGTGTTTTGCCTTCATCCATGTGTGTGTGATCTTATGAACAGGTTGGATGACAAATAAACATCATTGTGGACCCTAGGAAGGTTTCAACGGTAGAAATCATTATTCCCACTGTTTCCTGTGGTGTGGTCCACTTGAGTCTTGGATATGCTTCAATTTTGGGTTTAACCCCTAAAATTAGCTGAAAAAATGGATGGACGGCGTTGATAAACTACGTACATTCACGGTGGGCCCAACAGAGTTTACTCAGTACGCAATCCGATTTAGCACCCCTCGCCCGAAAATCCGGCCGTTCCCGTCATCACTTGGGACAAACCTCTAAAAAAGGCTGGTCGATGAGAAAAGAGATCGACGGTTCACATACAATTTACAATTGTGGTCCACCTGATGAATGGACCAGCACGGTTTTTGACCTGCGCATGTTCAATCTAGGACCCACCTGTTAAATGTGCCGATTTGACATGTAATCCTCCCACGTACGTGTTCAGCGAGGCACCTTCGCCATGTCACTCGTGGCAGTCCCGGCCCAACCTTCGCCATGTCACTTTGTCACGTGGGCCTAATTTTGGAGTGATTGACTGGGTTTCAGGCCCACCAAATAAATGGTTGGACAACCATGTTTTCCAAGAAATTGATATTTACACCCTTCGTTTTTTTTTTTATACATAGTTACATATACCCTCTTTTGGTTTTTTCTTTTCTTCTCTCTCTTGAATTGGCTAGAGATTATGTGTAAATAGAGTAGAATGGTAGAAATCCTTGTTTGAGGAGAATGCATTGCTATGTTTCCCGCTGAAATGAAATGGATATGTATATAATAATATCTTTTACCTATTGTTAGAAAACCAGGAACTCAGGGCTCCGCTCCCAGATGAGTCGACCCATATTCATCAAGTTTTACTTGGTTTAACAAAAACTAAATAAAAATTAAAATTTAAAAGTAATCTCTCAAAAACAAAAACAATTAAAAGTAGGTAAAAGAAAATAATAAATTAAGAGAAATGCTCCAGTGCTCTCTGATCACTATTAGTTATACGGCTCCTAGTAACATTGGGATACTTGAACCATCCAATCCCCTGATCTAGACTGTACATTAGGTCCACCATCCCAATACCGGAATAATCTGATAATCATAACTATCTAATCATTAGCCTTTAGTTCCATATCATTTATACAAAAATAGGTCCTATATATATATATATATATATATATATATATATATATATATATATATATATATATTGGAAACTTCTGTCCATTAAATTTGCAATTGCGTCTATATGATTAATTCGTCAAATACCTCACACGTTTAGAAATTGATGTCAACAGCTTAATCCACTCCACCTCTATCCACATGCACATCACACACAAAACTTGATTAAATGTGAGCTTTAGTTAAAAATTAGGGATTCTACCCCAGAATTCCTCAAGAATTCTGAATTTACTCCACAGTCCCTTGACTAATTGAAAGGCCTGAAAAGTGCTTTGAGGAATTGAAATGACCAAAGCTTACTCATTTACCTTTTTCGAACAGTGAAGTCGAGCATTGTGGGGCCCATGTGATGCATGTATGACATCTAACCCGTCCAATTGGTGCAAAACACCATGTTGATCAAACAAACTGAAAATTAGGCCGATTCAATCATCAGGAGGGATGCACCATAAAAAAAGTGTACACCACCTGAAAACTCTAACTTCACGTGTGCCCACCTGATGAATTGGATTGGCCTAATTTTCATTTTATCTAATCATCATGGCAGGGTGCATTTGTTGGGCACTTTTGAATGTCATCTGCACACCACATGGGCCCACAATGCTTTTCTTCACCACTTTTTAGAGGGAAAAAAAAAAAAAGAAAGAAAGAAAGAAAGAAAGACTGAGGATTACCAATTAAAAAACAGAGAGATGAGGACACTTGGTCATTGTTGAGAAAGTATGCTCTAGTGATCCCATTGTTTTATGAAGTAGACTTTTGTCTGTGATGGATCCAGAAAACCCTGTCTTTGATCCAAAACATGTCACATTTCTGGACAAGATCCAGATTGTTCGTCAGGTGAGCTCTATAGTGGAGGGCCTGTAGCTTTAAAAAATACACTAATTGGCCAATTCTAGTTCTTTTGTTGGGACTCTCTTAGCTATCATATTAGACATTTTCAAACATGATGAACAAAATATAAGTCATTGTTCAATGGGAAAAGATCACCCCAAACATTGACTAGGATTGCCTTGATTCAGGGCTGTGGCCCATCCACATGGCGGCTCATCAGATCAATGGCTCTAATCATCATGCACATGTTTGATGGTGGTGATAAACAATGTGTACTCGAGCTTTCTATTTCTCATAGAATTTTAGGACATATTTGTAAGAATTAAGCTCTTATTATTATTATTATTATTTTCTTTTTTATCTAAAGAACATGTTGTCGCAGACCAGACAATCCCAAGAGGGTATTCCAGGTATTTAGCCAATTTTGATTCTTTTTGTACATTAAGAGGCTTGAACAATTTAGAGAACCCTAGAAAATTCTAGAGAATGATAGAAGTGTATATGGTAGTGAAGAGATTTGTAGAAGTTTCTATAGATCTCTAGTTCGTTCATGTAGATAGGGTGGTGTACAAAAATCTAGAAAGATTTTAGAGTGTTCTTGGTCGTTGAATGATCATCACATTACCTTCATCCTAGCTATTCATGTAAAATTGCCAGAAGGTTCCTTGCCCTATCTAAGGAGGGTTTTGCATTAGTAGAGGTGTGCATTAGAGTTACTGTATAAGTGATAAGTGCTCAAACATTTTAATGAAAGCTTGTGGAGCATAGTGATTTATGGCATATTTGATCACTTATCCTCTTGATCAAAGATGATTTCTTTCTAATCTTTTCTCATAATTGTATAACATTTTGTGATTGTATAAACTGTCGCAGCTCGGCAGCAAAGAATGGAAGCTTTACTGGCTTGACTGGAGGAACAATTACTGGGGTTGGACCTGCTGGGGCAGACTTAAGCGGTAGCCAGATTACATGTACATGGGTGCGGCCTTTACTTTCAGCCCTTATGATGTTAGTAATGACTGTATTGACTTTACAATGAAATGAGAAACAAACGCAGCTTCTTAATTCAGCAAAATTGTTTCTCCATTTCATCATTTGAGCATTTAAGTTATGCTGCAGTCTCATTCAGGTTTAAGCTAGATGTGATGTAGAGAGTGAACTGGATTTGTAGATTTTATTCTTTATTATTATTATTATTGTGACTATTGTTGTTGCTGCTGCTGCTCTAGCTCAAATCACGAGCATTTGATTTGGACTTTTTTTTTTTTTTTTTTTTTTATCACCCTAAACATCGAAAGCTCAATCTTGAGTAGAATACTTGGCATTCTTATTGAATGATCCATATGAAACCTCGCCATTCTTGGTGAAAGATCCATATTAAAACACTTTCTATGACTTACAAGTAAATCTTATCATACCCAAGCTTTATGGTGATATGTGAAGTGAGCTCCACTTGCTTTGACCCCTGAGGAGGTGGTATCATGTTCTTTCAACTAACAGCACCATCATTGAAGATAAAATGGTGACAAGACTCGCTGCAATATATTTTTTAGTCATGGAGTGTTATTACGGATAATTCCCCTTGAGTTCATTTGAAAAGTAGCTGCATGTTGGTGACAACACCATTCAGGGTGTAGATGACAAGGATCATGCAGATATGTTAGACAAAACATCCTTATCATTGCTCGTGAGAGGAAAACTTATAAACTAGTTGGGGCCCATCAGTACCTATAATCCGCTGTGAAATATATGCTGAGTGGATCTAGCATGATCATGACAACATGAGAATCCTGTCTCCATGAACGTCTTTCTATCTGACTTTGTTTAGCACGTCTCTCTTGAAGTCAAAAGCCTAGCCTTCTTGTTCTTGCCATTTTGATTGTGTTTATATATTTTCCTTTAGTGGGGCTGTTTTTGTTGGTGGAAATAAAAAAGCAACTGAGGAAATAAAATCAATTTTCTCAAATGTGACAGTTTCTCTCGTCTGCAAAAGAGGATTGAGGAAATTGATTTCCTTTTCCTCAGATTTCCTTTTCCACTCTTAGACCTATTAAAAAAAAAAAAAAAAAAAAAAAGAAACCTTTTCAAGTTTTCCCTAGTTTTCTCAAATGTGACATTTTCCTTTCTTCATCTATTTTTCCACCAATCCAAACAGGTTTAGAGAAAACGAAGTGGGTCGTCATTTAACATTTCATGGAGCCACACTACATATCAAAACACCCTTGAGATTTTTGGGAGGAACCAAGGCATTAGTGAAGTAAATCTCACAGCGACTGAGAAACAACACTTGCTATAAGAATGACAATATATAAAAACATCTGATAGGCAGTAATCTGCAATGCTGCATGCTAGCTCTTAGATGTGTTACGAAAGAAGGGGAAAAGAAAAGAGTCCAAGATGGAAGTTCTTAGAGCTTGACAGCCCGACTATACTGGCAATTCAACTGTGTATGATGTTGACCAAAACCAATCAAGGAAGCTGAATTACAGAATGTTATATCTTCATTCTGGAGAGTCCTCTTGGTTTTGTGCCCTGAGTTCTACTGATGCACGAGAGACTTGTGCTGTTGATGGGTCACCCAGAAAGAACCCATCAAACCATCAAATTCATCAATGACATGATCGCCCTAAGAGACTAAGGGCTCTTGGGGAGTCGCGTGAAAGAACCCATCAAGCATCATTGGCACGATGAGTACATTGATCACATCAACCTTTAAGAGGCTTCAATTCTCTTTCCACGAGAAGTCTCTCGTGTCAGTCTTTCTAGATTCCTAGATTCAGCCTACAATGGCTGCCAATAGCCTTGCTGATGCAGGGGCATTTTGACACCGTGCTTGAGTGGGGTATCCGGTGGGATGCAGGGCCACACTTGGGGTGGGCGGCCCATGTGAGGCGGGTGGCTCATGTGAGGTAGGCCCCACCCGTGTGAGGCGGGTGGCTCGTGTAAAACAGAACCCATGTGAAGTGGGGTTCACGAAGAGGGTTCAGCCGATGTTTTAATCCATGGGATGTGGGGCCTGGGCTATAAGATAAATGAATTAATTTGCCATGCTCTATCAGTTCGAGCTTTTAGAGCAAGTGGTTAATTGTCTTGCATCACTTGCATCTTGTCCATGCTCAATTTGGTCTCATCGTCCCCTCTGTCAAACAACCATTCACTCCAAAAGCTTAAGCTTTCAGAGTGTGGTGTATCAATGTATATCAAGGGACTTTTATCACTTCAACACCCCCCGCACGTGCGGGACCATAAATAGGCCGGGCTTGATTTCCCGGTCCCGGAGCTGGACCTGATTTTCAGGGTCCCCTGTGGGAGAATAATATTTTAGAGGCATATTTTTGCTGCTCTCGAGATTCGAACATAGGATCTTCCGCTCTGATACTATGTCAAACAACCATTCACTCCAAAAGCTTAAGCTTTCAGAGTGTGGTGTATCAATGTATATCAAGGGACTTTTATCACTTCAACACCCTCCAACAGCTCCTATTGCTTCAAATGTGTGAAGAGGGCGGGCCATGTCTGTCTTTTCCTCGACTGGGTCATGGCTTTGGAGGGTGACATGATACTCTCTGTCATCATCAAAGTAGGCTGTCTTGGCATAGCCAATCATCAACCCAATTGAGTACCTCAATTCACATTCATTCTCCATGAGACATCAATATACACAAATTCAACATCAGTAGAACTTAACACCTGAAATCTCGAGTTTTAACCTCTTATTAGTCTGGATCCTTACTCTTGCTCCGGTGGTAGACTTTGAGAAGTTTCAAAACCCAGTCAAGGGTTTGAGTATCCATAGGTGGTGAAATCCCACTACGGCGTGAGTGTGTGTGTGTGTGTAAAAAAAAAAAAAAAAAAAAAAAAAAAAAAAAAAAAAAAAAAACTCTTATTAGTCTCAGCATTGTGCTTGTAGGATGCTCATTTTTAGATTCCAATTTGTAGAATACAAACTCTTTATGTTGTAGTTGAGCTATTACCACCTATGGCCACAGCCCCCAGCGCTGACAGTCATACAGGGAACTTGCTGCTCTGCTTCAAGAGGAACTACAAGTTGATGTTCAGCGACGAAGTTTGCAACTGTTCGGTATTCTAACCCTCCATCGGATCAGTTCCCCGAAAATATTCCACATCTGATTATCCTAAACTGTCAATTTTATGAGTTTTTGTTGAATATAGATTATTACTTTATTTTACAAATGACTCTCTTGTAGGCCACGGATTAAAAGCTTAGGATATCTCAATCTGGGAGACTTTTGGAGCATCCCACATTCGCGAGGCAGATCAGATCGATGGTAGGGATTACCAAGACTACATGCCCCACTTGCACAGGACTGCACATAGGCTTGCTGCTGGGATGGACATTGTAATTCCTACTTCAAAGGCAAGGTAGTGCTATTGCCTGCACTATCATTGCTAATGGCAGCCTGGCATGTCCATCCTTCTTGAGTACCCTTTACTATCCTACTCAAGATCTATGTGAAGATTGCATGGTTTATGCAACTTCTGAAGTTATCAATGGTATTGAAAACCAGTTTTCAATTCCGAAAGCTCCTGTCCATCCATCTGGACTTACAAAGCTGTCCACTGTCCATGAAATTTCCATTAGAACTGGTGCATCTATAAGGAATGCTGTCACGACTGCTCCCTTAGTAGCCTACTACACCAAGATCTATTTTTCCTGGTTGATGTTGGGATCCCAACGATCTGAAAAACCTCCTCGTCTTTAATTGGGATTTTAGAGACCCCGACAGGCCATCTATGAGTATGATTTGCAGCTTAAACGAGCGGCCAGCATGCCCCCAGATCTTGGTTTGATTAATGCGTCATTCCAAGTGTTGGCTATTAGCACCAGTACCCATTTTCCATCACCCTTCAGAAAGCAACAGAAATTTAACTGTTTGGATGATCCTAATCATCCTTTCGCCATGAATGAACAGATTCAAAAAGACTCGGTCAGCTGGAAAAGCAAAATGAATTAGGATCAATCCAATCAATGTGACTTTTAGGCCATGCAGAACCACAAAGAGACTCTCCATACGGGTGGCCTGGATTTCATACACGCATGCCACGTGTAAAGTAGATTGGTGCATCAGCATATCTCGAACTTTCCGAATAATTCCTCAATAATACATGTGTATGACTGCTTGGAAAGAAAGGCAATCTTCTACCAAACCCTTTGAAATTTGCTTTTCTTCCCCACCAAGTCAAGAAGACTGCAATATAATTTGAGACTTTCTATACAATATTGGGATGCCGTTTGCACCTAACCAAATGGAGCTATGATCTTTGATCAAAACCATGGATATGATGGGCCTCATTGTCAATGGTCATACACCCAAAACCCCCAATAACAAAACAAAACAATCATAACCCTCGATAGGTGAAAATACAGTAAGAATTCACATACAACATATCAACGGCATCGATCTCCAAACTATGGGCCCCACTTGTAAAAACTGAAGATCCAGATTACACACTTTCACCCATCATCATGTATAATTCTGAGTTTAACACTAATTCCTTAATATTAAAAAAAAAAAAAAAAAAAAAAAAAAAAAAAAAAAAACCATGTCCATAGCCATAGAAATCTCTGTGCGATTCATAAATATATAAATATATAGTCTATCAACCCCAATATACACACAAACAGAAGTACAAATAACCAATCTATTATAACATGAACCGCTTATATAAATTTAAAATAATAACAAATAAGAGGTCTCACATGCAACTGGTTGGACCACTAAGTTACAGTCCAATCAATGCACAATTGCTCACATGTATGTTTGTATGAAATCCAACCTGTTGCCCCATCATGAATATCATTCATTGTAAAAATCATTCCAATCCACTTATCAAGTGGTCCACACATGTACTTTGATCATCCAATCCGTGTCTGTCCATGGTTTTGTAGGGTGTGGTGGTCTTTGATAAGTGTACCTGCCTGATTTCTGAATCTGATATTCTTTCTGATGAGTTGGATTTTTACAAACTTGAAACATAGACATTTATGCAGTAGTTGGATGGTAACATATCAGTCCAAGGTGAGGAAAGAAGGGGTGTATGAAGCAGGGTAGATGTATACCAGAATTCACTGCCTTTCAATATCTTCTACAGCATCAGCTTGTCCACAAGATTGCATTCTCCTGTCTGATTTCTCCCTAGTGATAATTCTCCGAAATGAGCTCAGCCGTGAACCCGATTCGCCCCCCTTGGACGATTGGCCTACAGCGTCCGACGGACCCTCTGAGGCCATCGACATCGTGCGATCCAACGGTGGAGCTGATGCGGCGAACATCGTCGGCTCTGTGGCCTCCTGGGCTTGAGGTTCTGCATCAGTCCGGCATATGGGGCACGTAGAGTGAGAGTGTAACCACATATCAATGCATTGTACGTGGAACATGTGCTTACAGTTTGGTAGAATTCTAGCAATCTCTTCTTCCTCTAATGCACTCAGGCAGACCGAACACTCGGCACCGGTATCGTTGAGTGGGTCGGTACGCTTGTATGTGAAAATTGGGAGAGTGGCGATTACCGACGGATCGAGCCCCGTCTTGGGTGGCTCAGGGGTCCCCCTTTGGGCGGCCGTGGCCAGGTGACCCATCAAAAAACGCCGTCTTGCCTGGCGGCGGGCGACTCGTCTAAGGTAGAGATGGAGAGCGATAACGAGCCCAACGACAATGAGCAATGAGGCGAAGGCGATGAGCATGACCTTGTTGTTTACACCGTAATGATGTCGGTGTTTGTGGTGGTCGTCGTCGTCTGACATAGCGATTAGGAGGGAGAGCAGGCACTAGGTGGATGGTATGCTTTGCATTTTTATGTAGGGTGCTTGGTACTATATCAGGGGTCTTGCGTTGTTTTTCCCTTCAATAGATTGACTGAGACTGCATTCATTTTTCAAATTGACTTTGCACGCTGAGTTATTAGAGGAATAGAGACGGGATTCCGTCCAAGGGATTATACGTTAACCTAAAACGAAATGTGTGGGGCCCATCTTGACTTGGGCATGACATCCAATCCGTCCATCATGTGCCCATCGTGTTCCCTTTGGCACCCAAAAATCGGGCCAATATTAAAACTGTTGTATATCTTATTTTTGACTATTCTCGAAACTGACAATAAAAAATGACCATGTGTCATTGAATAGCATGCGAAATATCTTTAAGGATATTTAAATATGGCGAAAATAGTCAAAAAGTGAACACGAGCAATTCATGACCGAGAAGAGTATAGCTTGATCGAAAGAAGATGAAACAGTCAAAAGTAAAAATGTTACAATAAAAATATATAAATATGGGAAAGCTTTAGTTATCATAATTGCCTAATAAAAAAGAGAAATGTTTGAAAAATAACTATTAAAGAAATTTGTTGATGCAAAAATCTGGTCCACCCTCTTTAGACCTTCGAGCACCTGCACAGGAAGAAGACAAAGGAGACCCTGGCTAGAGCAGGGGACCCTCCGATGTCAAAGTCAGGCTAGGAATCTGGGTCTTATAGTATTGAAGGGTTCTGGGAGAGAGTTTTTGCGTACCTCCCAAGACGATTGAGCTCCTTCATTTATAGATGCGAGAGCCTTCTATCGTATGAGGATTCTCTTCTCAGTATCGTGTGCGAGATCTTCTCCCAGTATCGCGGATATTGGATTTCGCCCGTTTCTGGTATCTATCCGATCCCGTGACCTCCGGGATTGGAGATCTCATCCCGAGATACTCGGGATGACGTTTTGTTTTGCGTTGTCTTTCCTTCATTTGGTTGATCCGAAGTGGGTCGGCCCGAAGCATGCCATGGTTGCTGGTTTGTCGTCCGAGCCGACTTAACTTTTGTCTCGGTTTAGTTGGTTTACAACCTTCCCTCGGATCCAATGTATCCTTCGGCGATCCGAGGCACCAAGTCCGAGTCTCCGGACTTCGTACTTTTTGTCCCCAACAAAATTTATAAATAATAGAAAGATTAGCAGAACAAACACATAATTAAATCTAATAAACAAATCAAATTTATCAATTTATCTTAGCTCAACATATCTTAAAAGTAGTGATAATCCAATAATATAATCTCTTAGTTGTAATTTTAACATACATACGCTGGACTTGATCCTTATTTAATACAAACAATTCTTTTAAAAGAAACATTATTAAGGTCACTTTTTCCTTATTTAATGCAAACAATTCTTTTAAAAGAAACATTATTATGGTCACTCTTTTATGAACTATTGTAAGTATTTCTTTTTATTTGATTTCACTAATATATTGAAAAGTCATTTTTTTGTGAAAGGAAGTGCATAACTCATCTTCAAAAGAATAACCCCACCCTTCTACTATTACCTGGTTATTACAAATATTCTACAAATTAAATATATATGCTTATTTCAGCGATTGAGGTCAAAGTTGATCAGTTTGAATCAAGCTGCTATATCGATTTTGGCCGGGCGACTGAAAACAAATCAAAGTGCCAACAAAAACTCAGGCAGGCCGCACCAAAGGGAACGGCTCACCAACTAAATTTTCAGATTTTGTGTTGGTCCAGAGTATTTTGCATAGGGCATCCAGCCTATTCAAAAGATGCACCCCACCAATGGACATCCCGAGAAGACACAACAGTCCTGAAACTCAGGTGCGTCATGCTGCGTGATTTTTAGAGGTTTTGGGCATGATTTACATGGTGTGGCTCGCCTGACTTTTGGATCACTCAGATTTTTGGTCTCCAAGGAAAACATAAGGGGGATCGCATGAAGAACGGATTGGATGTCATGCACATATCATGGTGGCGCGTGGGTTGGATCCAGGACCGAGCTATTTCTGATATAGCTAATTAGGATGTATACATGGGCTAGCATTTACCTAGAGCCCAATGGACCGGCCTAACCAATCTTATTTAGATATCGTACTGGTCTGAGACTCTACTCAGATCAAGGGCTGTAATTGGATACCGTTGCTGCTGTAATTATAATAGACAGACAAGGGACGTGTCCCAGAATAACACCTTAAACCGTGTCCCACCCAATCTCCAGCGTCTATTCGTGTGGTGGTGGACCACTAGGACGAATTACTAATGAATTTCTAACAAAGAAGGAGAGTTTAATTTCTAATCGTCCTTTTTCAGGCCAGCGGTCAAGTTGTTAAGGTCGTCAAGCAGAGGCTTTTCATCGTTGCCCACTTGATTGTAGCATTATCAGGCTCTCGTGGCATTCAACAAAAATACCAAGGGATGAATGCAGCCGACCATCAACATACACCAAACACAGGAGGGCCCTCATGTGATGACATGGCATGCTTTCTTGAGATCCATACCATTCATCAGGATGAATCCATCGTGGAATCCTTATATGGAGATTCTGGTTGTGTATACTCATCATAGTGGGCCACAGATGCACCAAACAATGAACGTTCAGAAAATGATAGCTGGCGGTCCACATTCAACTTACATGCGTGCATCCACCTGATGAGTGATCCAATCTAAATTTAACTTTGATAAATATAGCATAGTTGCCTATCTGATCAACGTCCAGGATCTCTTAATAGTGTGCCACGTCCGGCACGCGTAGGGCGCTTGTGATTATTCACCTACACGCGAGACTGGAAAGTATGACGTGGCGTGAGTTGACACTGGGGAGCGGTGGGACCCGAAATGTACAGAAAGTCCCGCGCATGAGCTTTCTCAGAGCACTGGTGGGGCCCAGTAGAAGAATAGCCCAGATGATACGTTGGCTTTCCGTGACCCCTACTCCACCAACTACCGACGAACGTTGCTGCTGTGACCGAAAGGGTCTACTGAAGGGTCGTGTCTATAGCAGAGTTGCAAGAACCCGAATACCGTTCATCCATCTCTTCATAATACACGTGGCATGATGATGTACCGATCAGGCCCATTCATATATTTTCCCCTAGAATGGATGGCTCATAACCAAAAATTCATACCAATTATAAAATTTTGTCCGTAGGATCAATTAAAATTAAAGAGACTGTAGAAAACGGTAACGATTCACGGTCAACTATTTCGTAGGTTATTGAAGTATAACGATATATATATAGGTTTTATAATTAAACAAATACGTCATCCAATCTATTTTCCAGTAGATGGATGGACCCGATTGACGCATTTCCTTTCCACGTGTACTGCGGAGAGATGATTGTACCATACCATATTCCGGTTCTCTCGGTTCTCTCCGTTCGCCCTATTATTTCTTATTTCTATGTGGGAAGGCGGACGCGGATTGCGTCCTACCCCCGCCCGGACGGTAATCCGTCCGGGCAGGGCTCTGTGGAGCCCACCGTGATGTAACTGTTTCATCCCGCCGTCCAACCATTTTTTCAGGAAATTTTAATATTCGATCCAAAAATTGAGGCAGGTCCAAGGCTTGAGTGGACCACACCAAAGGAACCTGCACTGATATGATACCCACCGTTGAAACCTTTCTAAGGGACCACGTGATGTTTTTTTTTACCATAAAACCTATTCATAAGGTCACGTAGACGTGGATGAAGTGAAAACACAAATATCAGCTTGATCGAAACTTTTCTAGCTCCCAAAAAGCTTTTAATGGTGGACGTTCAATACCCACTTTGTGGTCCACTAAAGCCTTAGACCTGCCTCATTTTTTGGTTCACATATTAAAATTTTCTGAAAAAATGTTTGGACGGTAGGATGAAACAGTTACATCACGGTGGGCTCCACAGAGCCCTGCCCGGACGGATTACCGTCCGGGCGGGGGTAGGACGCAATCCGCGTCCGTGGGAAGGCTCTGGAAGTCTCTGTCGGAATCGGTCTTCGCGGACTCGGGGAATTGCGTGGCTACCCCGCTGCCACCGACGTCCAGGGTGGTAGGACTCTGTGGGGCTCACCGTAATGTATGTATTTTATCCACGCCATTCATCCGTTTTAAGAGAACATTTGAGGGCAACAGGAAAAAATTTAAGCATTTATCAAGTTCAAGTGGACCACACCACAAGAAACAATTGGGGATACTGACGTCCACCGTTGAAATCTTCCAAGGGCCTACAGTGATTTTTACTTGTCATCCATCATGTTCATAAGGTCACGTAGACATGGATGAAGGGAAAAAATAAATATCAGCTTGCTCCAAAACTTCTGCATCCCCCAATAACTTTTTCAAAGGTAGTCGTTCAATCGTTACTGTTCCTGTGGTGTGGTCCACTTGAGATTTTGATATTCTTCAATTTTGGTCTCATTACTAAATGAACTCAAAAAACGGTTGGACGGCGTGGATAAAGCATATGCATAGAGGTGGACCCCACAGTGTCCTGCAACCACGGAGGTCGGTGGTGGCGTGGTCACTACGGATTACGGAATCCGCGTCTGGAGGAACATTGATCAGATATATCCATTGATTTCAATTGTGCGGTCCGCATGAGATATTCGCGTATTTTGAAGGCAACTGATTTCACGGTGGGGCCGAATCTTTCCATGTCCTACGCCAAGAGGACACGTCCCTGTAACCGTGGTTTTTTTCTAATATAGAAAAAAGGGAGGGTGGCATATACAATAACTATTTTATAATTTGGCATAGCATGGTGGATCGTAAGCATGCACCCATGAACTATACTAATGCCATTCCTCTAACTCAGACAGACTGTCAAAACTGTAGGACCCATCTTAGATAGGTCATAGCCTTACAATCAGATTACTAGACCACCTTAACATTAGATTATTGCACATAAAAAAATCTGGACCATTGGATATTTTTCATATTAACCGTGCATAGATGTCCATAGAACCGACTCTAGTTGGAACGAGTTAGGGCTGACTTGACTTGATCTGGTTTTGAAATATGTCTCACCCGTACTTCATCTGACTCGATATCGAGTCCAGCATGCCTGACTCAATCCGAGTTCAGTCTAGCCTAAATTGATCTTGACCGAGTCTAATACGATCAGAAGCACCGAGTCGGGTCGAGTTGGCAACGAGTCGGATTGGGAGATGAGTGAGGGAGGGAGTGGAGAGGAGGGGGAGGGTGATGGTGGTGGGTGGTTGCCGGGCTTGGAAGAGGTGAAGGATGAGAGAGGGGGAGAGGGAGGGGGAGAGGTTAGGACCAGGTTGAGTGGGTTTAGGATCGAATCGAGTCTAACTAAATCAAGTTTTAGGTTGAGTCGGATCAGTCAGATCGAGTAAATGGATAACTCAAACTCAACACGGTTTGAGGTTAGCTTGGGTGAAGCTTACTCAGTTCGGACCAACTCACCCATTCTATTCGGGTCGAGTCGGACGTATCCAGTTAGCTGGATCGGGTCGTCCCATGCCCACCTCTAGATGTTAGAAAAGCAAGTGTTATTTTTCAGGTTTGGTCTTTATTGTGGAGCCCACCTTGATGTATATATTATGTATCCATTCAATCCATTCATTTTGCTAGATTATATTAAGGTATGAAACCAAAAATGAAACCGATCCAAATCACAAGTGGACCATACCATAAGAAAAACTGTTGATTGACCGTATAAAACTTCCCGTGGGCCACAAAATTGGAAGGCAAATAAGCATTCAATCACTACTGTTTCTGTGATATGGTCCACCTACGATTTGTATACGATTCATTTTTGGGTTCATGCGGATGGACGGCGTAGATATACGACACATTTATCAAGATGGACCACGATCACGGCCTCACCAAATCCTGGTTGGAGTGAGAGAGCATGGACCAGTGCCCTTCTGGCACGTGTCAGACGAATAGTCCTTCCTAATTTATCAAGTGGAAGCCAAAACCTCCTTTTCCTGCGTGGATGACTTTATGTGGTAACGTGCAGAGACCGTTCATGTGGTGGGCCAGCTAGATATTTTTCTGTCTCAATGAAGAATTATATATATATTATATATATATATATATATATATATATATATATATATATATGGAAGGCCTGTTCCACCAGGCGTGGGACCCACCGTGATGTACGGCCGACAGTTAGTCCGTCCATAAGGTGTGCCCCTTCTAAATTAACACTGTATCCCAAAGAATCAGGCAGATAAAAAACACAGGTGGGCCGAAAAGTAGCCATCGGGACGTCCACCATTAAAACCTCCATGATTGTGTTTGGAGCCTATCTTGTTTTTGCATGTCATCCAATCCATTCAAAAGATGCGTCCCACAAGGATAAATTGACATACCAAAAATCAGTCCATTCCAAATCTCAGGTGGGCCACCATCTGATTTGAGATGTTTCAGCCAAGATTTTACATCGCGCGGCCACGTGGGTTTTAGACGGCTTGGATGTACAGATAAATCACGGTGGGCCCGTCCACAGACCTGCCCGTTCGGAGCTAGGGATGGGCGGGGGGTAGTACGCAATCCGCGTCCAGCTACGACATGATTATCATTCCATTGCCTTCCCTCGCACGTCTGCGGTGCAAGAAATGGATCGGTAGCCCCGGTGGGCCCCATCGTGATGTGTATCACCTCATGTTATTCCAATGGCTTAAATTCAGCTGTATTTATGATTCATGTGGACAGCTGATGTGAACTGCAAATGAATATGAATTTTGAGCCACACAACTAAATTTTTGCGTGTAATGGTGAGATTAGATTTTATATAATTATGATATGGGCCTATGAAAATTCAAGGGAGGCGGCTCTTAGATCAGTCTTTACTTTTCTTATATAAATATTACGGTGGGTGCCGTCAAAATCAAGGGCAGCTACCTTTACCATCCCTTTTTCCAACCCAGTCTATTTTGGGAGAGGGACTAAAGAGGACTTGATTTTTGGGAAGCAACCATGACGTGTACTTTGAGCAATAGATGTGCCATCTAGGTTTTGGCCCAAAGCTACAAGGTTAGGCTTATTGACATTTGTTCTAAGTGGGCCACACCAGAAAAACGGTTGTGAGGGAGAAGCCAACCTTTGATTTTAACAAGGCCTATTGTGATGATTATATAAAATTCATTCCAACAATTAGATGTCTTGGATCTTAAAAATAAGCTTATCTATGAGTGAAGGGGTCCATCCCAAGGGAAACAGTTTGGAGGGGTTTGTTGCCCTATGCACTCTTTCAATCGTATGATCCACCTGAATCATAGATGAAGGCAAAATTTGAGCCCTTGGCCTAACATAAGGTGAGACACCGAGTGGTTAAGGTGAATTTTGTTGGGGAACTGTGGAAGTGACATTGGGATGAATGAAGCAAAGTTTTCCAATGGTACGATCAAGTTTAATCAACACTCCAAATTTTATGTTTTAAAAAAAAAAAAAACCTTAATGGAAAAAACCTATGGGACGGTAATACAACTTGACGTATGTCATAGTTTGTATTTGGCCAAATATTTCAAATGTAGTGGGTGTCGTTAGCAAATACATGTTTAATCTCGAAAAGTAATATTGAGAAGTAGTGAAATTGTTATTTCGATACATTTGAAGTATGCATTACTAAAAATTCTAATTATCACTCATGTACTAAACATATTGATCCGCATCACCATTTTATCCGACAAGTACTTAAGGAAGGAGGCGTGACTTTAAAGAAAATTCACACGAGCGTGAATCCGGTTAACATACTCATTAAGGTGGTTCTCATGGAAAAGTTCAAATTCTGTGTAACTTTTCTAGGCTGAGTGTGCACGAGAAGTGATAATGGAACTATGATGTAATGCGTAATTAGAGATGAGAAAAAAAAAAAAAAAAAAAAACTATGAAGAATGAATATTGAAGATATTGTGAAGATTGCTATTGATGTCTCAAATAGTTCAGCAACGGGATTTGTTGATGCCATCAACAGACCATTCGATTCCATCAACAATTGTTCAATGTCATCGACCGTTGCTCGATGCCATCAAGAAAATTTGGAAATCCCATGTTGGTTGTTAGACACTTCGTGGTGTCTTGCTTAATGCCATCGATGGGTTGTCGATGCCATCAAAGTTACATTGAAGATGCCAACGAAAAAATTCAAAAAATTCATGTTTAGTCGCTGAAACGTTATAGTGTTTTATTCGATGACATTGAGGGTGTTTGATGATATCGAACTATCATCGAAGGTGTCATTAAGCATGTGAGCAGAATTACGTAAATGCGGGATTTGTTTTCGATTTCGATTATAATCTCGTAGAGGCTATATCTATTGGTGTAATCGGAATTTAGGGATATAAAGAGGTGTTTTAAGTTTTCTAAATTTATTCCTAAGAGTTTCAGGGGCATAACTTGGGTAGATTCGAGGCTTGTTCGAATCAAGTAATCTCTATTTCTTGTAATTTTCTACTTTTATATTACATTATTGTCACTTTGTGCCGTTATTTTTTTTTCGTAAGAATTTTTCCATATAAAATTCAGAGTGTTTGTGATTGAACTCGATCGTCCGATTGAAAAACTTTGCTAGATTCATCTTTGTGTGCTTCCGCAATCCCCCAACAAATTTTACCTAAACATTAAGGTGGGGCCATCTAAGTAGCAAAATCATTTGTTCTTAGCCCTCGCATTAAAGAAATGCGACACAAGGTAAAAAATGATAATTATACCGATTAATGTAACTTATTGAAGAAGATACCTGAATATAAATTCAATTTTAATTAGATAGTTTTTTGTAAATTTTGCAAAGGGAGCTAAACGAGGAGCGGATTAGATGCCATACAAACATCCAGGTGGGCCCCATAAGCAGCATCCTAGAATAAGCTTCTTGGTTAGAGGACCCGGCCTCTGAATTTCCTAATTTATGAATTCACATACCAGTCATCGGATGGTTATGATGGTCTGATGGGAAAGAGATTCCGAGAATGGCCCACTCATGATGAGGGCCACCAGATGTATGGCCTGGATATCTGAAAAGGAAAAAGCTGTATTGTTCGACACAAGCATCATGTGATGGAAAGGAAAATGGCCGGGGAATGCGCCTAAAGGAGAGATTGAACCCAGACTCACGAGAGTCTCTGAGTGCTCAGAGGCATTGAAGGGTCTATTATTGATACGGGGAAAAATCGGGATAGAAAATATTTGGAGTGGAGAATTCTCATCCATAATATCAAATAAATCATTTTCTTCTTTGGTAAATCTACCAAGGGCTATAGTCATAGTGACGCTTCTCTCTTTTCGTCACCCCTATAGCTCATGTTCATGGCTCACCCGGTCTATTCTTTGCTCAACTTGGATCACGATTTCAAACTCTCCGAAAGGTGGAAGTCACAAACGAATCCTCTGAATTAGCGGCTGATGATCCTTCTGTTCTGGGGAGGGATATAGAATGAAAAAATCACAAATTCGGATCGGCTAATTGTTCTCTGATAGCACCTGCTCCAGTAGAGATTTCTCTATTTCGAAATGTATCGAAGCCGTACCCCATTCATGGACGTGTGCCCTTGCCCCAAACTCAAGTCAGTCCACTCATCATGTGGACCCTCCCCAACATAAGATGAGTGGCCCACCTAAATGGTGCACTCCTGAATTAGGATAAATTGGTTCAAACAAAGGAAAACCGGTGTATCAACAGTACTCCAGCCCGATCAACTAATCGGCCATGCTTAGAGTCGGACAGGCCTTAAATTGAAAAGGTAGTAGACTTTAAGCCCAAGCCCAGCCCATTTTTTCTCTGTGAAAACTTGGACCGCATCTCATCCAATGGGCCTATAGTTAAAACCCAAGCTCACCCTATTTCGGTCTGGGCCTGATCATATGGGCCAGCCCAACCTCCTCGAATGGCCCGTTCATGATGAGAGCAACAAATGTATGGCCTGGATTTCCAAATAGGAAAAAAGCTGTATTGTTCGACCAAGCATCATGTGATTGAAAGGAAAATGCCATTGGCTGCGCCGAAGATGAGATTGAATAGGCCATTTACGGCACGTGTGCCTTTGCCCAAACTCAGGCCAGTCCACTCATCAGGTGGGCCACCTGTGCAGAAAGATGATGTAGAGCAGGTTGCAGACAATTTCATGGCCAAGATGGACCAGAAAAGACCCGGTCAAAGACAGAAGTGATCCAAACCATCATAACCTTAAAATGGGCATGTCTCACAAATTGAAATGAGTTATTAGACATGCTGTATATGTTTTTGGGGTAGGAGCTACTTTATCCACCTAACCATGCTATATTGAGTTGCCTACGCTGAATTTGCGACATTCCATCAGATCGATGGTCAAAAATCGATTTTAATTTTGAGTTTGATTGTAACTCTTCATTCGTTGGGCTCTAGGAGTTGTATCCAACGTGAAAAGTGCTTTAAAAAATTAGGAGAACAGTAAGTTTATTATTTATAGTAAGTCACAGGTAGTTTTAAGTGTAGCTTGATTCCGAAACTTCTATCTTGGCTTCCTAACAGTATTTAAAAGATTGTAAAGCCATTTTTTAGCATTAATTAATTATTTTAGAATTTCTAAAAATTATTTTCTATTTTCTTATTTGCCTCGTGAATTCGTTGTATCTATAAGAATACAGAAAAGCTCGTAGAATCAAAGTAGTTATCTCTATGAAGACAGTGCTTGACCTCAACATGTTCTTCCGTGCGTCAAAAGATTCCAAGTTTCCGTCCAACATAAGATAACTAGCCCACCTAACTGGGGCACTACTTTAATTAGGATAAGTTGGTTCGAGCAAAGCAAAACCGGTATATCAACAGTACTCCCGATCAACTACCTGGCCATGGCCAGATCCGAACGGATCTTAAATTGGACCCAAGCCCAGCCCATTTATTTTCTGGGACAAAAATTTGGGCTGGAGCCCTTCCCACGGGCCCAAAAGTTAAAACCCAAGGTCAACCTATTACAAGATGGCCCTTGATCATATGGACAGGTAGGGCCCAAATTCCATTGGTGCAGATCAGACAGAGGATTCGTGCTATGCTATCGGGTGACAATGGTATCAGTTTATTCCTAGATGACCCGACTTCTTAGCCTGATACGGGCATTACCATGTCGGGTCCCTTTCCAACCCGCTTACAGCTCTGTACACGAACCGAGCTAGCTTGGTTAGCTCTCTCGACTGGACTTAAAAAAGCTTGACTCGACTTGGTTCGGTTCGAAGCTGAATTTGAACCGAGTCGAGCTGATTTTTGGAGCTTGAAAACAAGTTTGAGCTTGCCCCAGCTCGACTCGGTTTGACTCGGCTTGACTCGGTGCAGGAGTATATATACCCTTCAAAAAAAAAAAAAAAAAAAAACCTACCCCTTTCAAGTTTTACCTTTACTCATTTTCTCTTACCCGCACGGCCGCACGAACCCTAACCCCTTTTTCCTTACCCAGCACGCCTAAACCCTGACATGAGCTCGAGCTCCCCTCTTCCGGTCTTCCTCCCTCTCTCTCTAGTCTCTCCCTCCTCTCTCAAGCGCGCACCTTGTTCTTCCTCCCTTTGATATTGATGTTGCTCACTAAGTGTTTGATGAAATGACCCAACGAAGTGCGGCTGGTGGCAAGGAAGATATGTATATGAAACTAATACTCTTTTTTTTTTTTCTTGGTTTTTATGTTACTTAGAAGGTGTTTGATAAAATACCTGTAAAACCATTGCTTTTATTTTACATAGTGAGATTTTGAAGGTGCAGTCCAAGTGTTTGTGGAAATGCTACAATGGCGAACTCGGCTCGATCTTGGCTCAAACTCGGCTCGAACTAGCCAGAGTTGCTGATCGAACAGAGCCGAGCTGGCCAATCAAGCTGGAGGACCAAGCGGAAGCCAAGTTCGAGCTGAGGTCAGCTAGTGGCTGAGCCGAGTCGAGCCGAGGCCAGCTTGACTTAGTTCGGCTCGATGTACACCCCTAGCTTTGATTATCTTTCAATAGCTTTTATCTAACTTGGAAATGATTGAGGGACAAGATCACATTTAAAGAAGAGAAATGCTCCAATGCTCTCACATCAATTAACTTGGACAGTCCAATCCATCAATCTTAACCATACACGAAGTTCAAAACACATTTCATGGGCTATCGTGCTAAAATCAGCCTGATAGGATGATCCGATCCACCCTTGATTTGTCCTTATTTACAATACCCATCCTTTTTCCAATCCATGGATGAGATGGCTACGATTGCCTCGCAAAAATTATTCTTTAGAATCATAAGCAACCTGACACAGGGAAAAACAGACCAACCTATTGAGGCAGGTCAGGTCAATATCTGGCACGCCCCGATGCGCAATAGTGGATGAGAAACCTGACCCCCGAATTAAGGAAGAAGGTCGAGACGACCAAGGTCGGCATGACCTAGAATAGACTCTTCAAGGGACAACCTGAAAAAGCTATCAGAAATCATAAAGAAGTTAAAGGCTACATAAATTGGACATCACAAAGATGTTCTTCCTAATTGAAAGGATAGGTTGGCAGGCGGGGATGAGCTTATCCGACCTTATTCAAGGGCTGAAAAAATCCACCTCGATTCCTAACTGGCTCTGACCTTATCCGAGGCTACTGTTCGACCTTATCAGAGGGAGCGGTCTGAAGTTCTCTCCATGGATCATCGCGGAGGTTGATCCGCGATTAACTTGGGATCCCGAGACCTCTGTCGACAATCTCGATTCTCGAGAGAATTCTCAAATGTTAGGAGCCTCGAACCCATCGACACTTACCTACCAAATAGGGAGGTTTCCTCCACATTATGACCTCTCCTCAATTATAAATAAGCGCATCTCTGATAGTGAAAGGTACATATACACATACACAAACATATATCATCTTTACCCTTAAACCAATTCTGCGAGACCCATATTCTTGACTTTAGCATTAGAGGGTCTCTTGCTCTAGTCAAGATCTCCTTTGTCTTTTTCTTGTGCAAGTACTTGAAGGTCTAAAAAGGAAGAACTATATTATTGTATCAACACAATCTATAATGCGCTTAAGCCTATTTTTGTGAAAATGATATCCATCATTCGTATTTAAGGCCACTGATCAAATTGTTAATTTTTGTCATATTAGTATGATGTTTTCGTGGTGGCCCAAGAAATGTACGATTGACCTAACGAACAGTCTAGATCAATGGATTGGACTGTTTAAGTATTCCAGTGAAAATAGTAGCACTATAACTCACAATGCTCTAAAAAGCACCAGTACAATCTCTTCCTAAAATGAGATATGATAGTTGTCTGTAATCCCGTGCTTTGATTGAGGTTTCAGCTGGGAGGATGCCTTTATTAGATCACCACCATTTTTAATGGCAGTGATTTTCCCGCCATACACATCACATGCATTTACGGCAATCTTAACCATCCAAATCACAAGCCCCATTTTTTAACATATCATCGCTCAAAAACCAAAGTGATCCAGTGATCCTCTCTGTTGATCTCGTGATGTACAATAGGGGCGGACGGCTGTTCAAACTCAATGGGCTAAATCAGAAGGTTAGGATCGTTTGATCAGTATGATTTTCAAGCTACTATCCATCAGCGACAGGGATCATGGTGCATGTTGGTGTAGATACATTCCACGTATGGACCAGTCACCACCACTTTGAATATGATGGTGAACTATCATGGTAATCGAGGGCCTTAAAAAGATAAATGTACGCGTGGACCCTTTAGTGAAGTCATCGCTTTTGATTTTCCTCCACCTTACAGCTACTCGGTTGAGTATAAAATTTGAGAAAAGAGTGTATGCTGCGGGCGCTGGACAGAAGTTCTATGTATCTTCTTCTTCAAGGTGCATTTGGAAAACATATGATGATCCGACCGTTGATCTGATGGGTCACTATGTGGATAAAATAGGTACAAAAATTTATACTGATTGAACAACTCTAGCAATGTAACTGTCGTAAGGTTTAATTGTTTAATTTTGACTGTTTTCTTTTATCCGTTTATTTTGTAGATAGCTTATCAGATAGCTAAAGCAGTTCATTACCCTTTATAATTTGGATATGCCCTATTAAAATGATGACATACCAGAGTAATAATTACAATCTCTACACGTTTGAGGAGGCTGCCGCATAGAAATTATATACAGCAAACGCCGGATAGAAATCTCGACATCACTCCTTTTTACCCGCGCAGATCCGTTTACCTCTACCGCACACTTGGCAAATATGTACGACTGTTCATCCAACGAACTACAATATAGCCCCCACAGCCGAAATTTGCGGCGGATGAACAGTCCACATCCATTTTTAAAAAAATAGCAACGGCCCACATTCAACATGCCAAAATCACATCAACAGCGCGGTAGGATCGTTGATTATCACAACTTCTATGACATATGGCTGGCCCACCAAATCAATTGACCTGATCATTGCACATGCGTGACGCGTAAGATAACCTTACGCTAGTACTTGAATGTGCATGCGAGCTTCCCATACAGGCCCCAAACGTACGTGCAACACGTGTGCATGACATCTTAACACGGGAAAGTGGTCCCTCTGAGAAATCATTGCGTAAATCATATCCGTCAGCGGTCAGATTAGATGCACTGGCGTACCTAACCTGATAGACAGCCCTGATTCTTGTCATTCGTGTCCACATCTTTACGGTTAGGATGTCGAGCATACGTAACATGTCGGTAAAAGAAAAATATTTTTAATTGTTTATCAGTAAGTTTTTTATTCAAAGAAACACTTGCGCGTGACTTTTGTACGGATCTCTATTAGCAAAACCCAGGTTCTAAACTCCCTATCCTTTGAAAAGTTTAAAATTATATTTTAGAAGGCAGGGAAAGAAATCATTTTCTTTAAGCAAATCCATATTTTTTAATAAAATGTATTTCATTCAAAAGGACCTCTCTTGCATAAATTTAACAATTAAAGATTAGCAGTTACCTACCACTACTTAATCTAAGTAAAATGTGACAATTTTTAGTAGATGCAGATAACTTGAAAAGAATGTAGTGGGGGAGAGACAAAAAACACTATTCCATCGTTCACGTATAGAAATTGTAATTATTTTAATTTTATATATTAGTGTGAAAAAGACCTTTAATCGGAATATATTTACTTTCGAAATATGTACTGGAACTATAATTGTTCTAAAGGCCTACAATGGGATAGTGTTCGATCTTGTACCTGTAATTAGTTGTAATCATTAATAAAACTTATAATCAGATTTTAATTATTTTTGGTAGCTATACTTGGATCTTAATAGTACTAGGGAGCCATTATTTTAATCTTTTATAACAAAGTGGCCCATGTATGCTAATATGCAATTTTTTTTTAAAAAAAATAATAATAAATAAGTTTGAAATGTATTAAAGCCTAACTTCCGGGCATTTACATTTTTTTTTTTTTCTATATCAAAAATTTTACTAGGATTTTAATTATCAAGATCGAATAAAACACAAACATTATTTTATAACTTTTTTATGATTTTTGTTTTTTCCTTATTGTTGAATGAATACATAGGGCATTACTTTCACTGATATTGACTGAACGACTCCACGTGTATCACATCCACCTGTATTTGAAAAGGGAATCAAATGTTTGGCCTGTTCAACACGTGTGGGCTCCACCGTGGGAAACACTTTAGGAGTGAAATTCCAGTGATGAAAACGTCCATCATTGCGTGTGTACATTATCAGAAATTGATTCCCTGAAAATCAGGATACAACTCATGTGGGCCACAACAAGTGAATTTAAGAGTTTTAGGTATTTTACACTGTTTCCTATGATGTGGTCTACCTAAGTCTTATATTTAACCGATCTTTAGAATCCATGGTTAAAATATGATGGCT
This sequence comes from Magnolia officinalis, assembly GCA_021015155.1. Classification (NCBI taxonomy): domain Eukaryota; kingdom Viridiplantae; phylum Streptophyta; class Magnoliopsida; order Magnoliales; family Magnoliaceae; genus Magnolia; species Magnolia officinalis. Next base: position 7,095,317 of record JAJHSJ010000005.1, read on the forward strand.
CACCTGATGGATAGTGTGGATCTCATGCATATTTGTCTAGCTTGTAGCAATTAGTTAGCACAAGTGAGGCCCTCCACATGCCCCTGCAAGTTAGTCGGTGTGAAATCTGCTGGGATTTTTGTCCTGCGGAATCACACAGATCTAGATCTAGGATGGTAATCCAATGGTACCAAGCACATACATAAGAAAAGAGAACACACAGATTTAACGTGGAAAACCCTTGCAGGAAAAAGCCACGGTACAAAGCGACAAATCACCACTATGAAAGCATCAATTACAAAGAGAATGAACTTACCCGATTCGAACAACCTCGAATCTCACCCTTGCTACACCCTTTGATAACCCTAGAACCCTTTAGAATACCTTTAGGAAGTCTTAGAATAATCAAAAAGAATAGCCCTAGGGACCCCAATTTATAGTTTTGGCAACTTCCCTTTCGTATCCCAGTTGCGAAAGGACTTGTGTCACAAAATCCGCGAAACTCCTTTCGCATCCCAGTTGCGAAAGGACTTGCGTCACAAAATCCGCGAAACTCCTTTCGCATCCCAGTTGCGAAAGGACTTGCGACACAAAATCCGCGAAACTCCTTTCCGCATCCCAGTTGCGAAAGGACTCAGATTTAAGACATCTCGCAACAATCTCCACCATGTCTTCAATCTTCAACCGTGTAGCTTCTTAACCTCTTCTCTTATTTCTGCATCACATCATAGCTCAAGATCACATTGGCCAACCAGCGCCAATCACGAATCTGATAGATACCTGCTATACCGTCGGCGCGAATATCTCTGAGAAGCCGATCTCTTCTCTCTGAGAATAACTCCTCGCTACCAACCTCGCCTTGTATCTATGCTGTATCCTCTTGAAGGTCCACCTACATCCAACGCTCACCGCCACGGCCCTGGAAGCTCCACCAGCTCCCATATGTCGGTCTGGTACAACGAATCCATCACATCGCCCATAGTCACCTTCCACTTCTCAGCACCAAGCTCACCTAGAGCCATCAGAATAGAAGATGAATCCCCTGCAATATTCGAGTCGTCCATGTACCTTGCCGATATCCTGCAATCATGCCATGTGGTTCTTCTCACAGGTGGCTGCTCCACCTGCTCTGTATCCCTGTCCGCACGTCTCAGCCTTCCTGCCCTGCCCGCTCATGTGGCCATGCCCATCATGCCACACACGTGCAGAGGTGGAATTCGCTACATCCACTGTAGCTCCACCTTTTGAAGTGCTCCCGATCAACCTGTAAACATGATCGAGTCGTTGCGCTTTCATGACTACCCGTGCCCCCTTGGATACCTTAAGAGCACCATCAATACCTGTGTACTTGCATCCCTTTGCCTCAAGCACACCAAGAGAAATCAGATTTTGTTTCAAATCAGGAACGTGCCTGACATCAGTCAAAGTACGCTCCACCCCATCAAACATCCTGATGCGTACTGTACCAATAGCCACAACATTACAGGCAATGTCATTGCCCATAAATACCTGTCCACCATCGCACTCCCTATAGCTGGTGAACCAACTCCGATGAGGAGTCATGTGAAAAGATGCCCCTGTGTCTAGCATCCACTCGTCCTTACGATCATCGTATGACCGTCTGAGCGAAGACACAGACAAAACATCACCATCACATCCACTCGATTCATCTGACGTGGCAGTGTTAGCCTCCCTGCATGAAGCCTCAGAATCTTCCCTCTTAGATTTAGGATTTTCACAATCCCTTTTCACATGTCCTTCCTTCCCACAATTCCAGCACTTTACCTTTCCTTTGCCCTTGCCCTTGGATTTGGATCTAGAACCTGAAGAACCTGTACTGTGTTCAGAATTCCTACCCACTGTAAACAGTGCATCAGAAGATGTCCCTATGTTGCTGTCTAGCTGTCTCATAGCCTTCCCTTGAAGGGCTGAGATAACAGTGTCGACACTCAGGGTTTTATTCATGCTGCACATAGTGTCCTTGAATGACTCATAGGACGCCGGGAGAGAATTCAACAACATACATGCTTGTCTTCATCTTTCATCACTTCCTCCATATCCAGCAATTTGCAAACCAATTTATTAAAGTTGCTGATGTGAGCCTCCAGATCTCCACCCTCTGCCATCTTGAAGTTATACCACTGCCGCTTCAAGTGTAGGCGATTTTCAGAGGATTTCTTCGCATAGACATCCTCTAACTTCGCCCATAACTTAGCCGCAGTTTTCTCCCTCATGACGTTGTAGAGAACCTCATCCGTGAGACATAAACGGATCGATGATAAGGCTTTCTTATCAAGAGTATTCCAATCATCATCTTTCATGGTGGACTTCCGCTCCTCAAGAGCACCATCTTCGCCTTGCTTAATTAAGGAACTCATCATCTTGATCTTCCATAACTCAAAATTATTTTTCCCTGAGTACTTCTCAATCTCATACCTGGCGCTCGCCATTATTACTAATCCCTCAGATTCAGATCTGTGTCCCAACCGATTGCTCTGATACCACTTGTTGGGATTTTTGTCCTGCGGAATTACACAGATCTAGATCTAGGATGGTAATCCAATGGCACCAAGCACATACACAAGAAAAGAGAACACAAGATTTAACGTGGAAAACCCTTGCAGGAAAAAACCACGGCACAAAGCGACAAATCACCACTATGAAAGCATCAATTACAAAGAGAAAGGACTTACCCGATTCGAACAACCTCGAATCTCACCCTTGCTACACCCTTTGATAACCCTAGAACCCTTTAGAATACCTTTAGGAAGTCTTAGAATAATAAAAAAGAATAGCCCTAGGGACCCCAATTTATAGTTTTGGCAACTTCCCTTTCGTATCCCAGTTGCGAAAGGACTTGCGTCACAAAATCCGCGAAACTCCTTTCGCATCCCAGTTGCGAAAGGACTTGCGTCACAAAATCCGCGAAACTCCTTTCGCATCCCAGTTGCGAAAGGACTTGCGACACAAAATCCGCGAAACTCCTTTCCGCATCCCAGTTGCGAAAGGACTCAGATTTAAGACATCTCGCAACAAAATCCACTGCTTTCATCAATTTCACTGGCTCATGTTAACATGAGAGCCCAAAAGTGAGTTAGATCCAAGACTTAAATAGGCCACATCTTTAGGAAATGGTAGGGATGAAAGAAAGCAGTTTTTGAGAAAGTTTCAACGGTGTGTATTCAATTCTATTTATTTATTTATTTATTAGGCCACTTTAAGCCTTGGATTTGATTTAATTTTTAGGTAGAGAAATTAATGGAGGGAGAGGGTTTCATGTGGACATCACGGTGGGAGTAGAAAGCTTTGGATCACGGGAATTCTGTGGAGCTCTCGTCCTCTTTGTTTTATTTATACTCAGATATTTCTCTAGATTGGTGTAAGTCTCTTTCGGCCAAGTGGGGCACGTGATCTTTCAATCAAGGGCGAAGGGGACCCACTTGTTGAATTAGGGCCCACCATGGGTGGACCATGAATCCTAGCCGTTCTGTGAATTCATCTCTTCATCCATCAAATGGCTAGGATCATTTACGGTGGCTCAACTTTACACGTGGCCAATTCATGGTGGTGGGACCCACCTAGCCTCTTGATGCTCCAGTGCTCTCAGAGCACCATGACTCACAGTGGTCGTGGTTGCATCTGGACTGTCTATTGAGTCCATACACGTTTTATTAGCTACCATGTAAAAATGGCACTGATTGGATTACCCAATCCATCCCTAGTTTGTCCATAGTTTTGAAACCATCCTTAATCCGAACCATCGATGGATCGGTTAGGATGGCCTAATAAAAGCAGCATATGGTGGTTCCCAACAAGTAGATTGATTAAATTGTTAATTGAACCTTTTTAAATGATCTTGACCGTTCATAATAAAGGTGAATCATCAAAGAATTATGATCGTCAGATTGTTATAACATTAAAATGGAGCACATGAAAACCATGTTAGACCCAATGAATGGTCTAGATCAATCAATTAAACTCCTTAATTGTCTCGATGCAACTACGATCACTATAACTTACAGTGACCTGAGAGCACTGGAACATCTCTTTTTTTTTTTTTTTTTTTTTTTCTTCTTCTAGAATTGGAAAATGTAAAAGAGGAATGCAACCCAAAAAAGCGAAAGAGGAATATGTGGAAGATGTGCCTCTGACGCTTTGTCACGTATGGAAAGTCCATCCACGCATGGCACATAAAGATGGGGCCACGCGGCATTAAGTTCGTCAACATATGTGCGTATTAAAAAACCATGTGGTAAAGTGCCCTGTCTCATTTGGTGGTAGCACATGTTTACCTTTTTCCACCGCATTTTATTCTTTTAAAATGGAAATACCAGAAGAAGATTGTTTTATTTATTCCCATGAAATGTTACCCCACCGTTCATTTGGTGGTCCACCAAATGGACCGAATACTCGCAGTAACTGTTCCGTCAGTTATTTTTGCTTGTTGACTGTGGCCGTAGGGGTGTACTTCGGGTCGAACCTAGTTGAGCTGGCCTCAGCTTGACTTGGCTTTGAACTCGGCTCGGCTCGGCTCAGTCCTCAAGCCTCGCTGGCCAGCTCGACTCGGTACCATGAGCAGCCCAGGCCAGCTCGAACTCATTTTCAAGCTTATAAAATCAGCTCCACTCAGCTTTGACCCGAGTCTAATTGAGCTTTTTTGAGTCTAGTCGAGCTAGCTCGGTTCGTGTACACCCCGCGATTTCACTATCTCTTTGTAGGCCACCTATAAAAGGCTCTGTTGAGCCTACCGGTATGTGTGTGTAGAATTCATTTGGTCTATCATTTGCATCGGGTGATGTTAGGCAGTAAACCCAAAAATTACGTCAAATCAAAACTCAAGTGGGCCACACTGCAGATAACGGTGGTTATAGAACATCCACCATTGAAACTTCCCTTGATCCAATGTAATGTTTATATGTCATCTAATCCATTCATAAGGTAATCCCACAAAGATGAAGGAAAACCAAATATCAGCCTCATCCCAAACTTTGGTGGGACTAAAGAATGCTTCAGTGGTAAGCATCTCGATCCACACTTTTTCCCGTGTAATAGCCCGCTTGAGTTTGAATGGACCTTATTTTTCGGTTCACGTCCTAACATTTGCTGGAGAAAATGACCAACGGAGTGGATGTCACGTACAAATCCAGGTGGGCCCCACATACACAAACCGGTTCATCAGGACAGTGTTCTCTCCCTGTTGCATGGGACATCTAACACAAATTGGCGTTTGTATGGTAGGGCGATTCTCTCGTTTAGGCTCAATTTCCGTCTGATTGACTTAACGTGGGTCCCACATCTAACCAGAATATTGAGGAATAAAATAAAAAACGGCATTTCGTTTACCTGAAAAGCAGGAATTCGCTCCCCACCTACTCTGTTTACTAATCAGATTTTCATCGGGAAAATGTCCTGTATCCCGCGGCTCCACCCCAAATTGTGTTCTCTAATTTTGGAATTTTTGTAGGACGTAGCCCATTCATGACGGTTGATGGACAACGGACAATCAGTAGCTTCCAATGGACGGTAGAATGAAAGGTGTCATTATATGCGCACGTGATTCACCGCGAATGCTTTGTGTCATCTTATATTTGTTCCAACTCCTTTTTGGGAGGCAGCTGGGCCCACATAAGATCATGTTGTAACACTCAATAGAAGTAATCCACAGTGTGTGGTAGATGATCCTCTAATCAGCCTGATTGGATGATCAGAACCATCTGATTAAGGGCCCACAAATTGGACGCTAAGGCAATTCTTATTCTTACTATGCATTTGCATTCACTTAATCCGACTCGTTTGATTGATAGGTCATGTTGATCTTGGGATCATGACTAATCTGCAGTGGATCCTACCCATCCAACGGTCACAAATTATCATAGGTAGGCCAAACAAGGCCCTCATAGGGATCAGCACCGGAATAAGCCATCCACCATTCCTGACGGACCATTATTCATTACATGAATGTCCGAGATAGGAACTTTGCAAAGTGTCTCCAAGCCTTGTGTTTGGAATAGTGGGGCCCATGGATCGATGATCCATGTTTGGCATGATGGAATTCCAGGATTCCCCTCGTAGTCATCCGAACCATGCATCCTGCCGGATCCACCTTTCCTTCCCCGCTAACCAAAAATTGCCTTCAGCAAAAAATCTTATCCATCTTATAAGAAAAGAAAATGAGCTTTTTCTCATCAAATGTGAACTGTATTTAATTTTCATCCATCACTTAAACGGTTAGGATAGCCCAGACAACACTATTTTACATGCAACCTACTGAATGAACGGTTCGGATCTAGTCCATTTGTACCATTTGTACGGTAACGACATAAGATACCACTGGAACAACTCACGATCGATTATAAAACTTATAAGTTGTTGATTGGATATGCTGGTCGAAGATACCGCCTAATAAGTTACTTTTTCTACTTATAACAGTGAATAAGTAACTTATTTCAAATAAATAAGTTTAGTTTAGAGTTATTTATAAATAACTTTTTTACTTAAAAGTATTTAATCTTTTTAACTAATTTTTTAAAATTTTCTACTTTTCATAAATTACCGGTGAGATAAAAGAGAGGATAAGATAATAAGTAAATTGCTTATAACCTGCACTTATATTCTTAATATTTTTATTTTGAGTTCTTATCCTTACCTTTGTAGTAGATTCCTAAGAATTTCAACACGATGGGTTGGGTTCAATACCCATGAGTGGGGTGCGTGTGTTGAAATAAAAAAAAACGTACGCAGTTTCAAATCCCCTCAAAGAGCTGTAACATGTGCCACCGTACCACTATTCTAGTGGGCACATGGCCCACTAATGATATCCAAAAATAATTAGATTATTAATGGCATCACCATTAATTACTTTAATATGATGATCGGCACTACTATACAAACATTGTCCATGTAAATCAACGGTTATTAAAATTGCTGGTTAGTCACTTGGACGTGATCTTGTGCTTGTGGCCCTAAACCGGGACTTGGAATTTCATTATTTTCAGGTAAGACACATACTTCAGTTGACTTATTACAACCATTGTGTCAAACACTACATATGTCATTAATTAGAGCAATCCCCATAAATATAACAAGCATAGCTGCTTTTGGAGTAAAGTTGATTCCCAATCTAAGATGCCAAATATGATAGGTGGATTTCAAATCCAAGGGGTTTCGGATCCTGGGGTTCCAAATCCACACTCCCCACACAGGCCCTTGCAAGGCAGCTAACGATCCACCGTGTATTAAAATTATTATAAATCTACAAATGGCATATCCACGGAATCTAAACTACGTCATTTTTTAATTGCAAACCACTCAACCTACTATAATTCTTCTTGTCAAACATCACATCTGCATTCATTTGGGCCATAATCCACGGATCTCATTGTGTTTTTTTTCTAATCAATGCATTGATTTTTTATTAGCATTTGATTTTAAAATAAAATGGTGGTTCTGTTACAATGATTAAACTTAGTTTTTTTTTTTGGGCACAAAATCCCAAGAAAGGAAATTTGATACTCTGGCATTGAATGATCGTCTGATGTACACGTGGCATTCATGTATCTCAATTCAGGCCGTCCATATCGTGGAACTACATAGATGGGGCCAAATCAACGAATGAATTTCAAATAATAAGAGGACCGTCCAATTCGTACGGTTATAAGGCTCTGTCCCATCTGTAGTGTGGGTCTTACAATTTGGACGGTGCCGATTGAGGTGGACATACACAGCAGATAAGGTGACTGCGTGGCTGTGCACAGATGATCATGCTTCATCAAATAACTCCAATTCTAATATATCCATAACAGATAACGTGATATACATTGTGATTACTAAAAAAAAAAAGCATACGTCGTGCGCTCATGTCTCTCACTGGTAAAAGATGTCTCAGATCCAGAACTCATTTTAAAATAAAAATTAAAATTAAAAGCCCTTTTATGAAATCGTGAGTGCCACACTTTCCAATTTTAAGCTAGATTTTAAGATATCTAAGGAATAAGCATTGCATGGAGTAACACCCCATACAATGATAGAAAGAACATCATGTGCATATGTCAGACATAAAGCCCACACAAAAGAGGTAACATTTCACGGCTTAATTAGTAGCAGACATGGTCATTTTCGATACTAAGATTATTGGATCAAGTGCCCATGTGCTGCCAGTGGGCATGGGCGTGTAAAAAAATCACAAAAAATTAAAAATAAATAAAGATTTCCTATGGTGAAATGGCTACTTGTGAACAACCATTAGTTGGCGGATACCGCATAACTTTTCCTCTGAAATCCTCTTTTCTTTTGGAATTAAATAAATTGAAAATTTTGTTTTAAATTAATTTCAATCCGATGTAGAGCAGGTCGCGGACAGTTTCATGGCCAAGATAGATCAGAAAAGGCCCGGTCAACGACAGAAGTGATCCGGATCGTCGGACCTTAGATCGGGCATATCTCGCAATTCGGAATGAGTTATCTGACGTAAAATATATGATTTTGGGGTAGAACGAGTTACTTTAGCCAACCAACCTTGCCATGCAGGGTTGCGACGCCCGGAATTACGAAAAACCCTGGATCGACGGTCGTTTCCCCGCTTTAATTTCGTTTTTACTATAAATAGTAAGTTTTAGTTTGATTATAACTCTTCATCCGTTGGGCTTTAGGAGTTGCGCCCAACGTGAAAAGAGCTTAGAATAATTAGGAGAACAGTTTGGTGAAGCCAAATAGGACACTTACTATTTTTGGCCGAAAACCTTGCGCACTAGTAGACATCACGACCGTCTATAAATAGTAAGTTTACTATTTATAGTAAGTCGCGAATTCTAAGAGTTTTAGTTGTAGTTTGATTCTAATTTCTTTCCCATTGCTTGGTATCCCTATTTAAAGGGTTGTGAACTCATTTTTAATGATCCCCTAATCAGTTTCGAATTTATTTCTATTTTCTGCTTTCTTTCCTTGTGGATTCGAGAAGTCTCTGTGAGGAGTCCAGAGAAGCTCCGTGAATTCGGAGTATTTATCCTCATCACGTTCATCCCTGCGTCACAATCGGATAAAGAAGGTATATAGGATAAGATGAGAGTACTTCTCCCTCAACCCACCTTAATTATAAAATCAGATGGTTGATGAAATACTCTCATGATGTAATTAGGTGGACCTTTGGCTGCTTACTGTATACTTTTTTACTTTTAAAAGAATCCCAAGATAATATAAAATGTTGGATCTTTGACGCAAACATTTGATCTAGCTTTTAGAAATAATAAATTTTTTTTTTTATATATAATTTGTACTTGATGTGTAACATATACACATGATACTTTTTCATTACCAGCATATCACCATTGCAGAGTGTGTGTACAACACCTTGTTATATACACTTGCCTAATTGTAAGGGGCCTGGTGGCGGTGGGCACAGCACAACCTAAGATAAGGTCCCGGTGAGATTAGTACAACAAGCTCAAGTCCAAGCTTTAAAAAAAAAAAAAAAAATGTTAGTGGGCCCTCCCAACTCAATCTGGAAATTGGTCAAAGCTCTGCCTTTTAAGGTGAACATTTTCAATCCATTCCTTGATCAGGTGGGCCACATGTGCACAATAGTAATATATATTGAAAAGAAAATTGGTCAAATCCCTATTTCCCATTCCTAATGCTTCCCTTAATAAGGTGGACTGCAAAAATAACTGGGCATTAGAAAATGAAACCAAAGCCACACATGTAAGTTGCTTGGTTGCCTAAACAATAACCGGTGTATTATTAGAATAGACCATGTTTGAATGAAGTGGGGTCGGCGGATGTAAGCCGGGCCATGGACCAAGCGAACAGGTCCGACCCAAGTCCAAAGCCAGCGAGGTTGGTTGGCCTACCCGGTCATTGCCACTTCCGTGTTAGTTTTGCACCATTTAAGAAAATGATGGTGGCTGTTCAAATGCACCCACAGCATAGTTTATCAGGCCATCCAAATCGCTGACCCAGCTACGTATGGAGCATAATTTAGATGTTGCACTAAAGAGATGATATTAACCATCTAGTTTATTATCATTATTTTTTAATGCTTGATATTTTACATTTAACCGTTAGATTGTTAGCCATTAATCCGATGGTTAGGATTTCTTGATCGGTATGGTTTTAAGAAATATATCCCATCCTCAATAAGACCCACGTTTGGATGGTCTGACCGGAGTCAATCAATGCTCGGCCTAGGAAAATTGAGTCATCAGTAGTTTTGGGAGGGGTCGCAAACTAACATAGGAGTTAAATGGCAATATATAAATTTAGGAATTCAGTGAATGCTTCATTTAAATTAAGAATTATATCTAACGCGGTTGGTCCCGTAGCTCAGTTGGTTAGAGCGTTGGTCTTATGAGCCGAAGGTCGCGGGTTCGAGCCCCGCCGGGACCATTACTTGGAATATTTATTTTTTAAAAAAATAAAATTATTCTCTATAATTCCTATAGTTTTTTTTTTTTTCTTTTCTTCTCTATAATTCCTATAGTTTTTTTTTTTTTTCTTTTCTTCTCTATAATTCCTATAGTTTTTTTTTTCTTCTCTATAATTCTTATATGTTTTTTTTTTTTTTTTTTTTTTCCATTTAATACTCTTGTAATATCTATGGTTGCCTTTCAGTTACAGACTCACACATGCCTTTACAGCTGTTTTATTTTTATTTTTCCATCATTTCTATAGCTAATTTTTATTTTATTTTGATTTAATTTCTATATTTGCCTTTCACACACACACACACACACACACACACACACACACACACACATATATATATATATATATATATATATATATGCACTTTTATTTCTAGACCTTTAATTATTTAGTTATTTTTAATTTTGCTTTATTCGGTTATTTTTTATTTTGTTTTACAGGAGCTGCCAATCATTCAATCTGTTGGACCACCTAACGATCTATTATATTCTTTTCTTTATTTATTATTTCCAATCATTCTTTTACTAATTTACTGTTTTAGAACTTGGTTATAAGTTCTATAATGAGTTCTTTTGCACAAGTACAATCCACTGTCAGTTATCGAGATTTTGTCTGATGGGCCATACCAGTGTCTGCTATCAATACTGCTATACCTCTATTAATTACTTTGATTTTTTTAATAAAATAATTTTATTTTTTTTTATTACTTCTTTTAAGACATATATATATATATATATATATATATATATATATATATATATACACACCCCAAGCTCTATCTAGTATGAATAGCGACTTCATATATAAATAATTTGTGAGTTGGCCAGTACAATTTATTTACCTATTTACTTATAAATAGATTATAACTTATAGAAGCCAAAAAGAATAACACATAATTAGTTTACATTTGAAATTATTCTTCAGATATAAAGTATTTACAACTTAAAGATTCATAGGCATCTAAACAACATTGAGATATTCAGAATATATTTATTTCTTATGAGTGGTTCTGAGATATTCAGAATATATTTATTTCTTATGAGTGGTTCGGATCATTGGAATATCACCCAGCTTCAAATGCTAGAGTCCGCAGGTATTATATATTTCATCAAGGATGTACTCAGAGCAAAACTGTGTAAAAATATTTTTTCCTATAAATGTTTTTGTTTGTTTTTATAATTTCTCAGTTCTTTTATTAATTGTTTTTACAAATAGAACTCATGATCAACTATCAAGATATGTGCTCTTCGGTATTGTAACCACTCTCTTATTTTAACTTTCATTTTTACAATTTTTATGCTTTGATAAGCGGTAACCATTAGTAGGAAACCCTTTATCTATTGATACGTGCTTTGGGAGTGCATGAGTCGAAAATTACACAAGTGAGGTAATCCTAGCCACCGATTAGAAGAGCTTCATCATTTATGTATGGTCTAGGAAATAAGTCCAACTGACAGCTCCGTAGAGATCATCTGAGAAATCAGATTGTGCACTGAGTCACTCAGGGCGCTTTTATCGTACTAGCAAACTCTATTGGGTGTACCATAAATGTATGTTGGTTATCCACCTTTTACAGCTCATTTTAATGGTTGAGCCTAAAAATTGAAGTATTCTCAAAGCTCAAGTGAATCACACCACAGTAACAATAAGAATAATAACTTCCACAATTTACTTATTTATTCATTTATTATTATTAATTTTTTTGTTAGCTTGTTAGTACACCTATTGTCGGCTAACACTTCACTGTTAGCCACCTAATGGGAATTGATACCAAGACCTCATTGTTGAAACGAGGTATTTTTCACTCAATCTACCCACTAGAGCTATTAAAACCTTTCTAATGCCGACACAGTAATGTTTATTTGTCATCTAACATGTACATGAGATCACATTGACCTAGATGAAGAGAAAACACAAATATTGATCCAAAACTTTTTCTAAATTTTGAACAGTAAAATTTTAATTCACACTTTTTCCGACGGGTAGGTATACTTGAGATTTGGATATATTTCATCTTTGATCTCAAGCCCTCAAAATGTCTATTAAAATGGATGGACAAAGCCGATAAAATATGTAAATCATGGTGGACCCCACAGAGTTGACTCAATACGCTAGTCGGAACGCAGTCCGCTTCCATCATTGAGCGTTGTGATTCTTGCTGTAATACATTATTTGAATCTGGATTCTGTTTATTTCAATCTAATTGGGACATATCATCACGTCTGCATTTAATAAAGCAGAAGCCGGATTCTGCTTTTTTTATTTTCTTGGGAAAGTTTTTTTTTTCTTTTATTTAGGTCGCGATTTTTTGTGTAAAACGGATTACATTGTAGAGTAGTTGAGAAGTCCGGATCTCGGCATGTATGAGGTGGGGCCAGGGTGGATGATAAGACCACTGACCTCATGCACCAAAACCACGTTCAGTGATTGAGACAGATGATCTGAGCCGGGGATATACTACACATACACACATACATCAAGGTGGACCCATGGTCAGGGCCGCTCCTAATCCGCTCCCCATCAAATGAGTTCCTTTTGCCTTTTTCGCGACTCAGATCGATCGAGTTTCGCCATCCACTGGGGCCCACATGCGGAGATTAAACAGGTTAATTGAGATTGACCAGACGCTGAGATTCCCTGGAAAGAGGTAATTACCGGGATCTCAAATTAATCCACTGGGGCCCACCGCAATTGCCAAAGATGGCCTTCGAAAACCATTCCGTGGATTGATTAAAGAGGTTATATGATACGGAGTCTGTGTATGAAGATTGATACTCGGTCACTCAGAAATTTTACACGTAGTGTATGTTAATTCTAATTACAAACCGAAGATCACATTGGTTGAAAATTCCTAACCGTTGATAATAAAACATACTAAATCTTTGGTACCATAATTTGGACGGTTTAATTTGACCACTTATATTCCACTTGTGCAATATCTAATTATTTTCTAAAGGCTTGTGTATCACGGTCTGCCAGAGTATCAAGGTCATTCTCTTAGAAAAATAGCTACGGTAGAGAGCCCAAATAACTGAATGGCCTGTGGGATCCAACATGATCTGAGTATTAAATCCGATCCGTTCATCATTTGTGTGAACTAATTTTAGCATTTGAACCTAAAAAATCAGACGGATCTGTAGCTTAAGTAAGCCACACCACAGGAACAGGGGTATTGGGGACGACTACCATTGAAACCTTTCTGGAACCCAACCTTTGGCTTATAAACCATCCAACCCATACGTAAGCTGTTTCCCACTGGAAGAAGGGAAAAACCAAATAACAGCCTTGTCTAAAACTTAACTGGCCTCAAAAACGTTTTAATTGGAGGCATACCATCCTCACTTTTCGCCGTGATATGGCCAACTTTAGTTTTTGGTGGACCAGATTTTTGGGCCCGATGGCTAAGATGATCTAGCTCAAATGATGGACGGAATGGATTTAGGAAGCACAAAGAAACTAATCACAGTGGGCCCCACAGAGCTTTTTCTTGCACGACTCTCTTCCCATATTGTCGCCGTGAGTGCCGCCTGCACGCACGTACTTACATCCGGCGTACTCGCACCTACTCTTGATAAGACCGAAAATGCCCCTGTGGAGCGCGCAAGATGCACGATGGTAAGTCAACGGTCGATGGAGGCTTCGTACCGTTGTTTTGTATATACAGAGCGTCCTGCCCCCGTCTGGACCAAATCACTCCAGGCAGGGGCCTGTGGGGTCCATTGTAATATATAGGGTTTATCCATGCCGTTCATCTATTTTTACATATCATTTTAGGACATGAGCCCAAAAATGAGTCAGATAGAATACCAAATAGACTACCCAATGGGGATTTAACGTCCACCGTTAAAAACTTCTTGGGGCGACGGAAGTTTTGGATCAAGCTGAAATTTGTATTTTCCCTTCATCCATGTCTGTGTTCTTATGAACAGGTTTCAACGGTGGGCATCATTATCACCTCTGCTTGTTGTGGTATGGTCCACTCAAGCCCTGGATCTATTCATTTCTGGAATAATATACTAAAATGATATGTAAAAATGGATGAACGGCGTGGATAAAACCCATACATCACTGCGGGCCCCACAGAAGCCCTGCCAGGACCGATTTCCGTTCAGGCGAGGGCAGGACGCAATCCACTTGCATTAGATCCGATCTCAAAAATGATTCATGTCGGGCTAAGTAAACGAGAAGTCATATGATCCTCATCCACTCGCCTACAGTATGCGACTGAGTTCTTGCACAGTTTACTGCTGCTTCTTAGTTTTTTCAAGTGGGGTCCATGGATCAAAAATCAAGACCGTTGGTCAGTTGGAAATCTCTGTGGATGGAACAGCTACTAATTATAATCTCAGTAGGACAATCTCAGCCTTACATTCTTTATCCTGTGAGTAGATGGCTGGAAAGGGAAATGCAGCAATAGTTCATATTCAACTGAAAAAGAAAACCCGAAAATGGGTGGCTAGAAATTTCTAAATTCTAGATTTTCAGGCTCATGATCCATCTAACGGTGAGCCAATATAGATAAACGGTCTGGATCGATGAAGGAAGGGCCCATGAACGTGAGATCCATACTCTTGATTTGTTGGCCCTCTTAATCAGTGGGTAATTAATTGTCCATCAAGATAATATAACAGTGGTCCACATTCAACAGTAAAAAATGCCAAACACTGTATGGCTGCGATCTTCCCTTCTAATCCATAATGGGCCCACCAAAGCGATAGTCTGCATCATCAAACACCCTGCAAGTACTCAAAACCTGGCAAAGCAATAAATAATCTCACCACAACGAATCCATGATTTCGTTTTGCCCCAGTGGCTCACGACTCAAGATCCAGCTTATGTCGCAGCCCATTGGGATCCACACGCTAAGTTCTCGAATGATCAGAACCGTCCATGAGAAAATGAACGGATGATTTTGACCATCACTATCTTAGATGAATTTACAGTAATGAAAATAATATTTTTCAACGGCTCGTGTTCAACTAAAAAACCATGGGTTAGGATAATAAATATGGACGGTTCAAATCATCGGACCATCTCAGCATGTGGGCCCCAGTGGATGGCGAAACTCGCTCGATCTTAGTCGCGATCCTTTTTATGATCCTCAGCCGTGTCAAGAACATCCTTAGTAGGTAGCCGTGGAGGAATTAAATGATCCTCGGGTCTTTCCATCTTGGGTCCCGAGTTCGAACTCGGTTAGGCCTCGTGATCCACACTCACGGATGTACGGTACGGATCACCTTATCGTTGTACCATTTCCACAATGCAATGCATCAGATCAAGTGTCTCAATCAAAGAACGCGGTTTTGACGCATGAGGTCAGTGGTCTTGATCGTCAACCGTGGACCCCGCTCATACATACTTAGATCTGGACCGTTCAACTACTCTATCATGTATAGGTTTTACGGGGAAAACAAAAAAGCAAAAACAGTAGAATTTTCTACAAATGAAAAATAATAATGTTTTACCACAAATGACAGTGCTGAGATGGTAATTTGAGATTCCCAGGTTAACATAATACGATGAGTGGAGATAATCCGTTGATGTTGGTGGAGAGGATTCCTGTTATAAATCAAGCCACTTCTGTAGGCCAGATCAAATCTGTGGGCCACCATGTTGTATGTGTAAAATCCACCCGTCCATCAGGTGAGAATCCTTATGTTCACCGTATATATAAAATGTTAGCCCGATAACAGGATTGGATGGGCCATATCAATGGGGAAAAATGAAAATTTCCGCCTAAAACTTTTATATTTTCATATGGTGTGGCCTATCTGAGTATTGGATCAGGAAAATTTTGTATTTTGTTTTCATCTTGGGCAATAACACTTGATTAATTAACGAATTTGATGAAAGATAACACAATGGTGGCCACACATATAAAGCTACGATGAGTGTGTCATCTCCATTGTTCCTTGTGGTGTGGTCCACCTGAGTTGTGGTTATAGCTGATTTTTTAGCTTCTTGGATATCATCCAAGAAGGCACCAGATGAAGTGAGTGGATGTCATGCATGCCATATGGTGGGGCTACTGAGATTTATTGTTGCACACTTGTGTAAAAGATTGTCATGGGAGAGATTAGATGTGGCAGAAGAAACACGAATGAGAATGGAAGTTGTTGGGAGAGTAGTAAGATTTCTTTTAAAAAAATAAATAATAATTCTTTTAATTTATTCGTAATTATTATTTATTTACTTAGCTTTTGTCTTATTCCGTTTTAGCAACTACTAAAGCAATTAATTTCAAATTACTTTTCTAACCTAATGGCTAGGGCAACTGATGCTTGAGCCTAGCTAAGTGGTGATTGAGGGGAGATGATCTCTTGTTTTTTAAAATGAGATTTTCTTGAATAGGTGATGTAGATGCACTACCTTTAGAACAAAAAGACCGCAATTGTAAGGGTTAATTTGTTTTGTGTGTTTATTTATTTATTTATTTGTTATATTTAATATTCATGGCAATTGCATTTACAATTCAACTGGGTTCTATGTATTTCAGCAAAGTTTGATGAACTTGACACGTTTCAATATATTTCAACAAACGTTAGTAAGTTTTAAATGTTTTCAATAAACTAAGTGGACTTCAATAGACTGTGATGTACTCTAGTGAACTTCGAAGTAGTTATCCAAACTTCGAAGTTTGTTAACATCTGTAAAAGTTTATTTAAGTTCATTGAAGTATACCGATGTTTGCCAGTGCATCAAAGTTTATCAAAGCCTATTGAAGATGATATACCTTATAAATATTGACATACTCAAATAGACATAAACGATGGATATTGATAAATATAAATGAACTTCGGTGCTTTAAACTCTATTGAAGTCTGTCAAAGTTTATTGATGTCCATTACAATTTGTCGAAGTTAATTAAAATATGTTGAAATCTATCCAAGTGCATATAGGTTGGTTGAAGTGTTCGAAGTTTATCAAAGTCTATCAAAATTAGTCAAAGGCTATTGGCATTATCAAAGTTTGTTGGAGTTAGTTGAAGTCCATCAAATTCTTTGAATTGTGTTGAAGTTTGTTGAAGTACATTAAAGTCTATTGAAATCCATTGAAGTTAGTCAAAGTCTTTATAAGTCAATCCAATTAGGTTGATATTAAATGTAAACAACTTGATTAAGCTCATATGTAGCCTATATGAAAGAAGTGTTGTTGGATTAGGCCAATATTGTACTACAATGGCTTGATTAGGTAGGTTTTAAAGAATAATGATATAGTTCCATTAACAATGAATACGAACACCCCAAAATAACTATATTAGAGATATTGATATGTTTAGGGGTGTGTATTATGTGATTTTTGGAGTGACATGTTTATTGTTTACTTATTCTAATTGAGTGCATGTTTTCAAATCTTCATTCATCATGTGAGACCACTCATGTTTTTCTTAACATCTAATCTAATTATTCATCATAAATTACCGTCTAATTAATACATTCACCTTCAATATTAGCCTAACTATAATGTTTATCTTCAACATCAGCTTAATTAAACCATTAAACTTTATCATGAGGCGTTTAAACTCTTCATTTTAATATTGGTGAAATCAAAACTTTGATCATCGATATCAACCTAAACTATGTGTTTTAAATATTGAGCTGAATTCGACCATTCAATTTCAATATCAGCCCAATCAACACATTCAACTTTACTTTAGCATCCCTTCAATTAAACGTATGTAATTCGACTTGGACAGGAATTATAAGCACCCAAATAAAATTGGATACACTTCAATAGACTTAATTTAGTAGACTTTGACAAATTTAATGGACTTCACATTTCAAAGTTCGTCAAACTCTCTTGAAATTCATCAACATTTGTTGAAATATGTGAAGTTCTATATCCATCGAAATTGATTGAACTATATACAAGCATGTTAAAATGTCGCGCCCCGAAAATCAGAATATGAGTTGGCCAAGCCTGAACCCGAATTTTAAGACTGTGAGTTGTATTTAAATAAAATATACATCGCAACCCACATTATTTTTCACATTTTCAAGGTAATCAAAGCAACTAAAAAGATACTAATCATCGTCATTAAATATTGTTCACTAATTAATCATTGAATCTTTAATTATACTGACATTCAAAAATAAATAATAACAACATACATTGAATTTTAATTAATTTTTAAATAAACAAAGATAAAAGTCTTCAATCTTACCTAACTAATTTTTCATATACAAATCCTACAAAATAATCTATACGGATGTGAGCGCGACAGCTCATAAGGTCACATCTTTCCCAGTTAACATAAATACAACTCAATAAAACAAATAGGATTAATTACAAGTATTGAATCATCATTTTACGTAGCAACAATAACAATTTATTTTCCGTAATAATAAAATAAGACAATATAGTCATCTAAAATCCTTTTTGGTTCAATTCAGGGCAGAGCACCCGTGTGTGTTGATCCTTTTATGGAATGACCCTCGGCAGAGCACCAGTGTCGATCTTTCTAGGGAATGACTCTCAGCAGAGCAGCCGTGTGTACATATCTTTTAGAAAATCACCCAGGGCAGAGCACCCAGGCCGATCCTTTTGGGAATAACCCTAAGCAGAGCACCCGTACTATGCCGATCCTTTCGAGAATGACCCTGAGTAGAGCACCCAACAATCCTTTTAGGGCAGAGCACCCATAAATTGAAATATATTCTTCATCATGTAATAATAAGAAAATAATTATAATTTAAGCACGCCACGATAATAAAATGAAGTCGATTAATTAATAACTCAAATAAATTATCTCTACAATATATAACCAAAAAATCAAATAAAATAGCATGCAATTAATGACAATGATAAAATAAATTTAATACATAATAAACAATCAAATCAATTTATATGTTGAATTAAAATTTTCAACACGAAAAATCACCTACCTGCTATTAGAGTGATAGATTTGATGTGAGGATGGATTCTACATGTAGATGTTCTGAATCCGATTTCTCATAAACTCAATTTGACGCATTTAAACTAGTAGCACTCGGTAAATGTTTTCAACGTAAAACGATTGCGTCCCTACACAAATCATATATGTTGATTTATTAAGATTTACACTAATGTTTTTAATTATCTAATATTTAAAATATAAGAAATATAACACGTTAAATCACTTAGTTGACTCGGTGAGTCGACTCGAATCAAGGCTACTTTAACGTATAAAATCAAAGGATGAAGATAGAAACTTAGCTAATAAATGGCTCGAAGTTGGAACATGAAATCAGTTCGAATGATTCGGCCAGCAAGTCATCGGGTTGACTCGTTAAGTTAATTCGATGAAACTACCTGCTTTTCTTTCTTTCTTCTTTCTTTTCTTCTCATTTCCTTTAGCTTTTTCTTCTAATTCATTCTTCTGATCTTGTCAAAAATATGCTGGAGCAACAACTTAGATGGGATGAAACAATGAGTCTGGCGACTAAGAAAGCTTGACTATCTCTTCCTCTCACTAATTCGCTTTCTTTCATTTTTCTTTTTATTTTTATATCTGATCTCTTTCTCGTGATGGAGGCTATCTGAAGTCTCAATGGACATACACATATGTCTTTAAAAAAAACAGCTCTGGAGTTGGGTGGTAATAGGAGTCTTTGACGTCTTGCGTACAAAAGTAAGTTGCACTTGTGAATAGTTTATCTCTAACAACAGATTGATCTAATGAATCTAATAATCATATTCAGATTAGATGGGCCTCATGTGATGATTTGGAGGTTGAAACAAGTTTAACAAATAATGGCCTGTGGTGGGTTCTTGGTGTGGAAGATGATTGACTATTAATGGCAGGTTCAGGATGAATGACTTTTCTTTCATTTTGATTTTTGCATGGATGATAAGGACTGACTACTTGTTAATGAGGAGTGTTGGAGGATCACGAACCATTGGATGTAAGTTAAATATGAGGTTATGAACAGTGGAGATCAAAAGCCATTATGGAGAAGGAAGGTTGTGCCTGCAAAAACGGAACAAGTTTCCGCTTCAAACGGAACTTGTGTTGGATGCTCAAGTTTCCAGTTTTGATGGTTAGGCTAGGCAGGGTCCACTAGTGATGGTTAGAGAGATCTAAGTTGTTCATCAGTTTTGCATGATAAGGATAGATTGTGAGCTTAAAACGAAGAAGATCCGAATCTTTAGTGGGCCGCATCAAAGGTTTTTAGGCAAAAAATTTCAAAGGATAGGGTTACTCGAGGGTCCGAATCTATTGGGCGGTTTAGATTGAGGAATGACTCCCACCATGATGATAACATGCATGGGCAGATGGGTTCATGTCCGCAAAGGAGAGAGAGAGAATAGGGGAGAGGAGGGTTGTCGGTGGGTGACTGCCGCACGTCACTCTCTCTCTCTCTCTTACATGGTGGGACCCACAAAGATGGCGTGAAAAATCCACTCCACCCATCCATCTTGTCGAGTCAAGTTAGGGCAAGGGCCCAAAAATAAGGGCAATATAATGCTCAATTGGGCCACATCATAGGGAACAATGGAATCAAGCATTCACCATTAAAAAAAAATAACGGGTGTTACACAAAATGCATAAAAGTTTGTCCAAGTATGTTGACGAAGTTCCTTGAAGTCAGGTAAAATATGCCAAAATTCAATAAGTCTATCAAGTTTGTCTAAGTCTATTAATTTTGTGAAAGTAAATCTAAATGCAACCAAAGGTTCATACGAATGACGAACCGTCTTATTAAGCTAAAATTCAATAAGAACAATGAAATTATGCAAATGTGAGATATAGAGGGTCTAGTTTCATTGATATTGAAGATGAACGATTCAAACATATTAGAAATAAATCAACAATTCATTTGGGCCATTTGTCAAAGATTAAAAGTCATGATTATCATTATTTAGATATTAGTTATCAACCAATCAAACGATCAATTTATTTATTTATTTATTATTATTATTTTTTTACATTAAACATCTAAGGTATGGCCCATCATATGAATGGTTATGATGAGTTATACATAAACCAAGCATAGATTATTTTTTTTCCATTCATGTTCACCATTAATAATAGTCTCATTTGTGCATAGAGCTTTTTCATAATTGTTACACACAAGCAAGTTTTATTACCAGTAGATTTTAACCTTTTAGGGTTGGACATCTTTCCTCCATTTTGGACATAGACGGCTTTGTATTCCATCCGGGCCCATGAATGTCTTTTATGTTTTTTTCCACTTTTGTGGATTCGATGTGGAATAAAGAAAGGAGGAGCGTCATCATCAGGTGGGCCACCGTTTGTTCCCCCGTCGCTGTAACCATGGTTGGGGTCCGAAATCAGCAACCAACCGTCCCAGCTGCAAATGAGTTGGGATGGAACCGTCGGTTGGGAGAAAGGGAGAGGGCTACTTATTTGATACTCTGTGTGTCCGTGACACTTGATACGCAGGCACTGAGGAATGGTACACATTGAGTATATTAACTAAAAATATACCGAATAAATTGTGGAATACACTATCTCTAACTTACATGCCGAAAATCAAATTGGTTAGAAAAATCTAGCCTCTGATCTGTGGACACTTGTCTGTTGAAGAAGAATATTGGATATTTTTCACTTTTAACCGTCCAGTAAATGTCCAATCTGATAACAAGATAATAAAATAAGGGTATTTTCTGGATTATGATATATCTAAAATGTTACATATATCTTGGAACGTTTCTTTTGAATTACTTGTAAGCCACGTGTAAATTTTTTAAGTAATTCCTGAATTATGCGTAGCATACTACACGCTCTGCCAGAGTATCAGAGTTTTACGGTAGAGAGTAGTAACGCTAATAGTTAACCACCATTTTAAGAGATGAATGATAAAGAGTTCGTCGCGAGGCAGGATCTAGCGTGTGCCGCCGCCCACTGGGGCCAACATGCTGAGTAGTCGAATGATCTGATCCGCCCATTCTGTGGAATCTACTCTATAAAGGCACCATATGAAACTTTCAGCGGATGGATTATTACGACCATCACTATGTATAGAAGTATTGAGAAGCATTCAACTTTAAAAATTGAAGGTTAGGATCATCAATGGAGCGTCACTAAGAGTAATAAAGACAACATGGACAGTTCAAATCATCAGACCCTCAAAGCATGTGGCCCCCACTGTGGCGACATGCTGGATCCTGAGTTGCAAAAGGCAAAACGAACTCAATAATAGGTGAGCGAGTACGCTTTCTGAAACTCAGCTCTCCCAAGTGGCAGTGTGTCACTGGGATGAGAGATCCTAGCCACTTATCAGGTGCCCACCGACCTGTAGATGCCTTGTCTAGGGCTGTACATGAGCAGAGTTAGCTCGGTAGCTCGCTCGACTCGACTTGAAAAAGCTCGACTCAGCTCAGATTGAAGCTGAGTTCAAACCAAGTTGAGCTGATTTTTGGAGCTCGAAACGAGTTCGAGCCGAATTCGATCTTGCCCCAGCTCGACTCAACTTGACTCGAATACTGCTCAAATTCGGCTCGACTCGGTACAGGGTATATATACCCTTCAAAAAAAAAAAAAAAAACCCTACCCATTTTCAAAAACCATTCCAGTCCGCCCGAACCCTAAGTCTCCTCCCTAACCCTCTCTTTCTCTCTGTCTTTCAGTTGGCTAAGCTAACCTTCCTCACTCTCTCTCTACTCTCTCCCTCATCTTTCCTTACTCGCACTATCGCATCGATGCACGGTCGTCCGATCTCCCTACTCTCTCCTTCCTACCTTACCCGCACGACCTTCTCTACTCATCTCTCTCCCTCCTCCCTTACCCACACCGCCGCACGGCCGCCGTTCAATCTCTCTACTCTCTCCCTCGTCCCTTACCCGCACGGCCGTCGTCCGACCATTTCCCTAAACCCTAAGTCTGTCATTGCTACCTGAACTCGGCTCGAACTCGGCCAAGCAGAGCACAAGATGCTGTTCCGAGCTCGAAGACCGAGCCGAGCCGAGCACGAGCTGAGATTCGAGCAGTCCTAGTCGATCACAAGTTGGGCAAAGCTTGGCTCGGCTCGTGTACACCTGTAGCCTTGTCTTGAAAGAACTGGCCAGTATAATTATCCAGTGATCCGTAAGTGTACCTAAGGAGTTCATTTATAATTCCTCTATTTAAAATGTTGATCCTTCCCAACGTGTGGCACACCCAGAACAAATCCAGACCATTAAAATCTATTTTGTGTGGCACACGCAGAACAAATTTGGACCATTAAAATCTATTTGCACTTAAAGAATTTTGACAGCCGAGCATTTTATTTTCAATCATCTATTAATAGCCACTAATCAAATGCTTAAAAATCACTCCATCAATTGTGACATTTTTTTCTCTACCTTTTTTGCCAACACCATCCCAATACCCTGCAACTTTCCTTATACCCTTCCTACTGTAAGTCAGCTAAAGCAGATCCAAAACTCAAGTAGGCAATGATCGAGTGTCTTGCATTGATCACCTTCATGGGACCATTACAGTTTAGATTTTCAATGGTGGGTGTTTGATCCTCACTGTATAAGACTTGCCCAATTGAGGCTTGGATCTACTTCATTTTTTTGAGCTTATATCCTAATATAAGATGATGAAAATAATAATATAATATATGTCACACAAAATTATAATAGGTTCCATAGAACTTCCACATATATTAGGTTAGAAGAAATCCGTGTCATTCTAAATTACTTGTATTTCAAATAGCTTCTATAAATTCTATGGTTGAGATATGAGCATGTGTATGGACGTTTGATAAATAAAAATGTTACATTCGAACAACCCGGTCTATATACTCATTTTTATATCTACAAGTTTTAACAACAATTATTTAGACACAATACTAATTTTAATAGAAACAAAGACATATGTTTAAAAAATAGTTATTTTTGTTGATTGGGTAATTCAAATGCCAAGTTATTTTTAACTTATTTTTCATTAAATAAGCAAAAAAGTGACATTTTTATGCACATGCATCACATCTACCACATAAGTCATACATATCATTATGTTATAAGCAGTGTTCGAAGTATCGGTATCACTATAAGTTTCGCTAGACAAGGATACAGAAACAATATCGATATCGTCAATAATATCGCTAAAAATCAGAAATGAAGAGAAATACGGGGAAAACGGTGAAATTTTCAGCAAAACTTCTGAAAATGCTAAAATATACATATTTGCATATTTAGAAATAAAAAATTTACAAAAATAAAATAAAAATGCATACATAACAAGTTTCCATTTAATGGAGCCTTAAAAGCATGATTTGTTATAAGAAATTAGTCTAACAATCCCATCTAGCTTATTTAACCATCTAACCTTTCATCCAAACATCCATCGATATTGCAAAATATCAACAATACATGATATTTCACTAAGAAATTATCAACGATTGGAAAGAAAACGAAAGATTGTGGTCTCAATATCACGCATGTTGTGATATCGATGATATCGAGATATTATTAATATTATCAATAACAAATTGAACACTACATACAGCCATGTGCCCATGCAAAAAAAAAATTGAAAAGAAAATTTTATAATAAACAAAATTATGATGATATCAATACGTCGGCGATATTATTGAAATATCATCGATACACTTATGATACAAGCATTACCTAAAATTTACATAGTCGAAAATATTGGTGGTATTGATGCATTGGCAATACAAGCGACACCTAGAATTTACATAGTTGAAAATATTGACAATTACATTAGCGATATTGATACGTTGACAATACTTAGCAATACATTGCTAATACCTAAAATTTCTAATACTACCGACGTTATTGGTATAAGTACCAGTGTAATTGATATCGTTGAGCTGGAGATAAAGATAATATTGAAAATATTTCAATGATACCGAAGATAATTCGAATACTAGTTATAAGTGAGACCACTACTCAACCGCCCCACATGTAACACATTCTGCTACTCTCCACTGTGCAATATATTGTGTGTACAACACCGTGGATGCTAGCATGCATTGTGGTCAGGCTACATCATCACTGAGATGCAATAGCCAGTGATAGTGTGGCCCAATCATAGTGCAGGCGAACAGAAATCCCTGTTTTTCTAACATAAGGATCCCGATTCTTAAAAAAAAAAGATGTGATATCATGTATATTTAAGTGAGACACACATGTCACTGTCAATTTACAAGTATGCAAGATATTAACATGCCAATATGCATTATGTGTATAAGAGCCATTTATGTTTGTTCAATCTAGTGTTTTGCACAAATATAATAAAATAGTTCATTTATAAAGCTTGATCAGACACCAATGGTTACCATATGGGTCGTGTCCGAATGTAACTTTGATGAACCAAAATAGGCCAAGTAGATCCTCACAGCCACCACCGTTTTAGAAATAGAGGTGGACTAATACTTGAATCCAAAACAGATAAGAGCTTCCCAGCTTTTTATTTATTTTATTTTATTTTAATTATAAACGCTTTGGAGGAGAGAAAATCGTGCTGCTGCTGGGCCATGGCAATCCACCAGCTTCTCTCTCTCTCACCTTGCCTTTTGCTAACCTTGTTCTAGAAAAATAAAATCCAAGAAGACCATATCTTCCCAAAACAGCCTCATCTCATCCTCTGGTCCGCCTCAGGTATGATTGGCATTCCTATTCTCTTCTTTCTAACCAAAAGCAATGCACCCATATTCTTCTTTTGTTATTTCTCATGCTATTTTCCTGGTTTCTATAGATAGTTTCTGAGAGAGAGAGAGAGAGAGAGAGAGAGAGAGAGAGAGTTCTTGCCAAAACCAAAAAAGGAAAAAGGAAGAAGAGGGTCTGCGAATTCTGCTCCAAATTTCATTGTGAATATGATCTCTCTCTCTCTCTCTCTCTCTCTCTCTCTCTCTCTCTCTCTCTCTCTCTCTCTCTCTCTCTCAATTTCGATGTGTTTTGATGGTATTTTGTTTTAGTGGATGTTGTTAAAAAAATCTTGATTTTAACTTTTCTTTATATTATTTGCGATTTTACTGTTTCTTTTATTTTATTTTCATTTCATTTTATTTTCCCTTTTTGGTGGAAACAGAGATATATGATTCTCTTAGATGAGGTTTGGATTTGATATCATGCTGCGGAAAAACAGGACATGTGCGCAACAGGGTGTTGATCGAGGCTGTTCACTGGCTGGGTTCTATCTTGGATGGATCACTCTTTAGTAATCTTATGGACTGGACTGATGCTAATAGTCGCGTATACTGTTTGTTGGTGGGTTTTGGCCATTTGATGATAATAGTCGTGTATACTGTTTATCTACCCTCTCTTTGTTGGTCATTGATTGGATGGTTGAGATCATTTGATCAGTGGCTGATTCATGGCGAGGCCCACCAGATGAATGGCTCGGATTCTGGGAATTCATGCGGCATGTCCAAGTCGTGGGGCAGCAAATGATAATAAGATCTGTGCACTGTGACTGATTCATGTCCTGTTTTTCGATAGCCTAGTGGAAAGATTGCTTCTTCTTTTTTATTCCAAAAATATCGTAGTATTGCTTATATCATTGCAGCATCAGATAATTATCAGCTTGTAAGAATGATGGCTACTCATTCAAGCACCAATGGATTTGGTTTCCTGTCTCTATGATGATGCCTTTTTTTTTTTTTCGATTCGAAGTTGGAACTTCAACGATAGCAATGAATTGGTAATGCTGAGAAATTTCAAACTTGATTGGAATCATTACTAGTTCCAAAGATTTGTTGTTTGGAAGTTTTGACTCTTTTATTCGTTGGAAATTAGTCATCATCTTGGCCTGTGGTTTAGTCCACATTAATGTAAAAAGTAGTCATTGTTACTTGCTAGTGGAGGCAACATTCTTTCTTTCTTTTTTCCTTTTTTCTTTACCCTTTTTCTCAAGCTGAGAACTGTGCGATGAAACCATCAAGTAGAAGAGCCAAAAGCACAGATAAAAAGGTATGAAGTTGAATGAACCATTATCTAAGGTTTTGGTTCTTGGCGACTTGGAACAAAATATTAGCCAATACATATCGGATTAAAAAAAAAAAAACCAATATGGTTGATTTGGCCAATGTATTGATCATTTGACCAATGCAGCCAATATGTATAATTTGATCGGAAAACTGATATTCACAACCTTCCTAGTATTTGGCAATGACAGTTCTTCATCTTGTTTCATGAGATTGTGCAAGTATAATATTACAAAGTTGGATTTCAACAACCCCATTTGAAGGTTTGATACTCTGGCAAAAAGGAAAAAAAAGAAAAAAAAAAAAGAAAAGAAAGAAAGAAGAACAAAACGAACAAGGTGAAATCGTATAAAACATAATAAATGACAGTACAGTTAGTAGGTTCAGAGCTGTGGAGTGAATTGGAGAAGCTGAATGGCTGATGGATGGACCACGGTAATTATCACAGTGGACACTAGGTGGCCATTGTTGTGGCTGTTGCTTGTGGGTGCTGCATCAATGAGTAGCCTTGCTAGAAAGGCAATCTATCCTCCATATTCTCTATTTTATCAATGGCTATCTAACCATTGTTCATGAATATGCATGCTTCACATGGTGTGAATATGGTTGAGAGTCCATGATGGACTTCATACTTAGGCATTTTAGTTAGCAACCATCCACTTCATTTCTCCATTGGGCATTTTTAACACGTAATATTATGATAGGTCATCTCTATTTACTGGTTTGGATGTGGATAAGTCTTATGCTTGCATGTATGTACAAATGTATGTTCTTGAAGAGAGATGTCATCAATGTGGAGATTTTTGTGCCAGGTTTTGCTAGATGGTATAGAGTTAGCGGACATTTAGATTAAAGATAATGGGTTCTGGTGACTGGTTCAAGGCAATAATCAGCCTAAAGAAAGCAAAGGAGGACAAATCAAAACAGGTGAAGCTGCCCGAAAACACTTTTCATTTGTACTGCAGAGTTCTGATTTCTGCCAGCATTAGTTGATTATTCATTTCTTGAAACCGAAGCTATTTTACTTTACCACTTTTAACTTTTATGGTATAGAGAGAATGATCCAGTTTCGAAAAAGATGTGGAACATTTGTTAAGGGTGGCTATTTATGTGAGGGAGTGGAAAGTGTCCTTCTAAGCAGTACGTTGTGTGCTGTCAGTGCGCATGCCTTTCCAGCATGTTTTCAATGTGTGATTGTCGCCTTAGACTTCCATTGGGTTATATATAAATCCCAATGGCTTTGATACTTACACTTCAGCTGTGTCTGTTTTTATTTTATTTTATTTATTATTTTTTGAAAGATAATACGCTTTTATTAAAAAGAAGCATAAGAAAAACAAAGCAACAAGAAAACAGAAAGCAGAGGCCAATTACATCCCAAGAAAGAAAAGATTACATCCATTAAGCTTAGACATGCAAGAAACCCATTCAATTACAAGAGATCTAGCCTTTTGAGAGATTCCCTCCGATGATTTCCTTTCATTTCTGAAGCACCTTGTGTTTCTTGCCTCTCAAACAGCCCACCATATCGCTAGCAAAGTCATTCTCCACAACAACTTTCTCATCTTTCCAATGCCCGCACCATGCCAAGCTAACAAGAGCTCTCCCACGGACAGCAGAAAGGACCAAGACACCTGAAAGCGCCTCAAAATATCCACACAGATCTTCCTCACAAAGGGACAGTGGATGAGGAGATGGTCGAATGCAGTGTTTTAAATAGCGGTAGTGTGTTGCGTAGCGTTCAACCCTCCGTAGCGTGTAGCGAAATAGCATAGCGTGTAGCGTAAGTTACACAATACTTCTATTTTTTAATTATATATATATATATATATATATATATATATATATATATATATATATATATATATATATATATATAGTAAATAGTAAGAAAAAAGCAAAATATATAAATGTCACTACTTGACCAAAAAAAAAAAAACACATCACAGATAAATCAGTGAATCACAAAAATAAACATACGCACACCACTTACACTCATACACACACCACAGTGGGCCCACCATAGAAAATAATGCAAATCCACCCCTTTACACACCTCAGTGGGCCCCACGTGGGCCACACCATAGAAAATAATGCACATCCCACCCCTTCACGCACCTCAGTGGGCCCCACGTGTGCCACACCATAAAAAATAATGCACATCCCACCCCTTTATGGACCTCAGTGGGGCCCACGTAGGCCATACCACAGAAAAAAAAAAAAAAAGTATAAAGAACAACAAACCGACGGTAACTAGTATTTTAAAAGGGAAAAAAATTGAAAATACCAAGTTATTTTCATTGTACATCGAAAAAATTCAAAAAAAAGGAAGGAGCGTACCTGTTTTTGTCTCGAGATGAGGTTGGTTTGCGCCTGGCAGTTGGCTTTCGACCGTAGCATTGAAGGGTGGGGAGAGACGCAGCGTCGGCAGCGTCAGATGACCTCTTTAAGACGATTTTGGGTCTCCAAATGGATCGGAAGGGAGAGCAGCAGCGTCGGATGGCCTCTCTGGGACGATTTTGGGTCTCCAAATGGATTGGAAGGAAGAGCAGCTGCGTCGGCTGCTGCGGTTTGGGATCAGAAGCCCTTTAAAATTGGGTTTTTTGTTTTTTTACTTAAGTTTTGCTTGTGATGTGAGTTCACCACGGTTTCTTGTACTGAAAAAAAAAAAAACCAAACAGGTAGCGTACGCTACCTGCGCTACACGCTACATATCCGTAACGTACGCTACGACCCCTGTAGCGCACGCTACAGGGGAAAAACGCTATTTCCAGCGCTACGTAACGAAATCGCTACGCTACGCGTTACAGGGGAAAAACACTATTTCTAGCGCTACGTAACGAAATCGCTACGCTACGCTACGTAGCATACGCTACGGACGCTATTTGATACACTGGTCGAATGTCTCCTCACTGCCCATAGAGGATACAAGCCTTGATAGAGTGGAATGGAGGAATGGGATTTGTGTAGTCAACCCCAATTAGTTGGATAAGGCTTACATGAAGATGACGACGGTGATGCTATAGCTCTCGGTGCGTGGGTGCATGCATGCATATGAGGGTGCTTAATGGGGATATTCCAATTGATTAGAATTGGTAGACTGTCAAGAGTTTCAACACGAGGTCACCCATTGTGGTGTGAGTGTGTGTGTTAAAAAAAAAGGAGTAATCAACTACCATGTGCAATTAGAGACTTCTAACAAGGGTCTCTCTCTCTCTCTCTCTCTCTCTCTCTCTCTCTCTCATGCAAACCAGATTAACGAATTATGATTTGTGCACTAAGAAGGTTAACCCCCTACTATACAGTTAAGATGAGGAGAATGAAAAGGGGGGAATTATGCAGTTCACTAGGAAACAAGAAATGTCCCAAAATAAAGAGAAATATGGCCCTGTAGGCTTACTGTAAATGATAAAGTGCATCTAACACCAAATAAACACAAACCACTTGTTGCTAGCCATGTCAAGTAGGAACATTGATGGCATCATCAAAATTTCCATGTTGCTCCATTTGTCATTTCTCATCTTTTGTTGGGTCTTATGAATGTTATCTTTTTCTTATTCATATACATATTTTATCTTTTCTTCAAAAGGAAAAAGAAGAAAAAAAAAAAAGATAAAGAGAAGAAAGACTTATTTATCTCCTTTGTCCTTCTTCATTGGGCACCTATGTGTCATGTCTATGCAATTTGGCTGGCTTTCATGCTAGAGTAGTTTTACATATACATCCTGGCATCCTTCATGGGATTCTGTTCCGGTTCTTAATTCAGTAGACTCATGTGGAGATAAAGCCACCATGCTACTACAGAGCTCTTTCTTTTTGTCCAGGAAGCTATAACCAAAATAAGCTACATGAGAAATTTATTACATTGTATTTGGGTGTGTTTGGTTGCTCAACTGAAATGAATTGAATAAAGATGCCAGTCTGGAGCTTGCCCCTTTCCATTATTTATGGGATGTTTCAAGTCCAACATGGAATGCATGGAATTTCTATTAGGGATCTGGTAGTTATTATCAATTGAAATGGTTCAACCCCTGTTTGGGTCATTCATTCTCTTTATTGAATTGATTGAGTATCCAAACACAAGCCATTATGACATTTATAAAAATGGTTACACTTTTATGGTAGTTGACGGCCGTCTGGGATGATAAATTGATACTCTGTGCATCATGCTTATTCCATACACGAATTATGGTGAATTTTCCAGTGGTTGTTTGTCAACAGTTGTTTAATTATCTTGACTTCATTTGCACAGGGGTCTTCTGCTACTGAAAAATCAAATGGATTCAAATGGAGGCATCGCTCTCGTAAATCATCAATTAAGTTTTTCAATGGTGCCTCTAGTGGAAATGCCAGGATTCTTGGAATGCCAATTGAAGACATAGCAGCTACTCGGATTCAAACTGCTTTTCGAAGCTTTATGGTATGTGACTATAATTTGATCAAAACAAGCTTTCCATGTGTATTATGAGACCTTTGATATTCTTAGTGGTGTTGATGATGTTTGATTTCTGCATACTTATTGGGAGACCAAGTTATGGTTTGTAGCTTCAGATCTTTGTAGTTGGGTTTAATCCCTCATTTACGTATCTTTTGTTTGGCTTTCTGTAATTTGGTCCGTGGTTGAATAAATCATCTTTGTGTGGAAATGAATTGTTACTTGCTGTTGGCCACTATTTACACCCGCTCTGACTGATAAACTTGCCCATGCTTGAGGATGTGGTCCGTGGGGTGCGGAAGGAAGTTATTGAATTGACCTGTGGATCTTCAGTCTTGAAGCATTGTAACAGAGAAGATATTCTCCTTCTGTTGTATGATGATTCGTTGTCATCTGTTTTCTTGTTTCTTTTCAGGCTTTTAATAATTTTTCCATTATTTTTTTTTTAAAAAAAGGAACTTTGCTTTGTTATATGGAAATTGGAAAAAATGGAAAGGAATGGGTGTGTTTATGAGTCAGAATGGGTGCTGTTAGCAATTCCCTTTTACAAACGGAACTCATAAATACTATCTAATAGAAAATTGTGATTCTGGTGCCTCACTTTCTTGTCGTCATTGAACTGTTTATCATATTGTATTTTGCCTATCAATACCACTTATTGGAACTATTTTCACCAATGACAGGCAAGGAAAGCTTTACGTTGTTTGAAAGGGTCAGTAAGATTACAGGTTGTTACACAAGGTCATACCGTCAACAAGCAAGCATCGACCACCTTGAACTATCTCAAATCATGGAGCAAAATACAGGCCCAGATTAGAGCTCGTCGGATTTGTATGGTAACAGAAGGCCGAATTCGACAAAAGAAGCATGACAATCAATTAAAGCTTGAGGCCAAGCTCCATGAGCTAGAGGTAAGAGTGACTGGTGCTCTTGTAATGAATTGAGGTGCTTAAATTATATTATATTATGTCGTGTCCCTGTCGAGATTTGAAATCATTTAGTTATTCATATTCTTGTATTTTTAAAGAGAAGTTCTCAAGTCCAACCTGTTGGACCACAAAGTGTGGTCCCACCCAGCGGACAACTTCCAACCTATTAAGCGCATGTGACATCCAACCTACCTGGTAGGTTGGTCCTATCATGAGGATCACCTTGTGAAAAATTCAACCATATCCACTCAGCAAATGGACCACACTTGTATTTTGCTATTTATCAGTGACTTGACATTTGTTTTATGGTGTGGCCCATCTGATGAGTCAACGGGACTGATTTTTGCAGTAGGTGATCCTCATGGTGGGGCCAGCCTATTGGTAAGGATTTGGCTGTCACATGCACTTAAAGGTTGGAAGTTGTCCTTTGGGTGGATCACACATTGTAGTCCAACCAGTTGGACTTGAGACATTCTTGTTTAAAAAAGAAAATTAAAAAGAACTAAAGCTGTAGTTCTCTCATATGCAAGCATGGTACAGGCATTAGTGATGCAAAACAATGGATTTCTCGCAGTTTGGTTGTTGTATTTGTACCAGCTTTTGCTATTATTAATTGAGTGGACTTTCCTATTCAAGAAGCTTCAGTGTACCATGGATGCTGTTAACAGTGGTCTAATCTCCAAACCATAGGTTTACAATTTGTATTTGTATTTGCCGAAGATGGTGTTGGGGATTTTCTCTTTTCTGTTGACCACATATTGTTTGGTTAGTTAATTTAAATTTTGTATTTTGGTGGACCTACATACACACCAGTAATGAATTTGAACAGCATCTTCTACCTATTTGCTTGTAATCTTTCATAGGGTACATTCAAAGAAACAAGATATTAGCAGGACAGGTCCATGGGAGGGAGCTAGTTCTGCTGTAATCAAACATAGAGACTTTCTCCATATCACTAGCTTCTTGCTTTCAGCTATTCGTGTTCTTTGTGCTTTTCTAGACAGGCGAACCTGCCTGTACTCATCCCTACTAGAGTTTCACATGCTTGTGTTCTCAAGGGTCCAGTCTTCATCGCCGTGTTTTTTTTTTTTTACTTTTCTTGAACTACAGATGGAAAGAGAATTCTGATAATTTTTTAAGGAGGTATTATGTAATGCTTGAACCAAGAATATCTACAGTGCACTCAGGTTTTCAGTTTGTACCAGTAGGGCCCATGATTTAGTGTTCCAAATTGTTGATATTGTTGGCCCCACTAGATGCCCCATGCAGTTAAAATTTCCCAAATTAGAAGTTCACATCCATTAGATTTTGGCCCTTTTTTGGTTGAACCCGGACCCTTTTTTAATTGCCCATTTTCTGGCTACAGGTTGAAGGGTCATGCTTTTCCCAAATAGGAGATTTTTGGCATATGGTCCCCAATAGTTCGACCCACCATATAATAAGTTCGGATCACCCGAATGACGGGCCCACTTGCACAACTGATAACCTCAATGTGCTGTAGATATTCTCTGATCAAGGACTGTATAATTCTTCTTCCTGAAATCATAGCACTATAAAGGTGGGCCATCCCGATCACCTGAAATTGGAGAGCACATCTCATTTAGTGTAATATCAATGCCACTAATTTGGAAGCTTAAACCTTGTGCATTCTGGACTTTCCTGCACGTGGGTTTTATTAATAGCTGCACGAAGCATGAAGTGAAGCGGAATAGATTTGGGTGTGGGAGTGGGGAAGCATCTGTTTTAAGGTGTAAGCAAGTATAAAACAGCCAGGAAGAGGGAGCGGGCGCATGAGTCTGAAGCACCACTTGAAAAGGGTGCAACACCTTGTAAGAAGAACCCCGCAGCTACAGTTTTATTTGATTAAACATGAGCAACATGTATGCAACTGCTACATGTCGATTTTAGGGCTGGCAAGAGAACCAAGCTGGAAAAACTCTCTTTTTGCTGCTTCCTCAAAAAAGGAAAACAAGAAAAAGCACTTCATCTAAAGCGCACTGTCTTGCTGCCGTTGCATTTCTCATGCCGTTGGTTTATACCACCTTTTTGAGCAATAACAGTTTGTCAGCCCAACAGGTTGAATGGTGTGGCGGCTCCGATACGATGGAGGAAATTCTTGCTAGAATACAACAGAGAGAAGAAGCGGCAGTTAAGCGTGAACGGGCAATGGCTTATGCCTTTTCTCATCAGGTATGTTGTTCGTTTAGCATTCACTCCATTGCGTAAGTGGTTTGTTTGGATGCTCAGTTGTAATGAATTGCAATAACTGAAGTCGGTGAAGTGGGCTGCCCCTCTCCATTCACAATGAAGGACCAGTCTCCAGATTACCATTATGATTGCTTCAAGTTGGACTTGGAAAACGGAGAATCGCAATGAGGTGTTTGTTCTCCTCATTGCAAATAAAAAGAAATGGTGCCCCACTGACTTCGACAGTTTCCTCCTTTATTGAATTTGATTTTATTGCAATTCAATTCAATCAAGCAGCCAAATGCAGCCTAAATGGCTGGGTGTTAGGGAAGAGCATGATTCAAATCCTGTGATTTGCAGTGGCGTGCCAATTCCAACCCGAACCTGGGCCATGTCACCTATGACTTTAGCAAAGGCTGGGGGTGGAGCTGGATGGAACGCTGGATCTCCGCACGCCCATGGGAAAGCAGGATTCCCGTCCAGTCCAGCCCCACTAAAAACCAAAGCAAGCAAGCAAGCAAGGTGAGTAAAAATCTAAGCCCATCAGCAACGCGAATCTCTGTCCCAGTAAAAACTCCTTCCTCTAATGGGAAAGGACATGCCCGCGTTGCTGACCTACCAAAGATGAAAAAATTGCCCACCGAGAAAGAGAAACCTGTAATGCAGGAGGTGAAGACTAAGGTAGTGGTAAGCTCTTCTCCTTCTACCAAAGCCGGTGAAACAAATGGCAAGCAAGAGCAGGCAGTTTCATCATGAGCAAGTGAAAAAGGTATTTGATGCAATGCCGGTACCGGGGCAGGCCATGGGACCGATCACTGATCTACTGCCGGGTTCAATGCAAGACAAGGCGAAACATGTGGGTGGAAGAGGGGTATTTCCTTAGCATCCTTGTCTGATTGTCTTCTCATTATTTCATATATACAAATGTTGGTGTGGAGAGAGAGAGAGAGAGAGAGAGAGAGAGAGTTTGATGGAAGTGTGCAAAATAAAAAGAACAGGCCACACTTGTGGAAGTAGCCTGATCAGGTAAATATATCTATTTATTATGTAAATTTAGCAATTTGAATTCTGTATTTCCTTTCATCACAAGGTATGCTTTTGTGTAATTGATTCTTTGTGGAAGATGACACGCACAGCTCGTGTGGTATGTGGGTTTCAGCTCTGGTTTGTTTCATACCACTGCGGATGGGCTGTGCCTGAAAGTAACGTCAATGGGACAATCATAACATTTCAATTTGTGCCCTATGGATAAGAGAGATGGTTAATGCGAGATTGAACTGAAAAGAAACAGGGTCCCCATGATTGGTTGCTGGGAACTTCCATTGCCGGATATTTTTGGGCATGGTCCATTGGTGGGACATAGCATTACCAATGGTCTGGATTGCCAGGCCATGGTGTCCACTTGAACCCGACTGCACAACACATGCGTTGCTTGTCGTGTAATTACTTGTGTTATGATCCTCGATCCTGGAATATGCTAACTACACTCGGGATTTTCACTTAGTTGCACATACAGGTTGCTACCAACCTATTGCCAGCCATGGGTGAGGGTGTGGCCCAGTTGCTATAGGGCTAGGCTAGGCCTGTACCAGGGCTAATGCCTTTTGGCCCGACTAGTGCTGGGGCCAACACTGCCGTCCATCACCCAACCTATTGCCATTCATGGGTGAGGGCTGGGCAGGGTGTAATTTGCATATCCTGGGATATGCAAATTGGGAGAGGCTTCTGCTTCCCATTTCTGACTAGTAATTGGTTGGGCGAAGGCTGGGTGGTGTTGGCCCCAGCCCTAGTTGAGCTAAACTGGCCTTGGCTATGGTCTAGGCCTAACCCAGCCCTGTAGCTGCAGAGGATGGCTGAGCTAACCCATGTAAGGAAAAGAGATTAACCTAGACGTAGATGCAATATAATTGGAAAATAAAAGTAAAGAGAGCAAAATAAATTACTGACAGCCGTTAGGTTGTTGAAATGATTGTAGACTGAATGGTCTTCCAAACCTAGATGGTTATGGTGTTGATCAACAGAATGTATCTGTTGAATCCCTAAAGAGTAGGGGATTTACGGATTCCGACTATAAGGTCATGAATATTTAACTAAAACTAAACCAACTTGCTACAAAGATGTGCTGGACAAAAGCAGAAACTAAATTACATTAAGCTAATCAATCTAGACTTACCGAAGCGTGTGCTGGACAGAATTGAAAAGGTTTGAACTAAGTTAATTTGAGATAAATGTCAATGATAGACAGTGTCAAGCTAAAAAAGGTTTGTACTAAGTTAATTTGAGATAAATGTCAATGATAGGCAGCGTCGAGCTAAAAATGGTTTGAATTAATTTAATTTGAGATAAATGTCAATGATAGGCAGCGCTGAGTTAAAAGGAGTTGTGTTGATTATATTAACATGAGACATAGGTTCTTCATTCCATACTGATTTTATAGATTCGAAGAGGTAATAGTTGTGAGTAGAGTCCCGCAGCCCTAGTGTGATGTGGTTCTACTAAGATTCAATATCCACAAAATATTAGTGTTACTTGGATCTTTTTGGTGGATATTGAAAAGAGGATAATTGCTTCTAGAATGTACAGAATCGTAGCTGTCCGATTTGTGGCGAGGTAGAAAGTAGAGAGAGATAGGCCTCATTCAAAAGGACAACTGTGTTACTTGGATGAATATGGATCTCCAATGGGTGTGATTTGCGTACATGGGCATGCACTGCAGTCCAACCAAATGGATGGCCCTGATTGAAAAACCACAAGCTTGTCATCCATGTATGTAGAGTCTGATTGTGGGCATCATTGTGGATGGATCATAACCCGAAAGGAGAAGTAACAAAAGGTGAAATCAGATGGTTAAGAACATCTAGTGATTTTCAAGCAATGCTCCACCAATAATGGATCTAACGAGTGGGATGGTCTGAATTCACTTAAATGTTCAATGCCTGCTATGGAATCTGACTCCGTCTAATTTCAGCCGTCAAACTCGATCAACGCTAGCATTAAATAAAAATAAAATGAGAGGTCCATTCCTCTACAAATCCTTGTAGAATAATCCTAATATATAAATGCTGCGCGTGATCCCATTTAGGTGTCCCTCCTGAGGTGTTGGCCCACCTTTGGATGGCTCCACAGCTTAAGCGGATCCAACTGTCACGTGAGCCAGTACATAAATTTTTGAATGGTTTTTCGATTACAATATAATAATGCTAACATAAGCGGCAGTGCGACGTAAACCTCTCTCCCCCCTCGGGAGTCCCGCAGGGACTAATCACCATGATCTCAGCTCTAAGAAGGATTCCACAGCCGCTCCTTTGGTAAATCCTCCCTCGAAAAAGCGCATGGATTCAAGCTGCGGAATCCGACGGTTGAAAAACCTAGCTCAACAGCTCCGTTCCTACAAACCTTCCCTTCCACAAGACAGCGACACCAAAGAAGAAGTAAAGAAGGGAGCAGAAAACCTGGGTTTTTCAGAACCTACGGACTTGTTTCGTCGTCGCCTATCGAAGTTCGGATCGAAAAGAGCTGCTGTTCTTGTCTGTCTATTCGAGGGCGACGCCGGCGATCTGCGCGTCATCCTCACCAAGCGCGCTCCGAAGCTTTCTAGTCATGCAGGTTTCTGTCATTAGGATGCGTTTGGATACACTATCGATTTGAATTGCAATTTGCTTCTTTTCTCCGAATAAACCGAAACCTCGCAGTTCAATTTGCATGTGCATCCAAACGAAGAGAACAGAAATATAAGAATTGTAAGATCCTCGATCCGAGTCATCGCAAACTACACTCGGGTCTTCAGCTCCGACAAGTAGGGCCCATTTTTGGTTAATCCAGACCATTGGTATCTTTCCTCTCATGGCAGGTGGACCATGTGCGTTGACCTCCCAGATTGTAAGATCTCAGCTGCTGATTTTGAGATTTTCTTTTTTCAGTTGAACGTTGACAATTTCTGCGTTCTACTTCTCCATCCGTTCGTAGGCTAATGAGATAAAAGGTTAGGATTGTCCTATCGAGAATATTTTGGGGCCCCACAAGAGTTCAATTTCTGTGGGTCCCACTTGTCAGAACTGCAGAGCCTCGGCTGAGGATTGTGTTCATGCCTCGTCCAGGAATTGGTTTGTGGATTCTGTTTTGGCGCGTTTGGTTTTACTAAATATCATGAAATTTCATTATACGCACCAGCCAAACGCACCTCTATAAGAAAATGCTTGGATTGTAAGGGTTTGTGTTTTGTTTCTTTTTCTTTTTTGGCATGATCTCTGATGCATCTCAGGGGAAGTGTCGTTGCCGGGAGGGAAGGTGGACAAAAGCGATGCCGACGAATGCGAGACGGCGTTGAGAGAGGCGAAGGAAGAGATTGGATTGGATCCGTTGACTGTCAAGGTCGTCACCGTTCTCGAACCGTTCTTTACCATGGTAAGATTGAACTGATGGAACCAGATGCTTTGATTAACAGATTCTGATTAACATTTTGACAGATGAGATTAGATTTTATTCAGTAAGCCATCCACCTGATGGATCATAACAGTTTATCTTTAACCTCTTAACGAAGGATTGTATTCAATCGTGCAGATCATCACCATCCAATCTATTCAATAAACCTATAAACGTTTAATCTATTAGTTCACAATGGGAAATGAACTGAGAAGTCTACAAAGCAGCTAACCTTTTAATTTGATTTCGATTCAGTGACAGACATCTTGGAGAAACCAAACATGAATTTCTTACATTCAAATCCTTTCAATAAAACATGCAACAACAAGAAGAAGAAGAAGAGAGAAGATAGTATACTAGATGCCTAAATCTCATCTGGATGTAAATTTCATGTTTTAGTCTTCTGAACCTTACACCTTAGAGAAGCACTAGGATGGGAATGTAAGCTTCTTTTGTATGTATGCTTCGGGACTCAATCATGTTTATATAGTTTAAAGGGTTGAGTAGTTTGGAACCATCAAAACCCCTCTAGTTGAAATGGAATATGATCCTAATTCAACTAGGACTGTGTGTGTAACAAAGTTGTAGTGCACTACCCCTCGCCCAATTTTTAGATGTATCACAGGTGAGTGGGGTCCACTAATATTCCCGATCACACTATCCAACCCTTAGGACAATCCAGACCGTTGATCAACAAGACTCACCTTATAGAATTCTTACACTGGAGTCATTTGCTGTATAAAGGACAGCTCTAAAGAATGCCCAGATGGATGAATGATGTCCCAATTTAAAATCCAACGGTCGTGGATAGATGCCACCTAATCCTAGGCTAATTAAGCATATAAACCATCGACAGCTACGGTTTCACTTGAATGTGTTTTAAAGATCCGATGAGCTGCTGTTTCTTATTCTTCTTTGTTTTTAATTTTGATTTCTGATTTTAGCAACTGGGTGTGTGATTCCTACCTGCTCTGCAGCAATTCACAAGAGTCATTCCTGTAGTCGGCATGCTTTTTAATAAACGAGCATTCGAACCGGTCATAAATTCCACTGAGGTGGAAGCTGTATTCGACGTGCCCTTGGAGATGTTTCTCAAGGTCTTTACTAGCTTGGATTTCTTCCTTATTCAGCTTCTATTCTCTTTCTTTTCAGAATTCAGATATATTTCTTCAACCATTCTTTTCATGGTGGATGTAGGATGAGAATCATTGGACAGAGGAGGTGAAATGGATGGGTGTCGTCTACCATCTTCCTTACTTTCGTTTTCAAGCAGAAAATAAGAAATACGTGATATGGGGTTTAACTGCCGGAATCTTGACCCGTGTTGCATCGGTGGTATACCAGCGGCCGCCGCCTTTTGATGAGCAGAGGTCAGGTTTCAAGATTCGTAACTTGTAGTAATGAAGGGAGAATCTGTTGCAGCGAACTCAACTACTGTTTGAGTGCCATCTTCAAAGCATCTCAATGTGAAATTTAATTGCTTGTTCTAATACTGAAAATTCATGCACTCTAATATATATATAATGGCGAAAAAATCAACTTATGGTCTGTTTGGGAACGTGGATTCCGAACCCCTGGATTCGGAACTCCCTGGATTTGAAATTCTTCTACTATGTTTGGCACAATGTTTGTAATAAGCCTGCTAAAATATATACTTTACCTGGAAATGATGAAATTACAAGTCTTGGACGGGCCACAAGCACAAGTTCACATCGAGTGACTAACCAACGAGTTTTAACAGTTAATTTACATGGACAATGTTTGGATGGTGTTGATCATGGACAATGTTTGGATGGACAATGTTTGGATGGTGTTGATCATCGTATTAAAGTAATTGTGGTGATGCAATTGATAATCTAATTATTTTAGGATATCATTAGTGAGCCATGTGTCCAATAGATTAATAGTCTAGTGATACACATGTTACACGTGCAACTCTTGGAAAGATTAATTTAGATGTAATCCAAGCTTACGTGCAACTCTTGGAAGGATTAATTTAGATGTAATCCAAGCTTTCACTTGTTTGAAACCCCTGGATTTGAAACCTAGTTACTTCATGATGCCCTCAAATCTATGGTGCCAAACGACTCCTTAGGACCGTTTGGACAGACTTGGAGTAGGTAGTGACCGGGTCCCACAATAATGTATGTAATTTATATATCACATTCATTTTTCGAGCACATTTTAAGGCAACATCCCAAAAATGAGGCAATCCAAATCTCAAGTGGATCACACCAGAGTCTAATTCATTAATCCAGACTTTTCATTATGTCCAACAAATATTCCATGGGCTACCGTGCAAAGAAGGCAACAATCCAACAAATATTAACTATTGATGAATAGCCTTTAATATGGACAGTAGTGATTCAGCAACCATACCAGCTCCATGTATCTATGGTCTGATTCGTGGTCACCGTTGTGGGTGGATCATAGCCCAAAAATCGCAACGACCTGTCCAATTAGTGGCCACCAAAGGGGCAACTAACAAAAGATGGACGCATGGATGAAACACATACATCATGTGGGGCCCACATTGCACCGACCACCAGCAATTGGCTGGTGGCAAGGGGAGTAGCCAATCCGTTTCCATCCACGTCCTCCTCATCACATGACACGTACACACAGAACGTATGACGTCAACACAGCAGCCACGTCGGTGGTGTGCAGCCAATCCGCCGACCGAGTCGTACAAGCGAGGGAGGGACGGCGGGAAACGGATTGGCTACTCCCCCTGACACTAGCCCGGGAGCTGGTGGTCGGTGCTCTTTGGGACCCACTATGACGTATGTATTCATCAATTCCGTCCATCTATTTTTCTAGATCAATTTACGGTAATATACAAAAAAAATGAGGTATATACCAGTCTCAAGTGGACTACATTATAGGAAACAGTGCTGAATGAACTTTGACTGTTAAAAACTTTTTAGGGGCCATAAAAATATTGGATCAAGTTGATCTTTGTTTTTTCCCTTCATCTGGGTCTTTATTACCTAATCAACCGATTGGATTTCAAATAAACAGTGCAGAGGGCCTTAGGAGGATTTAAATGATGGATATCCAATCACTATTATTTTCCTGTGGTGTGATCCAGCTGAGATTTATATCCCTCTCATTTTTGGGATAAATACCTAAAATGATATTTAAAAATGGATGAACGGAATGGATGAAACACATACATCATGGTGGGGCCCACGGAGCACCGACCACCAGCTCCGGTGCTGGTGTCAGGGGAGTAGCCAATCTATTTCCGGGACGGCAAGGAACGGATTGGCTACTCCCCCCGACACCCTAAATACTGTCACACCCCAAACTTGGAAACCGGGCTCAAAATGTGGACATTTAACCATCATTGCTCATCAATGTGGACATCTAACCAACATTACTCCCTAAGAGTGGCTATTTAACAACCAAACTAGACGTTAGTATTAGAATTTCTATTAAAGAACGTTAGCAGATTTTTCCACAGCATGTTACTCCTAAAAAAAATAGCAAGTATAAAAATTATCACGCCCCAAACTCGGAAACCGAGCTCACAGTGTGGACATTTAACCATCATTGCCCATCAATGTGGACATCTAACCAACATTACTCCTTACGAGTAGCCATTTAACAACCAAACTAGTTGTTATATTAGAATTTCTATTAAATAGCGTTATTAGATTCTTTCGCGACATATTACTCCTGAAAATAAAAAGCAAGCATAAAAACTGTGGCGCTTCAAACTTGAAAATCGGGGTCACAATATGGACATTTAACCATCATTGCCCATCAATTTGGACATCTAACCAACATTGCTCCCTAGGAGTCTCCATTTAACAACCAAACTATATATTAGTATTAGAATTTCTATTGAATAACAGCGTTAGTAGATTCTTCCGCGATATGTTGCACCTGAAAACAAAAACAAGTATAAAAATTGTCACGCCTCAAACTCAGAAACCGGGCTCCCAATGTAGACATTTAACTAACATTACTCCCTAAGAGTGACCATTTAACAACCAAGCTACACGTTAGTATTAGAATTTCTATTAAAGAATTTCTATTAGAAATTCTTCCACAACATGTTACTCCTGAAAATAAAAGCAAATATAAAAACAGTCATGCCCTAAACTCGAAAACCGGGCTCACAATATGGACATTTAACCATCATTGTCAATCAATGAGGACTAACAAACATTGCTCCCTAGGAGTGGTGATTTAACAACCAAAATAAATGTTAGTATTACAATTTCTATTAAATAGCGTTAGTAGATACTTCATCGCCATGTTACTCCTGAAAACAAAAATAAGTATGAAAACTGTGGCGCCCCGAACTCGAAAACCAGGCTCACAATGTAGACATTTCACCATCATAGCTGATCAATGTGGACATCTAACCAACATTGGTCCCTTGCAGTGACCATTTAACAACCAAACTAGATGTTAGTATTAGAATTTCTATTAAATAGCGTTAGTATATTCTTCCGCGACATGTTACTCCTAAAAACAAAAGCAATTATAAAAACTATCACACCCAAACTCAGAAACCGAGCTCACAATATGGACATTTAACGATCATTGCCCATCAATGTGGACATATAACCAACATTGCTCCCCAGGATTGCCCATTTAACAACCAAACTAGATGTTAGTATTAGAATTTCTATTAAATAGTGTTAGTAGATTCTTTCGCGGCATGTTACTCCTGAAAACAAAAGTAAGTATAAAAACTGTCACAGCCCAAACATGGAAATCAGGCTCACAATGTGGACATTTAACCATCATTGTCTATAAATGTGGACATCTAACCAACATTGCTCCCTATGAGTGACCACTTTTAACAGCCAAACTAGATGTTAGCATTAGAATTTCTGTTAAATAGCGTTAATAGAATCTTTCGCGACATGTTACTCCTGAAAAGAAAAGTAAGTATAAAAACTGTCACGTTCCAAACTCAGAAACAGGGCCCACAATGTGGACATTTAACCATCATTGCCCATCAATGTGGACATCTAACCAACATTGCTCCCTACGAGTAGCCATGTAACAACCAAACTAGATGTTAGTATTATAATCTCTATTAAATAACGTTAGTAGATTTTTTCGAGACATGTTACACCTGAAAAGAAAAACAAGTATAAAAACAGTTACGCCCCAAACTCAGAAACCGGGCTTAGAATGGAGACATTTATCCATCATTGCCTATCAATGTGGACATCTTACAAACATTGCTACCTAGGAGTGGCCATATAACAACCAAAATAAATGTAATTATTACAAATTCTATTATATAACG
This sequence comes from Magnolia officinalis, assembly GCA_021015155.1. Classification (NCBI taxonomy): domain Eukaryota; kingdom Viridiplantae; phylum Streptophyta; class Magnoliopsida; order Magnoliales; family Magnoliaceae; genus Magnolia; species Magnolia officinalis. The sequence continues at coordinate 7,139,846 of JAJHSJ010000005.1, forward strand.
TTAGTAGATACTTCATCGCCATGTTACTCCTGAAAGCAAAAGCAAGTATAAAAACTGTAATGCCCCAAACTCGGAAACCAGGCTCACAATATGACATTTCACCATCATAGTCGATCAATGTGGACATTTAACTAACATTGCTCCCTAGCACTAGCCATTTTAACAACCAAACTAAATGTTAGCATTAGAATTTCTATTGAATAGCGTTAGTGTATTCTTCCACGATATGTTACTCCTGATAACAAAAACAAGTATAAAAACTGTCATGCCCCAAACTCGGAAACCAAACTCACAATGTGGACATTTAACCATCATTGCCCATCAATGTGGACTTCTAACCAACCTTGCTCCCTAAGAGTGGCTATTTAACAACCAAACTAAATGTTAGTATTAGAATTTCTATTAAATAGCGTTTGTAGATTCTGCCATGATATTTTACTCCTGAAAACAAAAACAATTATAAAAACTGTCACGCCCCAAACTCGGAAACCGGTTTCATAATGTGGACATTTAACCATTATTGCCCATCAATGTCGACATCTAAACAACATCGCTCCCTATGAGTGGTCATTTAACAACCAAACTAAATGTTAGTATTAGAATTTTTATTGAATAGCGTTACTAGATTGTTCCGCGACAAGTTACGGCTGAAAACAAAAGCAAGTATAAAAACTATCACGCCCAAAACTCAGAAACCGGGCTCACAGTGCGGACATTTAACCAGCATTGCTCATCAATGTGGACATCTAACTAACATTGCTCCCAAGTAGTGACCATTTAACAACCAAACTAGATGTTAGTATTGGAATTTCTATTAAATAATGTTAGTATATTCTTCCACGACATGTTATACCTGAAAACAACAGGCAAGTATAAAAATAATCACGCCCCAAACTCGACCATTTAACAACCAAACTAGATGTTAGCATTAGAATTTCTATTATAGCATTAGTAGAATCTTTCGCGACATGTTACTCCTAAAAAGAAAAACAAATATAAAAACCGTGACGTCCTAAACTCGAAAATCAGGCTCACAATGTGGACATTTAACCATCACTGCCCATCAATATGGACATCTAACTAACATTGCTCCTTAGCAGTGGTCATTTAACAACCAAACTAGATGTTAGTCAATTTCTATTAAATAGCGTTAGTAGATTTTTCCGCGATATGTTACTCCTGAAAACAAAAACAAATACAAACACAGTTACACCCCAAACTCAGAAACTAGGCTCACAATGTGGACATTTAACCATCATTGCCCATCAATGTGAACATCTAACAAAAATTGCTCCCTAAGAGTTGCCATTCAACAACTAAAGTAAATGTTAGTATTACAATTTCTATTAAATGGCGTTAGTAGATACTTCCTCGACATGTTACTCCTAAAAATAATAACAAGTATAAAAATTGTGACGCGCCAAACTCGGAAACCAGACTCATAATGTGAACATTTAACCAATATTGCTCCACAGCAGTGGACATTTAACAATCAAACTACATGTTAGTATTAAAATTTTTACTAAATAGCGTTAGCATATTCTTTCGTGACATGTTACTCCAGAAAATAAAAACAAGTATAAACTATCACGTCCAAACTCGAAAACTGAGCTCACACTGTGGACTTTAACCATCATTGCACATCAATGTGGACATCTAACCAACATTGCTCCTTACGAGTGGCCATTTAACAACCAAACTAGATGTTAGTATTAGAATTTCTATTAAATAGCGTCAGTAGATTCTTCCATGATATTTTACTCCTGAAAATAAAAACAAGTATAAAAACTGTTAGTAGATTCTTCCGTGATATTTTACTCCTGAAAACAAAAATAAGTATAAAAACTGTTACGCCTCAAACTCAGAAACCGGTTTCACAATGTGGACATTTAACCATCATTGCTTATCAATTTCTATTAAATAGCGTTAGTAGATTTTTCCGCGATATGTTAATCCTGAAAACAAAAACAAGTATAAACACAGTTATACCGCAAACTCAGAAACCGGGCTCACAATGTAGACATTTAACCATCATTGCCCATCAATGTGGACATCTAACAAACATTACTCCTTAAGAGTGACCGTTTAACAACTAAAATAAATGTTAGTATTACAATTTCTATTAAATAGCGTTAGTAGATACTTTCTCGCCATGTTACTCCTAAAAACAAAAACAAGTATAAAAATTGTCACGCGCCAAACTCGAAAACCAGACTCACAATGTGGACATTTAACCAACATTGCTCCATAGCAGTGGACATTTAAAAACCAAACTACATGTTAGTATTAGAATTGCTATTAAATAGTGTTAGTATATTCTTCCGTGACATGTTACTCCAGAAAATAAAAACAAGTATATATCACGCCCAAACTCGAAAACTGAGCTCACAATGTGGACATTTAACCATCATTGCACATCAATGTGGACATTTAACCAACATTGCTCCCTACGAGTGGCCATTTAACAACCAAACTAGATGTTACTATTAAAATTTCTATTAAATAGCGTTAGTAGATTTCACAATGTGGACATTTAACCATCATTGCCCATCAATGTGGACATCTAACCAACATTGCTCCCTAGGAGTGGCCATTTAACAACCAAATTAGCTGTTAGTATTAGAATTTTTATTGAATAGCGTTAGTAAATCCTTCCGCAACATGTTACTCCTGGAAACAAAAACAAGTATAAAAACAGTTACGCTCCAAACTCAAAAATCGGGCTTATAATGTGGACATTTAACCATCATTGCCCATCAATGTAGACATCTAACCAACATTGCTCCCTAGTAGTGGCCATTTAACAACCAAACTAGATGTTAGTATTAAAATTTCTATTAAATAGCGTTAGTAGATTCTTCCGCGACATGTTACTCCTAAAAATAAAAGCAAGTATAAAAATTATCACGCCCCAGACACAGAAATCGGGCTCACGATGTGGACATTTAACCATCATTACCAATCAATGTGGACATCTAACCAACATTGCTCCCTAACAGTGGCGATTTCACAACCAAACTAGATGTAGTATTACAATTTATATTAAATAGCGTTAGTAGATTCTTCCGTGATATTTTACTTTTGAAAATAAAAAACAAGTATAAAAATTGTCATGCCCCAAACTCAGAAATCGGGTTCACAATGTGGACATTTAACCATTATTGCTCATCAATGTGGACATCTAACCAACATTGCTCCCTATGAGTGGCCATTTAACAGACAAACTAAATGTTAGTAATGAAATTTCTATTAAATAACGTTAGTAGATTCTTTCATGATATTTTACTTTAGAAAATAAAAAATAAGTATAAAAATTGTCATGCCCCAAACTCAGAAATCGGGTTCACAATGTGGACATTTAACCATCATTGCTCATCAATGTGGACATCTAACCAACATTGCTCCCTATGAGTGACCATTTAACAGACAAACTAAATGTTAGTATTGAAATTTCTATTAAATAACGTTAGTAGATTCTTTCATGAAATGTTACTCCCAAAAATAAAAACATGTGTAAAAACTGTCACGCACTAAACTTGAAAACCTGGTTCACAATGTGGATATTTAACTATCATTTCTCTTTAGGAACGGCGATTTAACAACCAAATTAGATGTTAATATTAGAATTTTTATTAAATATCGTTAGTAGATTCTTCCACGACATGTTACTCTAGAAAACAAAAGCAAGTAAAAACTGTTACGCTCAAAACTCGAAAATCATACTCACAATGTGGACATTTAACCATCATTACCCATCAATGTCGACATCTAACAAACATTTCTCCCTGGGAGTGGCCATTTAACAACCAAACTAGATGTTAGTATTAAAATTTCTACTAAAAAATGTTAGTAGATTCTTCCGCGATATTTTAATCTGAAAAATAAAAACAAGTATAAAAACTGTCACGCCCTATCAATGTGGACATCTAACAAATATTGCTCCCTAGGATTGGCCATTTAACAACCAAACTAGATGTTAGTATTAAAATTTCTACTAAAAAACGTTAGTAGATTCTTCCGCGATATTTTTATCCGAAAAATAAAAACAAGTATAAAAACTGTCACGCCCTATCAATGTGGACATCTAAGAAATATTGCTCCCTGGGAGTGGCCATTTAACAACCAAACTAGATGTTAGTATTAAAATTTCTATTAAATATCGTTAGTAGATTCTTTCACGATATTTTACTTCTAAAAATAAAAACAAGTATAAAAACTGTCACGCCCCAAACTCGGAAACCGGTTTCACAATGTGGACATTTAACCATCATTGTCCATCAATGTTGACATCTAACCAACTTGCTCCTTACGTGTGTCCATTTAACAACCACACTAGATGAATATTAGAATTTTTATTTAATAGTGTTAGTAGATTCTTCCACGACATGTTACACTTGAAAACAACAAGCAAGTATAAAAACAGTCATGCCCCAAACTCGAAAACCGGGCTAACAATGTGGACATTTTTAACCATCATTGCCAATAAATGTGGACATCTAACTAACATTGCACCCTAGGAATGACCATTTAACAACCAAAGTAGATGTTAGCATTAGAATTTCCATTAGTATAATCTTTCGCGACATGTTACTCATAAAAAGAAAAGCAAATATAAAAACTGTGACGCCCCAAACTCGAAAACTGGGCTCACAATGTGGACATTTAACCATTACTGCCCATAAATATGGACATCTAACTAACATTGCTCTCTAGCAGTGGCTATTTAACAACCAAACTAGATGTTAGTTAATTTCTATGAAATAGCGTTAGTAGATTTTTCCGCGATATGTTACTCCTGAAAACGAAAACAAGTATAAACACAGTTACACCCCAAACTCATAAACCGGGCTCATAATGTGGACATTTAACCATCATTGCCCATAAATGTGGACATCTAGCAAACATTGCTTCGTAAGAGTGGCCATTTAACAACTAAAATAAATGTTAGTATTACAATTTTTATTAAATAACGTTAGTAGATACTTCCTCGCCATGTTACTCCTAAAAACAAAATTAAGTATAAAAATTGTCATGCGCCAAACTCAGAAACCAGACTCACAATGTGGACATTTAACCAACATTACTCCATAGCAGTGGACATTTAACAACCAAACTACATGTTAGTATTAGAATTTCAATTAAATAGCGTTATATATTCTTTCGTGACATGTTACTCCAGAAAATAAAAACAAGTATAAACTATCACGCCCAAACTCGAAAACTGAGCTCACAATGTAGACATTTAACCATCATTGCACATTAATGTGGACATCTAATCAACATTACTCCCTACGAGTGGCCATTTAACAACCAAACTATATGTTACTATTAGAATTTCTATTAAATAGCGTTAGTAGATTCTTCCGTGATATTCTACTCCTGAAAATAAAAACAAGTATAAAAACTGTCACGCACCAAACTTGAAAATCGGTTTCACAATGTGGACATTTAACCATCATTGCACATCAATGTGGACATCTAACCAACATTGCTCTCTAGGAGTGACCATTTAACAACCAAATTAGATGTTAGTATTAGAATTTTTATTGAATAGCGTTAGTAGATTCTTCCGCGACATGTTACTCCTGAAAAGAAAAACAAATATAAAAACAGTTACGCGTCAAACTCAAAAACCGGGCTTATAATGTGGACATTTAACCATCATTGCCCATCAATGTAGACATCTAACTAACATTGCTCCCTATTAGTGGCCATTTAACAACCAAACTAGATGTTAGTATTAGAATTTCTATTAAATAGCGTTACTAGATTCTTCCACGACATGTTACTCCTGAAAACAAAAGCAAGTATAAAAACTATCACGCCCCAGACTCAGAAACATGGCTCACGATGTGGACATTTAACCATCATTGCTCCCTAACAGTTGCGACACGATTTAGTATTACAATTTATATTAAATAGCGTTAGCAGATTCTTACGCGATATTTTACTTCTGAAAATAAAAAACGAGTATAAAAATTGTTATGCCCCAAACTCAGAAATCTGGTTCACAATGTGGACATTTAACCATCATTGCCATTAATGTGGACATCTAACCAACATTGCTCCCTATGAGTGACCATTTAACAGACAAACTAAATGTTAGTATTAAAATTTCTATTAAATAATGTTAGTAGATTCTTCCACCAAATGTTACTCTCGAAAATAAAAACATGTGTAAAAACTGTCACGTACCAAACTTGAAAACCAGGTTCACAATGTGGACATTTAAGCATCATTGCTCCTTATGAACGACGATTTAACAACCAAACTAGATGTTAGCTTTAGAATTTTAATTAAATAGCGTTAGTAGATTCTTCTACGACATGTTACTCCAAAAATAAAAGCAAGTAAAACTGTTACTCTCCAAACTCGAAAAGCAGACTCACAATGTGGACATTTAACCATCATTGCTCATCATCGATGTCGACATCTAACAAACGTTGCTTCCTGAAAGTGGCCATTTAACAACCGAACTAGATGTTAGTATTAGAATTTATACTAAAAAATGTTAGTAGATTCTTCCGCGATATTTTAATCCTAAAAATAAAAACAAGCATAAAATAGTTAGTAGATTCTTCCGCGAAATGTTACTCCCGGAAACAAAAACAAATATAAAAACATTTACGCGCCGAACTCGAAAACCGGGCTTATAATGTGGACATTTAACCATCATTGCCCATCAATGTAGACATCTAACCAACATTTCTTCATATTAGTGGCCATTTAACAATCAAACTAGATGTTAGTATTAGAATTTCTATTAAATAGCGTTAGTAGATTCTTCCGCGACATGTTACTCCTGAAAACAAAAGCAAGTATAAAAACTATCACGCCCCAGACTCAGAAACATGGCTCACGATGTGGACATTTAACCATCATTGCTCCCTAACAGTGGCGACACGATGTAGTATTACAATTTATATTAAATAGCGTTAGTAGATTCTTCCGCGATATTTTACTTCTGAAAATAAAAAACGAGTATAAAAATTGTCATGCCCCAAACTCAGAAATGGGGTTCACAATGTAGACATTTAACCATCATTGCCCATCAATATGGACATCTAACCAACATTGCTCCCTATGAGTGACCATTTAACAGACAAACTAAATGTTAGTATTGAAATTTCTATTAAATAACGTTAGTAGATTCTTCCACGAAATGTTACTCTCGAAAATAAAAACAAGTGTAATAACTGTCATGTACCGAACTTGAAAACCAGGTTCACAATGTGGACATTTAACCATCATTGCTCCTTACGAACGGCGATTTAACAACCAAACTACATGTTTGCTTTAGAATTTTTATTAAATAACGTTAGTAGATTCTTCTACGACATGTTACTGCAAAAAATAAAAGCAAGTAAAACTATTATGCTCCAAACTCGAAAACCAGACTCACAATGTGGACATTTAACCATCATTGCTCATCATCAATGTCGACATCTAAAAAACATTGCTTCCTGGAAGTAGCCATTTAACAATCAAACTAGATGTTAGTATTAGAATTTATACTAAAAAACGTTAGTAGATTCTTCCGCGATATTTTAATTCTAAAAATAAAAACAAGCATAAAACAGTTAGTAGATTCTTCCGCGACATGTTACTCCTCCTGGAAACAAAACTAAATATAAAAATAGTTACGCGCCAAACTCGAAAACCGGGCTTATAATGTGGACATTTAACCATCATTGCCCATCAATGTAGACATCTAACCAACATTGCTCCCAATTAGTGGCCATTTAACAACCAAACTAGATGTTAGTATTAGAATTTATATTAAATAGCGTTAGTAGATTCTTCCGCGACATGTTACTCCTAAAAACAAAAGCAAGGATAAAAACTATCATGCCTCAAACTCAGAAACATGGCTCACGATGTGGACATTTAACCATCATTGCTCCCTACAGTGGCGACACGATGTAGTATTACAATTTATATTAAATAGCGTTAGCAGATTCTTCCGCGATATTTTACTTCTGAAAATAAAAAACGAGTATAAAAATTGTCATGCCCCAAACTCAGAAATGGGGTTCACAATGTAGACATTTAACCATCATTGCCCATCAATATGGACATCTAACCAACATTGCTCCCTATGAGTGACCATTTAACAGACAAACTAAATGTTAGTATTGAAATTTCTATTAAATAACGTTAGTAGATTCTTCCACGAAATGTTACTCTCGAAAATAAAAACAAGTGTAATAACTGTCATGTACCGAACTTGAAAACCAGGTTCACAATGTGGACATTTAACCATCATTGCTCCTTACGAACGGCGATTTAACAACCAAACTACATGTTTGCTTTAGAATTTTTATTAATAACGTTAGTAGATTCTTCTACGACATGGTTACTGCAAAAAATAAAAGCAAGTAAAACTATTATGCTCCAAACTCGAAAACCAGACTCACAATGTGGACATTTAACCATCATTGCTCATCATCAATGTCGACATCTAAAAAACATTGCTTCCTGGAAGTAGCCATTTAACAATCAAACTAGATGTTAGTATTAGAATTTATACTAAAAAACGTTAGTAGATTCTTCCGCGATATTTTAATTCTAAAAATAAAAACAAGCATAAAACAGTTAGTAGATTCTTCCGCGACATGTTACTCCTGGAAACAAAACTAAATATAAAAATAGTTACGCGCCAAACTCGAAAACCGGGCTTATAATGTGGACATTTAACCATCATTGCCCATCAATGTAGACATCTAACCAACATTGCTCCCAATTAGTGGCCATTTAACAACCAAACTAGATGTTAGTATTAGAATTTATATTAAATAGCGTAGTAGATTCTTCCGCGACATGTTACTCCTGAAACAAACAAAGCAAGGATAAAAACTATCATGCCTCAGACTCAGAAACATGGCTCACGATGTGGACATTTAACCATCATTGCTCCCTACAGTGGCGACACGATGTAGTATTACAATTTATATTAAATAGCGTTAGCAGATTCTTCCGCGATATTTTACTTCTGAAAATAAAAAACGAGTATAAAAATTGTCATGCCCCAAACTTAGAAATCGGGTTCACAATTTGGACATTTAACCATCATTGCCCATCAATGTGGACATCTAACCAACATTGCCCCATATGAGTGACCATTTAACAGACAAACTAAATGTTAGTATTGAAATTTCTATTAAATAACGTTAGCAGATTCTTCCACGAAATGTTACTCTCGAAAACAAAAACAAGTGTAAAAACTGTCACGTACCAAACTTGAAAACCGGGTTCACAATGTGGACATTTAACCATCATTACTCCTTAGGAACGGCGATTTAACAACCCAACTAGATGTTATCTTTGGAATTTTTATTAAATGGCGTTAGTAGATTCTTCTACGACATGTTACTCCAAAAAATAAAAGCAAGTAAAACTGTTACGCTCCAAACTCGAAAAGCAGACTCACAATGTGGACATTTAACCATCATTGCTCATCATCAATGTCGACATCTAACAAACATTGCTTCCTGGAAGTGGCCATTTAACAACCAAACTAGATGTTAGTTTTAGAATTTATACTAAAAAACGTTAGTATATTCTTCCACGATATTTTAATCCTAAAAATAAAAACAAGCATAAAACAGTTAGTAGATTCTTTCGCGACATGTTACTCCTGGAAACAAAATCAAATATAAAAACAGTTACGCGCCAAACTCGAAAACCGGGCTTATAATGTGGACATTTAACCATAATTGCCCATCAATGTTGACATCTAACCAACATTGCTCCCAATTAGTGGCCATTTAACAACCAAACTAGATGTTAGTATTAGAATTTCTATTAAATAACGTTAGTAGATTCTTCCGCGACATGTTAATCCTAAAAACAAAAGCAAGTATAAAAACTATCACGCCCCAGACTCAGAAACATGGCTCACGATGTGGACATTTAACCATCATTGCTCCCTAACAATGGCGACACGATGTAGTATTACAATTTATATTAAATAGCGTTAGTAGATTCTTCCGCGATATTTTACTTCTGAAAATAAAAAATATGTATAAAAATTGTCATGCCCCAAACTCAAAAATCGGGTTCACAATGTGGACATTTAACCATCATTGTCTATCAATGTGGACATCTAACCAACATTGCTCCTTATGAGTGACCATTTAACAGACAAACTAAATGTTAGTATTGAAATTTCTATTAAATAACGTTAGTTGATTCTTCCACGAAATGTTACTCTCGAAAACAAAAACAAGTGTAAAAACTGTCACGTACCAAACTTGAAAACCAGGATCACAATGTGGACATTTAACCATCATTACTCCTTAGGAACGGCGATTTAACAACCAAACTAGATGTTAGCTTTAGAATTTTTATTAAATAGCGTTAGTAGATTCTTCTACGACATGTTACTGCAAAAAATAAAAGCAAGTAAAACTGTTACGCTCCAAACTCGAAAAGCAGACTCACAATGTGGACATTTAACCATCATTGCTCATCATCAATGTCGACATCTAACAAACATTGCTTCCTGGAAGTAGCCATTTAACAACCAAACTAGATGTTAGTGTTAGAATTTATACTAAAAAATGTTAGTAGATTCTTCCGCAATATTTTAATCCTAAAAATAAAAACAAGCATGAAACAGTTAGTAGATTCTTCCGCGACATGTTACTCCTGGAAACAAAAACAAATATAAAAACAATTACACGCCAAACTCGAAAACCGGGCTTATAATGTGGACATTTAACCATCATTGCACATCAATGTAGACATCTAACCAACATTGCTCCCTATTAGTGGCCATTTAACAACCAAACTAGATGTTAGTATTAAAATTTATATTAAATAGCGTTAGTCGATTCTTCCGCGACATGTTACTCCTGAAAACAAAAGCAAGTATAAAAACTATCACGTCCCAGACTCAGAAACATGGCTCACAATGTGGACATTTAACCATCATTGCTCCCTAACAGTGGCGACACGATGTAGTATTACAATTTATATTAAATACCGTTAGTAGATTCTTCCGCGATATTTTACTTCTGAAAATAAAAAACGAGTAAAAAAATTATCATGCCCCAAACTCAGGAATCGGGTTCACAATGTGGACAATTAACCATCATTACCCATCAATGTGGACATCTAACCAATATTGCTCCCTATGAGTGACCATTTAACAGACAAACTAAATGTTAGTATTGAAATTTCTATTAAATAGCATTAGTAGATTCTTCCGCGACATGTTACTCCTGAAAACAAAAGCAAGTATAAAAACTATCACGCCCCAGACTCAGAAACATGGCTCACGATGTGGACATTTAACCATCATTGCTCCCTAACAGTGGCGACACGATGTAGTATTACAATTTATATAAAATAGCGTTAGTAGATTCTTACGCGATATTTTACTTCTGAAAATAAAAAACGAGTATAAAAATTGTCATGCCCCAAACTCAAAAATCGGGTTCACAATGTGGACAATTAACCATCATTGCCCATCAATGTGGACATCTAACCAATATTGCTCCCTATGAGTGACCATTTAACAGACAAACTAAATGTTAGTATTGAAATTTCTATTAAATAACGTTAGTAGATTCCTCCACGAAATGTTACTCTCGAAAACAAAAACAAGTGTAAAAACTGTCACGTACCAAACTTGAAAACCGGGTTCATAATGTGGACATTTAACCATCATTGCTCCTTAGGAACGCCGATTTAACAACCAAAATATATGTTAGCTTTAGAATTTTTATTAAATAGCGTTAGTAGATAATTCTATGACATGTTACTGCAAAAAATAAAAGCAAGTAAAACTGTTACGCCCCAAACTCGAAAAGCAGACTCACAATGTGGACATTTAACCATCATTGCTCATCATCAATGTCGACATCTAACAAACATTGCTTCCTGGAAGTGGCCATTTAACAACCAAACTAGATGTTAGTGTTAAAATTTATACTAAAAAACGTTAGTAGATTCTTACGTGATATTTTAATCCTAAAAATAAAAACAAGCATAAAACAGTTAGTAGATTCTTCCGCGACATGTTACTCCTGTAAACAAAAATAAATATAAAAACAGTTACGCGCCAAACTCGAAAACCGGGGTTATAATGTGGACATTTAACCATCATTGCCCATCAATGTGGACATCTAACCAACATTGCTCCCTATTAGTGGCCATTTAACAACCAAACTAGATGTTAATATTAGAATTTCTATTAAATAGCGTTAGTAGATTCTTCTGCGACATGTTACTCCTGAAAACAAAAGCAAGTATAAAAACTATCACGCCGCAGACTCAGAAACATGGCTCACGATGTGGACATTTAACCATCATTGCTCCCTAACAGTGGCGACACGATGTAGTATTACAATTTATATTAAATAGCGTTAGTAGATTCTTCCGCGATATTTTACTATTGAAAATAAAAAACGAGTATAAAAATTGTCATACCCCAAAATCAGAAATCGGGTTCACAATGTGGACATTTAACCATCATTGCCCATCAATGTGGACATCTAAACAACATTGCTCCCTCTGAGTGACCATTTAACAGAAAAACTAAATGTTAGTATAGAAATTTCTATTAAATAACGTTAGTAGATTCTTCCACGAAATGTTACTCTCGAAAATAAAAACAAGTGTAAAAACTGTCACGTACCAAACTTGAAAACCGGGTTCACAATGTGGACATTTAACCACCATTGCCCCTTAGGAACGGCGATTTAACAACCAAACTAGATGTTAGCTTTAGAATTTTTATTAAATAGCATAGTAGATTCTTCTACGACATGTTACTCCAAAAAATAAAAGCAAGTAAAACTGTTTCTCTCCAAACTCGAAAAGCAGACTCACAATGTGAACATTTAACCATCATTGCTCATCATCAATGTCGACATCAAACAAACATTGCTTCCTGGAAGTGGCCATTTAACAACCAAATTAGATGTTAGGATTAGAATTTATACTAAAAAACGTTAGTAGATTCTTCCGCAATATTTTAATCATAAAAATAAAAATAAGCATAAAACAGTTAGTAGATTCTTCCGCGACATGTTACTCCTGGAAACAAAAACAAATATAAAAACAGTTACGCGCCAAACTAAAAAACCGGGCTTATAATGTGGACATTTAACCATCATTGCCCATCAATGTAGACATCTAACCAACATTGCTCCATATTAGTAGCCATTTAACAACCAAACTAGATGTTAGTATTAGAATTTCTATTAAATAGCGTTAGTAGATTCTTCCGCGACATGTTACTCCTGAAAACAAAAGCAAGTATAAAAACTATCACGCCCCAGACTCAGAAACATGGCTCACGATGTGGACATTTAACCATCATTGCTCCCTAACAGTGGCGACACGATGTAGTATTACAATTTATATTAAATAGCGTTAGTAGATTCTTCCGCGATATTTTACTTCTGAAAATAAAAAACGAGTATAAAAATTATCATGCCCCAAACTCAGAAATCGGGTTCACAATGTGGACATTTAACCATCATTGCCCATCAATATGGACATCTAACTAACATTGCTCCCTATGAGTGACCATTTAACAGACAAACTAAATGTTAGTATTGAAATTTCTATTAAATAACGTTAGTAGATTCTTCCACGAAATGTTACTTCGAAAACAAAAACAAGTGTAAAAACTATCACGTACCAAACTTGAAAACCAGGTTCACAATGTGGACATTTAACCATCATTGCTCCTTAGGAACGGCGATTTAACAACTAAATTACATGTTTGCTTTAGAATTTTTATTAAATAGCGTTAGTAGATTCTTCTACGACATGTTACTACAAAAAATAAAAGCAAGTAAAACTGTTACGCTCCAAACTCGAAAATCAGACTCACAATGTGGACATTTAACCATCATTGCTCATCATCAATGTCGACATCTAACAAAAATTACTTCTTGGAAGTAGCCATTTAACAACCAAACTAGATGTTAGTGTTAGAATTTATACTAAAAAACGTTAATAGATTCTTTCGCGATATTTTAATCCTAAAAATAAAAACAAGTATAAAACAGTTAGTAGATTCTTTCGCGAGATGTTACTCTTGGAAACAAAAACAAATATAAAAACAGTTACGCGCCAAACTCGAAAATCGGGCTTATAATGTGGACGTTTAACCATCATTGCCCATCAATGTAGACATCTAACCAACATTACTCCCTTTTAGTGGCCATTTAACAACCAAACTAGATGTTAGTATTAGAATTTCTATTATATAGCGTTAGTAGATTCTTCCGCGACATGTTACTCTTGAAATCAAAAGCAAGTATAAAAAGTATCACGCCCCAGACTCAGAAGCATGGCTCACGATGTGTACATTTAACCATCATTGCTCCCTGACAGTGGCGACACGATGTAGTATTACAATTTATATTAAATAGCGTTAGTAGATTCTTCCGCGACATTTTACTTTTGAAAATAAAAAACGAGTATAAAAATTGTCATGCCCCAAACTCAGAAATCGGGTTCACAATGTGGACATTTAACCATCATTGCCCATCAATGTGGACATCTAACTAACATTGCTCCCTATGAGTGACCATTTAACAGACAAACAAAATGTTAGTATTGAAATTTCTATTAAATAACGTTAGTAGATTCTTCCACGAAATGTTACTCTCGAAAACAAAAAGAAGTGTAAAAACTGCCACGTACCAAACTTGAAAACCGAGTTCACAATGTGGACATTTAACCATCATTGCTCCTTAGAAACGGCCATTTAACAACCAAACTAGATGTTAGCTTTAGAATTTTTATTAAATAGCGTTAATAGATTCTTCTACGACATGTTACTGCAAAAAATAAAAGCAAGTAAAACAGTTACGCTCCAAACTCGAAAAGCAGACTCACAATGTGGACATTTAACCATCATTGCTCATCATCAATGTCGACATCTAACAAACATTGCTTCGTGGAAGTGGCCATTTAACAACCAAACTAGATGTTAGTGTTAGAATTTATACTAAAAAACGTTAGTAGATTCTTCCGCGATATTTTAATCCTAAAAATAAAAATAAGCATAAAACAGTTAGTAGATTCTTCCGCGACATGTTACTCCTAGAAACAAAACTAAATATTAAAACAGTTACGCGCCAAACTCGAAAACCGGGCTTATAATGTGGACATTTAACCATCATTGCCCATCAATGTAGACATCTAACCAACATTGCTCCCAATTAGTGGCCATTTAACAACCAAACTAGATGTTAGTATTAGAATTTCTATTAAATAGCGTTAGTAGATTCTTCCACGACATGTTACTCCTGAAAACAAAAGCAAGGATAAAAACTATCACGCCCCAGACTCAGAAACATGGCTCACGATGTGGACATTTAACCATCATTGCTCCCTACAGTGGCGACACGATGTAGTATTACAATTTATATTAAATAGCATTAGCAGATTCTTCCGCGATATTTTACTTCTGAAAATAAAAAATAAGTATAAAAATTGTCATGCCCCAAACTTAGAAATTGGGTTCACAATGTGGACATTTAACCATCATTGCCCATCATTGTGGACATCTAACCAACATTGCTCCCTATGAGTGACCATTTAACTGACAAACTAAATGTTACTATTGAAATTTCTATTAAATAACGTTAGTAGATTCTTCCACGAAATGTTACTCTCGAAAACAAAAACAAGTGTAAAAACTGTCACGTACCAAACTTGAAAACCGGGTTCACAATGTGGACATTTAACCATCATTGCTCCTTAGGAACGGCGATTTAACAACCCAACTAGATGTTATCTTTAGAATTTTTATTAAATAGCGTTAGTAGATTCTTCTACGACATGTTACTCCAAAAAATAAAAGCAAGTAAAACTGTTACGCTGCAAACTCGAAAAGCAGACTCACAATGTGGACATTTAACCATCATGGCTCATCATCAATGCCGATATCTAACAAACATTGCTTCCTGGAAGTGGCCATTTAACAACCAAACTAGATGTTAGTTTTAGAATTTATACTAAAAAACGTTAGTATATTCTTCCGCGATATTTTAATCCTAAAAATAAAAACAAGCATAAAACAGTTAATAGATTCTTTCGCGACATGTTACTCCTGGAAACAAAAACAAATATAAAAACAGTTACGCGCCAAACTCGAAAACCGGGCTTATAATGTTGATATTTAACCATCATTACCTATCAATGTAGACATCTAACCAATATTTCTCCCTATTGGAGGCCATTTAACAACTAAACTAGATGTTAGTATTAGAATTTCTATTAAATAGCGTTAATAGATTCTTCTGCGACATGTTACTCCAGAAAACAAAAGCAAGTATAAAAACTATCACGCCCCAGACTCAGAAACATGGCTCACGATGTGGACATTTAACCATCATTGCTCCCTGACAATGGCGACACGATGTAGTATTACAATTTATATTAAATAGCGTTAGTAGATTCTTCCGCGATATTTTACTTCTGAAAATAAAAAACGAGTATAAAAATTGTCATGCCCCAAACTCAGAAATCGGGTTCACAATGTGGACATCTAACCAACATTGCTCCCTATGAGTGACCATTCAACAAACAAACTAAATGTTAGTATTGAAATTTCTATTAAATAACGTTAGTAGATTCTTCCACGAAATGTTACTCTCGAAAACAAAAACAAGTGTAAAAACTGTCACGTACCAAACTTGAAAACTGGGTTCACCATGTGGACATTTAACCATCATTGCTCCTTAGGAACGGCGATTTGACAACCAAACTAGATGTTAGCTTCAGAATTTTTATTAAATAGCGTAGTAGATTCTTCTACGACATGTTACTCCAAAAAATAAAAGCAAGTAAAACTGTTACACTCCAAACTCGAAAAGCAATGTGGACATTTAACCATCATTGCTCATCATCAATATCGACATCTAACAAACATTGCTTCCTGGAAGTGGCCATTTAACAACCAAACTAGATGTTAGTATTAGAATTTATACTAAAAAACGTTAGTAGATTCTTCCGCGATATTTTAATCCTAAAAATAAAAACAAGCATAAAACAGGTAGTAGATTCTTCCGCGACATGTTACTCCTGAAAACAAAAACAAATATATAAACAGTTACGCGCCAAACTTGAAAACCGGGCTTAGAATGTGGACATTTAACCATCATTGCCCATCAATGTAGACATCTAACCAACATTGCTCCCTATTAGTGGCCATTCAACAACCAAACTAAATGTTAGTATTAGAATTTCTATTAAATAGCGTTAGTTGATTCTTCCACAACATGTTACTCCTGAAAACAAAAACAAGTATAAAAACTATCACGCCCCAGACTCAGAAACATGGCTCATGATGTGGACATTTAACCATCATTGCTCCCTAACAGTGGCAACACGATGTAGTATTACAATTTATATTAAATAACGTTAGTAGATTCTTCCGCGATATTTTACTTCTGAAAATAAGAAACGAGTATAAAAATTGTCATGCCCCAAACTCAGAAATCGGGTTCACAATGTGGACATTTAACCATCATTGCCCATCAATGTGGACATCTAACCAACATTGCTCCCTATGAGTGACCATTTAACAGACAAACTAAATGTTAGTATTGAAATTTCTATTAAATAACGTTAGTAGATTCTTCCACGAAATATTACTCTCGAAAACAAAAACAAGTGTAAAAACTGTCACGTACCAAACTTGAAAACCGGGTGCACAATGTGGACATTTAACCATCATTGCTCCTTAGGAACGGCCATTTAACAACCAAACTAGATGTTAGCTTTAGAATTTTTATTAAATAGCGTTAGTAGATTCTTCTACGACATGTTACTCCAAAAAATAAAAGCAAGTAAAACTGTTACGCTCCAAACTTGAAAAGCAGACTCACAATGTGGACATTTAACCATCATTGCTCATCATCAATGTTGACATCTAACAAACATTGCTTCTTGGAAGTGGCCATTTAACAACCAAACTAGATGTTAGTATTGGAATTTATACTAAAAAACGTTAGTAGATTCTTCCGCGATATTTTAATCCTAAAAATAAAACAAGCATAAAACAGTTAGTAGATTCTTCCGCGACATGTTACTCTTGGAAACAAAAACAAATATAAAAACAGTTACGCGCCAAACTCAAAAATCGGGCTTATAATGTGGACATTTAACCATCATTACCCATCAATGTAGACATCTAACCAACATTGCTCTCTATTAGTGGCCATTTAACAACCAAACTAAATGTTAGTATTAGAATTTCTATTAAATAGCGTTAGTAGATTCTTCCGCGACATGTTACTCCTGAAACATGGCTCACGATGTGGACATTTAACCATCATTGCTCCCTAATAGTGGCGACGAGATGTAGTATTACAATTTATATTAAATAGCGTTAGTAGATTCTTCCGCGATATTTTACTTCACATGTTACTCTTGGAAACAAAAACAAATATAAAAACAGTTACGCGTCAAACTCAAAAATCGGGCTTATAATGTGGACATTTAACCATCATTACCCATCAATGTAGACATCTAACCAACATTGCTCTCTATTAGTGGCCATTTAACAACCAAACTAAATGTTATTATTAGAATTTCTATTAAATAGCGTTAGTAGATTCTTCCGCGACATGTTACTCCTGAAACATGGCTCACGATGTGGACATTTAACCATCATTGCTCCCTAATAGTGGCGACGAGATGTAGTATTACAATTTATATTAAATAGCGTTAGTAGATTCTTCCGCGATATTTTACTTCTGAAAATAAAAAACGAGTATAGAAATTGTCATGCCCCAAACTCAGAAATCTGGTTCACAATGTGGACATTTAACCATCATTGCCCATCAATGTGGACATCTAACCAACATTGCTCCCTATGAGTGACCATTTAACAGACAAACTAAATGTTAGTATTGAAATTTCTATTAAATAACGTTAGTAGATTCTTCCACGAAATGTTACTCTCGAAAACAAAAACAAGTGTAAAAACTGTCACGTACCAAACTTGAAAACCAGGTTCATAATGTGGACATTTAACCATCATTGCTCCTTAGGAACGGCGATTTAACAACCAAACTAGATGTTAGCTTTAGAATTTTTATTAAATAGCGTTAGTAGATACTTCTACCACATGTTACTGCAAAAAATAAAAGCAAGTAAAACTGTTACGCTCCAAACTCGAAAAGCAGACTCACAATGTGGACATTTAACCATCATTGCTCATCATCAATGTCGACATCCAACAAACATTGCTTCCTGCAAGTGGCCATTTAACAACCAAACTAGATGTTAGTGTTAGAATTTATACTAAAAAACGTTAGTAGATTCTTCCGCGATATTTTAATCCTAAAAATAAAAACAAGCATAAAACAGTTAGTAGATTCTTCCGCGACATGTTACTCCCAGAAACAAAAACAAATATAAAAACAGTTACGCGCCAAACTCGAAAATCGGGCTTATAATGTGGACATTTAACCATCATTGCCCATCAATGTACACATCTAACCAAGATTGCTCCCTATTAGTGGCCATTTAACAACCAAACTAGATGTTAGTATTAGAAATTCTATTAAATAGCGTTAGTAGATTATTCCGCGACATGTTAATCTTGAAAACAAAAGCAAGTATAAAAACTATCACGCCGCAGACTCAGAAACATGGCTCACGATGTGGACATTTAACCATCATTGCTCCCTAATAGTGGCGACACGATGTAGTATTACAATTTATATTAAATAGCGTTAGTCGATTCTTCCGCGATATTTTACTTTCGAAAATAAAAAACGAGTATAAAAATTGTCATGCCCCAAACTCAGAAATCGGGTTCACAATGTGGACATTTAACCATCATTGCCCATCAATGTGGACATCTAAACAACATTGATCCCTATGAGTGACCATTTAACAGACAAACTAAATGTTAGTATAGAAATTTCTATTAAATAACGTTAGTAGATTCTTCCACGAAATGTTACTCTCGAAAACAAAAACAAGTGTAAAAACTGTCACGTACCAAACTTGAAAACCGGGTTCATAATGTGGACATTTAACCATCATTGCTCCTTAGGAACGGCGATTTAACAACCAAAATATATGTTAGCTTTAGAATTTTTTTTAAATAGCGTAGTAGATTCTTCTACGACATGTTACTCCAAAAAATAAAAGCAAGTAAAACGGTTACTCTCCAAACTCGAAAAGCAGACTTACAATGTGGACATTTAACCATCATTGCTCATCATCGATGTCGACATCTAACAAACATTTCTTCCTGGAAGTGGCCATTTAACAACCAAACTTGATGTTAGTATTAGAATTTATACTGAAAAACGTTAGTAGATTCTTCCGCGATATTTTAATCCTAAAAATAAAAACAAGCATAAAACAGGTAGTAGATTCTTCCGCGACATGTTACTCCTGGAAACAAAAACAAATATATAAACAGTTACGTGCCAAACTTGAAAACCGGGCTTAGAATGTGGACATTTAACCATCATTGCCCATCAATGTAGACATCTAACCAACATTGCTCCCTATAAGTGGCCATTTAACAACCAAACTAGATGTTAGTATTAGAAATTCTATTAAATAGCGTTAGTAGATTATTCCGCGACATGTTACTCCTGAAAACAAAAGCAAGTATAAAAACTATCACGCCCCAGACTCAGAAACATGGCTCACGATGTGGACATTTAACCATCATTGCTCCCTAACAGTGGCAACACGATGTAGTATTACAATTTATATTAAATAGCGTTAGTAGATTCTTCCGCGATATTTTACTTCTGAAAATAAAAAACGAGGATAAAAATTGTCATGCCCCAAACTCAGAAATCGGGTCCATAATGTAGACATTTAACCATCATTGCCCATCAATGTGGACATCTAACTAACATTGCTCCCTATGAGTGACCATTTAACAGACAAACTAAATGTTAGTATTGAAATTTCTATTAAATAACGTTAGTAGATTCTTCCACGAAATGTTACTCTCGAAAACAAAAACAAGTGTAAAAACTGTCACGTACCAAACTTGAAAACCGGGTTCACAGTGTGGACATTTAACCATCATTTTTCCTTAGAAACGGCGATTTGACAACCAAAGTAGATGTTATCTTCAGAATTTTTATTAAATAGCGTAGTAGATTCTTGTACGACATGTTACTCCAAAAAATAAAAGCAAGTGAAACTGTTACGCTCCAAACTCGGAAAGCAGACTCACAATGTGGACATTTAACCATCATTGCTCATCATCAATGTCGACATCTAACAAACATTGCTTCCTGAAAGTGGCTATTTAACAAACAAATTAGATGTTAGTATTAGAATTTATACTTAAAAACGTTAGTAGATTCTTCCGCGATATTTTAATCCTAAAAATAAAAACAAGCATAAAACAGTTAGTAGATTCTTCCCCGACATGTTACTCCTGGAAACAAAAACAAATATAAAAACAGTTACGCGCCAAACTCGAAAACCGGGCTTATAATGTGGACATTTAACCATCATTGCCCATCAATGTAGACATTTAACCAACATTGCTCCCTATTAGTGGCCATTTAACAACCAAACTAGATGTTAGTATTATAAATTCTATTAAATAGTGTTAGTAGATTCTTCCGCGACATGTTACTCCTGAAAACAAAAGCAAGTATAAAAACTATCACGCCCCAGACTCAGAAACATGGCTCACGATGTGGACATTTAACCATCATTGCTCCCTGACAGTGGCGACACGATGTAGTATTACAATTTATATTAAATAGCGTTAGTAGATTCTTCCGCGATATTTTACTTCTGAAAATAAAAAACAAGTATAAAAATTGTCATGCCCCAAACTCAGAAATCGGGTTCACAATGTGGACATTTAACCATCATTGCCCATCAATGTGGACATCTAAACAACATTGCTCCCTATGAGTGACCATTTAACAGACAAACTAAATGTTAGTATAGAAATTTCTATTAAATAACATTAGTAGAATCTTTCACGAAATGTTATTCTTGAAAACAAAAATAAGTGTAAAAACTATCACGTACCAAACTTGAAAACCAGGTTCACAATGTGGACATTTAACCATCATTGCTCCTTAGGAACGGCGATTTAACAACCAAACTAGATATTTGCTTTATAATTTTTATTAAATAGCGTTAGTAGATTCTTCTACGACATGTTACTGCAAAAAATAAAAGCAAGTAAAACTGTTACCCTCCAAACTCGAAAAGCAGACTCACAATGTGGACATTAAACCATCATTGCTCATCATCAATGTCGACATCTAACAAACATTGCTTCCAGGAAGTGGCCATTTAACAACCAAACTAGATGTTAGTTTTAGAATTTATACTAAAAATCGTTAGTAGATTCTTCCGCGATATTTTAATCCTAAAAATAAAAACAAGAATAAAACAGTTAGTAGATTCTTTCGCGACATGTAACTCCTGAAAACAAAAACAAATATAAAAACAGTTACGCGCCAAACTCGAAAATCGGGCTTATAATGTGGACATTTAACCATCATTGTCCATCAATGTAGACATCTAACCAACATTGCTCCCTAGTAGTGGCCATTTAACAACCGAACTTGATGCTAGTATTAAAATTTCTATTAAATAGCGTTAGTAGATTCTTCCGCGACATGTTACTCCTGAAAATAAAAGTAAGTATAAAAACTATCACGCCCCAGAATCAGAAACATGGCTCACGATGTGGACATTTAACCATCATTGCTTTCTGACAGTGGCGACACGATGTAGTATTACAATTTATATTAAATAGCGTTAGTAGATTCTTCCGCGATATTTTACTTCTGAAAATAAAAAACGTGTATAAAAATTGTCATGCCCCAAACTCAGAAATTGGGTTCACAATGTGGACATTTAACCATCATTGCCCATCAATGTGGACATCTAACTAACATTGCTCCCTATGAGTGACCATTTAACAGACAAACTAAATGTTAGTATTGAAATTTCTATTAAATAACGTTAGTAGATTCTTCCATGAAATGTTACTCTCGAAAACAAAAACAAGTGTAAAAACTGTCACGTACCAAACTTAAAAACCGGGTTCACAATGTGGACATTTAACCATCATTGCTTCTTAGGAACGGCGATTTAACAACCAAAATATATGTTAGCTTTTGAATTTTTATTAAATAGCGTAGTAGATTCTTCTACGACATGTTACTCCAAAAAATAAAAGCAAGTAAAACTGTTATTCTCCAAACTCGACAAGCAGACTCACAATGTGGACATTTAACCATCATTACTCATCATCGATGTCGACATCTAACAAACATTGCTTCCTGGAAGTGGCCATTTAACAACCAATGTAGATGTTAGTATTAGAATTTATACTAGAAAACGTTAGTAGATTCTTCCGCGATATTTTAATCCTAAAAATAAAAACAAGCATAAAACAGTTAGTAGATTCTTCCGCGACATGTTACTCCTCAAAACAAAAACCAATATAAAAATAGTTACGCGCCAAACTTGAAAACCGGGCTTATAATGTGGACATTTAACCACCATTTCTCATCAATGTAGACATCTAACCAACATTGCTCCATATTAGTGACCATTTAACAACCAAACTAGATGTTAGTATTAGAAATTTTATTAAATAGCGTTAGTAGATTCTTCCGCAACATGTTACTCCTGAAAACAAAAGCAAGTATAAAAACTATCACGCCCCAGACTCAGAAACATGGCTCACGATGTGGACATTTAACCATCATTGCTCCCTAACAGTGGCGACACGATGTAGTATTACAATTTATATTAAATAGCATTAGTAGATTCTTCCGCGATATTTTACTTCTGAAAATCAAAAAACGTGTATATAAATTGTCATGCCCCAAACTCAAAAATCGGGTTCACAATGTGGACATTTAACCATCATTGCCCATCAATGTGGACATCTAACCAACATTGCTCCCTATGAGTTACCATTTAACAGACAAACTAAATGTTAGTATTGAAATTTTTATTAAATAACGTTACTAGATTCTTCCATGAAATGTTACTCTCGAAAACAAAAACAAGTGTAAAAACTGTCACGTACCAAACTTGAAAACCGGGTTCACAATGTGGACATTTAACCATCATTGCTCCTTAGGAACGGAGATTTAACAACCAAACTAAATGTTAGCTTTAGAATTTTTATTAAATAGCGTTAGTAGATTCTTCTACGACATGTTACTCCAAAAAATAAAAGTAAGTAAAACTGTTACGCTCCAAACTCGAAAAGCAGACTCACAATGTGGACATTTAACCATCATTGCTCATCATCAATGTCGACATCTAACAAACATTGCTTCCTGAAAGTGGCCATTTAACAACCAAACTAGATGTTAGTATTATAATTTATACTAAAAAACGTTAGTAGATTCTTCCGCGATATTTTAATCCTAAAAATAAAAACAAGAATAAAACAGTTATTAGATTCTTCCGCGACATGTTACTCTTGGAAACAAAAACAAATATAAAAACAGTTATGCGCCAAACTGGAAAACCGGGCTTATAATGTGGACATTTAACCATCGTTACCCATCAATGTAGACATCTAACCAACATTGCTCCCTATTAGTGGCCATTTAACAACCAAACTAAATGTTAGTATTAGAATTTCTATTAAATAGCGTTAGTAGATTCTTCCACGACATGTTACTCCTGAAAACAAAAGCAAGTATAAAAACTATCACGCCCCAGACTCAGAAACATGGCTCACGATGTGGACATTTAACCATCATTGCTCCCTAACAGTGGCGACACGATGTAGTATTACAATTTATATTAAATAGCGTTAGTAGATTCTTCCGCGATATTTTACTTCTAAAAATAAAAAACAAGTATAAAAATTGTCATGCCCCAAACTCAGAAATCGGGTTCACAATGTGGACATTTAACCATCATTGCCCATCAATGTCGACATCTAACTAGCATTGCTCCCTATGAGTGACCATTTAACAGACAAACAAAATGTTAGTATCGAAATTTCTATAAATAACGTTAGTAAATTCTTCCACGAAATGTTACTCTCGAAAACAAAAACAAGTGTAAAAACTGTCACGTACCAAACTTGAAAACCGGGTTCACAATGTGGACATTTAACCATCATTGCTCCTTAGAAACGGCGATTTAACAACCAAACTAGATGTTAGCTTTAGAATTTTTATTAAATAGCGTTAGTAGATTCTTCTACGACATGTTACTCCAAAAAATAAAAGCAAGTAAAACTGTTACGCTCCAAACTCGAAAAGCAGACTCACAATGTGGGCATTTAACCATCATTGCTCATCATCAATGTCGACATCTAACAAACATTGCTTCCTGAAAGTGGCCATTTAACAACCAAACTAGATGTTAGTATTAGAATTTATACTAAAAAACGTTAGTAGATTCTTCTGCGGTATTTTAATCTTAAAAATAAAAATAAGCATAAAACAGTTAGTAGATTCTTGCGCGACATGTTATTCCTGGAAACAAAAATAAATATAAAAACAGTTACGCGCCAAAATCGAAAATCGGGCTTATAATGTGGACATTTAACCATCATTGCCCATCAATGTTGACATCTAACCAACATTGCTTCCTATTAGTGGCCATTTAACAACAAAATTAAATGTCAGTATTAGAATTTCTATTAAATAGCGTTAGTAGATTCTTCCACGACATATTACTCCTGAAAACAAAAGCAAGTATAAAAACTATCACGCCCCAGACTCAGAAACATGGCTCACGATGTGGACATTTAACCATCATTGCTCCCTGACTGTGGCGACACGATGTAGTATTACAATTTATATTAAATAGCGTTAGTAGATTCTTCCGCGATATTTTACTTCTGAAAATAAAAAATGAGTATAAAAATTGTCATGCCCCAAACTCAGAAATCGGGTTCACAATGTGGACATCTAACCAACATTGCTCCCTATGAGTGACCATTTAACAGACAAACTAAATGTTAGTATTGAAATTTCTATTAAATAACGTTAGTAGATTCTTCCACGAAATGTTACTCTCGAAAACAAAAACAAGTGTAAAAACTGTCACGTACCAAATTTGAAAACCGGGTTCACAATGTGGACATTTAACCATCATTGCTCCTTAGGAACGGCGATTTGACAACCAAACTAGATGTTAGCTTCAGAATTTTTATTAAATAGCGTAGTAGATTCTTCTACGACATGTTACTCCAAAAAATAAAAGCAAGTAAAACTGTTACTCTCCAAACTCGAAAAGTAGACTCACAATGTGGACATTTAACCATCATTGCTCATCATCAATGTCGACATCCAACAAACATTGCTTCCTGGAAGTGGCCATTTAACAACCAAACTAGATGTTAGTATTATAATTTATACTAAAAAATGTTAGTAGATTCTTCCGCGATATTGTAATCCAAAAAATAAAAACAAGCATAAAACAGTAAGTAGATTCTTCCGCGACATGTTAGTCTTGGAAACAAAAACAAATATAAAGACAGTTATGCGCCAAACTTGAAAACCGGGCTTATAATGTGGAAATTTAACCATCATTGCCCATCAATGTAGACATCTAACCAACATTGCTCCCTATTAGTGGCCATTTAACAACTAAACTAAATGTTAGTATTAGAATTTTTATTAAATAGCGTTAGTAGATTCTTCCACGACATGTTACTCCTGAAAATAAAAGCAAGTATAAAAACTATCACGCCCCAGACTCAGAAACATGGCTCACGATGTGGACATTTAACCATCATTGCTCCCTAACAGTGGCAACACGATGTAGTATTACAATTTATATTAAATAGCGTTAGTAGATTCTTCCGCGATATTTTACTTCTGAAAATAAAAAACGAGTATAAAATTGTCATGCCCCAAACTCAGAAATCGAGTTCACAATGTGGACATTTAACCATCATTGCCCATCAATGTGGACATCTAACTAACATTGCTTCCTATGAGTGACTATTTAACAGACAAACTAAATGTTAGTATTGAAATTTCTATTAAATAACGTTAGTAGATTCTTCCACGAAATGTTACTCTCGAAAACAAAAACAAGTGTAAAAACTGTTCCGTACCAAACTTGAAAACCGGGTTCACAATGTGGACATTTAACCATCATTGCTCCTTAGGAACGGCGATTTAACAACCAAACTAGATGTTAGCCTTAGGAACAGTTATGCGCCAAACTTGAAAACCGGGCTTATAATGTGGAAATTTAACCATCATTGCCCATCAATGTAGACATCTAACCAACATTGCTCCCTATTAGTGGCCATTTAACAACTAAACTAAATGTTAGTATTAGAATTTTTATTAAATAGCGTTAGTAGATTCTTCCACGACATGTTACTCCTGAAAACAAAAGCAAGTATAAAAACTATCACGCCCCAGACTCAGAAACATGGCTCACGATGTGGACATTTAACCATCATTGCTCCCTAACAGTGGCAACACGATGTAGTATTACAATTTATATTAAATAGCGTTAGTAGATTCTTCCGCGATATTTTACTTCTGAAAATAAAAAACAAGTATAAAAATTGTCATGCCCCAAACTCAGAAATCGAGTTCACAATGTGGACATTTAACCATCATTGCCCATCAATGTGGACATCTAACTAACATTGCTCCCTATGAGTGACTATTTAACAGACAAACTAAATGTTAGTATTGAAATTTCTATTAAATAACGTTAGTAGATTC
This sequence comes from Magnolia officinalis, assembly GCA_021015155.1. NCBI lineage: Eukaryota > Viridiplantae > Streptophyta > Magnoliopsida > Magnoliales > Magnoliaceae > Magnolia > Magnolia officinalis. Next base: position 7,167,517 of record JAJHSJ010000005.1, read on the forward strand.
TTCGACGAAATGTTACTCTCGAAAACAAAAACAAGTGTAAAAACTGTTCCGTACCAAACTTGAAAACCGGGTTCACAATGTGGACATTTAACCATCATTGCTCCTTAGGAACGGCGATTTAACAACCAAACTAGATGTTAGCTTTAGAATTTTTATTAAATAGCGTTAGTAGATTCTTCTACGACATGTTACTCCAAAAAATAAAAGCAAGAAAAACTGTTACGCTCCAAACTCGAAAAGCAGACTCACAATGTGGACATTTAACCATCATTGCTCATCATCAATGTCGACATCTAACAAACATTGCTTGCTGAAAGTGGCCATTTAAAAACCAAACTAGATGTTAGTATTAGAATTTATACTAAAAAACGTTAGTAGATTCTTCTTCGGTATTTTAATCCTAAAAATAAAAACAAGCATAAAACAGTTAGTAGATTCTTCCGCGACATGTTACTCCTGGAAACAAAAACAAATATAAAAATAGTTACGCGCCAAACTCGAAAACCGGGCTTATAATGTGGACATTTTAACCATCATTGCCCATCAATGTAGACATCTAACCAACATTGCTTCCTATTAGTGGCCATTTAACAACAAAATTAGATGTTAGTATTAGAATTTCTATTAAATAGCATTAGTAGATTCTTCCGCGACATGTTACTCCTGAAAACAAAAGCAAGTATAAAAACTATCACCCCCAAACTCAGAAACATGGCTCACGATGTGGACATTTAACCATCATTGCTCCCTGACAGTGGCGACACGATGTAGTATTACAATTTATATTAAATAGCGTTAGTAGATTCTTCCGCGATATTTTACTTCTGAAAATAAAAAACGAGTATAAAAATTGTCATGCCCCAAACTCAGAAATCGGGTTCACAATGTGGACATCTAACCAACATTGCTCCCTATGAGTGACCATTTAACAGACAAACTAAATGTTAGTATTGAAATTTCTATTAAATAACGTTAGTAGATTCTTCCACGAAATGTTACTCTCGAAAACAAAAACAAGTGTAAAAACTGTCACGTACCAAACTTGAAAACCGGGTTCACAATGTGGACATTTAACCATCATTGCTCCTTAGGAACGGCGATTTGACAACCAAACTAGATGTTAGCTTCAGAATTTTTATTAAATAGCGTAGTAGATTCTTCTACGACATGTTACTCCAAAAAATAAAAGCAAGTAAAACTGTTACTCTCCAAACTCGAAAAGCAATGTGGACATTTAACCATCATTGCTCATCATTAATATCGACATCTAACAACCAAACTAGATGTTAGTATTAGAATTTATACTAAAAAACGTTAGTAGATTCTTCCGCGATATTTTAATCCTAAAAATAAAAACAAGCATAAAACAGGTAGTAGATTCTTCCGCGACATGTTACTCCTGAAAACAAAAACAAATATATAAACAGTTACGCGCCAAACTTGAAAACCGGGCTTAGAATGTGGACATTTAACCATCATTGCCCATCAATGTAGACATCTAACCAACATTGCTCCCTATTAGTGGCCATTCAACAACCAAACTAAATGTTAGTATTAGAATTTCTATTAAATAGCGTTAGTTGATTCTTCCACAACATGTTACTCCTGAAAACAAAAGCAAGTATAAAAACTATCACGCCCCAGACTCAGAAACATGGCTCATGATGTGGACATTTAACCATCATTGCTCCCTAACAGTGGCAACACGATGTAGTATTACAATTTATATTAAATAGCGTTAGTAGATTCTTCCGCGATATTTTACTTCTGAAAATAAGAAACGAGTATAAAAATTGTCATGCCCCAAACCCAGAAATCGGGTTCACAATGTGGACATTTAACCATCATTGCCCATCAATGTGGACATCTAACCAACATTGCTCCCTATGAGTGACCATTTAACAGACAAACTAAATGTTAGTATTGAAATTTCTATTAAATAACGTTAGTAGATTCTTCCACGAAATATTACTCTCGAAAACAAAAACAAGTGCAAAAACTGTCACGTACCAAACTTGAAAACCGGGTGCACAATGTGGACATTTAACCATCATTGCTCCTTAGGAACGGCCATTTAACAACCAAACTAGATGTTAGCTTTAGAATTTTTATTAAATAGCGTTAGTAGATTCTTCTACGACATGTTACTCCAAAAAATAAAAGCAAGTAAAACTGTTACGCTCCAAACTCGAAAAGCAGACTCACAATGTGGACATTTAACCATCATTGCTCATCATCAATGTTGACATCTAACAAACATTGCTTCTTGGAAGTGGCCATTTAACAACCAAACTAGATGTTAGTATTGGAATTTATACTAAAAAACGTTAGTAGATTCTTCCGCGATATTTTAATCCTAAAAATAAAAACAAGCATAAAACAGTTAGTAGATTCTTCCGCGACATGTTACTCTTGGAAACAAAAACAAATATAAAAACAGTTACGCGCCAAACTCAAAAATCGGGCTTATAATGTGGACATTTAACCATCATTACCCATCAATGTAGACATCTAACCAACATTGCTCTCTATTAGTGGCCATTTAACAACCAAACTAAATGTTAGTATTAGAATTTCTATTAAATAGCGTTAGTAGATTCTTCCGCGACATGTTACTCCTGAAACATGGCTCACGATGTGGACATTTAACCATCATTGCTCCCTAATAGTGGCGACGAGATGTAGTATTACAATTTATATTAAATAGCGTTAGTAGATTCTTCCGCGATATTTTACTTCACATGTTACTCTTGGAAACAAAAACAAATATAAAAACAGTTACGCGCCAAACTCAAAAATCGGGCTTATAATGTGGACATTTAACCATCATTACCCATCAATGTAGACATCTAACCAACATTGCTCTCTATTAGTGGCCATTTAACAACCAAACTAAATGTTATTATTAGAATTTCTATTAAATAGCGTTAGTAGATTCTTCCGCGACATGTTACTCCTGAAACATGGCTCACGATGTGGACATTTAACCATCATTGCTCCCTAATAGTGGCGACGAGATGTAGTATTACAATTTATATTAAATAGCGTTAGTAGATTCTTCCGCGATATTTTACTTCTGAAAATAAAAAACGAGTATAGAAATTGTCATGCCCCAAACTCAGAAATCTGGTTCACAATGTGGACATTTAACCATCATTGCCCATCAATGTGGACATCTAACCAACATTGCTCCCTATGAGTGACCATTTAACAGACAAACTAAATGTTAGTATTGAAATTTCTATTAAATAACGTTAGTAGATTCTTCCACGAAATGTTACTCTCGAAAACAAAAACAAGTGTAAAAACTGTCACGTACCAAACTTGAAAACCAGGTTCACAATGTGGACATTTAACCATCATTGCTCCTTAGGAACGGCGATTTAACAACCAAACTAGATGTTAGCTTTAGAATTTTTATTAAATAGCGTTAGTAGATTCTTTTACGACATGTTACTGCACAAAATAAAAGCAAGTAAAACTGTTACGCTCCAAACTTGAAAAGCAGACTCACAATGTGGACATTTAACCATCATTGCTCATCATCAATGTCGACATCTAACAAACATTGCTTCCTGAAAGTGGTCATTTAACAACCAAATTAGATGTTAGTGTTAGAATTTATACTAAAAAATGTTAGTAGATTCTTCCGCAATATTTTAATCCTAAAAATAAATACAAGCATAAAAACTGTCATGCCCTATCAATGTAGACATCTAACAAATATTGCTCCCTGGGAGTGGCCATTTGACAACCAAACTTAGTATTAAAATTTCTATTAAATATCGTTAGTAGATTCTTTCGCGATATTTTACTCCTAAAAATAAAAACAAGTATAAAAACTGTCATGCCCCAAACTCGGAAACTGGTTTCACAATATGGACATTTAACCATCATTGCCCATCAATGTGGACATCTAACCAACTTGCTCCCTACGAGTGTCCATTTAACAACCACACTAGATGAGTATTAGAATTTTTATTAAATAGCGTTAGTAGATTCTTCCACGACATGTTACACCTGAAAACAACAGGCAAGTATAAAAACAGTCACGCTCCAAACTCGAAAACTGGGCTCACAATGTGGACATTTTTAACCATCATTGCCAATAAATGTGGACATCTTACCAACATTGCACCCTAGGAATGTGGACAACCAAACTAGATGTTAGCATTAGAATTTCTATTATAGCATTAGTAGAATCTTTCGCGACATGTTACTCCTAAAAAGAAAAGCAAATATAAAAACCGGTGATGCCCCAAACTCGAAAACCGGGCTCACAATGTGGACATTTAACCATCATTGCCCATCAATATGGACATCTAACCAACATTGCTCCCTAGCAGTGGCCATTTAACAACCAAACTAAATTAGTCAATTTCTATTAAATAGTGTTAGTAGATTTTTCCGCGATATGTTACTCCTGAAAACAAAAACAAGTATAAACACAGTTACATCCCAAACTCAGAAATCGGGCTCATAATGTGGACATTTAACCATCATTGCCCATCAATGTGGACATATCTAACAAACTTGCTCTCTAAGAGTGGCCATTTAACAAATAAAATAAATGTTAGTATTAAAATTTCTATTAAATAGCGTTAGTAGATTTTTCCGTGATATTTACTCATGAAAACAAAAACAATTATAAAAACTGTCACGCCCCAAACTCGGAAATCGGTTTCACAATGTGGACATTTAACCATCATTGCCCATCAATGTGGACAGCTAACCAACATTGCTCCCTAGGAGTGACCATTTTAACAACCAAATTAGATGTTAGTATTAGAATTTTTATTAAATAGCGTTAGTAGATTTTTCCGCGACATGTTACTCCTGAAAATAAAAACAAGTATAAAAACAGTTACGCGTTAAAGTCAGAAACCGGGCTTACAATGTGGACATTTAACCATCATTGCCCATCAATGTAGACATCTAACCAACATTGCTCCTTAATAGTGGCCATTAAACTAAACTAGATGTTAGTATTAGAATTTATATTAAATAGCGTTAGTAGACTCTTCCGCGACATGTTACTCGTGAAAATAAAAGAAAGTATAAAAACTATCACGCCCCAGACTCAGAAACCGGGCTCACGACGTGGACATTTATCCATCATTGCCCATCAATGTGGACATCTAACCAACATTGCTCCCTAACAGTGGCGATTTCACAACCAAACTAGATGTATTACAATTTATATTAAATAGCGTTAGTAGATTCTTCCGCGATATTTTACTTCTGAAAACAAAAAATAAGTATAAAAATTGTCATGCCCCAAACTCAGAAATTGGGTTCACAATGTAGACATCTAACCAACGCTCCTTAACAGTGGCGATTTCACAACCAAACTAGATGTAGTATTACAATTTATATTAAATAGCGTTAGTAGATTCTTCCACGATATTTTACTTCTGAAAACAAAAAAAAATAAGTATAAAAATTGTCATGCCCCAAACTCAGAAATCGAGTTCACAATGTGGACATTTAACCATCATTACCCATCAATGTGGACATATATAGTTTGGTTGTTAAATGGCCACAATGTGGACATCTAACAAACATTGCTCCTTAACAGTGGCGATTTCACAACCAAATTAGATGTAGTATATTTATATTAAATAGCGTTAGTAGATTCTTCCGCGACATGTTACTCCTGAAAATAAAAGAAACTATAAAAACTATCACACTCCAAACTCAGAAACCGGGCTCACGACGTGGACATTTATCCATCATTGCCCATCAATGTGGACATCTAACCAACATTGCTCCCTAACAGTGGCGATTTCACAACCAAACTAGATGTATTACAATTTATATTAAATAGCGTTAGTAGATTCTTCCGCGATATTTTACTTCTGAAAACAAAAAATAAGTATAAAAATTGTCATGCCCCAAACTCAGAAATTGGGTTCACAATGTGGACATTTAACCATCATTACCCATCAATGTGGACATCTAACCAACGCTCCCTAACAGTGGCGATTTCACAACCAAACTAGATGTAGTATTACAATTTATATTAAATAGCGTTAGTAGATTCTTCCACGATATTTTACTTCTGAAAACAAAAAAAAAAATAAGTATAAAAATTGTCATGCCCCAAACTCAGAAATCAGGTTCACAATGTGGACATTTAACCATCATTACCCATCAATGTGAACATATATAGTTTGGTTGTTAAATGGCCACAATGTGGACATCTAACCAACATTGCTCCTTAACAGTGGCGATTTCACAACCAAATTAGATGTAGTATTACAATTTATATTAAATAACGTTAGTGGATTCTTCCACGATATTTTACTTCTGAAAATAAAAAACAAGTATAAAAATTGTCATGCCCCAAACTCATATATCGGGTTCACAATGTGGACTTTAACCATCATTATCCATCAATGTGAACATATATAGTTTGGTTGTTAAATGGACACTCCTAGGGTGCAATGTTAGTATTAGAATTTTTATTAAAGCGTTAGTAAATTCCTTCACGACATATTAATCCTGAAAACATTGCTCCTTAGGACTGGCCATTTATCAACCAAACTAGATGTTAGTATCAGAATTTCTATTAAATAACGTTAGTAAATTCTTCTGCGACATGTTACTCTTAAAAACAAAAACAATTATAAAAAATGTCCCTCCCCAAACTCAAAAATCGGGCTCACAATGTGGACATTTAACCATCGCCCATCAATGTGGACATCTAACCAACATTGCTCCCTAGGAGTACCATTTAACAATCAAACGAGTTGTTAGTATTATAATTTCTATTAAATAATGTTAATAGATTCTTTCACAAATATGTTATTCTTGAAAGCAAAAATAATTATAAAAAATGTCCCACCCCAAACTCGAAAGTCGGGCTCACAATATGGACATTTAACCCTCATTGCCCATCAATGTGGACATCTAACCAACATTGCTCCCTAGGTGTACCATTTAACAATCAAACGAGTTAATAGATTCTTCCACGATATGTTATTCCTAAAAACAAAATTAATTATAAAAACTGCCATGCCCCAAACTCGGAAATCGGGCTCACAATGTGGACATTTAACCATCATTGCCATCAATATGGACATCCAACCAATATTGCTCCTTAGGAGTGGCCATTATAAAAATTGTGACACCCCAAACTCAGAAACCGGGCTCACTATGTGAACATTTAACCATCATTGCCCATCAATGTAGACAATGATGGGCAACATTGCTCCTTAGGAGTGACCAAACATTGCTCCTTAAGAGTGGCCAAACTATATGTTAGTATTAGAAGTGGCCAAACATTGCTCCTTAGGAGTGGCCAAACTATATGTTAGTATTAGAAGTGGCCAAACATTGCTCCACATTATTAGTATTAGGAGTGGCCAAACAATGTCCACATTGTTAGTATTAGGAGTGGCCAAACATTGCTCCTTAGGAGTGGCCAAAACATTGCTCCTTAGGAGTGGCTAAACTATATGTTAGTATTAGAATTGCTATTAAATAACATTAGTAGATTCTTTCGCGACATGTTACTCCTGAAAAGAAAAATAAGTATAAAAATTGACATCTAACTAAACTCGGAAACCGAGCTCACAACGTAGACATTTACACATCATTGCTCATCAATGTGGACATCTAGCCAACATTGCTCCTATGATTAGATGTTAGCATTAGATTTCTATTAAATAGCGTTAGTAGATTCTTCCGTGATATTTTACTCCTGAAAACAAAAGCAAGTATAAAAACTGTCACGCCACAAACTCAAAAATCGGGTTCACAATGTGGACATTTAACCATCATTGCCCAACATTGCTCCCTAATGGGGGTGGCTAACAGTGGAGGTGGCCAACATTGCTCCCTAATGAGGGTGGCCAACATTGCTCCTTAGGAGTGGCCAAACTATATGTTAGTATTAGAATTTCTATTAAATAACGTTAGTAGATTCTTTCGCGACATGTTACTCCTGAAAAGAAAAACAAGTATAAAAATTGACATCTAACTAAACTCGGAAACCGAGCTCACAACGTGGACATTTACACATCATTGCTCATCAATGTGGACATCTAGCCAACATTGCTCCTGTGATTAGATGTTAGCATTAGATTTCTATTAAATAGCGTTAGTAGATTCTTCCGTGATATTTTACTCCTGAAAACAAAAACAAGTATAAAAACTGTCACGCCACAAACTTGAAAATCGGGTTCACAATGTGGACATTTAACCATCATTGCTCATCAATGTAAACATCTAACCAACATTGCTCCCTAATGGGGGTGGCTAACAGTGAAGTGTATATTGACAGTGGGGTGTACTAACAAGCTAACAAAAAATAATAAAATAAATATTAAGAGTAGGAAAGAGATCTCCATCATAACCTATATTAAGAATAGGAAAAGATCCTTTTGAACCTACGATGGGGCCTTAGATAAGAATGATTGGTGAAATGGGTGTCGGCCCAAATCGCCAGGACAATGCTATGACAACAACAATGATCAGCAAATCAAGAACTATGGCTAAAATCTAAAGTCTGATTATGTATTGTGGAATTCTGTAAATTTCTCCATTATTGAAACTGATTTTAGATGAACTCCTGTAAAAATTTATGATTTTCTTATCACCATTTCCTTCGACATGTTTGCACAGGTTTTTAGTCAATTTCATGCTCTGAAATTTCTCAATGAATACATTCCTCTGTGCTACAGAAGTCTACTTATGTGGCTAGTTATTGGAGTATACAATATTTGAAATTTCACAACACAGCATTTCGCCAAGTGCACAAGAGCCTCCACATTCCATCACATGTGCCCGAACTCCCGTGCCCATCAGGCGGGTCCCACTTCATAGATGACAGGGCCTAAAAAATCAGGCTATCAAAGGCGTGGGCCATCAGAGTTCTTTAAACCATCTGTTGCTTTCATACATACGGCCTCCTATTGGCTGTGTGTGTGTGTGCGCTTAAGCAAACCTGAATACAAAACCTCCTATTTTCCAACTAAAAATATGATGGGAGATCAGTTTAACTTACCTGAACATCACCGAGACTTGTACCAATCGAAAGATATGAGCCTTCTCAAGTCCACTGGACCGCACATACGCTATCACTGGGCCCCAAATCACACAGCTTTGTCACCTAAGCCCAAGAACATATGGTGATCACTAACCCATCTCACCACAACATAATCACAATCATGCTAACAAATAAAATCAATGGTCTAGAACTACAAGAAAACAGAGAGACATCAATGGGTCGTAGCTTTTACCTTGCTGGTTGATGCAGTCCATAGATAAACACAAGTACCCAATCCGACGGCCAATACATTTTGGGACGACCAATCGACGAGGTTGAGATAGAAGTCATCTTGAAACGAGGGAGCATCGAGAACCTACACAACCCATTTAGCCATCAGTAAACATCTATATAGTTCCTAAAGGTGGCAATGTGGCACGTGTATGAGATCTGGGTCATTCATCAAGTAGGCCACCTAAAAAGGATGGTTAGGAGGAATTGATCAATGGTCCACATTCACGTGTTTGTGGCATACCTGGTGAGCAGACTCATTGTAATAGAAACATTACAAACATGCCAATTGCATATGCAGGAGAGTAGCATTTGAGAACATTGAGATTTTGTAAGTCTAATTCCCTTTGGAATAGAACTGTTTATCAGAGAACTCACACATGCAGTTTACAACCAGATACTTTTTCTGAAATCCAAATCAACAGAGAAGAAGCTAAAAATCGTTCTCATTTTCATTGGAATTATATGATCCTCTTGTCCCTTTTGGTGAAATGGGCCATGGATATGATGTGGCCTTCCATGGTTCAAATCAGTCTCATTGTTGGGTCTGATCATCAAGTTGGAGTCATAGGACGTACCAAGCATGTGGCTAGGCACTAAAATCAGGCCATTCTGATCATCGAGTTGGAGTCGTAGGACGTACCACACATGTACCCCGGATATGGAAAATCTTGACATTTTTTTAGCCGTCATTGTTTGTTATATTCCCTTCATATACATTGATATACCATCATCTAACTGCTCGAGCTTTTAGGGAAAGTGATTGTTTGACATGGTATAAGAGACGAAGTTCATGTGTTTGATTTATGAGAGAAGCACATATGCCTCCCTAATATATTGGCCTATTTCAAGACCATTGCAAAAACAGACCATTCTGTTATGTGCCAAGGCTATAAAAATCAGTATGTTCTGATTATTGGGTGGGCTAGATGTGTTTGCCAGATATGGAAAATTTAGTCATTTTTTTTTTTCACATGGCCCCCAAATGAATGGCCCTGATCTCGCAAACACATGCCACATACAAGGATTCGAGAATCTTTTCCTCTCAATTAGCCTTACGGTATCTGTTCTTAATCAGTAATCCCTCATTCCCCCAAATTAGCTTATCCATTTTTTTTCTTCTGAAATTTCTTCTTTTTTGCTTATACTAAAACCCTCTATTTGGCCTAAAAATGAAAACCCATATGTAAAAAATTATTATTATTATTATTATTATTATTTAAAGAAGAAGAAGAAGAAGGGAAAATGTAGTGCTTGGTTGGCTTTTGTACCTTATGAGGAGTCTTGGGCACCTTCCGAGGTGCCTTTGGAGGTGTCGACACCTCACCGGACATGTTCCCATCATGGCCTGAAATCGACTGTGAGTAAGGTGAGATCGGGGCTGAATGATCGGTCTTGAACCGGAAGATATTCTTGTTGGGGCTCATCGGCGATGCCTGGCCCGCCGGTGATCCGGGCACTGAGTCGACCCCGAAAAGCTCGCTCTTCAGCAACCTGGCGTAAGCCTCATTCCCCCCTTCTTTGGCAGGCGACGACTTCTCCAGCAACGCGAAGCACTGGAGCCTAGAAGATGAACGGCAGGGGATGAATCTATCGCTGTACGTTGTCTTTGACGGTGATGGCGATGTCTTTGGGAATGAGGTTGAGAATGTATTGAGATGGAGCGTAGTTTCGGACATTCCGGCTGGGAGATTCAATCGACTTTTCCTCCTCTCCTCCATTGCTGGATTTTTCTTTAGAGATTTGGGTGGCTGGGATTTTATTTCCTTTTTTTTGTGGGGGGTGGTGGAATTTGGAGGATTGGAGGTGAGAAAAGAGGTCTGCAAATGGAAGAGTAGCTGGTTTTTAAACGTTGGTTTCTCTGAAAAGGGAAGGGGGATTGCAACGGTCGAATTTGGAGGATTGCAGGTGAGAAAAGAGGTCTGCAAATGGAAGAGTAGCTGGTTTTTAAACGTTGGTTTCTCTGAAAAGGAAAGGGGGATTGCAACGGTCGAATTGGGGAGCTCACGTGGTCCGGAGGTATACAAGAGTTGGAAGCGGATTGGCTGGTGTACCTCACACCAGCTATATAGCTACTGTATTGACGTCAGTAAGTTCTGTGGGTCTGATGATGAGGTATGTATTATATCCAAACCGTCCATACATTTGGCGAGACCCTCCTAAGGCTTGAGACAAAAAATAAGGCATATTATAGATATCAAGTGGACCACACTGGAAAAACCAGTGGGGGATTGAACTTCTACCATTGAAATCCTTTTTGGGGCACAGAAATTTTGGATCAGTATAAATTTTTTTTTCCCTCTTCATTCAGGTATTTGTGACCTTATGAACAGATTGGATGTAAAATAAACGTTATAGTGGGCCCTAAAAATTGTTTAACGCTCAAAATCATTATCTCCGCTGCTATTTATGATGTGGTCCACATGATCTTTGGATATAATTCATCTTTCGGATAATGCTCTAAAATTATATCTAAAAATAGATGAACGGTGTAGATATAATAAATACATCACTGTGGGGCATTTAACTTTGATCTCCTTTGAACCGTTGGTACAACTCGGAGCTCGAGGAGCGCCAGTGCACGTCTTCGTACGACACGTACTACAGCAGCTACATGGGACAAATAAGCTCGAGCTCGTGCGACTTTTTAGCAGTCGCCTATCGCACGAGCCAGTATAGCACACGTGAAATAGATTCTACCATCTTATCATTGGAAGCGGATTGGCTGGAAACGGATTGGCTGGAAACGGATTGGCTACTTCCCTTGACACCAACCAATCGTTGATGGTCGGTGCTCTGCGGGCACCACCATGATGTATTTGTTCCATCCATGCCGTCCATATATTTTTAAAGAACATTTTAAGATATGAGACCAAAGATGAGGTATATCTCAATCTCAAGTGGACCACATTACAGGAAACAGTGTTGAATGTTGAATGAGCATCGACCATTAAAAACATTTTTGGGGCCATAAAAGCTTTGGATCAAGCTGATTTTTGTTTTTTCCCTTCATCTGGGCCACTATAACCTAATCAACGGATTGGATGTCAATAAACAGTACAATAGGCCTTAGGAGGATTTTAATGGTGGATATCCAATAACTATTGTTTTCATGTGGTGTGGTCCACCTGAGATTTATATCTTTCTCATTTTTTGGGATCAAGAACTAAAATAATCTTTAAAAATGGATGAACGAAATGGATAAAACACATACATCATGGTGGGGCTCACAAAGCACCGACCATCAGCCATGGGACCGTGGCAAGGGGAGTAGCCGGATTGCTGGTGCACCACAGATACCTGAATTAAGAGGGAAAAAAAAATAAAATCATATTGATCCAAATTTCTGTGACCCCAAAAGGAGTTTCAATGGAAGACTTTCAATCCCCCGCAACTTTTTGCAGTGTGGTCCATTTGATAGTTAGATCTACCTTGCCAAATGGATGGACGGTATGGTAAACCTGAGATTTGGATATAGTTCATTTTTTGCCCTCGAATTAACTCTAAAAATAGATGGAAGGTGTGTATGTAAGGAACATACATCACAGTGGGGCCCACAGTTTGTGATTTACCAACCTTGGTGAATCCGGGGATCCACACAAACCGCCACCGAATCCGCAGTGTGCCATGGGGCCAACATGCTGAGTGGCCCAACAATCAATCTGGACCTCCCATGTTGTGCAATCTATGCTATACTGATCACTTGATGAAATTTATTCTGACTGAATGATTCTGACCATAACTATCTGAAAATGATCTAAAGCCATGAAAAGAGAATTTTCAATGGTTCACATTCAAATCTGAAAATCAAAGGATACAATCATCATTAAAGCTTGATTATGGGAGAGAAATAAAAAGAAGATGGACGGCTGAAATAATCGGAATATCTCTTCATGTGGACCCCAGACGGTGGTGAGACACGCTGGATGCTAACTCGCGGAAGAGGCAAGGCGAATTTTTTTAGTAAGTGAAGTAAGGTGTGGGCTGTTTAGGTGGGGAGCGTGGACTGGCGGCGTCCTCCAACTAGCCGTTGGAGGGTGGAGCTGACCGTTTAAAATTTTTAGAGAAGGCGGGCATCCGAATCTCATCCACAGTTGCCAACCTGGCAAAGGGCCGTTCATCAGGGCGCGGATTATATACTGACAAGGCGAGAAGCCAAATCGCAACCGAAGTGACGTCACCAAGCACTGTGGACCCCACCATGATGCATGTGTAGTATCCATACCGTCCATAAATTTGGAGAGATTGTTTTATAGTATGAGAAAAATAATGAGATAGATCTAAAGTTCAAGTGGACCCCACCATAAAAAACAGTGGGGACAGTGACATCCACCGTTCAAACCTTCTTAGGGGCCACAGAAGTTTCCGATGAAGCCTATATTTTTTTTTTCACTTCATATATCTCTATTTTAACTTATTAATAGGTTGGATCTAAAAAATACATCATGGTGGGCCTATAAATGTTTCAACGGTGGGTGTGACTGATTCCAAGATTTTCTATAGTGGGTCCACTTGAACTTTAGATCTATCTCATTCTTTTTCTAATGCCATAAAACGATCTTTACAAATGGTTGGACGGTATAGATACAGCACACGCATCATGGTGGGGTCCATAGAGTTTGGTGACGTCACTTCAGTAGCAATTTGGCTACTGACATAGTCAGTATCTAATCTGCGCCCGGTTCATCACGCTTCCCCGCTGCAAGTCTGCTCTGCACAAAAGCAGGGGACGGGGATTAGCTACTGAAATCGACAGTAGGCAGTAGAGTGACGTCACTACGTTATGTGTGCTCTACCATGATGTATGTGTTGTATACAAAATTACCATTCATTTAGAGAGATCATTTTTGGGGGAGAAATTTCCTACTGTATGACTCATATATTGCCCACCAACCTTTTTAAGCCCACTTGTTTTTACCTCCCAAGAATAAGCCCCAGCTGTACGGATAGCATTTCTCGGGTCGAAAATGTCCTGCTTTTCCCTGGAAGACGAGCGCTGACGGTCCTCGAACTCCGAGTTGTACGAACGGCTCAAAAGAGATCAAAGTTACATGGCCCCACAGTTATATATTTATTATATCCACAATGTTCATCCATATGTCAAGATCATTTCGGAGCATTATTCAAAAAAAAAAAAAAAATCATATCCAAAGATCAACTGGACCACACCACAGAGCAGCGAGAAAATTGATTTTCACCATTAAAACTTTTGTAAGGCCCACCATAACATTTATTCATCATCCAATCTATTCATAAGGTCACAAAGACCTAGATGAAGAAGAAAAACAAATTTCATAATGATCCAAAACTTCTGTGACCACTAAAAGGGTTTCAATGGTAGAAGTTTAATCCTCCACTGCCTTTTATAGTGTGGTCCACTTGATTGCTAGATCTAACTTATTTTTCGTCTCAATCCTTAATATGAGTTCAAAAAATAGATGGACGGTTTGGATATAACACATACCTCATAATGGGACCCACAAAAAGTGGTGGAAATTGCAACAGGAAAAAACAAAAAATAAAAGTCAGCGAGGTCGAATTGGTTGGGATTTGTTCGACCGGGTAAGTTGCTATGGATTATAAACATAGCCATTATAGCCGTATTGCCACGGTAGACTGCACTTTTTTTTTTCTTTTTTTTTTTTCTTTCATAGAGAACCTTATTCTACCTACATTTTTCTCTTGTATATATAAGTATATAAAAATTTAAAAAATTAAAAAATAAAAAAAAAACTCTTTTTTTTTTCATTTCTTTCTTTATTCATTTACCAAGAATATCTTCTAAATCAAAATTAGTTACTTGATATGCCATATATGATTTTGGGGTAAGAGAATCTACTTTAGGGCTTACTTGGCTTTCCAAATTACATTGTAGTTGGATGTAAAGAAGTAATAATAGCTTATTACATGTAATTGTAATGATTGGTACTACTATAATTGACTGTTGCCACATGTTTGTTTAATATAAAAAATACGTTGTACTAGAGATAAAATCGCCAGTAGTGTGTTTGGTTCACTGGTGTAATAGACATGTCAAATCGATAAGGATGTTATGGTGTCCACCACCTCACCTCTAATACAGCTACAAATGCTTTTTGCTTTGCATTGCAAATCCAAAAACGGTAAGATTGTTGACCATTGCTCACAGTGACCACCGGTCATCGGTCAATGTGTTCTCAGCCCCAATTTTTGTACATCTTTCATCCACGCTGTTCATCTAACTTTAATCATGCGTGCTACTTGGTTTGAATAACTAATAACTCGTAAAGTTACAGCTCTGTGATCAATCTCAAGGATCATCATTCAGGGTTTTTCACTGTGTTCTAATACTTGACACAAGAAGATGCCGAAGGATCGCACTCTCTTCTAATCGGTCGGTGGTTTAAATATGGGTTAATCAACCAAAATTTTATGTTTGTTGTACCTAGGGGTGCACATTTAACCGGTAGAACCGTGGAACTGGACCGGAACCGTTGGATCGGTCCGGTTTGGTCCGGTTCTGGACAGCACCGGTTCCGGTTCCGGTTCCAAAATTGCGAGAACCGTTGGATACGGTTCGGTTCCGGTTTAGGGGCAGGTAGAACCGACCCGAACCGTGGAACCGTGGTCCCCACCTCTTCTTACGCGTTGCTAAGAAGGATGAGCGGAGTAGATCTCCGAGAATGCCTTCAGAAGTAGGCCCACCTATTTTTTTTTTTCAAAATATCCAAACAGTGAAAAACGTCCAGGGACGGACGTGTATGGATTGGGTTTTGACAGTGGCCCCCACCCATCATCCCTTTTCATGATCTGGACCGTCCAATGTGTCCCAGAGGGCGGCTTGACCCTCGCCTAGGTGGCGGAATTGCAGAAGATGAAAAACCCAGAACCGTGGAACCGATCCGGAACCAAACCGGTTTTCACGGTCCGGTTCTGGTTCGGTTCTAGTGTGCTAACGGTTCGGTTCCGGTTCCGAAAATTCTAGAACCGTTAGGAACGGTTCGGTTCCAGTTTTACCCCGGAACCGGACCAAACTGGACCGTGTGCACCCCTAGTTGTACCTATTGGATACAAGTTGTTGTTCCTGATTTAACCAAGTGAATTGAAAGAGCTTCGAGGGAAAGGAGATCTGTTCAGATCTCCACCGTTTCAGAGTATGACCCAAGAGGGGAAGGAGATATGTTCAAAGCTCTGGCGCCCATCAAAACAAAACTTGAAGTGGGGTTTGAGTCGTTTGAGCCCATGACTATTGTCATTTCCATGATTTCTAGTGGTGAAGATGTTATCTGCTCGGAGACGATGAAGGTTACAGGCTTTGAATCAATTCAAAGCAACCAATTGTTTAGTGAGGTCTTCTATGAGTGCAAGAATGACATGTTTACAGAAATCTATCCTCTTTAGTAGATCCAAAACAGATTACTGCTATGTAATATATTTGAAGAAGGGTTCATACTGCTACTGGAAGTCTTTTGTAGATATAGCAGCAAATCCTTGTCCAAAACATGTAAAAACATATGTTTTCATAGTCCATATCACTACAAAACCTATGTAAATCATTGTCTAGAACATATCCCAAAACGTCCAAAAAAACGAAACAAATGTAAAAGCTAGTAACGCCACGAGACGAGATGAATGGCGAGGATAAAAATCAAGTAACTAAATATTAACTGTATTAAGGCCTCTATTGCATGCGGCATTTCTTCAACACCATCTCCTTGTGTCCCGTAGCCAGCACTGCAATCCGCGTCCGACAGGGTCCCTGCAAATCACCACCATGATCTCCAGTTAATTTTGCCTTTGTCACGGCTTGACACCTCATCGACAATCATAACCTTTGAATTTTAGAGTTGAATGCAAGCCATTGAAAATTCTCTTTCATTGCTCTAAATTCATCCAAGTACAGTGTAACTTCTTGAGTTAACATGGACGGTTCTGATCATTAAACCACTCCTCATGTGGATACCAGTTGGATCCTGAGTGGCGATGGAGGTAAACCGAACTATCCATGAATTTAGGGGTGTACACCGAGTCGAACCACATCAGCTCGACTTGGCTCGGCCACCAGCTAACCCCAGCTCGAACTCAGCTCGGCTCGGTTCAATCAACAGCTCCGAACAATTTGACCTGAAATCGAGCCTCTATGGCATTTTCACAAACATCTGCAGTGTATTTTCAATTTCTCGCAATATGTAAAACAATGGTAGCTAGCTGTTTACAAGTATTTCATCAAACACCATATATGTAACATCAAAATCAAAGAAAAATGGTATTTGTTTCATATACATACCTTCCTTGCCACCAGCCGACACTTCGTTGAGTCATTTCATAAAAAACTTGGTGAGCAACATCAATATCAAAGTAACCGAGTCACCGAACTAGTTCGATCCAAGTTTAATTCGAGTTGGGGTTCGATCCAAGTCGAGTCGAGCTCGGGCAAGCTCGAACTTGGTTCAAAAATTTTTCGAGCTCAAAAAATCAGCTTGACTTGGCTCAAACTCAGCTTCGAACTGAGTCTAATCGAACTTTTTCGAGTCGAGTTGAGCGAGCTAACCGAGCCAACTCGGTTCGTGTACACCCCAGATTTAGGTCAGTGCCTGATTTTTAATTTTTATTTTTTACACAAACCCACTCACACCACATGGGCGTTCGAACACGAATCTCAGTGTTGAAACTCATGTGATTCTACCACTGAACCATGAATGGAGACCCTGTCAGCGCCTGATTCGAATCAATTTTTCGATCCTTCCAGTTGAAGGTGTATGATGGATTCAGGCCGTGGAATCCGAAGGCTGAGAAATCTAGATCAACAGATTCGTTCGTACAGAACCCCTCCAAAAGACGCGGACAAAGAAGAAAGAAAAACCGCATCAGGAAAAGTGAGCCTTGCAGAATCTACGGCCAAGAAAGCTGCCGTTCTCGTCTGTATCTTCGAGGGCGACGCCGGAGATCTGCGCGTCATCCTCACCAAACGCGCCTCGAACCTCTCTTCATACTCAGGTTGCTGTCCCTAGAATCGATGAAGACGACAGGACGACGAATTTTAATATGCAGCTCCCTCCTTACTGTACACGTAGGAAAGCGTTCGGTGATCATGGCTGTTGAGCTGGTGGGCCACTGCGTGGAACGGCTATAAGCCAAGAACTCACAGTGACTTTACAAGTTCAACGTAGATGATGTCAACTTATCATATGACTACAGAAGTACAATCCAACTGATGGCCCACCAGAACAAGAATCCTGATCGTCGGACTCATTTGCCATGTGTACTGCAATGAGGCAACTGAAAAGAACTCACACATTAGTATTCCTCTAGAGATGGATTGTGAGAGAAGTTTCTTAAAATGATTTGGATTCTTGCATTGTTGTGGTTTTTGGTGTTGCAGGGGAAGTGGCACTGCCTGGAGGAAAGGCCGAAGAGGGCGATACCGATGACTGTGAGACTGCATTGAGAGAGGCCAAAGAAGAGATTGGATTGGATCCGTCGCTGGTCACAGTTGTGACTTTCCTCAAACCATTCTCTGCTAAGGTAAGATAGAAATCCATTCTAATTCACAATTTGGAGATTATTTAGTGGGGAGGAACTTGGTTTTAAGACTTGTTCGACTCAGGGCCGAACAAGTCGATCTGGTGCTGAGTCTTTTTAACTGTTATGAGGTATTAGAGGATCCTCCAAAACAAGGCTTTGCAAGTGGATCCTATGGTTTGATTATCCAGATCATTGTTCTGCTGTTTCCCACCATGGATCAAGCATGCCTCAAAATTCTCCCAAATTGGAAGATCCAACCCGCCGATCACAGAACTCTTTTCAGTTGAATGTAGGTTGTTGGTGTATTTCTCTTCTTAACCATCATTGCAGTGAAGGGTTAGACTTATCGATGAAATTTGAAGGGCAAGCAAAAAATCAATGGTCTGGATTATTGGACCATAGACACCACTTGTCAAAAATGAAAACTCAAGTATTCCTATGAGAAGTCTCGGATCCTGTAAAACCTTTTAATTGGGTGATCCAAACAGTTTATTTGGAGCCTCCTAATGCAACTACAATCATAGCTAAAAACATGGGTCGATTTCGCTACTGTATTAAAATTTCAGGTTTTAGCCATTTTTAACCACACTCCTCTAATGGGGGAAAAGAGGATGAGAATTAAAAAGAAGAAGAAGAAGAAGAAAATGAGAAAGAAAAAGAGTACTTGAAGTAGTTTTGGCCTTCAAAATAATAGGGAAACCAAGGGAGTATTTGGTTATAGAGAAATCTAATCATAGACATGGAAAACAAAAATGAAATCCTTGGGAAATGGAAGACCGCAAATTCCAACAATGATTTTATTGCTTGGTTTGTAAATGGAATTGTTAAAAGGACAACCCAACAATGATTTTGTTGTTTGGTTTGTGGTGCAATTGTTTATGGAAATGTTAACAGGTCAACAATCAAATTACTATATTGTTTCTGGTAGCTTTGGAAATCCATATCTAATAGATTTTGGGGAGACTATCATAATGCAGCTGAGCGTGGAGAAAGAGAAGAGATCACCGTCTTCTCAAGCATGGCCTTGAATCCACAAGAAAAGAGAAAATCACTAAAAACAAGGAATAAAATTGATAATATTGAATGAAGTGCTGATTAACAAAAGAGGCCCTAGGTTCCTAATTTGACTTGAAATAGGACACTTCTCAAAATAGTAAAAAACACTAAAAAATAATTACATCTAATCCTAGTAAAACTTGTAAACAACCCCTGGATGACTAAAACAAAGACTCTAAACCACAACTGGACTCTTAAAACTTTAAAAGTAGAGGGGGAATTTTATAAAATAATATTTTTTAACTTAAAATCCTAATTTGGCCCTTACAATAATTGAATTTTGTGAAGCCATTGTGGGGTCAATAAAAACCTTAGGTTGTTGGCCAAGGTGTAGAGCTTGTCAATAGCTTTTCACTGGTATATTATACGTGCAAAACAAATAATCAGTCACAAAGTTATGGCCATCGGAAGCTATAGTGCCCGTTTAAGATGTTTTTTTTTTTTTTTTTCCCCAATCGGGGCCCTTCGGCCCAAATTTGTGCTATCCTGGCCCTCCATTGAGTCATCATTTAACTGTCGTACATCACATCCAATGCACACCAGCAGGTGATAAGTGTAGGAGTCGACACTAGCTGATTTAGAGAAAAATTGGCTAGAGATTTTACTCCAAACAGCCTATGAACTAGAGATACAAGCAAGAGTGTCAGTTAGGAAATGAGGGAGTTATGCACCCTTCCCCGCACCCAAAAGATGCAGTCTCTACTCAAGTTCAAAGGAAGCGAAATTCTGTTGAAACGAATTTTTGCATTACTTAAAAGTGCTAAAAAAATTGAAAGTAACTGGCAGGAAATGAAGAAAAAAAAAGAGGAAAAGCTTGTTTAAATGGGGATCGTCTTCTCAAGGTCTGATTCCAAATCTCTTCTTCTGCCAAAGAGTCTTGTTCTTTCTTTGAATTTGAATTTTTGTCCAGAGGATGTTGAATTCTTGGAGATCAAGGAGAAGGTTACCGGCATAGTTCTTAAACTCGGTGGGCTGCCTTGAAACTTTGCCGAGTCAAGTCACTTGACCAGCTAACTGTTTGACTTTAAAAAAGGCAAAACTGCTGGCAACAGGATTCAAACAGGTAGCCTAAGTGAAGGAAGTTCTCTGTTGCTACAACTGCACCACTGAGTACAGTTTTGCTTTCTTATGTATATTTTAGAGCTTTATCTGTTTTTAAGAACTTCAAGATTTTCTCCCCTACATAAATTTTCAGATTTGTTTATCAAGCATCAAATCGAGCTAATAAAAACTCAGTTGAGTCTTGGAGATTACCTGACCCGGCTAGATATAGAATTGCGTTTTTGAGTTTTTGAACTATGGTTACCGGAGCTTCATCTCAATGCCTGGAAGCTGAGGTGTACTCCTCGGCCATCTTAAAGCTAAAATCTCTGAGGCCTCTAGATCTAGGACCAAAACCCCAGTCCTTGTCCTTTTCTCTGACATTTTATGAATTTTCCTTCTTCTTGTTGGAATTCTAGCTAACATATGATGAAAAGGGCTGTGAGGAAGTTCTCTTAACCTTGAATTTTTTGAATTCAAAGAGGCAAGAATCCATTTTCAAAGATGGGAGGACTGTATATAGATATCGAAGTTGGTTGAGTGGCAATTTGAAGGAATCAAAGGGGGTTTCTAAAGGTAGTGTCCTTATGTATGATTAATAAGTGGCATGAGACAAGATATTGATCTGAAGGCTTGGGCGTAAGTTGGGAGAATTTAGAGGGTAACTGACGTGGAGGGGAATATAGAGAGATTTGAATTTGAAAAGTTGAGATTTATCCACTTGCATAGATCCTAGAGGTTGGGACTTGGGAGGGCAAAATTGGGATTTTCACAAGGTGAGTTAGAGAGAGAGGTTTGCAATTATGGGGTAAATTAGCGGCTAACTAGGAATCATTAGAGTATTCGGTAAGAAACAAGTTCAAAATATAGACGGCACAGAAGAAGAGTTTCAAGATTTGAAATTCTTGCAGTGGCATCTTGGTATTCTGCTGAAATTCATTGCAGAGAATTAGGCCCGGCGACTATCTTCTCCGGCCCATATCTTCCAAACCCGATCTAGGGCTCAAAATGGATTCAAAGATCACAACAATTGGGCAGGAAAGACGAGCAAATTAAGCCCAAAAATGGAGGTTTTCTGTAAATGCTGTCGGGGTAGCGAAAATCATTTTTCCACCAACTAGCAAGCACAAATTTTTTTAGTAGTTCTCTGATGAGAAGAAAAATCATTCCCACCAACTTGAGAGATTTCATAAAAATGCTTCTCTGGCCAGTGGAAATAGGATTCCCACAGCCAAAGGGACTCAAAAAATGTGTGGGTGGCCCCGAACCAAAACTGGGTTCAGTCCCACACCCTCATCTTTGGACTAGATCGGTGAAGATTTAGGTGGGTTTTGGGGTCAGATTTGGGACTAGATTTTGGTTGAGTTTGGGCCGTCTTGGGTTAATTTGGGGTATTTAACTGAATTCCTGCAAAAACAAAAGATTAAGATTTTAAGTGGGACAAATGGTCAGGATTTCATATGAGGTGGGGTGTCTACCCATCTATATCCATGGTTTTTTAGTAAATCCTTGGACATTGAAATCAATTTCTGGACCTACTCCTTTTCTTTTCCGCAAATGGAGAAATGAGATTTCCATAGAAAACCTTTTTCATTTCTAAGGTGCTCGACATTCCCAAACACCTGTTTTTCTCAGGGAAAACGACTAAAGAGAAGCCTTTTAGAACTTAGATTTGAGTGGATGAATGATCTAGATTTTGAAGGAATTTTAGGTTTTGGAGCCTTCTGGGTCAATATTTCAATGATTATCTATCCTTAAAAAATATATATATTTCAATGATTATTCTGAACGTAAAAAAGGTGGCATTTCTCTAAAGGGAGATTCTCTTACCTCCAAGAAGTGTTATATCGAAACCTATTGGTGTTGTGCTCAATGTGAATGGTGTGATTGTGATCGAACCCTGTTGGTGGGGTTCTATCCCCTATTAACAAGGCAAGTTCTACATCTCTTAATTAGTAATTCTTTCATTCCTACAATTATTATTCTACAAGTTTTGAGACTGGACATTGTGAGCAGAAGATGCCTATCCAACGGTCATCCTCATCACCTGCATCACACAATGTTTCTACTGCTATAGCAATCTCAACCTCAGAATAACAAGCAAAATGCTACAATATGTACTTTGTAAGTCCGTCTAGTTGTCTCTAAGGGTGGGATCCATTCCTCTGCAACAGTGCAACCAGCTACACTTGTCCCATTTCAGCACAACATTCTACTATGGTCAGGCAATCTGATGCAGGACAATTAACCATTTGCTATAAAAGCTCGAACTGTTAGAGTATGGTGAATTAATTCCTTTATCTCATAGCCCAGGCCCCACATCGCATGGGTTAAGACCTCGGCCGAACCCCCTTCGTGGGCCCCAAATCACATGGGCCGCCCACCTCTAGCATGTCCCTGCATCCCACAGGCTACTCCACTCGAGCCCGGTATGAAATGCGCATTAATCACCCCTGGTGAAGAGTCTCGAACACGAGATCTCCCCCGTGGTCCCCAAATCACATGGGTCACCCACCCCGATTGTGTCCCCGCATCCCACGGGCTACTCCACTCGAGCCTAGTGTGAAAATGCCCCTACATTAATCACCCTCGGTGAGGAGTCTCGAACACGAGACCTCCTGCTCTGATACCAATTTGATACAGGACAATTAAGCATTTGCTCTAAAAGCTCGAACTGTTAAAGTATGGCTAATTAATCCCTTTATCTCATAGCCCAGGCCCCACATCGCATGGGTTAGAACTTAGGACCTCGGCCGAACCCCCTTCGTGGGCCCCAAATCACATGGGCCGCCCACCCCGAGTGTGTCCCCGCATCCCACAGGCTACCTCACTCAAGCCCGGTGTGAAATGCGCATTAATCACCCCTGGTCAGGAGTCTCGAACACGAGATCTCCCCCATGGGCCCCAAATCACATGAGTCACCCACCACAAGTGTGTCCCCACATCCCACGGGTTACTCCACTCGAGCCCAGTGTGAAAATGCCCCTGCATTACAATCGCTCTCAATCCGTGAGAGTCAACAATGACTCCACAACAGATGCAATTGTTCCAAAAATCAAAGCATTGATAGTTGCAGGTTCATTTGAATGGGTTTTGAGTGTTCAAAAGGCCCTATTTTCAGTTTTGGTTCCTGATTTTAGCAGCTGGGTGCATTTCTATGTGCTTTGCAGAAAAATACAAGAGTTACTCCTGTTATCGGCATGCTTTATGATAAGCAGGCATTCAAGCCTGTCGCAAATCCTACTGAGGTGGAAGTGATATTTGATGTTCCCTTGGAGATGTTTCTTAAGGTCTTTTCTAGCATACTTTCGTTTGTTTGTTTGTTTGTTTGTTTTTTTGTTTTTTTTTTTTTTTTTTTGGAGCTTTTAGTTGTTCTTTTCAATGTTTTCTTAAGACTCATTTCATGGTGGATACAGGATGAAAATCATTGGTCAGTGGACATGGAATGGATGGGTATCAAGCACCACAACCATCACTTCAATTTCCAAGTGGGGAATGAGAAATATGTGATATGGGGGTTAACTTCTGCGATCTTGATCCATGTTGCATCAGTTATATACCAGCGGCCACCACCTTTTAATGCATGGTGGCCTTATATCAAGGTCGGAACTCATAGTGGAGGGAATGTGTTGCCGTGAGGCGTGAACCAAGAACCATCTTATTATCAATTATTTTAGGGACAAAATTTAAAGCATCTCATCGGTGTCATTGTAAAATTTCCTTGATTGTTCTACTATTGTGAAAATCCATGTACTATATGCATCAGCCACAAGGATTTGTTATAATGGAACATTGAAAATCACTGATGGTTTCTTCAGGTATTTTGTCTAGGTAGAATAGCGCACTGCATGCATGTTGCGAATTGCATGATTGTAGCAAATTTTAGATACTGGACCAGGTTGGCCCAATCAACCTGGCTGCACTGGTGTAGCATGTTCTTAGGTTCAGTTTTCCCTAATTTTAGGTACTGAAATGCCCTTTTGGTCATAGAATTATTACTTCGCTCATACAGTTAGAACTGGGTGGATGAAGTGGAGATGTGCCTCTAAAGTTCTGCGTGATTGCTGCACCAATCAAACCCAAGGGGAAATTTCATAGGATAGCTATAAGACCAGCCAGGCTTTATGGACTTTCAGGATGCCTTGACGGTGAAATGGTAGACATGCGAGACTCAAAATCTCGTGCTAAAAAGTGTGGAAGTTCAAGTCCTCTTCTAGGCATAATATTGAGAATGCTCGTTGAATGAGCAATTCACAAATGTCGGGCAGTTAAAGAATAATATGTTCATAGAATGAGCATAGCTAAAATGAGGATGTTGAGATGGATGAGTAGCAAGGCAAGAAAGGATGGAATAGCAAATGTATTTGGGGGGACATAAGAGTGCACCTAAGGCTGCAACTTGGGTTTGGATCAACCCAAGCCCAACTAACCCAAGTGTGGGTTGGGTTGACAAGGTCCTTGGGTTGGATTCGAGTTGAAAAATGCGAACCCAATTTGATTTCAGGTTGGGTTTGGTTTGAGCAAATTCATATTGGGTTAGATCAGATTGGGAATAATGACCTGTATTTGGGTCGGGTCGGGTCAGGTTGAGCATAGAGGACTTCGGGTTGGGCACCTCGGGTTGGAATTCGGTCAGTTCGGGTTGCAGGTTGGGTTGGTCTTAGGTTGACCCTCAATCCAACCCAACCTGCCTGAGTTGCACCCTTAGTAGCACCAATAGGAAATGCAATGAGAGAGTAAACTTAGATGGTTTGGCCATAAGCAACGGAGACCAAGAACTGCACTCTTCGGGAGTGAGTTGTTTAAAGTTGAAGGGTCTAAAAGGGCAAGGGAAGCCTATAAGGATGTAGGTGGATGTAGTAAGAAAAGGCTTGATGATCTATGATTTAACTGCGGATATCATGATAGTGGAATGTCGGAAGATGACTCCTTGGGGATATGTAGCAGCCTCAGTTTTGGGTCTTGCTGTTGTGTTATAGTTTTGCTGGGGGTGGGCTTTTTTCTTTTTCTTTTTCTTTTTTCTTTCTTTTTTCTTTTAGTTAAGCTGGGATCTAACCCGAGAACTCGATCTTGAAACATGCCCTGTCTACATTGAGCTACAGCTTCAAACCCAAGGTTTCTTTAGCCGTTTCCTTGCTTCTTTTTAACAAAATTCGATTACCTATCAAAAAATGGTGGGACAGGATTCGTGTAGCTGACCCTCATTAGTCGGGATAAGGCTTAGATGATGATGATGACGACGACAATGATGATGAACTGCCCTTGTCCTCCAATCTGCCCTTTTTTGGAGTAATGAACTAGATGGTTCTGTTGGGTTCATCTGGTCATTTCTTTAACTGCCATTCTGCCAGTTCATCTGTTCTTGATGAACTCAGCAATTAACATTATGTATTGAAATGCAGAAGGTTTAACAAGAGGGAATGAGAAAAAAATTAATGATAGCCCACAAATTACAGTTATGTTTCTTTCGAGTTCCAGGAGCATAAAACCTTGCTGCAAATGCGTAGAAATTTGCAATTTAACCAATAATTGCAATTCAATTCGACAGGGCATCTGACTATGCACAAATGTTGAATAAGATGATTAACATACATGAGCCATACAATGAATCAATCACAAAAGGGGTATCCTGCTCAATGGTAATGGACACATTCCAAGGATTCATCATGCAAGAAAATGACCAAAATTACAGAAAAGATACCACTGTTTCGTATACAATGTTAGGATCCAGAGAAATTACAGACGCAAGAAAACCCTAACAGGCAGGAAAACTAAACTCTTCTTGAATCCTGACCTTTAAAATAAGCCATTTGAAGTTTTCAGTTTGCCTCAATATCAAACACCAAAAGTGTATCACAACGTAGAAAACATATCACAAGAAAGGTAACAAACAACCCACAAAGGAAGAACAATCCTGCTTAAAATAAAAAAGGATTGATTTGTTACCACGCTCAGCTAAACACTTCATAGAATTTCTCAATGACGAGTAACCCAGAGTCAATGGATTCCAACGGGTCCTTTCTAAGACGGTGTCTTAAGCAGTTGGGAATGACGGTTGCAATATCCTCAGCCACTACTTTGTCTCTCGCCTTTAGAGCAGCCAAAGCTTTCGCAGCCCTGTTCGTCACAATGTCACCTCTCAACCCATCAACATTCAGCTCGGCACACACCTTGGAGATCTTCACGCGGAGATCATGGTCAATCTGAACAGAAGAAAGAGAGCTTCTAGCTGCATCAATTTGCTGTTGCAGCTTCTCTTGCTCCGCCTTGTATGAATCCCGGAACTCCTTTGGATTGCTGTCAAACCGCGCTCTCTCCTCCACAATCTTCACTCTCAGTTCTGCATCTCTCACTGTTCCCACCTGTGCATGCATTCCAAACCTATCAAGAAGC
This sequence comes from Magnolia officinalis, assembly GCA_021015155.1. NCBI lineage: Eukaryota > Viridiplantae > Streptophyta > Magnoliopsida > Magnoliales > Magnoliaceae > Magnolia > Magnolia officinalis. The sequence goes on from JAJHSJ010000005.1 coordinate 7,194,794, forward strand.
TGTGGCCTCAGCTCGCCTTCTTCTGGGTTTCCCGATCCAATGAGGATGAATCGAGCAGGATGTGAAATCGAGATCCCCTCTCTTTCAACCGTATTCCATCCAGAGGCAGCAGAATCCAGAAGCACGTCAACCAAGTGATCATCCAAGAGATTAACTTCATCAACATAAAGAATCCCTCGATTGGCCTTCGCAAGCAGGCCCGGCTCAAATGCCTTGACGCCCTCTGTGAGTGCCTTCTCAATATCGATGGTCCCACAAACACGATCCTCAGTTGCACCAAGAGGCAAATCAACCATAGTGATCTTTGTCGTCATGACGGGGAGCTGCTCACCATTCCACACACGTTCTCTAACTTCCACGCCCATGGATTCCGGATCTTCTGGATCAGAGTTGAATGGGTCACCAGAAACTACTTTAATTTCAGGAAGTAAGTCTACTAAAGACCTGACGGTGGTTGATTTCCCGGTCCCACGGTCACCCATGATCATGACACCACCAATTTTTGGATCAATGACATTTAACAGAAGGCAGAGTTTCATCTCATCCTGTCCTACAATTGCAGAAAATGGATATACAGGTCGCTGGCTTTCTTTAGCAGCAGCACGCTTCTGAGCCTGAGAAGATTGCATAACATATAAATTCATTCTAGTTACTCAGAAGGGAATTCTTGTCAATGACTGAAGGTTCATTATGCAGAATGGGAGAATGAAATGGAGATAAGGCAACAACCAATCTTGAGCCGCTGCACCAAAAACTAGACAAATGGCAACAGCATCTCGATCCAAACCATTCATCATGTCGGTCCCACTGGGATGGACCAATGCCCACACATTCAGACAAACTACCCAAATGGTGGACCTTTTCCTACTCAATTCTGATCATTGTTGATATTCTTTTCTAATGTCCATTTGTAGATCAATGGTTGGACCGTTAAGGTTGTGCCATGGAAAAGATTTTTCGTCTGTGGGACATCCATTGTAAGACCCGCCAGATGAGTGGTCTGGATGATTGGCTACTGTGCCATGTGTCATATTTAAGTGTGACACAGAACAGATTGGTCAGCCATGCTCATCTTACATTTCCCCTGGAAAATTTCTTAGGACTTGTTTGGGTGTCACTTAAAAAATGAGCTCATCTCATTTTAGTTAATCGTAATTAGAAAAAATTCTTATGCATCCAATATCACATTTCCTTCTAGTAAGGATTAGAAATAATCTTGATAACCAACATTCATGATATCTGAAGCATAATTATGATTAACTAAAATGAGATGAGCTCATTCTTTAAGTGGCACCCAAACAGGCCCTTATAACAATTCCAGAATTTCAGAAGAGATTTCAGCAGCCATTTATAATGGAAATAGGCCTGCTCTTGGAGCCAGGCCATTCGTATGGATGATCGAAACCATTCAAGAGGCAGGCTCCATTATGAATATGCCATAGGTAAAGTATAACGTAGCCATAAAACTGATCCGAGCCATTGACAGTTAAAAATCATAGAATGATCAATGGTTAGGATCCATGGTGAGGCCCACCTCCTGAAGCGAGTCTTAGGTTGATCCACATGGACAAGCTGGTGGACTACAATTTCACTGTAGTAGCTGCCCTAAGCACAAATCACAGACAGAAAGGAACAAAGAAAGAAAGAATGAACTAAATGAGGGGCAGTATGGTAAAATGCGGAATACGTCACATACCTGCTCCTCTGAGCTGATTTCAGTGGCGACATTGGCGACAGAGACATGGAAACGAGATCTGTTCTTCTTCCTACTCTCAATTCCAAGCTCTCCGTGGAAATTTCTCCCGTAATTACAGCCTGTAGAAATTCTAAAACATCTTTTCTTAAAATCTGCTGTTATCTCGTGCAAATTCAAGGAAAGAGAATAAGAAGAAGGGAAAATAAGGGGGAGAGAGAGAGAGAGAGAGAGAGAGAGAGAGAGAGAGAGAGAGAGAGAGAGGGAAGGGAAGGGGATTTCGTTTTACCAGCGGCTGTTGAAGGGAAAGAAGGAGACGCGTATTTGGGGAATCTTCTAGAAGCTAAGACGGTTGCTGCTGAAGAAGAAGGCGATCCGAGTAATCCGGCCATGGGTTCTGCTCCTTTGTAAAGAGTTTCTTTCTTCCCGTCTCTGTTTCTCGTTGCCTTTTTATGGGCATGAGCTGCTGATAAGAGGATAAGTCGTCCGATTCTCTGCTTGTCGATTTCTCGAAGGGTGCGAGTTCGCACGGATGCTACTGTTGTACACGTATATCGGATCAGGGCCACTTATTTGACGAGGGCCACTGTACCTTTGTAAAGAAGTATAGCCACAGTCTGCAAAATGGATGAATGGCGTGGATACAACCCATACATCACGGTGGACCCCACGGAGCCCCTTCGTGTCCCAATCAAATCCCACGCAATTCGCTATCTTACCGCACCCAACGGGTTTCGGCAAATGTGACTTAGCTGCGATTCGAGGTCCAGCGATGTGGGTGTCAACCTGAATAGGGCCCACCTAGATGAATGGGTTGTGTATCTATGTTGTCCATTTTTATTTTTATTTTTATCTTATTTTTGGAAATGGACTCAAAAAATGAAACATATCCAAATCTCAGGTGGACCATACCACAGGATGTAGAGGTTTTCAATCATTAAGGGCGTGTTTGATTTTACGGTGAAATGGTAGAGGTTCTCAATCATTAATACTTTTTGTGGGTCACTGAATTTTTAGATCAAGCTTATATTTGTTTTCTCTTCATCGAGTTCCACGTGAACTTCTCCACAATTTGAATGGCAAATAAACATTGCAGTTGACCTCAGGAAGTTTTTAATGATGACCCCTCAATTACTACTATATCCTATGATCTGATCCATTTGAGATTTGAATTCGACTCATTTTTGAGTCCATTCTCTAAAATGAGCTGGAAAAATGGATGGATAGTGTGGATATACAATGCATACATTGAAGTGATCATACGGCCCACACGCTTGATCCGATGTAGAGAGTACTTAATTTTCTCATATGGCATAGCTATCTCAGTAATGCATACATTTTTATAGATATACATACCACTCACGAAACAATTCAATCCATTACTTTTCTACCGTTTGACACGTAGCATTTGTTACCTTTAACAAATTTTTACACCATCAATTAATTGCTATAGATTAAATAGAGATAATTGTATGCTGGAAGAGGCCTTTAAGACATGGTAGGGCCCTGGAAATAGATGGACTTGATTTGGCCCTACAAATAGATGGCCCTGATTTGCAAATCAGGTGAAAGGTGAAAGGTGATATGGACTTACATGAATGGTCCATGTTAAAGGTGGATTACACATGAGGAACAATCCACATGCAATGTTCAACATGGTAGACGATTAATATCCAGGGTGAAAGGTACCAAGAGGGAGTAGGGTTTTTTAGGAGGAGTTATTGTAATGGGCACATACCCAAACCGTCCAAATAGTGGTCTTAATGCTAATGGGGACATACCCAAACCCTACTGCTCTGATTAACGGTCATCATTCGTTATCGGGTTTGGACTGTTGATCCTTTTTATTTGATCCATTCATTTTCTAATAACCAATTAGGTGTCTAGAATAATCCATCCAGATGGGCTCCACCTGTACACTAGCAGTAAGCAGCTGGAGGTTTCTCGCTCCTCCATCACAA